>JAESUZ010003966.1:0-600000 GCA_017311185.1 Proteles cristata cristata
GCAACCTTTTTTTTTTTTTTTTTCATTCAGCACAAGATTTTAGGCACACATATGAAGGATTAGTAGGCTCTAACCACAGTGAAACAAGTAAGAAATGAGAACCATGGCAACAGCCAACCCTCAAATAGTGTCTCTATGTGCTTATTAGAACCATCGCCTCTTCATTCTTTTTGTCCACTTCAACACGGAGTCATGATTTCTGGCAATAGCTGGACACTGCCCTGGTGACATCCTTCCACAGAGTCACAAGACAGTTTTTGCATGTCCTAGTAAGCCAGCTTTCATAGTCTTTAGTGCATTATCTTCAGCAATGACTCTGACCTCTTACAGCATATTCCCTGCTCCAGTCAACATCAACTACTGGGCTTGGTTCAGTGTTATCACTAAAAGACATTACAAAAAGAAATTGATTTTGCAATCAATAAATTTGGAAATTTGATCACAACTTGCTGGCCCACCTGTGAAGTGTTCTTAGCACACCTTCCCCCTTCTCCCAGCTTTAGTAAGATATATAATTGGGGCGCCTGGGTGGCTTAGTCAGTTAAGCGTCCGACTTTCACTTAGGTCATGATCTCACGGTTCGTGAGTTTGAGCCCTGCGTCGGGCTCTGTGCTGACTGCCAGGTCAGAGCCTGGAGCCCGTTTCAGTCTGTGACTCCCTCTCTCTCTGACCCTCCCCTGCTCACGCTGTCTCTCTCTCTCTCTCTCTCTCTCCTAGAAATAAATAAAACATTAAAAAAAAAGATATATAATTGACATATAATGTGTAAGGGTAAGGTGTTCAGTATTATGATTCGATACATATAGATGTTGCAAGATGATGATCACAGTAATATTCAGTTAGCACATCCATCACCTGACAGTACTACAAATTTTTTTCTGTGTGGTAAGAACATTTAAGGTCTGTCTTAGCAACTTCTCAAGTATACAATAGATATTATTAACTGTAGTCACCACGGTGAATATTGATTCCTGAACTTAATCATCTTAAAGCTAAAAGTTTGTACACTTTGACCAATATCTCTCCATTTCCCCCACACTCAGGGCCTGACAACTACCACCATATTCTCTTTTCAAGACTTTATCAGCATTCATTTTTCTGTGGCCCGCCTCTTGAGAGTTACATAATACACTGACTTTTGACATCTTTTCCCAGCCTCCCATTACCTCACACTGAGCCTGGAACTTGAGACTAAAGAGATACAGCTCAAAGCAAGCTCTTTCTACACATGGGATTCTCCCTTTAACAATACCCATTAGGGTCCCATTGTATACAATTCAGAAGTCAATATTTCTTTTTAGTAGCTTGTTTTAAATAGGATAAAAGGGAAATACGATTGACTGCTGGCTCTGAATTTGGCAAGAGAGCTGCTGGGCCAATTGTGAGAGCCTAGAAAGAGAAGCAGCAGTCCAAGAGCTTTTCCCTGCCTGACTTTGTCCATCCCTGCAGTGGGACTTCAAGGAAAGCGCAGCCTGAATTTCACGCCTGGTGATAACAGAGGTTGGAGAGAAATTTTCTAAGATAATAAAGCTAAGATGCACGAAACACTTAAACTTTCTGAGCTCTTTGCACATGCTAATTTCTTGCCATCTCATAACTCTAGACAGCAAGGACTATTATTATCGCCACATAACTATGCAGTAGAGGCACAGAGGGGCAGGGTCATATAACAACAGAGTAATGAGAAGCCAGGATTAGAGGGGACGGTTCAAAACAGGAGGAGCTGGCCCTCACCACTGGTGTGGGCCAAGTACTTAGAGAATGGATATAGTTGCAGCCACTGGAAGAGAACTCTGCTTTTCAGAGAAAGGACATTTGAAGAAAGACCCTAGCATACAGAAATTGATTACAGTGATGGAGGCACTGTGAACAAGCAGTCCTCCAAGTTTGGGAGGCAGACAGGGTTAGTAGGTATCAAGGAGATCTTGGCAGAGATCAGGAACCAACTGCCAGGTCAAGGTCACGTCTGGGAATGAAATGTGAAAACCCAACATGCACTGTGATATTGAAACAAGTCTAGGTTGTTAAGATTCTGATTCCAACTAATTGTAGTGTGGGGCTCTCTTCCCCACGCCACCAAACAGTTCTCTGACACCAGCTAGGTGTCCCACAATGCAACTCAAGTCTGCTACTGTCTACCTGGAAATGGTGTCAGATTGCACGGGTTGAAGGTTCAGTTCTACAAGACCCCCCTCACCCCCACTCAGATGCCAAATGCAAGGCAGGTTGTCCCCTGTGCTTCTGCCTGGCTATCGATTGGAGGTTCCAACAACCTCATCTTTGGGTTCAATTAGTTTGCTAGAGCAGCTCACAGAACTCAGAAATATTTTACTTATGAGACTACTAGTTTATCATAAAAGAATATAACTCAGGAACAGCCAAATGGAACAGGTGCATAAGGCAAGGTATGGTGAGAGGGCATAGAGCTTCCATGAATTCTCCAGACACACCACTCTCCTCAAATCTACATGTGTTTACCATCACTGACACTCTCTGGGCCATGTCCTTTTGCATTTTTATGGAGGCTTCATTACATAGGCACGATTGATTAAATCATTGGCCATTGGTTCTAGCCCCTCTCCCCTCCCTGGAGGTCAGGGCCAATAGAACTGAATTCCAAACTTCTAATCACTAGGTTGGTTCTCCAGGCAACCTGCTCCCATCCTGGGGTGCTTTCCAAACATCCCTCATTAACATAACAAAACACAACTCTATCTCTTTCATGCTTTAAAAATTCCAAGGGTTTCATGAGCTCTGTGTCTGGAATGGGGCCAAAGACCAAATGTCCATTTCTTACTACAAATGACAATATCACAATTGTCTATGCAGCTCCTTGAAGAGAAATTTGAGAACTGGAACTAAAAGAAGCCAAGCCATCAAACTGTAGTATCAGATCAGGATTGATCTCAGGAAGAAGTGGGAGAATGGTTACCCAATGGGGAAAGAAAGCCCAGAGCTGAAGAATAATCAAGGAAACTGGCTGGACCTCCCCTCCAGCCTGGTCTTGGCCACTCAGACCCCAGCTGTTCCTGTTTCTACCCATCCTGGCCCGGTTGTGGTCAGGAGCCCAGGTCTCAGCCAGGAAGAAAAGAAGCGGTAGGCCAAAGCCGTCAGGAAACCTAAAACCCAAAAACTCCCCATGCCATCCACAAGATAAACACGGAAAGGACTGAAGCACCCAGCAGTAGCATTTAAACTTGGTCTTGGGGCGCCTGGGTGACTCAGTCAGTTGAGTGTCTGACTTCAGCTCAGGTCACAGTCTTGCAGTTTGTGGGTTTGAGCCCTGCGTCAGGCTGTGTTGCCAGCTAGCTCAGAGCCCGGAGCCTGTTTCAGATTCTGTATCTCCCTCTCTCTCTGACCCTCCTCTGCTCACTCTGTCTCTCTGTCTCTCTCTCTCAGAAATAAAAAAAAAAAATTTTTTTAAAGAAATTAGTCTGAAAAATACAGCTTTGTTTTTACATAACAAATACATTGCTTCCAATCACTCAATACGGTAGTACTGTTATACCATAAAAATAGTCAAGATTCGTGCAATATAAAAACATTCTTTCACAACACTTTTATGACATTGTTTAAAAAGCCCATCACCTGAAATGTCTAGAAATACTGAAAATAACTTAATTGGGGTGAATTTTACCTTTTCTGTTAGCTTTTAAACAACTTGAGTTTTTTTTCTCCTTTTGAAACTAAAAAAATTATAAAATTTAAAGTTACTATATAAGAGCTATACTTATTCGCATACACTCACACAGCAGATTAATACACATTGACCTTGACTTTTAATAGATAAAAATAAAAGTAGTTAAATATTTTCGTTAGGTTATTATCTGCCCTAACTACGTGGAAGAAGAAAGAAACACCTCTTTGAGCAGAATTTCACAGAACAGTTTTGAATGGGGCCGAGCTTCACTTAGTATAGATGGAGCTCCAAGTATAGGTAGATTCTAACTTTCTGAGGCTTTGAAACTGTAAAGTAGAGGTAGGAAAGTACCCACAATTTTTTTTTTTTTTTTTGCATGATACCTTAAGCATGAAATAAAATTTCTTAGGCCAAGGGCACTAAAATCTCCCTTCAGTAGACCTCTAATATTTGCTGATTGGCGAGGTGCGTGAGCATTGCTGATGGTAGAGAACTAGTTTGTATGTTGATACAGCCCAATGGCAAAGAAGGGAGTGGCATGGTGTTAAAGGAAGGCGGGCTTCAGTGAAAAAGTGCAGATGGGCAGGCTAATCTCCTTTCGTGCACTGACGGAAAGAGACAAGGCTGGAGATACTTGGTCCCAAGTGACAGGAGCCTGAGACAGTCAGGACAGGCTGGTGGGTGGGGTGGGGCAGGGCAAGGGGAGCGCACAGGAGCCTCAGGAAGCACAGGGAAAGGAGTGTGTGAGCTGGTACCAAGAAGCTGACCTTGAACATGCAAGACGAATGGCAAAGGAACTGGGTCAGGGGTACAGTAAGGAAGCTGGAGGGGGCACCTGGGGAGCCCGTGGTGGGGCCTCCTAGCTTTATTCAAACTAAAGAGTGAGCCTTAGGTCTTGCATATTTCCTCATTCTATATCCTCTGCCCCCCTTTCCCCCAAGAGATACAACAACTAACCCAGGCACCATTGGGCAGCTGGAACTTAGGCTCCCCTGCCTTGTGGCGGAAATGGGCAAACTGAGAAGATATTGGGGAGTCTGTGGGTATTTGAAGGCAGGGACAGGGTCAGGAGGAGGTCTATGGACAGATATCTGCACTTTGCCCCACCAATCTTGGATAATTCTCAGTAGCATCTGGATTTGGCCCACCATGTAAGGATGTAAAAGAACAGCTGGTACATGAAGCTCCAGTCAGGAATATCTGCCGTCAGTACCGTCGGCCCTGCGCTCGGTGTCCTCCTGACTCAACACAAGCACTTCTCCCACTCTCGTCAGGTGTCTTTAAGATGTTCAGAATGATATCACTCAATGGCCAGGACCCTTCCAAATGCGTGTACTCATTTCGGTTGATACTTCCACCTCCTCTCACTATCCACACTCATTTTTTATTTTTTATTTATTTATTTATGTATTTATTTTTACAAATAGTTTATTGTCAAATTAGTTTCCACATAACACGCAGTGCTCATCCCCACAAGTGCCCTCCTCCATGCCCCTCCCCCCTACATCCATCAGTTCTCAGTTTTTGTCAGCATTCAAGAGTCTCACATGGTTTGCCTCTCTCCCTTTCCCCCACCATTTCCGCCCTTCTTCTCCCCCTTGGTCCTCCGTCAAGTTCCTCCTAATCCTCCTATACGTGCAAACATATGATATTTGTCCTTCTCTGCCTGACTCATTTCGCTCAGCATAACACCCTCAAGGTCCATCCATGTTGCTACACATGGCCAGATTTCATTGTTTCTCATTGCCATGTAGTATTCCATGGTATAGATAAACCACATCTTCTTGATCCATTCATCTGTTGATGGACACTTAGGCTCTTTCCATGTTTAGCTATTGTGGAGAGTGCTGCTATGAACATTGGGGTACATGTGCTCCTATGCCTCAGCATTTCTGTATCCCTTGGGTAAATTCCTAGCAGTGCTATTGCTGGGTCATAGGGGAGTTCTATTGTTAGTTTCCTGAGGAACCTCCACACTGTTTTCCAGAGGGGCTGTACCAGTTTGCATTCTCAACAACAGTGTAGGAGGGTGCCCGTTTCTACACATCCTCGCCAGCATCTAGAGTTCTCTGATTTGCTCATTTTAGCCACTCTGACTGGCATCCACACTCATTTTTTAAAAAGAATCTGACATCTAGAAGTTGATGGTCTGTATAAATTGAAATTGAAAATTAAAAACTACATGGAGAAAGGGGGAAACAAATATACAAGCTGATATATTGTTCGTAAAAGAGCCAGCCACAAAGAAAGCAATTCAGGAAGATAAACTACAATTATCAATATCTACTAATGTCTCAGAAAAAAAAAAAAGACCATTCCCATACTAGTTAACGTCAGCTTCATTGTATTTGATTAAAGATTGGCCTGTACCTTTGAAGGGAAATCATCTAAAGATGCATAAATTTATTCATAACCATCTTGGCAAAAATGGCACTAGATATCAATAGCTGCATAAAGACAATCATTTGGCAAAATCAACGATGAAAACAAACACAAGGACGCTTGGTCACAAATGCGGAACTTGAAAATCAAGTAGAGTGAAGCAATGGTGAATAAAAAAAGATTTTTTTAAAGCATGGATTTTGAAATCAGACAGACCTGGGTTCACCTTAGTTTAACACTAACCAGCTGTGTCACATAACCTCTGTGTGCTTCAACTTATGCACATTTACATCTTTGAAAGCTTGCTTTGAGAAATAGAGATAGACACCTAAGGAAACTACACCAGTGCCTAGTACAAAGAAGCCATTGGTGGGGTGCCTGGGTGGCTTAGTCGGTTAAGCGTCTGACTTTCGCTTGGGTCATGATCTCGCGGTTCGTGGGTTCGAGCCCCGCGTCGGGCTCTGTGCTGACTGCCAGCTCAGAGCCTGGAGCCTGTTTCAGTCTGTGACTCCCTCTCTCTCTGACCCTCCCCTGCTCCGCTGTCTCTCTCTCCGAAAAAAAAAAAAAAAAAAAAAAAGAAGCCATTGGTATTTACTAATGAGCACCTACCTACAATGCTCCAGATACTATTCTAAGTGCTAAAATTACAGTGAGAAATGGGGAGAAATCTATGTTTTAGTGACATGTGTGTTGTGGTGAGGGCAAATAGCAAACGAAGAAGTAAGAGAAGAAGGAAAGGAGGAAGACAGGGAGAGAGGGAGGAAGAGGAAGAGGAGGTGGGAGAGGGATTCAGGGAGTGATATTTCCTGTTTAATAAAATATCAGAATAATTGTGTAGGAGGTATCTTCCACCAAAGGGTAGTTACTCTACCTAAGTAGTCAGAGAAGGATTCTCTAAAGAGGTGACATTGTCTCTGAGTCTTGGATGGTGAAAAAGGAAGCCAGAGTATGTCAAGATCTTGAGTAAAAGCATTTCAATCATAGGAAATGGCAAAAAGAAAAGGCTGTGAAATAAGAACAAAAATTTGCATTTTCCAGAGACAAATTAAACGTCAATGAATGATGGGACAAGATCAGATCCAAAATGTTGGCAGGACCAGCTCAGGGAGGTCCTTGGGCCCTAACAAAGTTTATATTGTATTTTTAATTATAATCAGAAACTATGGGAGGGATTTAAATGAGAGGGAAATGATATTATTAAGTATAATCTTTAAAAATAAGATTCTGTATGATGTATTGAGAATCAGGTGGACTGTATGTGGGCGGAGAGAGGATGTAAGCAAGCAGACCAGTTAGGAGGCTATTGGAGCAGTTCAGTTAAGACACAGTGGCGCCTTGGGCTAGCCTTGGAGCAGTAAAGGGCATGAGATGTGGTTAGAGTAAGGCTATATTTGGGAGAGAGAGCTGACTTCCAAGGAATTGATGTGAAGGAATGAAAGAGATCTGTGTTGATTCCCAGATACTAGGCTTGAGCTACAGACTGAACAATAATGCCATTATTATGACAGTAAAGAGGAAGGTCAGAGCGGTTGGTGTCAGGATCATTGGACATATAAGTGGAGATGCCAAGCGGACAAGTAGACACACAGTCTGGAGATCAGGACCACTCCTGGGAGATAACATTTGTACAAAGCATTATGTAAAGTACATCATATAAAGCGTCCAATTCAGTTTTGCTAAATTGATAAAAAGAGTTTAATCCTAATAACAAGTGCTACTCACTGGTTTTCACGAAATTAGGTCTTGACACTTATTGACATGTCTCTTAAGCTACTTTTATTGACACACAAGGGTTGGCTTGGTAAGAACTATCATTTGACTGTGGTCAGCAGAGCGTGATAGAAGCAAGTGAGGATTCCGTTGCAGTATCTGGCACACGGTTTCCATACCAACAAAACCATACAGCACAGAGTCCTTGATTCTAGATAAAATGCTGCTTCACTGGCTCATATCTTGTGATAGGTGTAGTTAAAATCCTTTCTTCTGGAAGGAAAAAAGAGAGAGAGAAGCACCCAGAGTGCTTTATTTTTCTCGACACGCCCAATGCTCTCCAAGCTGGCCTGGCACTGACTATGATAAACTGGTTTTAGTTAGACTCCTCGGTTCTACTCTGGGAGGGTCCTGGTGCTGCCATCAGGGAGCTTCTAGTTCACGAGCGACAAGGTTAACACACATGAAACATAGGCAATGGCAAAGTATCTGAGTGAGTGAAAGGGACAATCAAGTGTGTGGTTTTTGATCTGTGTTCTTGGTTGCTTTTCTCCTACATGTTTCCAGCACTGGTGATACCTTCTAGATGAGCTACTATCAGGGGAGAACAAATCATCCAAAATCAAAGAGGCCTGTGAAATTTCTAACCTCGTTTCTTAAATGCAGAGTAGGCACAATCATCTGAAATCCAAAAGGCTTTTTACTTATAAGAACTAGATTTCTCAAAAAGAAAAAAAATATATACATGGGTTCCATGGAATTCTAAGAGCTAAGCTTTAGTGATCAAGAACCAAGTTTGGTGGACCGAGCACTTAGTTTGGACTTAACTTCCACAGAATAATAAGGAATGACAGTCCTTTCCATCCAAAAAGGAAATGAAGATTTACCAGTGAGCAAGAGGAGGAGATTCAGAGAGGATAAGACAGGATACTTAATAAGAATCAGGTAGCTGGTGGCAAAATCTGGTCCCTCCTGTGGTCAGACCTTATGTGGAATGTGGTAAGGACATGCAATAGGTTTAGGAGACTTCTAATTGCACCTACTAAGGCAGAGCCCAAGAGGTGAGTCTCATAAAAAGCTTTGATTTTGAAAGGCATTGGAGCAACTTGGCTCTTGGATCTGAATTAGCAATGGCTGAGGGAAGTGGCTGAGCAGACAGGACTCAGCAAAGGCTTGCAAAGCCCTGCATAGCACTGAATAATGAGAAGCAATTGAGAGTTTTGAATACCCGGGCAGGGGTGTAGAGGGAGTACGGAAGCTGGTAATCAGGAGGGGTCTAGGAGCAAGCAGGACAGGAAGACACAGCAGTGTGGGCTCCATGGTTGATGGGGGTCAGGTCAGAGCCCAGAGTCCTCAGCAGCACTGCCAGCCCTCCACATCAAAGGCTAGGCAGGAGGGGAGATGCTTTATGGATGCCAGCCACAGTTCTCCAGAGCATGACTGCACAGTGGCCATCAAAGGCAAAGGACTGCATAAAATCCCAGATTATTATTACTATTACTTTTCATGTTTATTTATCATTAACAGAGACAGAGGGTGAGCAGGGGAGGTACAGAGAGAGAGGGAGACACAGAACCTGAAGCAGGCTCTAGGCTCTGAGCTGTCAGCACAGAGCCCGATTTGGGGCTCAAATCCATGAACCGGGAGTGGACCTGAGTCAAAGTTAGATGCTTAACCAACTGAACCACCCAAATGCCCCAAAACTCAGATTATTTCTGAGCCCCCTACATACTGAGGTCACTCCCAGGGAGGAAAACTCTGAATATGACTGCCTCCTTACAAAAAGAGGCAACATTTTAAACTGAAAGTGAGGAGCTATCTTAACGTGGAACTATTAAGAGCTTTAGGTTATCCGTTATCAGGAAAAATGAAGTTTATTGACCTGAGTTGTGACATGCCGACAAAAAGCTCCACAGCATTTCAAAGTTGAGCGACAATGAGTGAGGCCAGGAAGGATCTGGTAATGGTTAGGAAGGAGGTGAAATGAGGTGGCCCCCACTGCAGACTGGGCCCTGTCGCGGGGAGGGGGGGGAGGCGGGGACGGACACTGGGTCAGAGGCAGGGCCAGAGCTGCATAAGCAGAAAACTGCTGGGGAAGACGGGTACCTGCGATCATCAGAAGGCTCCTGTGAAATGAGAAATTGCATGCTGGGAATGGTAAGCTCCACTGCAGAGAAGTTCACAGAGCTACCTTCCTCGCCCCACGCAGGCATCTAGAGAGATTACTCCTAACGTCACTGATGGTGGGTGCCATGGGCCCTGAGCCTGCCTGCCTTCTGATGGCACCCTCAATTGAATGGACTGAGTGTTATACATACAGAACCCAAACAGGCCAACCTGGAGCCTTTCCCAGGGCTCTGGATTTGGGGTACAAGGACTCTAGTTCATTGACTCCCAAATGTTAGTGTACACAAGAATCATGTGAGATTCCCAAGCTCCAAAGCCATATGGTTAGGATTGGAGCTGAAAAATATTTGATCTTTGGGATCTCTGATCTTCAGGATGTATTTGGTGCAGCAGGTTTGAAGTGCAGGATGCTTTTAACAAGTACCCCCAGTGAACCTAAAACAGGAATGCCACTGATCACAAACTGAGAAACAGGCCTCTGGGCTTGGGGGTTCTCTAGAGCTTAAGGTGGCCATTTTTAGCTATATAAATGGTGACACAGAAGAAGGAAGGTCTATCGAGAGAAGCAGAAGGCCAACAGCACAGAGAAGTTGTGCAGCAGGTGAAAGCTGCCTAGCCAATCACCCACCCAACCCTTCCCTCTTGCTCGCCTCACTCTAGTAGAGACTAGAAACTCTAAACACCTGTACCCAGTCTCCTCCGAAACCAGGAAGTCATGTGACATACTTTTGGCCATTGAGAGGTACATGGAAGTCGGCTTTGTAGGGGGAGCACATTTGGGGAAAGCTTTTGCCTTTGTGATGAAAGGTAGCCACAGGGGATAGTTGCCCATCGTTGCTCTTCTTCCTGTATCCGTAATCTATGATGCAAGAGACACAAGCAGTGTCAACACAGTAAGAATACAGAGCAGGAGAAAGGCCTCCCGTCACAGAGTCAATGTGTGTTGAGAACAAGGAGGCATGTATCAGCTCAGGAGCAATCTCAACAGGGGCAAGGGGCACCTGGGTGGCTCTGTCGGTTGAGTGTCTGGCTTCGGCTCAGGTCATGATTTCACTGTTGGTGGGTTTGAGCCCCATGTTGGGCTCTGAGCCGACAGCTTGGGGCCTGAAGCCTGGAGCCTGATTCTGTGTCTCCCTCTTTCTCTGCCCCTCCCCTGTTCACACTCTGTCTCTCTCTCTCTCTCTCAAAAATAAATAGACATTTTAAAAAATTGAAACAAAAAACGGGCATTCTCAGATCATTAAAAAGAGAGCCAATTGCCCATCCAAGAAAACAAATCTGATGCATTTTCCTTACTGGTATAATGAACTACTGTTAAGACATAAATAATTATCCTTTTTTTTTTAAATATTTTATTTATTTCTAGGAGAGAGAGACAGAGAGAGACAGCATGAGCAGGGGAGGGTCAGAGAGAGAGGGAGTCACAGACTGAAACAGGCTCCAGGCTCTGAGCTGGCAGTCAGCACAGAGCCTGACGCGGGGCCCAAACCCACGAACCGCGAGACCATGACATAAGCGAAAGTCGGACTCTTAACTGACTAAGCCACCCAGGCGCCCCGACATATATAATTATCCTATAGATGATGTTACTACATTATGGCTGTAGGCAATAAGAATTTAAAGTTGCAAAAAAAATAAGAAAAGAAAAGGAGAAAGAAAGAAAGAAGGAAAGAAGGAAGGAAGGAAAGAAAGAAAGAAAGAAAAAAAGAAAGAAAGAAAGAAAGAAAGAAAGAAAGAAAGAAAGAAAGAAAGAAAGAAAGAAAGAAAGGGAAAGAAAAGAGGGAAGGAAGGTAGGAGGGAAGGAAGGAGGGTAGGAAGGAGGGTAGGAAGGACCCTCCCCCCTCCCCACACTAAATTCAGTGGGAAAGGTGATTAAACTCCTCTGACGAAATCAAAAAGCACTGCCACAGAAGGAACTCAGTCTGAACGCTGGCTCAGGTCTGAATCACTGTGGTCTGTACCCCCAGGATAAAGGACCCATCCAGGTGAAGGAGGTTTCAGCTGATCTGATACTCTTTGGGACAGTACAGTTGCCTTTGAAAACCCAGGAAGACAGACTTCTTAAAAACCTTAAAAAATACGGGGCGCCTGGGTGACTCAGTTGGCTAAGTGTCCGACTTCAGCTCAGGTCATGATCTCACAGTTCATGGGTTCAAGCCCCGCAATGTGCTCTGTGCTGACAGCTCAGAGACTGGAGCCTGCTTCAGATTCTGTGTCTCCTTCTCTCTCTGACCCTGCCCTACTCATGCTGTCTCTCTCTCTCAAATAAATAAAAAAAATTTTTTTTAAACTTAAAAAATAAGATTAAGAAGCAACATCAAATCTATTGAACTTTTTAAATCAGGAATAATGAGAAGGTTTTTTAAATAGTTTTAGAACCATACTGACATTTTGTGTTGTTTTGTTTGCTTCCTAAGGTGTTAAATCGGGTATTAGTTTCCTGGGCCTCCATGACAAATCACCACAAACTCGGTAGCTTAAAACAACAGAAATGGGTTCGCTCGCAGTTCTGGAGGAGGGCAGAAGTCCGAAATCAAGGTCGGGCTGTCTCCAGGACCTCTGCATCCCTTGCCTCCTCCAGCTTCTGGAGTCTACAGGCAATTCTTGACACGTGACCACGTCACTCCAATCTTCACCACTGAGGTCACATTGGCCCCTCCTTTTCTGTGTGTCTGTCCCCTCTCCCACTGTCTTTCTCTTATAAGGACACTTGTGATTGGATTAAGACCCAGCTGGATAATCCAGAGTAATCTCCCAGCGTCAAGACGTTCAATTAAATCAGCAAAGATCCTTTTTCCTTGCAAGGTTATATTTAGGTTCTAGGAATTAAGACCTGAAATCTTTGGGTGGTCAAAAATCAGCCTACTACAAAGTTACCAAGGAAATTTGGTATACTTGACATGTGATTATAGATACGTTTAAGTTTGTAATAAGTGTGCAACAGTTTAGGGAGTTATATTTTTATTTATTTGGTCAGGAAGTATGTGAATATTTAAAGGAATGCTGCTTGTGAATTTCCGGGGAACCTGGGTGGCTCAGTCAGTCGAATGTCCAACTCTTGATTTCAGCTCAGGTCATGATCCCAGGGTCATGGCAGCGAGCGCTGCGTTGGGTAGGGTGCTGAGCATGAAGCTTAAGCTTCTCTCCCCACTTGCATTCCCTCTCTCTAAAAAGAAAAGAAAGAAGTATTTTAAATAAACAAGATTAATAAATTAGACTTTCAACAAAGTGCAAACGGTAATGAATATTCTTCTCCACACAAAAGTCTCTTGGATTTTATTTTATTTTTTTTTAGAGAGAGAGAGAGAGAGAGAGAGAGACAGCGCGAGCAGGGGAGGGTCAGAGAGAGAGGGAGTCACAGACTGAAACAGGCTCCAGGCTCCGAGCTGGCAGTCAGCACAGAGCCCGACGCGGGGCTCGAACCCACGAACCATGAGATCATGACCTAAGTGAAAGTCGGACGCTTAACCGACTAAGCCACCCAGGCGCCCCGAAAGTCTCTTGGATTTTAACAAGTATAACATTTTACACTTGGTGTCTCTCTTGATTTACTCTGTGTGTGTGTGTATGTGTGTGGAGGGGGTGTTTCAGGAACCCTTCCTAGACTATTCCTCATCACTGACGTAAAACATGAGGAAGAAATTGGAATTCATACACAAAGCAAATATATGTGCACACCCACCTGCTTTCCCCATTCAGGAGCAGGCGCGGAGCACGTGGGTCACTCACAGCAGCGGGCAGCGGGCAGCGGGCCAGCTCCAGCTACACTTATAGCCTCTGAAGTCACCAACTGCTGTTTGCCTCATAATGACTCGTGTCTTGTGCTTGTGGGTTTTGGTTCCTTTACCAGCGGGTCACAGGGCTGCTACAGAACACTGTGTTTTGTTTATTTTCACTTACCATGCTGTGTTCTGGGTTTTAAATCTCCTTTCTGAAGGATATTTGCTGAGATGCATGTGCACAGTATATTCGGTCCCAGGGGGCACGCGACTGAGTTCAGGGCTTGCCTGCAGTTCGTCAAGTTCTGAAGAAAACAAAACAAAGCACAACGATTTTGCCCTAAGGCATCAGCTCCTGTCCTCAGCATATTCGATTCCTAAAATCATTTCCCTTCCCGGGACTTCTTTTCCTCCCTCCCAAGATTTCCCACCCGTGCCTCCTCAAGGTTTTCTGCGGGCCTGAGCAGAGAGCTGGTCCACCTCATGGAACTTGCATAAGTTGGGCAAAGTGGGGCTCTCGGGGGGAAGCGGAGGTTCACAGGTACTTCGAGTGTCTTCCCTGCCGATTACCCTTTTGGTTATTTTGTGTCTACTGAAACCACATCCACCACTGAAGATTTTTCCTTTAGTCCTCTTTCAGTTTGCTATGTGGTCAAAATGTTGGGCCAAAGCTTTATTTCATGTTACTTTCATTTTTGAGAATGACTTTGTTACAAACAATGCACGGATGAGTCATAGTAACTCAAGGTCATTAATTCGATAGGTTATACCAAATGCTACAGAGTATTACTAAGTACGTTGTTGTACGGATATGGCTTTTGAGATTCAGGATATGTTATACATAAGAACTCAGTCACTTCCCTTATCACATAATCAATGCAACATGCCAGGCACCCCCCTTTTTTTTTTCTTTTTTTTCTTTTTTTTGCAGAGGAAGTTGGAGGAAGATACCTTAAGTGATTTACTCTGGGTCATTAAGGGACATCCTTGTCAGAGAAGAAATATGTTCTTTTATGATGATTAGATAATGTACAAATCACTTCAAACAGAAAAACACCTAATGCCGAATTCGTGTATTTTTTTTTTTTTTTTTTTAGTAACTAAAGCATTTACTGAATTCTCTGGAAGTTTCCCTGGACATCTTCTACTGGAGTACAAATGGGCCCCAATCGGATTAATTCTTGGAGAAGAAATGAAGTTATGAAAGGAGTACATGGCATGTTTGGTTGGTTGGTTGTTTTTATTTCCTCAAGAGTGTGTGGATGGATGTGAGACAGAAAGCAGGCAGCCTAGAGCATTCCATAAAATTCAGGGGGTTGGGGGGGATCAGTTAATCATCAAGACACTTCTAACTGGAAAGTAACAAAATTTGTTTTTTTACTTTTAATAATACGTGTGCTTTCTAATATTAAGCCTTCCAGCTCTTTAATGCAAATGACCATAGCAAGTTGGAGGGGTGTACAGAAATAGCAGAGATTCGCGAGTCTCCGGGGAGTTTCAAGTTCCCGGTTGAGGATTATATTTTAAACACACCTTGACTGCTTAGTCACTCGCGTGCCTGGGCATTGCAGGCTTTTGCCGTCTGGCTGCAGGCTTCCTCTGTGGAAATTTCTTTTAGTGCTCTTGAGAACAATGTATATGAAATCACAAAAGTCAATACAAAGGGTAGTGACTAACTTGAAACGCCTGGAGAGAAAATGGGGAAATTTCACAAAGGTCCCACCAGGGATAGGAACTAATGCGTCTTGCAATTTTGGGAAATGATCCTATAAGCACATAAGATCGATGAATAGGTAGAATGGGAAATTTCATTTCCCAATGAGTCCTGACAGCAACAATATCAAGTCATCCCAAAGCCAGTGTCACCAACAAATCTCCACAGACCGGACCTGCGTTACCCCGGGAAACATGACACAGGGATCCTCACTTGTGTTTGGCAGAGTGCTCTTCAAAACCATGGTTTTCAGTCAAAATAAAAGTTAGAACTCTCATATAGTAGGGTATACACATACGCATCAGGATAGATATCCTTATAGGATACAGGATAAAGAACATAGAATTATCTAGAGCCAGAACACCCGGATTGAGAACAATGCGGACCTCTGTCCCCCTGGAAATTTTGAGCTTCAGTTTCCTGTTTGTAATGTGGAATAATAATGCTCTCCTTACCGAGGTTGTTGTGCAAGTTCAAATGTGGAAATCACTGTGAAAGCACTTTGTGAACTAAATAGCTGTTTATATGGAACTATTATGTCCAGCATTATAAGAAAACTGAGGATAATGGGAAAACCTCTATATTCACTGATGCTATGGCCATACTTACAAAACATGCAGAGCAAGACCAAATCTGGAGTTAGAAGTTAGGGAGTGAGGGTAAGGGGTACCGTCCTACAGGCCTCCTTATGTTATTCTCTTTGCTGGACACCTTAGAATAATGAGGGAGTCATGGGTGATTATCCACATTCCACACCCCACCCCCTTATTCCACCAGAGGTTCCTCTGGGTTAATAATGCCCTTTATAAAAATTCATTCATTCATTCATTCATTCGTTCATTCATTCATTTATTTTTGTTCCAGGAGAAGTTTAATTTCATCTGGAAGAATTATATTATGTTCTTTTTTTTTTTTTTTTTAAATAGTTTATTGTCAAGTTGGTTTCCATGGAGGAGGACTTCTGTGGGGATGAGCACTGGGTGTTATATGGAAACAAATTTGATAATGATGCCCTTTCTTAGATGAAGGTACAGTCTTGATAACTGAGGCAATTAAGCCTATAGGCATTCGAGTCAGGCTACCTAGGTTCAAATTAGGGCTCTGCCATTACTAGCTGTGTCACCTTTAGAAAATTGCTTGGTCTGTTTGCATCTCATTTTCCCCAGGTATGAAATGGGGATGATAATGGTACCTATATAGAAAATTCTCAGTAAATGTTGCTAAAGCATAGTCTGAATGACCTCAACCAGCTAAGAAGAACAGTAGTGTGTAGGGAATGTTTCCCTTCTGCTTAATACTTGAATAAGCTGATTTCCCCCCAGAGCAACACAGCTGCTAGTCCCCACAGTGTCCCCAGGCACACCAGGCAAAGGCATCCATTCCTCAGGACACTGTTCTACCCCAGTGGGCGGGGGGAGACTCTAATGACAGTAGTGCAACTGGTATCCCCTAGAACTGAGCAGTGAGCAACCTGTTCAACCTTACGTGACAGTCCTTTCTCTGAAACTCCATCTCCTTTTGTGAAAAAAAAAAATCAGTTGTTGGTTTAGAACTTGCCAAACCCCTCCTAATACTGAAATATTAGCATTTTTTCCCTTTCTTTCTCTTCTACATCTTTGGACGGGCTTTGGGTCAGAGACCTCATCCCAGCCTAGGGTCTTGTACTGGACCAAGGAGAAATAATGAGCCAGACACAGTGTAATCTCAGGTTCCCGGGGAGGCAGACAGATAACAAAGCACCTGTCAAGCACAGAGCTGGTGAGGCTTGCGCTTTCTGGCCAGGTTAGTACCCTTCCAACCACCTGTCCCCCCAGAGAACCCGCAGCGGGTAACATGCAGCATGAGCATTCTTCGCAGAAGAGCCTCCATTTAGATCAAGGATGCTTTTGTCTGCCTCTCATCCCACTAACAAAAATATAACAATTTGTATACGGTTAAAAACATGACACCTAAAGGCAGAAAAAGCAGTGAGAGGAAGTCCTTACTAATGGGCAACAGGAGTAAAAAGGGACAAACAGAGCCCAAGCAGCCACACTTCCTTTCCAACCACTTAGCGCTCTCAGGACCCCGGCCCAGACCCGCCCACGACACCACCACGGCTCCTCTCCGGCTTCGTGTCCTCATCCTCTCTCCGGCTTCCAGCCCCTTCTCTAGCCTCCCGGATGCCCCTTCACCCTGCACTATCATAAAGGAACTGCCTTTTCTGCCCCCAAATCACTGAACAGCAATGGAGCCACCTGCCTTTTGCATGTGTCTTATTGAGGCGACCCCCTGGTTAGCCCCATCATGTACCTCTGGGGGTGGTTTAGCAGTTTACGCCTCAGCAAGAACAGGAACCAAGAAGTTCCCTTCTCACAGGACTTGTAACTTGACCTCCTTCTCAGAACAGAGATAAGAGGGATGTGGTTTTTACTTACAGGCCTAAAGGTACATCATACATTCATTTTACAGATGCCAAGAAATGGAAGCCTCAGAGAGATGGATTTTCTAAGAGGGTTTATACAGAGAGTCTCCTAGTGTGTCTTCAAACCCAGGGAAGAGTGAACTACACCTGAGTGTCAGGACTGCCAGGAATTTCCCGAGATGTATCAAAGGGATCTCTGCACATAAACCACCCTGGGAAGACTGAGTGTGCAGATGAAGATGATACCTCAGACAAGCAGAGTGCTTTGGTTTACAAAGGACTTTCATTTTTACAGTCTCTTCTGATCTATATAATCTGATGGGGCAGTCAGGCTGTATATGATAATTTCCATTTTAGAGGTGACAAAATGAACGCTCAGGGAAGCACAAAGCGACTTCTGAAATCCCACGGCGAGCCAGGGGTGTGTGGGTAGGTGTCTTTCTGGGCTCCTAATATTCTGCCCTTTCTACAAAAGGAGGAGGGTCCGAGGTGGTGGGGAAACCAGAGAGCAGGAGAATGCCATCTCCCACTCGGCCCAAGGAGTTGCTGCAGCACAGTCGCTCTGGGGACACAGAACATCTATTAGACCCTTTCTGTTTGCTCAGGTGCACCAGCCTCAGGCCCCTACAATGAGGCTTCCTGACTGCTTTTCTAGAGAGCTCCTCTCTGAGGCAGGAGACGATCAGACATGCCCCAGGGTCCAAGGTTCTCCCTCAACATATCACCCTCAGTCCCTCCTCTAGTTCATCACATTTATGACCCCTGCAGCTATCCGGGAGGGCAATACATGATCCGCTCTCATCCCTTCCTCAGTCACCAGCGGCGTCCTCAGTGCACACTCTATGCCAGGCCGTGCCAGGTACCTGGAACGTAAGACTCAGTAGGGGCGAAGTCATGAGCTCAGTGTGAAGGATGTTAAGATGGAAACAAGCAAGTACAGGTTGTGTATAGAGGATGGCGGGGGGAGGGGTGGCAAAGGCGAATGTCCCAGAGCAAACACATCATCAATTTCCTAAGCTGAGAGCAGGAAGGGGGTAGTATTATGCTTAGGGTGGCTGCCACGTCCATGTCCTGAAGAGCATCACTGAAAGAAGTGTGGGAGCCTCTCGCGGAGGAGCAGAGCCGAGCTGACCGGAAGGCAGCAGGTTCTGGAGTCTGGCACGCCCGAGTTCAAACCCGGGCTCCGCAGTGCTCCCTACACGGGGCTGGCCACAGTCCTGCAAGTCTGGCCTGTGGGCTGCTGCCCACAAAGGGGCCGTAGTAGTGCCCGTGACACAGTGCGCTGGGAGCATTAACTGCCTGGGCTTTAATGCAGGGACCTTCAGGTTTCTAACCCTGGCACCATCCCTAATGCTGGACCCTGGACAAGTTAACTCATTTACAGCTCCAGGGGCTCATCCATTAAAAAAAAAAAAAAAAAAAAAAGAAGCCAAGAACAGTATCGCCTTCAAGGGTTATTGTGAGGATTAAGTGATCTCATGTGTATAAAGTCCTGGGTACAGGCCCTGGCAAGTGGCAAACACTCAGTGAATCCTAGGCAGCGTCATGCTGTCTGTGCGGCCTCTCACCGTAAGAGCGGAATTCTTCAGGGCAACACCTTCTTTTCCTTTTCACGCTGGAGTTTGCACTTCTCATGTGAACATCAGGGCAAAACAGAACCGTCTTCACGCTGCTCGCCTTCTCCTCAGTGGTACAGGAGATCAGAATACGCCGTCCCCAAATCTACCACGTTGACATCAGGATTATTTTGAGCTGAAGGCTGCTGGGAAGGAGCGGGCACAAGAAAACATATACCTCACCACAGTTGGCCACCCCTAAAAGACTAAACCCCTTTTCCCACATCCTGTCTCTTCTCTACAAAGTTATTGTTCTTAGAGCACCTGGGTGGCTCAGTTGATTAAGCGTCCAACTTTGGCTCAGGTCATGATCTCATGGTTTGTGGGTTCAAGCCCCACATCGGGCTCTGTGCTGACAGCCAGCTCAGAGCCTGGAGCCTGCTTCAGACTCTGTGTCTCCCTCTCTCTCTGACCTTCCCCTGCTCACGCTCTCTTTCTTTCTCTCTCTCTCTCAGAAATAAATAAAACATTAAAAAATAATTTTTAAAAAAGTTATTGTTCTTTATTAAGATGCTAGAGAAGCCCCAGTTGTAACCACCCCAGTTACTCACCACTGGCGCTCCCACATGCATACTCCACGCACACATCAATAAACTTTGTTTTTTTCTTAGTGTCAGTCTAATGTGCAGGGTTTCAGTTATAACACCTAGAACTGAGAAAACTCATCCAAGACAACTCTAGTTCTGAACTATTGTCAGGAACCGGATGCTCCCTACACCTGTGGTGGTGTGGGTCCCAAAGGTCGGGAGCATAATGTGTCCAAATCTGGGGCTTCTCTCACCTGTTTGCTTCTACATCTCCTGTGGATTCAGCATGAGGCTGTCTAAGGAAGGGTGCTAAACCACAGTGGACACTGGTCTCATGACCGCTTACCAACAGTTGTCACGATCACCAACACCAGTATCACTGCTACCAGTGGGTATCCATGGAGTTTCATTGAAGATGACCTTGAAGCAAGTTCAATGTTTGTGAAAATAAGGACCGTGACATTTAGAGTTCTCATGTGAGTTCAAACTTAGTGTTTCTTAAATTTGGCAAGTTCTAAAGACATTGCTCTATGAGGAAGAGACAACTGGAGTCTGCATTCCCTGGTATACAAAGCAGTGAGCTATGAAGACTGAGTGCACATCAACAGAATTTACAATGTGCCTCAAAAAGAAAAGCAATTTATGATGACTGCAAAACATCAGCAATCCCAACGTAGCTTCGAGAAGCTCACCCAATGCCTTTGGGCTGAGGTTATTTTGTATTTGGAGCAATGGATCAAGAGACCTGAGGTCAAAAAACTGTAATATGCATTGGCCCAGGGGTGCCTGGGAGGCGCAGTCGGGTAAGCATCCGACTTAGGCTCAGTTCACGATCTCACGACTCATGAGTTCAAGCCCTATATTGGGGTCTGTACTAACAGCTAAGAACCTGGAGCCTGTTTTTGGATTCTATGTCTCCCTCTCTCTCTCTCTCTCTGCCCTTCCCCTGCTCGCACTCTGTCTCTCACTCTCAAAAATAAGTAAGCATTTTTAAAAATATGCACTGGCCCAAATTCCAGGAGAATAAGCCAATGTCCAACTAGAATACATTCTCCTGGATCACGGGTCTCCCTCCTTTCCATCTTTGGCTCAGAGAATGGATTCTCATAAATGTTAGAGGATGATGACAGATAGTCCATGATTTAAAATAAGAAAGATTTCTGATTTAATGATTTTCTATGGAGAGATATGTGCATATGTTATATGTATGAACATATGTGGATATAGTCAATAAATTCATATATATTTTATAAACCAGGACTGAGCTTTCTGGTATAGTGTGAGCTACTGAGGAACTAGTACTTTTGTGTCTCTCTCTATCATTAATGGTAAGAACCATTAAAAAAAATGTATGAACAATTAGCCACTGACTTCATCTGAGAATGAGTTCAACATGTATATTCTACATGAAGAGAGAGCCAAGCACTACTTATTTCCAGGATGACTAAGTGTGTATGTGTGTGTGTAAAAGGTTATTTTATAAGGTCACACAATTCATAGGAAATTATAATTAGGTTAATACTGATTATGCTACACTGAAGAATCACTTACTGTCTCAATTATGTATTTCCATTGTCATAGCCTTTTTTTTTTTTTTGCTGTCAAATTCTATAAGGGGCTGCTTAGCATGCACAGGTGGACAGAATTGTCTGGGGATGTACTGTCATAACTACTAGCCACAGCCAGAAACTCCTGTCCCTTAGCCACAATGTCTGCCTCACTTGAGAGGAAAAGAAAAAGATACCCTCCATAAACCTTAGAGCCTTCTCAACTCATTGCATTTAAATTCATACTTCATCTGAGTGGTCAAAAATTCATGGAAATTCATACTTCTTGAGAATATAATTTGCCTTTTGAGAATCCATATAATATGAAAATTATTCTTTCACATTTCTTTGGTGTTGGGGCAATAGGAAAGGTGAAAAAAGTTGAAATATTAAAATGCGATTTTCTCTTTTTAAATGTAGAGAAAGTAGAAACTGAGTTATACAGAAGACTGAGCTAATGTTTACTCTTGGCAAACTTCCTAAACCTATTATTAAGCCTGTGGTTTGAAAGCAGATTTTTTTAAATGCAGTTATCCCTAGGGGGCCACTATGGGTTTATAGAAGCATGAAATCCCAAAATAAAAGTAATACTTTTTTGAGGATGGTTTAGAATGATTGCCTCTCATGCCAATGTATTTATAAGCTCACAGGTGGTGCCCCAGGGAGTGCTTTAGTGGTCCTTGTTCAAGCAACCTTCTCACCTATTTTCTGGGTTCCCCAATTTCTCTCTTCTCCTGGCTCTGTTTTCCAGTGATGATTTCTACTTTTGAGAACCCCAACATCCTATACAAGTGTGATGCTGTTTTGAAGCTATTACATCAATGGGTTTTTCCTTCCCTTTCTCCATATGTCATGCATACAATGACCATTCTGCCATGACAGTCCAGGGGAAGAGGGAGAGAGTGAGTGACACTTCAGAGGGCACAGCGTGGGGGAAGGGTCCATCAGACAGCGAGAGGAAGTAGAATGCCTGTTCATTTGGTCTTGGTGGATGATGGGAAGGAGAAGAGAGACAGAGAAAGGGCAGAAGGTTCAGACTTAGAAGTCAACGCCTTAATGGCAGAAACACCCATATGAGAATAGAAAAGACTGAGATCATTCTAGGTCTGGGATATAGTCATGTCAGCATGGAGAAGGAACCACAGCACAGCACTGGCAAGGGACAGCACTCCAGGTTTCTCATGGACCACCCAAACATGTACTGCAACTAGAAGTTTCCATGTGCCATCTAGAAGGACACAAAGACCTTTGGTAAGGATGAAGACATAGTATATGCCTGGGTCCACAGTCTCCTTTGAGAGATGCTAGGATGATGGTCAAATGGCCACAGAGACACCATGTGGCCCTCAGAGCTTGTCTCTCCACCACCACCAAGTCATATGTGCCTCATTCCCCTCACATCAAGATGCTGTGCTATCAAGATGGCAAGGAGGAATAGGGGGAACATGATGTAAGAAAAGGCTGAGCAGCTGCCTAAACCATCCTAAACCAGAAGAAATAGCAATGTCATAAAATGTCAAGCTTAAAGTCAGTTTTCCCTTATGCTAAAAAATTATTTTTAAAAGACAAAACCATGACTCTCCCGTGTTAAAGATCTTATTAACTCAAGTTATGAGGAAACTGGTAAGATTTTACAGCTGATTTAAAGGAGAATTCACACACACAAGAACAGGCCATCAGGAAGACTGATGAATATGAATGAATACCAAATGAAATGAATAACGAAAATTAGTCAATATCTACAGGGCAATTATCTCCACCAGACACAACTTTCAAGAAACATAAGCATTGTCATCAGTGTTCTACAATTTACCGGAGTTGTAAAATAGCTCGAAGTCAATGAAAGGCAGATGTAACCCAGAAGAGTTTACTGAATAGAACACTTATCTTTTTTTCCCTTTTCAAAGACTTTCACATTTTTTCCTGGAATCTACCACCAAGGAGTGGGGACTCTTGCGAAAGTTCAGATCAGTTATAGAAATTGAAGTTAAGTGTTCCTTGCATATTTTGGAAGTAATGTGTACACTTTGCAACTCTGTGAGTTGTGAGTGTCTTCCAGAGACACTACCACCACTAATGCCACTAATGTCCCTCTGATTTGTCCCTCATCAATGCTCTGTAGAAGTAAAAGTAACAAACTGAGCCATAGTCTCTAAGAACCTTCAGTGTTTGTGTGCAGGGAATGCTGAGCCAGGGTTGCCAGGGTCTGAACTTCGATAAAATGAGAAAAACACTTCTCCCCAACTTGAGTGCCAGCCTTATTTACGTGAAAAGATGCAAAGCCATGCTCTATAGGCTTGCATCATCTTGGAGAACTGTCCTTGAGATTTTATTTGGAGCCCCTTTCCCCAGGATGCCTACTAAAGATCTTGTGGCTCAGGCCAAAGGGCTACCTGAGTGATGGAAATGATCATTAGATCTGTATTTTCATTCTTGACAATCTTAAAAGCCTTAAAAGGCATCCTTAAAAGGATCGATACTATCTATCCATCCATCCAGTCTTCCAGTTGTTCATACCAGGCCAGCACTGGGCCAGGCTTATTGCAAATCAGTAGATGTTTCCTAAATCCTATCAACTGATACCTTTCCAGGGAGTTCTGTCTCCTGTTCCAGGAAAATAGCATAACATCTCAGGGAAGCAATAAAGTGCAAGAGTCAAAGAAGTCCCAACTTATTAGCTTTCTCTCTCTTTCTCTCTCTCTTTCTCTCCAAGCAAACTATAATCATCTGTGAAATATGAGGATGTAATTCTCATCACCTCATAACCTGCTAATGTGCATCACACAGCCAGGTCTCAGGTTCAGGCCAATTGCTGGTAACACTGACTCTTTCTCCCACTTAGGTTCTTATTTTATTTCCACATCAGTCATGCAGATTTTATATTTCAGCTCTTTCTCACTGATTTCCTAGCATAATACTATGCTTTATCTTATTAACTAATATCCTATTAGTTAGGATAGGATATTAGATAGGATAGGATGCTTTATCTTATTAACTAATATCCTATTAGATAGGATAGGATAGGATATTAATTTAACTAATAAATTATCCTTTATCTCATTAACTAATATAATGTCAAAGTCTTGTTAACTTATTTTTAACCTATTAACATGACTGCAGTTGGACTAAAATTCTCTTTTTTTCTTCTATCACTATATACTTGTCATGCATGATTTAATCTGTTCCTTAGTTTCTATCCCTTTCTTCTCAACTCCTGATTGCCTCCTGGATTGTTCTAGTTTGTGATTTATAACTGGGATTACTAATATTACCAAACCCAAACTCTTTGCCCTCCCCTCAGAATCTGCATCTCTTGTTCTAAGCACCATCTCTATGCCTGGTACAGCAGCCCAACTTCCCAGCTTATTCATAACCTGGACCTTCTCCAGCTTTCCATTGTTCCACAAACATTGGTTTGGTCAGGCCAGTGCTCAGGGCTAGACATATAAAGCAGAGGGGCCCTGAGGTGGCTCAGTTGGCTGACTCTTTTATTTTTGGCTCAGGTCATGATCTCATAGTTTGTGATATTGAGCCTCATGTCATGCTCTGCACTGACAGTGCAGAGATTGCTTAGATTCTCTGTCTCTGTCTCTGTCTCTGTCTCTCTCTCTCTCAAAATAAACAAATAAACATTAAAAGAGAGAGATATAAAGGAGATAGAATGCCCTCCAGAAGTTGAAAGCCAGTGTATAAGAATTAAGGAGAGACAGATATTTAATTCAAAATATGGAATAACTCTCTTAAAATGTTTATTTCAAATATTGAATAGGCTATTCCAGGAAATGGTGAGGTATCTTTTACCGTACTGTTTAAGCCAAAACTAAAAGACCATCCTTTGGGGTGGGAGAGAATGGATAAAATAGCTTTTTTTTTTTTTTGTAAAATTTTTTAATGTTTTTATGTATTTCTGAGAAAGAAAGAGAGAGAGAGAGAGAGAGAGAGAGAGAGCAGGGGAGGGTCAGAGGTAGAGGGAGACACAGAATCTGAAGCAGACTCCAGGCTCTGAACTAGGTGTCAGCACAGAGCCTGATGCGGGGCTTGAACCCACAAACCATGAGATCATGACCTGGGTTGAAGTAGGACGCTTAACCAACTGAGCCTCGGGTGCTTCAGGATAAAATAGCTTTTAAGCATTGATGTTTCTGGTTACCTTTTTGGACAGTGAAGAACCAAGTCCAGCCAGAATAAGGAGATCAACCCTGCAGCTGCTTTCTCCTCCCTCTCCATCTAAAGAGAGGGACCCTAGGAGTAAGTAGGTGTGTGTGTGGGGGAGGCATGGTGACTGGAGAAGGCTGATAAAAGAAGACATTTACTTAATGATTTCTATAGAACTAAAAGAGCCCAGAGTCTCCTGAGTGGCCCAGTCTGTTGAGATTCAGACTCTTGATTTTTGCTCAGGTCATGGGATCAAGCCCTGTGTTGGGCTCTGCACTGGGCAACGCACTTGCTTAAGATTCTTTGTCACTCTCTCTCTCCTTCTGCCTCTCTCTCCTACTCATGCTCTCTCTTTCTAAAATAAAATAAATAAATAAAAAATAAAATAAAATAACCCAAATGACATTTCTATTTGAGGGCACAGGATTTAATTTGTAATCTTTAGCATTAAACAGATACCAGCCCAGTGCCAGTGATGTGAATTGTTTAGTGTAGACTAAATTGGAGACTGTTTGCAAGGACATAGCACAAAGCAGTATATAAACAATGAATAAGAGTTCCCTTCTGCCATCAGTGCTGTGTTCTCACTTATTTCACTCAGAAATGGTCTTCCTACTTAATTTGAGGATTAGCAAAATCGCAGTCCCTGTCCTCCTTCAGATTTAAACTAAAACCTCATTTGATCTTCAGTGTAGGATGTTAGCATAATAGATTTCTGTAACACCACTCCTGGGTATTCTTTATCTGCAGTTGACAGTTGCCCTTCAGCAGCAAGGCGGTATTTGTGTGTGTTCTCCTGTGTGTTGTAGATATAATATTACTTCCCCCAGGACAAGGATTATCTTCAGATTTGCTTTAAGTCTAGCACAGAGCCAAATATATTTACAGCTTATAAAGATGTTCATAAAAATGACAAAGAGGGGACTTTCCTTCGTGTAATGCTTGTCATTTTCTAGTTTTATTCTAGTTATAGATGAGAAACACAGCATTCAATCAGGTTTTGGTCCAGTTTGTACTAAAGACAAATAGAAATACATGTAGAGACATAAATGTTTGGCTAGTTGTACGTGAAGAACTCTTATCTGGAAAGGAAGATGACAATACTAATGATGAATTCACTGAGGAAATGCATTAGATAAATCAGATTGTCATCTTTTGTTTCAAATTATGCTGCTAAAGGGATTGGGGCATACTCCTAATCATAGTGTGTCAATCAGGAGGGTATTTTACAGGTTCTCAGATATGATAGTAATGATTGTGACTGTTTTCTCAGCAGGCTATAACCACTGATTATTAAAAAAAAAAATAAAAAAAGATGCCCAGTGTAATGATTAATTTATTATATGATCTCCAGCCCCTCGCCTGCCACTGTTTCTTTATGTACAATACAGTCTTTACAGACTTTGTGGCTGGCTACCTCCTCAAGTGTCACTAAGGTCACTGATAATGACATTAACAAAGGACATCCAACTCTTAGGTGTTCTTCAAAGGAAGGAAGCCTGAGCCATCAGTGATACAACCCAGAAGGTGTTACTGAAGTGTCACCACAGAAAAAGAGGCTGTAAACCCAGGACTAAACGAAGCAGATAAAAGAGTCCCATGGGATCAGATGGCTCAGAAGCCCACCTATAAGTATGAGATACATGAAGCACTGGAGGGTGGCCACTCAAGTTTCTCTTCAGCCCTCCTGGCCATCATACTGGCTTATAGCTTGACCTCAGGGCCATGAAGGTAGAATAACTCTTCTTGTGGCTCTTCTCATCTTCTCTCTCTGTACCCTTTCCTTCCATTTGGCATCCCTCAACCAGGACCAGATACGTAATTTAGGGGGTCCAATGCAAAATGAAACTACAGTGTCCTTTGTTAAAAAATTATTAAGTATTTCAAGATGGCAACAGCAAAGGATTAAAGCAAGATGGGACCTCTTAAGTGGGGGGGACAGTGCAAATGGATTGGTCACATGTCCACGAAGCCATCCTTTCTCTCTGCCCCCCACGGACTCCCCACCAGTAGCTTCAGTTTCTTTACACTGCCCTAAGCTTCCTTAAAAAGTCTAGGGGAGCCTGAGTGGCTTAGTCTGTTGAGCGTCCGACTTTCGCTTAGGTCATGATCTAGTGGTTTGTGGGTTCGAGCCCCGCGTCGGGCTGACTGCCAGCTCAGAGCCTGTAGTCTGTATCTCCCTCTCTCTCTGACCCTCCCCTGCTCACGCTGTCTCTCTCTCTCTCTCTCTCTCCTAGAAATAAATAAAACATTAAAAAAAAAGTCTTACCTTGGCTGCTCCAGGGAACCTGAGTTCCCTTCAGTGCCCCATAGAGATCTCTGTAAGTTATTTCCTTTTTGTAGAGCCCTGTTCTCCACCCCTACTCAGCTGAACTTACTTGTGATAAGGTGTTATCACACCTAACAATTAGTAAGGAGTTTGCACTGTAGCTCAGTGCAGTCTCTGGTGGAAGAATGTCAGGTCCTAGAACTCATTTCAAGAGGAAGGTATTGAGGTGTTTTTCAATCACACAGCAGTCTCTTGCTTTTTCTCACTGTAGTTTGTCTATGAGTGTTGGGATGTTTTTAATCCATACATCCATGCCATGTTGATTAAGACCTATCACCTGACACATTGTGCTAGGTTCTGGGAATGCAAGCGTGAATGAGATTTGTTTCCAGCCATTGAAGAACTAACTGCTGCTGGAGTTAGACCCAGATCACAGAGTAGTGACACACATCAGCAAAAGACGGTGGTATATAGCAGTTTAGTGATACTGCAGAATAAAGTACAGGTGGTAAGAGGAACTACATCACAGAGTGCTTTGCTTGTTTTATTTTTGACCTTTTAATAGGTAAAAGTGAGCAGTTACAATACGGATATGTGCAAAAACATAACTGATTTCTGAAATTGACTCAATGCTGCCATAAATCTCACATTCTAATTGAAGCAGAGACTTTGTTTCATACTATTCAATGTACTTGAAGGGGATCAGAATACCCCAAAATACCCCACTTTGTCATATTGATTATTTTGAGCTGAAGGCAATTTAGAAACAGCAGATGCAGGAAGGACTCTCTGATCTCCCCTCACCGGGCTAAAATCCAAGTATAATTTTCCGGCAAAAAGGTACTCTTGCTGTACCAGGAAAAGAAGAATATTCTCATGACTGGAGATGGAGAATCCATGCCAACATGAGTCTGTACAAAAAAACCTAACTAAAATAACCCTTATTTTCTATTAGTTTCCCTCGGATACTTCTTAGTCACTTTCTCACAATTTACTACCCCTAGAAGCTTAAACAAACCTTCCTTCCTTTGCTTTGTCCCATCTCCACACTGCTTACTGTTCTTTGTTAAAATGATATGTAAGTTCCCAGGGGCCTAATTATTTCTCTGGGTCTTCATTTGTCTTCTGTAAAGGCTCCTATGCTACATAAAATTTGCATACTTTTCTTCTCTTGGTGTTTTTTGTTAGTTTAATTTGCAAGAACAGATACAAATCTAAGAGGGTGGAGGAAGAGTCTTTCCTTTTCTACATTTCTCAGCTCAATGCAAGATTTTTTTCATCCAAATTCACATATTTTACCTCAGTCACTCTCCAGCTCAAACATAACCCTCTTAAGAGTAAGTACCTGATGACTTAGAGATTTTTCTCCACATCCCTCTTCACTTACTCTTTTCTAACTTTCCGGGGGAGGGACACGGATCATATATTGTCCTGTATTAGGAAAGGTGAATCTCCTGTCCACTATGGACTGTAGACCTACCTGCATCCTCTCCAGATATAAACCTCTTTACTGGTAGCTTTTGCTGCTGTGCCATGCTCGCAGGGTGCTAAGATCTATGAAGGTATTGGGGTCTGACCTCTTGGGCATTATCAGACTCCAGCAGCCAACATTTTCAGTGACATCACACTCTTCTACCTTGGAACCTGGGTACTGCTCTCTGACTTTGCCCAAATGGGTAGATCTCAGGGAGGCTGTTATGAGGTCCACTTTCCTCAGCTCTTCTCTCAGTCATCCAGTTATGTAGGTAGAACCTCAGCCCCACTACCTGCTTCTCTGGAAGGTCTGCAGTCTCTCTAGCTATCCCTAGGAAAACAGGGTTCTAGAACATTCTCATGTTCCCTCACAACTGTCTACATTCCCTTACCTCCACTACCACCCCAGATTCTGACCCTGATGCAGAAGCCAGAGGATTCTCCTCTTTCCTGACCTTTTCCCCATTATCCCCCGACCCAACCTCATTAGGATTTTTCTTCTACTGTGAGGAGAAGAAAAACTTATCCTACATTTTCCCCAGATCTATGATCCACTTTGTAGTAAACCCCCTAACTTTGGTTTGTTAACAAGTAGAAATCAAACTGTGGGATTTCTCAGAAAATTCTGTCCCTTGAAAGCCTGATTTCTAAGACCATTGTCTTCTAATCAAGTTCAGCATCTAAACTCAATGCTGAGCAAAGTTTTTATTTATTTTTATTTATATATTTATCTTATTCCAGCTTTTACGTTCTCTTCTTCCTGGGGCTAGGTCTTCAATAATATAAAGGCTACTGAAGAAAAAGTCTGAAGCACTGGGAAGGAAAAATAAATCTACTTAAGATGTCACTATGTAAAGGAGCTAGAACTTTATCCTATAAATATTAGATGCCATTGAAAGAAAAGAAACAAACAGTGTGACCTTCTGATTATTCCAGATTTTTGCATGGAAGCAATTTCCAAATCACAGGAAGAGGGAATTTAGGCAGTAGTCTCTCTGAACAGAGGAGACAGATGTAGGAGATTGGGAAGACTAAGATATCTGTCAAAGCTCCAGAGAGGAAGAGGTTAAACAAGAGCTTGAAGGATGCCCTTAAGCCTGAATACTACTGAATACCCCTTGTCTGAATACTAATCTATGCAGGGTGGATTGGACTGCTATTAGCACAACTGCCTGAAAGCTACAAACTGAACAATTTTCTGAGCTACTACAGATCTGGTAGAAAGTTGAGTTCTTACCAGTGGGGGTAAAGAGGCCTCATTGAATACCCAGTGCATTCAGAGTGGTCATGTCTTGGGAGTAAGGCTAAATTGTCTCTAGATTAAAAACTATTTTATATCCTTTCTAACAAAACACAAAGATAAATCTCTGAAATCAAGTTGATGATGAGTAACTTAATTTTCTACTAAATAATACTCAACATTCTGGGGCGCCTGAGTGACTCATACAGTTAAGCGTCCTACTCCAGCTCAGGTCATGATCTCACAGTTCATGAGTTTGAGCCCCGTGTCGGGCTCTGTACTGACAGCTCAGAGGCTGTGGCCTGCTTCGGATTCTGTGTCTCCTTCTCTCTGTCCCTCCCCTGCTCACACTCTGTGTGTGTGTCTCTCTCTCTCTCAAAAATAAATAAACATTAAAATTAAAAAAAATAATATTCAAGATTCTTTAAAGGAAGGCAACAAAATCTAAACACTCAGCAGCACAACATTCATAACCTGTAGCATTCAATGAAAAGTCATTAGATATGCAGAATAAAGCAACAACACCTAATGCCAGGAGGAAAATCAGTCACTAGAAAGAGTCCTCACAGATAACAAAATTAGCATATAAGAATTTTATAACAATGACTTAAATATGTTCATATATTTAAAGGAAAATATAAATGCAACAAGGGTATCAATACCCTAAATATAAAGAGTCTCTATTTTGCATTTGGATTCTACATTTTAGATTTATGTACACTCCAATTGAAAGGCAGAGATTGCCAGACTGGATGGAAAGCAAGACCCACTACAAGCTACTATAGGAAATGCCCTAAAATATAAAGACAAAGATAGATTAAAAGTAAAAGGATGAGAAAAAAGTATACTAGGTCAATGCTAATCACAGTAAAACTAGAGTAACTATATTCAATGTCGGACAAACAGACTTCAGGAAAAGAAATATTATCAGGAGTCAAGAGGGTCATTTGATAAGAATAAGAGGGTCCATCATCAAGGAGACATTAATAATCCTAAAAATATGTACTTTTACAATAGAGCTTCAAAATATGTGAAAGAATAACTGATGGACTGAGAATTGAAACATTCAAATCCACAATGACAGTTGAAGAGTTCAATACTTCTCTCTTAAGTACTTGATAAAGTCAATAGAAAACATCAACGTTCTAGAAACCTTAATGGTACCATAATCCAACTTGACATAATAGTATGTTACATTGAATAACAACAGAATTCATATACTTTTTCAAGTGCACAAGGAACATTAGCCAATATAGACCGTATGCTAGGCCATAAAACAAATCTCAATATATTTAAAAGACTTTAAATCATACAGACTATGTCCTCTTCTAGTGGAACTAAAATACAAAGCAATATAAAATGATATCTGCAAAATCTCCAAATATTTGGAAATTAAAAATATTTTTTAATAACTCATGGTCAAAAGAAATCACAAAGTAAGAACATAGTACAAGCAATCCATACTTTGCACAGGTTCTAATATGCATGGATTTCAGTTACCCCATAAATAATACCAGTCCCCCATCAACATGCTTCAGATTTCAGTTACCACATTTCATTTATCATAGTATATTAACTATAAGTAATTCAATAAACTTCATTGTTAGATCATCAGTCCATGAATCACTATGCAAATAACAGATGCTCATCATTGTCAGTGGCCAATCACATCACTTCTTCCAAAATTCTTTGGTGATTTGTTGCTGTGCCTCTATTACTCAGTTCACACACCTATAATAATGCTGTTTCCTTCTTGGTCTCCCACTGATAAATCACATGACATTTTACAAAAATGGATGACCCAAAGAAGGAACTGGCCAACAGAGATGAAAGTACATCAAACAAATAAAACATGATCATGTTGGAAGAATACTTTGAATCAAATGCAAATGGAAATAGCTAATGTGGGAATCTGAGTATTGTTGCTTTTTGAGAGATTCTAGATTTATAGTCTGAGGAAGGTAGTGAAAGTGACATAAATAAGAAATGTACTTATAATGAAAAGGATGAAGATGCCCCAAAGGAAAGGATACTGGCAAAAAAATGTTACATGAAAGGACTCTTGGATATTTCACACCATTGAATGTGCAAAAGTTCAAACGTTGGGAGCTGAATCAAAGTTAGCAAGTTCTGAATATGACAATTCACAGAGCCAAAGAAAACGTGATCACTCCTCCTCATAAATTATACAATGACGAGGCAGCAAGCACTGTTCAAACTCTTTCGATTTGTTTTTTCTTTCAATCATGGTAATATATAAATAATATAAAATTTATCATTTCACACTTTGAAGCAGTCAGTTCTGTGGCATTAGGTATATTCTCATTGCTGTGTAGCTATCACCACTACCCATCTCCAGAACTTTTTTCATTTCCCAAATTGAAACCCTGTATCCATTTTCTAAGTTTTTTACAAAGAAGGAGAACACTTTAATCCTCAAAGTGTTTCACTATACACACTTTAATGCTTCTAAGAGTTTAAATTAGTGTTCTAAATAAATATTAGTTCCACAGTATTTTTTCATTTTCCTACACAGATATAGCAGAGTTTCTAAGGCCATGACAAAAAAATCTTCAAGGTCACAGAACGGTTGTAAGTTTTCCATTGATTATTAAGATCACTTTGCAGAATGTCAGTCTGCATGGCCATTTTTATGGTCCTTCAGTACTGTGTATAGACTAGACTGTCTGTGTATCAACGTTTGTGAGGTAAAGTCAAAGTGGTCTCTAAAAGGAAAGCTGTAGTTTTATTTGCTTACATTAGAAAATAAGAAAATTCTTTCAATATATCCATGTATCTAATCATCACATCATATACCTTAAAATTGCAATGTTATATATCAATAATATCTCAATAAAGCCTGGGAGGTAGAAAATAAGAAAATTCTCAAGTTCAATTCTCAAAATTTTTACCTTATAAGCTAGAAAATGAAGGGTAAATTGAATCCAAAGTAATTATAAGGAAGGAAATCATAAAGAGCAGAAATTAATGCAATTGAAAACACATAAACAACATAGTAAAATTGGTGAAAACAACCCACGAATATTATTATTATGTATTTATCTAAAAGAAATGAAAATGTTTGTCCACACAGCACCAGAATACTAATATTCATATAGGCTTCATTCACAATAACTCCAAACTGAAAGCAACACAAATGTTCATCAAGAGGTGAATGGACAAATAAATCGTGGTATACCCATTCAATGGGGTATTAGTCTACAGTAAAAAGGAATGAACTACTCATTTACGTAGCAACATGGATCTTAACATGTTAAAAGCATCATGCTACGGAAAAGACATGAAAAGGTACATACGGTACATTCTGTTTATATGGAAATCTAGAATAGGCAAATCTGATTTACATGGACTGAAAGTAGATCAATGGCTGTCTGGTTCTTGGGGTGAAGTGGAGAGACTGACTACAAAAGAGCTTAGAAAACTTTTCAGGGTGATAGAAATGGTCTATATCTTTATATGGCTGTTATTTGGGAGTCTGTATTTGCCAAAATTCATTGAATTCAACACATGTGAATTTTACTGCAAATAAAATAAATAATCATGAGGACTATTAAAGTGTAAGCTTGAAGGACATGTTCATCTAATTTTGGATTTCTATGAATCAAGTGTGTTGATAGTGCTGCAGAGGAGGTAGACGCTTTGACAGTGATGCATGTTTGTGTTTATATTTGCATGTGTGTGTGCAGTGATGGTGGTAGTGATGGTGATACAGGCGAATAGTTCATTTTCCTGCCTCCCACCATTCTGCCCCAAAGGAAGTACTCCCTCCCTCACTTTCACTTACTCTTCTAATGCTTATTTTCCAACATCACATACATATTTACAACACAGAAATTCAATCAACGATAAGAAAAATGCAGCCATCTGTGTTCTCCTCTGCATTAAATACCTCTTCCACTATAGAGCTGCAGGAAAGCACATTTTCCACCCATACATAATTCACAGCCTAATGCTTTACTACAAAGTGAGAATTTCTCTCTCCAAGTTCCCAAACAATAAGCTACCTTATTCCTTTTTCTTTTTTTTTTTTCCAGGAACTAGGTCTTTCAGGCATATTGATGGGTAATAACCGCTTCCTCCCCACCCCTCCCCTAACACACACATACACACACACTCAGTGCTGTACTTCCTGGGGGAATTCAGACCCAGTCTGAACTAGTTATGTGTCTGGCAGTTCCTCCACAGCCCGCAGCTAGAATGTAGGGCTGCCACCAGCAACGAGAAGCCAGAATGGAGAGCAGAAGGACCTCAAAAACTGTCCCAGATGGTGTCCAGACAGTTTCCCACTTTGAAAGACAGCCCTGTTTTTTTCTGAGTATTGCCCCCATGGCAAAGGATCACAGACTTTATTGCATTTCATCGGTCATCTCTTCTGAGCCTAAACCTTTTGCTCAGCAAACCAATGCCAAGGAGCAGGCTAGGCAGAATCTGTCTGGCAGTTCCCTGCCAAAGGCAGCGACCAGGGCCAGGTTTCTCCAAACAGAAGTTGGTTCATGCCCTATGTTGCTGCAAACATATGCAGGCAGTGGAAGATGTCCTGGGCTCTGCCTCACCAGCAGCCTTTTTGGTTTGCTTCTGTTCATTCTGTGTAAAACCATTTGTAAAACCCAGATGTTACCTACCTCTGCTTCTTAAACATCTTCTCCACAGCCACTTCTTTTAAGTGGTTGTATGTGATTATTCCAAGGTTGGATTTACACTGGCTATATCTTGCTGGACGTTACAAACCACTGAGCATGGCAGAAATCACAGATCATCATGTTTTTTTAAATGGTCACTTACATACAGATCAAGCACTAGACTAAGACAGACTATATCTACTCCTTTGATCCATAAAATGTTATCATTCAAATAGCAATATTCAGCTTAATCCTAAATATTCAATAATGATTCCCCAAATCAAACAAGCTGGCATGAATTCATTTTTTCCCCCTGTTTCAGATTTTGGGCTAGCATTATGTCATATGAGAAAGACTAGTCTCCCCGCCTGAGGCTGAGTCAAGGGTGGGCAGTGTGCCCTTCACAGAGGAAGATAAACAATACAGAGTTCTGGCCTAAGAGGTTTCAGTGCCAGCCTATGGCTTTCAACTGGGGATCTGAACTTGACTTCTGAGACCTCTGACTCACCAATCAAAACTGAGTCCATTTAATCATTTCCAATTCCTTCTCACATGATCTTCTTGAGACTGGTTACAGATGGGCAGACAAATGACCTGTTCATGCTTAGACCCACACATTTGTCTAAAACCTCAAAAATACAAAGTTTAATCTGAAACCCAAGTTCATTTTCTCCTATTGCAGCAGAACTTAGTTTGCTCCTAGAAATGGTGGCCAGAAGATAATCAAGTGCTGAACTGAACCAAAAGTCAGGAACAAAATTTAAAACTATCTGTCAAAAAATAAAAAAGCATCTTGCACTGTTTTTGCTTACTTATACTATTGGGTAAGTCTTCAGCTGGGAAAACATATAAGTGGTTTCGTTTGTCAGAGCCATATCTTGGATAAAAATCTTGCCTGTTCTGAAAATAACTTACGTCTTCGAAAAACTCCTTGTATTGCCTAAAATAAAGTTTTAGGTTTTAAATACATCAAGCATAAAATGACTTAATTTTGGGGAGGCATCTGATATGAAACCTTAGCTTTGGAATGAAAAAATTTCTATCATCTTATAAGCTACTTAAATAGGTACCATTTCTCATAAACATACATTCCCATGAAGGATGGAGAAATAACTTTTATAACTAAGTAAAATAAGAATAAGTAAATATGCTCACTTCATAAAACCAGAATAATTTCTCCGCTCTGCACAGTCTATTAGGTGCCTTACGGAAGAGTCTCCTTGCCTAGGAAAATTATTAGACTAAACGTGAATGGCACTGAAGTTGGCAGCAGCTGTGAACTTAAAAGGGTTGTTGCCGACTACTTTTTCTCCAGTGATGTGAGACATTTTCTTAAAAATAAAATATGCATTGATATTACCAGTACCTTCAAACAAGTGTCCTTGAACATCACCCAGACGGTGAGACGGCATCTAGAACTGGAGTAATTGATGGGTTATGAGGAGTGGATGGAGAAGGGAAGAGAACCCCACTCTAATCCCCACCTTTGGAAGCACTAACAACTGGTAGATCTTTCAGATCTCTTGGAAATCTAAAACAGGTACTGACAGCAAGAACAAAAATAACAAATAACCAGGCCAGAACTAAAAGAAGTTGCTGTGTGGCAACTCCCCCACTTAAGTGACAAAGCGATTGATAAGGCAAAAGTTCTTAATTAACCAAATGCTAATCTTGACCCATATAAATATGTGTTTGAATACATCGAACATCCATTATTAAAATGGCTCCAGATAATGTCAAATTTCCTACCTCAGAATTGTCACATAATGTTCTTAGAAATGCTACTTTTTGTTTATAAATGTACAAGAGCTAGATAGATACAAGATAGATACAATTTAGCTTTTGCCAATGATTTTCACAATTTTCATGGGATTGGATTGTCATCTAGATTATAGAAGGAAATCCAAGTAATAGTGTCTTGACTTCTAGCGTAAAACAAGAAACAGACCAGCTACAATCTCTGGGGAGAATGGTTGAACGTCACAACCAGAGCCGTAATATTAAGAATAAGGCTGACTTGAGGGGTGACTGGGTGGCTCAGTTGGTTAAATATCTGCCTTTGGCTGAGGTCATGATCTTACACTTCATGGGTTTGAGCCCTACATTGGGCTCTGTGCTGACAACTCAGAGCCTGGAGTCTGCTCTGGATTCCTTCTCTCTCTCTCTCTCTCTCTCTCTTTCAAATGGATAAACATGAAGAAGAAGAAGAAGAAGAAAGAAGAAGAAGAAGAAGAAGAGAGGAGGAGGAGGAGGAGGAGGAGGAGGAGGAGGAGGAGGAGGAGGAGGAGGAGGAGGAGGAGGAGGAGGAGGAGGAGGAGGACTTTAGTTATATAATAAATGAAGAAGCTCACAAGATTGATAACTTGTTATAGGGTCAGTATCTCATTCCAAACCAAATCCTGTTTAAGATATGCATGGTTAACTTTTGCTGCTCTGGTGATATCATGCACTGTTTTTCAGAAATGAAAAGTTAGGTTATGTATGAGTGTTCCCATGGTGCCAGGGTAAAGAAAAACCTAGGCAGGACACTGGTACCTGTCCAGAAATGAAGAGTTGTTAGAATATGGCCAAGGAGGTCAACCAAGATCTCAAGTATATTTTAAACTCATTTATAGGTATACTTTGATGGTAGAAATGGTAGCCTCAGCCAATTCTCAAAGTGAAACAGCTTCGCCCCACTCCTTTGATGAATGCCACTGCTGTTTGTTACAGGCAATATCAACAAAACTTAGAAAAGAAATCCCACATTACCAGCGTGCCTTCAGCCCCTAGTGTGATCTAGACAGGGAAACAGGGTGGGAGGGGTGGCAATGGGGTAGAAGTTCCTCTTAAACCCAAACTTCCCAGAAACATTTTGCCTGAAGTTGTAAAAGTATTGGTAAATTTTTAATGAATTTACTCAATGTTTTACAAACATTACTCTTGAGAGCTTTGTCTCCCCAGAAGCAGAAGTGTCCAGTATTGTGGGATAACAAGGCCCCCAGGGTATTTCCAACCAGCAGCGAGAAGCAATATAATCATCTAGCAAAGGAAATATCATTCTTGTGCATTACCCAAGAATTGTTGCTTCACCCAAACAGGCTAACGTAGAGTAAAGAATCTTTATAACAGGTAACTATTTTTTTAAAATGTTTTCATTTTATTTTTGAGAGAGAGAGACAGATTATAAGCAGGGGAGGGGCAGAGAGAAAGGGAGACACAGAATCTGAAGCAGGCTCCAGCCTCTGAGCAGTCAGCCCAGAGCCCAACGTGGGGCTCAATCTCATGAACCCTGAGATCATGACCTGAGCCGAAGACGGACACGCAACCGACTGAGCCTTCCAGGCGCCCCTGGATAAAGAATCTCTAGAGAGTGATGTCAAGACTGGCCCCCAGACAGACCCTACAAATCAGCACTTACCTTGGAGAACTCACCACTTCCCCAAATCTGGTTCACAATCTTGAGGGGCAGAAATGATGTTGTAAGTGTCCCAGGGTTGGCCAGACTTCAGATGCTGACTCATTTAAACAAAGCCTGAAAGACATGATGTATGAAGCTAGAATGCAAATTTAGAATTTGATATTCATGGTGACCTGAGTAGTCCTCTCTGTCCTTTCTGACAAGCTATAGTAGCACCAGCCAAACTGTTTGGTGAGCATGGACAACAATCAAGGTAATGGGAGCACAATAGCACTGTGTTCTGCAGCCTGTTTTATCCACCTCCATATTAAAGATACACTTGCCAGACAGACCAAATACATAGTCACGGATAGGACATTCTTCTGGGACACATGCCTTTGCAAGTCTCCTTTTTCTCTGTGTTCATGCTGATTAATGCCTTTTCTCATTGACGTTTCTTTTTTCTACTTTCCCTTAAGTTTATCAATAGGCATTCAACAGAGTTACATTCTATGGCTGTGTTGGTCTGGTGTGCTGATTTCTTTCTTTCTTAATTTTTATTTTTGAGAGAGAGCATGAAAGAGTGAGTGCACATGAGCTGGGGAAGGGGCAGAGACAGACAGGACAGAGGATCTGAAGTGGGTTCTGTGCTGACAGCAGAAGGCCTGAAGCGGGGGTTGAACCCATGAACCATGAGATCATGACCTGAGCCATTGGACGCCTAACTGACTGAGTCCCTCAGATGCCCCTAGAGTGCCAATTTCTTAATTTAAGTCATACAGTGCACTCTCAAGTTGTTAGGGGCACCTACTGAAGGGCCACCTACATTATGAAAGGAAGTATATTGAAGATATTTGATGAAAACTCTAAAACTGAAAGCTCTCCTGGAAAGCTGGTAGCTCATGGAAGGAGGCAGTGTCCAAGAATTAAAACAGAAAAGGTGTTGCCAAGATGACTGTGCATTTGGGGGTTTTTATCCTTAAGGGGATATTGGTTGTAGGATCACGAAGGTGTGACAATCAAAGGAGGAAGAAGGAAGAGAAAAGATATAAATCAACGCCTGCAGTCTAAAGGTGGGGCAACCATATGGTAGTTCTTACTTGGCAGCTTCTGACTCAGGTGCCATCTGTCACCAGACACCTATCACATTCAAGGTGCAGAGGTCTGTGCTACAAAGTTCTCAGAGAAAATGGGGACAACTTGTTACAAATGATCAATGAACTGGGGCACCTGGATGGCTCAGTAGGTTAAGCCTCCGACTTTGGCTCAGGTCATGACCTCATGGTTCATGGGTTCAAGCCCCATGTGGGCCCTGTGCTGACTGTTCAGAGCTTGGAGCCTGCTTTAGATTCTGTGTTGTCTCTCTACCCCTCCCCTACTCATGCTCTGCTTCTGTCTCAGTAATAAATAAACATAAAATTTTTTTTAAAATGATTAACGAACTTTGCTCTTTTTGCCTTGCCAGTAGGTCAGTTTTTTCCTCATTGACCTGGAATATCCAGAGATGAGGAACGCAGCAGGGAGGGGCAAGAGATTACAGAGTTCAGTAGGGAAGGAACTCAAAGAGAGTTAGGATAATAATCACCTTCCAGCCTTCCTCGATAGAGGTTTGCAGTGTAATGTTAGCTTTACAAGCTTGAGAAAGAATTATCCCCATGTCTTTACCTGATAGCCTAGTAATGAGCCTGCCTGGCCAACTAGATCCCAGAGTTTTACAGAAAGTACTTCAAAAACAGGAAGTTGGTTAGTGAAGGCCAGTTTGTGTGGCGGGGAAGGGGTCTGTCTCTGACCCCAGAGAAGTGGGAAGAAGAAAGGAGGAAGGAAGGTGTGGGAGGTGGCTAGCCAGATGAATGTCCCATTTGCCCCTCCTGGCTGTGGGCCTGGAGTGGGACTGCATCCAGTCAATTCTCCTCACTCATTAAAATCATCACAAACACTGAATTAGCAAATACTGGACCACTGCTCTCTGGGGACATACATAGTTAGGTTTCTGGTCACATCTTTTTCCCTTTGAAATAGGATTTTTGTTTGTTTGCTTAGGTGTACAGCAAAGTTGAGCAGAAAGCAGAAAGTACAGAGTGCTCCTATACTCCTCCTGCCCCCACATACTCATAGTCTCCTAGGCTATGACCATCCCCCTCCAAACTGGTATACTTGTTACAACTGATGAAGCTATAGTGACACATCAGAATTATCCAAAGTCCATAGTTTATATTAGAGTTCACCCCTGGTGGACATTCCATGGGTTTTGACAAACAGTGACACATATCCACCACTATGGGATCATACATAAGTGTTTCATTGCCTAAAAATCTCCTGTCCTCCACCTATTCATCTCTCCCTTTCCCTCACCCCCTGGCAACCACCAATCTTCCACTGCCTTCATAGTTCTGCCTTTTCCAGAATCTCATATAGTTGGAATCATGCAGCATGTAGACTTTTCAGATTGGCTTCTTTCACTTAGTGATATATATTTCAGTTCCCCCTCCACCATAGCTTTTCTTGGCTTGAAGCACATTTCTTTTTAATGCTGAATACTATTTTATTGTCTGGATATGCCTCAGTGTAATGGACTGAAGTATGTTCCCCCCGTAAAATTCATATGTTGAACCTCTAACCCCCAATGTGACCGCATTTGGAGACAAGGCCTTTACAAAGGTGATTAAGGCTAAACAAGGTCATAAGGTCCTAAAGGTGGGGCCCTAATCGATAGGACTGCTGTCCTTATAAGAAGAAGAGACATGCTCACACAAAAGAAGGGCTACGTGAAGACAAAACGAGAAGGTAGCCATCTGCAAGCCAGAAAGAAATCTCTCACCAGTAATCAAATTTTCCAGCACTTTGATCTTGAATTTCTAGCCTCCAGAACTGTGAAAAAAATCTGTGTGTAGGTCAACCCATCCAGGGTATTCTATTATAGCAGCTGGAGCAGACTCATGAATACAGTTTATTTATCTATTCTTCTACTTAAGGACATCTTGGGTGCTTCCAAGTTTTGGTAATTAGGAATAAAGCTGCTAGAAACATCCAATGTGCAGGGTTTTCTGTGGATGTAAGTTTTCAGCTCATTTGAGTGAATACCAAGGAGTGTAACCACTAGATCATATGGTACAAATACATTTAGCTTTTGAGAAACTGCCAAGCTGTCTTCCACAGTGGCTGCACCATTTTGCATTTCCACCAGCAGGTGAATGAGAGTTCCTATTGTTCTACATCTTCAGCAGCATTTGGTGGTATCACTGTTGTATATTTGAGCCATTATAATAGGCATGTGGGAGTACTTCATTGTTGTTTTGGTTTGCATTTTCTTAATGACATATAATGTGAAGTATCTTTCCATATGCTTATTTGCCTTCTACATATCTTCTTTGCTGAGATGTCCTGATCTTTTGTCCATTTTTAAATCAGGTTGTTCATTCTCTTGTTGTTGGGTTTTAAGAATTTTTGGTATATTTTGGATAACAGTCCTTTATCATTTATCATTATGTCTTCTCATTCTCTCAACAGCATCTATCACGGAGCAGAATTTTTTAATTCATTAAATAATCAATATATAATCCTGGTTTATGTGTTTATCTGTTTAAATATACTTTATTTAATAGACACCATTGACTCATTAACACTGAACTCACAGACAACAGTTCTATAAAACATATCTGAAGGAAGCTAATTTAACACATCATTGTCTTAGTCTACTCAGGCTTCCGTAACAAAATAACACAGACTGAGTAGCTTAAACAGCAGAAATTTAATTTCCCACAGTATTGGAAGCAGGAAAGTCTAAGACCAAGGTTATGATAGGTTTCTTGTGGAAGCTTTCTTCCTGGTTTTAGATGGACACTTTGCCCTCACTTAGTCTTTCGCCCAAGTGCAGCACATGAGAAAGAGCTCTCATCTCTTTTTATAACATTAATCAGGGCCCATGCATAAGACCTCATTTGACTTTGATTACCTTCTTAGACGCCCCATCTTCAAATATAGTCACACTGGAGATGAGGGCTTCAACATATAACTTTTGGAAGACACAAACATTCAGCTCATGTCACATATAATTTCTCCATAAGGCACTTCACAGCCTTCTCGCTTTCAGGAGTGATCAACAACACTTCAGTACCTATACTCAAGGGGCCATTTCCAACAGCAAAATCACCAACACGAAGCACAAAAATATGAAAAGTTGAGCACCAAACAGATCATGTAAGGAATACTTGCTGACAGTGTGAGTCCCGAAATAAGAAGACAGAGTGTCACCTTATTTGACCTCAGCTGAGAACGTGCAAAATGGCAACTCAAATTTCTCACCACTCTGCAAACAACCATGAAAGTGTAAGATGCTGACTTGGGGGTTAAAACGAATTTTAGTGATTAGGTGAATTCACAAATATAAAAGCAGCATATAATGAGAACTGACTATATACATTTTAGATAAATTGAAGTTATCATTCAAGGGAAGGAGTGGCGCAACCTGCCCATTTGGATCTGAAGGAGAAGCTTACAGGACAGAAGGCCCATGCCAACATGTCATGGTCATCTAGGTACTTAAGAGGGTGGGAGGTCATGAGTAGACAGTAAAGATCTAGCTGGCAATCTGGAATCTCCCTTGTTTCTCTTTCCCCACAGGATGCTGAGTTTAGAGCCAGAGGATTTGCCACAGGCCTGCTGTGGCAAAGCAAGGTGACCCTCCAGCAAAGGGTGTGAGTAGATAACCAGGCCAAGAAGCTCAAGGAAGAACAGGGCCAATGAGTAAGAAATGTTCTTGAGGGGTGCCTGGGTGGCTTAGTTAAGTGTCCAGCTCTTGATTTTGGCTCAGGTCATGGTCTCACGTTTTGTGAGTTTAAGCCCTGCATCAGGCTCTGAGCTGACAGCATGGAGCCTCCTTGGGATTCTTTCTCTCCTTCTCTCTCTGCCCCTCCCCTGCTCATGCTTGCATGTGCTCTCTCGCTCTCGCTCTTGCTCTCTTTCTCAAAATAAAAAAACAAACTTAAAAAGTCAGAAAAAAGAAAAAAGAAAAAGAAGAAGGAAGGAAGGATACATTCTTGAAAAAAATTGCTAGAGCCAGAGTTCTCCAGCTGCAGATTTCAGCCCTGGGCTCAACAGGACTACCTAGACACAGGTTGTCCCCTGGAGGTATGGAGATTCATGAACCCTCATGAGACCAGGGGTTTGTCCATACCCCACAACACAACAGGGAACCAGTAAGCTATCCTCTCTTCCAAGATCACACCTACACTCTACCATTTCAAGTAGATTGTAACACAGCAGGAAAGCCAGGCTAACTGAGCCACTGGGCAGTGACCTGAGATGGCATAAGGGACTCTTCAAATTACTAGGGTTTTAAATCCCATTGACTAGTTACCTTTTCTCCCACTTACTTACCAATGGGTGGGGACTTGGGAGGAGTGCCAATTCAGTTAAAAGATATTCCTTTTTCTCAGTATAGCTCAGCTGTACTATGAGCTGAAATACATAGTCCAGTTACACACACACACACACACACACACACACACACACACACACACACACACATACACACACACACAGTTTTTAGTTTGTTCAATAGTGGTCATACTCTAGTAAGGGAAATAGATAATCCTTCATTCATTAATCATAATGACAAGACAGTTTATGAGCCCTCTAAGTGTTAGTTACATTGACTTCTTTTACCCAGAGGGCAGCAGTGAGCTTTGGCAACGCTCTTAGCAAAGGAAGGCATCGGACGGTAGTCTGCAAGCTGATGCTAATGTCCCTGGAAGGCTGCTCCAGGACATTCAAATATGATTGTGGCTGTTTTCAGTCTTGACTGCAACAGATTAACTTTTCAGGTGCACAAACAGCAGAGCCCAGCCATACCATCTTCTTTCCTCATGTGCTCTCTTATTCCACATCCCCTGCTGAGTCCCAGGCACTTGGCCTGGGCCATGTCCTATAACTGATTCTCTTAGTGGTATTGACTGCTTCATTCTGGTCTCACTCCTGCAATTGTCCAGCCATTCTTCATGTCCTTGATCTTGTTCTTGAGATTTAGAACATGCTGATTCTTTTTCACTGCTTCTCCTGCCACCACCATCCATGTACTGCCTCTCTCCCCTCTTCCGTGCTCTTGAAGTCCTGAGAGAATGCATTCAGGATCCCTGCTGCTGGCTTCCAGTTGGATTTCACTTCCTCCCTCCCTGCACCCTCCTTGCTTCCATGCAGAGTCTCTAGCAATTTGCTACATTCCTCTTTGACCACAGCCTCTCCTGGGGGCTCTCCTCATCAGTTCCCATTGCTCAGTGGGATGTAGTGACACCCCCTTGCTCCTCAGCCCACCTTTAGGTGGTAATGGCTTCCCACTGTTGCAAGTCTCTGAGTCCTTTAACACCATTATTTCCCTTCTATCTGCCCATTCCTTCATAATTTCTTCACCGAAATTTTTTCAGTTACAGGAGTCGGATTCTGCTATCTGATACTCTAAGTAACCTCCAGTTTACTATTTGTGAAACTTCCTTGAGTGGTTCACAGTTGAGTCCACAGACCACCTACTTTCAGAATCATTGTAGGTGCTGGCTAAAAATACAAATTCCAGGTACCCATCCCAGCACCCTCCCAGTCAGAATGTTTAGGAGAGCTCTGTGAAGATCAGGCTATCCTCATTTTAACCCACTCCTGGGGAGATTCAGAGCCCCACTGAAACCAAAGACCTTCATGTGAGTCCCCTGTCTGCATGGAATTGGGTAGTACCTGAGAATGTTCTTGGGCCTGTCAGTAGCTTTCAAAAACCCTCAGGTAAAGCCCCTCTTTATTCTTTAAGAATGAATCAAAGATAACTACATGTATTTCAAGTGATTTAAACTTCTAAGGGAAAGAGGTGTCTATAAATAAGATATTTTTGAGCCAAGCCCACTACATGTTTGGAGGCTTGCCTACAGTGAATCCCCATCTATACTCTCCCGAACACCCAGAACACACCTGTTAGAAGGGAATTGGAATGTTCAGTCCAGTTTGCTCAGTCACGAAATGGTCTCTATTACAAAGCCACCCCTGTTTCTTCTGCACTCACTGTTTGGAATTCTGAGAGAATTCAGAAGAACAGTAAACAGAGCACCCTAGTTACCATCTGGTTCAACTTACAACAAACTTTACAGAAGAGAAACCAAGCTGAAAGGGCTCACCCAAAGTCTCACACCTGGACAGTTTGCTTAGTGCATTTTTTCATAGGTTTTCTTCCTCTAAAACAGACTTCAGGTGTTGCTTACATATAGCTCGTGACAGAGGTGACCTTCTAGGTCAGGTCCTTCCTCTGACGGTTAAATTGGTGATATCAGATTAAAATGTTACTTTTTTTTTTTGAGGCCTGTATTACTTTCCTATTGCTCATAACAAATCATGCAAATTGGTGGCTTCAAACAACATTAGTTATTACCTGTACAGTCTCTGTAGATCAGGAGTCCAGGCCCACTTGAGCTAGGTCTTCTCTGCTCAGGGCTTCACAAACTGAAGTAAAGGATTGGCTAAGATGCATTTCTTCCTGTAGGTCAAGGTCCTTTTCCCAAGTGGATATGAGTGTTGGCAAATTCAGTTCCTTGTGGTTGTAGGACTGAGGCCTCTGTTTTCTTGCTGGCTGGCTGCCAGGGCTATTCTTGGCTCCTGAAGGCTGTCTGTAGTTCTTTGTCATGTGGCCTCCTTCATAGGCCCTCTGTCACCTTGTATTGTTCTGATGTTTGTTTGTTTGTTTGTTTTTCTTTTTGTTTTGTCTGACTTCTAGACCCAGTTGTAATGGGCCAGTATGATTCAGTCAGGCCCACTGGATAATCTCCTTTTTAGTTAAGTCAAAGTCAGATGATCAGTAACCTCATCATGAGAAGATGCGCCCTCATGTTCTGCCTACACTCAAGGAGAGGGAATTATACAAGAAGTATGTACCAGGGGTGGGAATCTTGGGGCCATCTTAAAATTCTGCTTATCATAAGGTCTTAAAGCAGCAAACATTCATTGAATGCTGAACATGGGTCTAAACTCTGGTAAAAAGTGAACTGGGCATAATAAAAAATTTTTACGTGTTTATTTAAGCAAAAAATGAATTCCAACTGGGCAGCATCAAACCAGAAGTGTCCTGGAGAAATCTACAGAGAAGATAGGAAGGAAAAAAAAAAAAAAGACACTATTTGATGCCTGTAGCTTACAGTCCAGCCAACTGCTCGTGGTTGATTGTCCTTAGTATTTCTGTTTCCACTTAGTAACCCTGAGGCATTTACAGGGTTAGATTTGGGGTTGTTTATGCAGGTCACCATGGCATTAGAGCCACCGCAGTCTAACGGTCCCCAGTGTAATTAGTTTAACAACTGTATACATGTTGTAATCCATATAATCCTTACAACAGCTCTAAGGAGTAAATACCATTATTATTACCATCTTCTACTTATAGACAACATGTATAAGAGGAAATAAATTTAAGAACTGCAATTCCCTTTTCTCTTAGAATTTCTTTCTTTGGCCTTTTCAAACATAATGTAAATCATCTTAATAGGCTGCAAACCTCTGGCCCAGTCTCTAGCAGCTCAGGAATGTTTCCTCCAGGATTGGGAGCCATCTCTCTGAAATGGCTCAGAGAAGATAACACCTAATCTCCTACTGTCCTGGGAAGAGAAGGGCCTACTGGTTACCTGATTCCAAATTGCAAAATCCACCTAATGAAATGGATTGGATCCCTTTATTACATGACAGTGGGATTTCTTTCTGTCTTTGCAATCTCTTTAACTGATACATCATATTCTAGTTTAGTATTTACTCAATAATAAAATTATTTATTTATTTTCTACCTTTGTAGTGGCATTTTCAGGGTTGGGAGGAGATTAAGAGAAGTTAAGTAACCTGTTGGTGACACCTTACTGCTGAGTGGCAGAGTTTGGGTCATCAGCTCAGGTAGCCCACACATCTACCCACCTCACTGTCCTGCTGTTGTATCACCAACAACAACTTGTGGCTTCTAACCGTTCTTTAGCTAAAGCTTCTCCATATACTGTTCTATGGCCAATGAGGCCTCCATATCTGATCCTTTAGATCAGGGTTCCTCAACCTTAGAAATATGGACCATTTAGGCCATGCAACTCTCTGTTGTAGGAGCTGTCCAGCACATTGTAGGATGTTTAGCATCATACCTGGCCTCTACCCACTAGATGCCAGTAGCACACCCGGTTGTGACAATCAAATGTGTCTTCAGACACTGCCAAATACTTGGGGGGATTAGGGGCAAAATCACCCCAGGCTGAGAATCACTCCTTTAATGGAAGAAGTAGGGAAACACACACACACACACACACACACACACACACACACACACACACACACACACACCATTTGCTTGGCCAAGAGCTGGGAAGGAACCACAAATGGAAGAAAGGCTTTGACCTTCACAGTTGGGCTAAGGGCCACTAGCCTGGTAGTTGGAGCCGCAGCCTTGTAAATCCTGTTCTTTCAGAAACAAAAAGAGACCAGTGTTGGCTCACAATGTCCTTATTCCTTCATCCCTATTCTTTTTTCTGGTTTGGTTGCAAAAATGCCTGAGAAGAGCAAGTCCCAATAAAAACTCTTCTCCTTACCAAAGATTTTTACAGTTCCAGCTCATTGTGTATTTCTTTATCTTTAGTGAAAACCAGAGTCACATTAAGTCCCCTAAAGGATCTTTCAGGGAAAAAAAGTTAATGAATTTAGTCCAAAGCTGTGCTTTAGATTTTATACAGCTGCAGACCACAGCACAAAAGTGACTTCATCCTGGAAAATACTCAACTTAAAGCCTGGGAACAATCAAAAAAAATTTTTTGCAGGATTATTTCCCTGCTACACTCAGAAGTTTGTGTCTTTCCTGTATTAACAAGAAACACACATTTATATATTTCAGAGCAAGAGAACTTATGAACTAAAAATCAACCTAATGTACCTTCACCCTTTGCCTGAACATTCTGTACTTTAAATGTACTTCAGAACCAATGTTGTCTTTGTTCTGTGGTCATTTCCTCCCAAACTGTGTAAAGGACTATTACTTTCTTGTAGTCAGCAAATAATCAGTATGTATCAAAGATCTGCTATCTCAGTAGTACTGTAGGAAGGACAAAGAATCATAAGGTCCAGTTTCTCCACTCTCAAGTTTAGGTCATTGCTATGAGAAACCGGTTTTGTATCTGAGATGGAAAAATACTTGCAAACATTTCCAATCTGGGAATTCTACACACAAACAGGGTAGGTTGCAATAGTGGGCTCATCACTTGTTGTTTATGAGTAAAAGGAGACCAAAAGGTGTTTACGGTTGTCTTGCTCCTTGATGTATTTCCGCCAGACAGAAGTGGGAATGATTTCTTTCATGTTTTAGAATTGGACATAGCCTCTCGGATACATTATGGTTGCATTAGGCATCTTTTGTCTGAAAGAAAACAGCTTCAACTAAAATAGAGATCTATTGAGGAAAATTACATCTCACTTGATGATCTTTCCAAAGTTCTCTGAAACCCCTTTAGCAACCTCATTTTAACGTGATGCAGATGCCAACAAATGTTAAATTTATGAAAACCTCAGCCACGTTTTTACCGTGCTTGAGTTTGAGGTTATTAAGCCTGCAGTCTAGACTTTGCTTACATTAACCTTAGGGTACTGTGTATCTAGTCTCCATGCCTTGACTGGGTAGCCTGGTGGATCCCATTTTATTTCTGCTACTACAAGCCTAACACTGAGCCTTGACACTGATCCTCAGTACTTTCCACTATGTGGCTGCCAAGGACAAAGACTGCCTTCAAAGCCTCTAAGATGGGAATCAGGAAGCTTCTAACCTTGGGAAAATCCCTGCTAAACTGACTATGATATCATGAACATTAGTACAAGGGTAAGCTGACCTGACCTCTCTACTTCTTGAAACCCACATTCCTAGAGGGCATTGTTTGGTGCAGGAGAGGAATAACTTTTCCTCTGCTTTTAGGTTTGCTTCCTGGAGGCTGTGAAATAAATTGATGGAAGGAAGCCAGAATATGTCAGCTTAGAGTGTGGCTGGCCCTCACATTTGCTATACTTGGCCCAACCCACCATGTATATTTCCATTTTATCCATCTCTTATTTGCTCTATTGCTGATTATTGAGGTGTGTACAGATACATCATTTTTCAGAGGTTGCATGATTCACTCTCTGCCCTTTAGAATATTTCCCGCTATCTGGCAATTCTTCCAATGCTTCCTGGTATGTTTGCCATTTTCAATATATCATGTGTACTTATGTTTTTTGTCACAGTGACACATTTGTAAGATAGTGGTCCTGAAACATTTTGACAACCAAACACCATCCAAAAGCCCAAAACACAGTGACAAAAACTGTACATCATTGTTGATACCATCTTTTGGTGTAGGTACACATGGAACACATCCTCTCTGGAACAGTTTTAGTCTGTCTAAGTTTAAAAATTATTTAGTTGAAAGAGCATCTATGGTGTACATTTGGAGGGAGCTTTACCTATAATTCATTGCTTATCTCCTGATAATCTCTTAGAAAGAGAGTAGTGTAAGGGCAACAGAGGTACTTGCCCTACTTCATTGCTCATTTGCCCTCAGACTCAAGTCTCTGGACCTCGATTTGGTGCCTTTGAAAGGAAATGGTAGACTAGATTATTTGAATTTTGCATTCCAATGCTTAGGTCCTATAAAAAGCTATTCAAAGAAATGCATTCCTGTTCATTCCAAAAGCTTTTATTGTGGGCGGTGGACAGTGTTAGGTGCATTTTACAAAAGGGAATCAGAAAAGTTGCCATTGTTTGAGTGCTAAACCTCTAGAAGAAGACATAAGATAAACACATAAGTAACAATAAACAATGTATGAAATGATAATCACTTTCGGAAAGGAACAGATAAAGCAATGTTTATTTAAAGTTGGTGGTCCATTTTTGGAGAGCCAGTTAAGATATTACCCCCCAGTCAGATTGCTTGTGTAAATGTGATTAAGGGCAGGGGGGGAAATGTGATTTAGTTCTCTTTATTTGTTGAAATAATGTATTTTTAATATTTATTTTATTTGAGAGAGAGAGTGGGGGAGGGGCGGGAGGGAGAACAGAGGATCTGAAGCAGGCTCTGTGAGGACATCAGAGAGCTTGATGTGGGGCTCTAATTCACGAACCATGAGATCATGACTGAATGGAAGTCAGACGCTTAACTGACTGAGCCACCCAAGCACCCCTGAAATAATACTTTTTATGATTATATTATATAAGAAAATGTGTGTGGGGGGTGCCTGGTAGCTCAGTTAGTTAAGCATTCAACTTCAGCTCAGGTCATGATCTCGCCACTCATGGGATCAAGCCTCCCGTCAGAGCCTGGAGCCTGCTTTGGATTCTGTGTCTCCTTATCTTTCTGCCCTTCATCCTCTTGCACTCTGCCTCTCTCTCTCTCTCTCTCTCAAAGATAAATAAACATTAACAATTTTTAAGAAAAGAAAAGAAAATGGAGGTACCCAGGTGGCTCACTCAGTTGATCATCCAAATCTTGATTTTAGCTCAGGTCATGATCCCAGGGTTGTGGAATCGAGCCCCACATCAGGCTCTGTTCTGAGTGTGAAGCCTGCTTGAGATTCTTTCTCTCTCTTTCTCCCTCTGCCCCTCTCCCCCACTTGCTTCCTCCCTCTCTCTTTCTCTCTAAAGAAAAGTGAGGAGAGGGAGAGGAGGAGGAGAGGAGGGAGGGAGGGGAGAGGAGGGGAGGAGGAGGGAGGGGAGAGGAGGGAGGGGAGGGAGGGGAGAGGAGGGGAGGGGAGGGGGAGAGGAGAGGAGAGGAGAGGAGAGATAAGAAAAGAAAAGAAAAGAAAAGAAAAAAGAAAACAAGAAAATGGGTGAGAGACTCCAACAGGTGCTCATAAAAGGCCAGTCAACACATGAAAAGGGGTTCATTAGTCAACAGGGAAATGCAATTAACCACCCTGAGATACCACTACACAACCACCCAAAGGGCTAAGATTAAAATTAACATCAAGTGTTCATTAAAATGTGCAACAATGGGAATTCTGCTAAGCTGCTGGTGAGTGTGGACATTCAAACACTCACTTTGGAAAAGTGTTTGGCATTACTGCTAAAGCAACTAAATGTGTATATACTAGAGGATCCAGATATTCTACTTTTAGATTAAAACCCAACATAAATGTGTGTCCTTGGAAATGAATGAAAAGTCATGGACAAGAATGTTTGTAGCAGCATTATTCATAGCAGCCCCAAACTAAAAACAACCCCAATGCCCATCAGCAGTAAAATGGATACATATGGTAGATTTATGAAGTATATATAACTTCATCTTTTAGGGATACACTGTAAAAACTATGGTATGTTTCTTTATGGTTCTTTTTGTGCATATATAATATTAAGGAAACACACTCTGCATCCTTTCCTTAAAAATGTAATAAGGATTTCCTCATATGATAAAAATTATTTATAAACATTTTAATATCATGCAAAAGTTAACTTTATTCTTGTTATTATGATATTTAACATGCCTTACGTGTCAAACACTGTGTTAAGTACTTTATATTCTTATCCAGCCTAACCCTCAAGTACTGTGTTCCATCCCAACCCTGAAGTCCTGGTCATTTGCTTCTGGCCCCAGAGTCCCAGCCTCAGGCCTCTGGTGCACCTGCCTTCAGACCATTCCTTTATTTCCTTACCAACTGTCAGCAACCAGCGCCACCACCTTAGACCCTCTGGCTTACATAATTCCAGCTACCAGGGCAACACCAATACTTGTGACAAAGTGGTTCTAGAGCCATACTTGCTACTGGCATGGCTGCTCTGCAGTCCCTCTATTCCTTTCTGACATTTCTAGCATATCACCTCACTCCTGCCCAAACAATCCTGCTTAAAAAACTAAGTTCAAGAGAATCAGAACCCTGACAATAGACTTCTATAATTGTCCTATTCCTTCTTCCTTCCCACAATCCCCTGGGCAGGAAGGCATTGACTTGGCATCTCTTCTCCCTGGCTGGCACTCCTCTCCCTAAGGTAGTAAAACTGTATGGTTTAAGTAGAATAGCCCCAAAGGAAATCTTTTCTATGCTATGATAGAAACTGTATGGTCTGAGTCTAGGCTCAACCCTTGACATGGGATGAGGAGACAACTAGCAATTAGTAAATATCCCACACAAAAATGCATCCTCTACTATCTAAAACTTTAGATCCTCATCTCACAATTATTCTTTTGAGTACAGCATGAATGCTTGCTTCACATGCCTCTCCTGATGTGTAATCATTATTTTTTTTTTGAATCACCACATTTAGAGAAGAAAGAGAGAGAGAGAGAAGAAAGTAAAATAATCTTGAGTGATTTTAATTTGAATATTTTAAATTTCTAACATTGAAATGTTTTTCATTTGTTAACAATTTTTATTTCTTTCTAGTTTCATGCAATGTTATATCCTTGTTTTCTTATATTGGAGTTTTTCTCATAGATTTTTATCATTTATTTTGAAAAAAAAATCAAATATAACAATTGTTTGTCATATTGGTTGAAAATATATCCCCCAGCTTATTTGCCTTTTAATTTAGTATATGTAGTTGGTTTGAAGTTTTAAAAACATTTGTCATCAAATTTATCAGTTTTCTCTGTCATTACCTTTAAAGTTGAAAAGTCCTTTCATATACAAAGATCTGGTAAATATTTATGTACCTTTTTTATAATGTTTATTTATTTATTTTGAGTGAGAGGGAGAGCAGGGGAAGGGCAGAAAGAGTGAGAGAGAATCCCAAGCAGGCATCGCGCTGTAAGCCCAGAGCCCAAGGGGGGCTGGATTCCACGAACTTTAAGATCATGACCTGAGCTAAAATCAAAAGACTGAGCCACCCAGGTGTCCCTATGCACACTTTAGTGTTTATGGTCTGATCTTTTTATAACTAAGGGTTTCAGTGAAGTTAAAAATCCAGTGTTTTTTTTAGCCACTCTGACTGGCGTGAGGTGGTATCTCAGTGTGGTTTTGATTTGTATTTCCCTGATGAGAGCGATGCTGAGCATCGCTTCATGTGTCTGTTGGCCATCTGGATGTCCTCTTTGGAGAAGTGTCTGTTCATATCTTCTGCCCATTTCTTCACTGGGTTGTTTGTTTTTCGGGCGTGTAGTTTGGTGAGTTCCTTGTAGATTCTGGATATCAACCCTTTATCTGATATGTCATTTGCAACTATCTTTTCCCATTCCGTTGGTTGCCTATTAATTTTCTGGGTTGTTTCCTTGGCTGTGCAGAAGCTTTTAATCTTGATGAGGTCCCAACAGTTTATTTTTGCTCTTGATTCCCTTGCTTTTGGGGATGTGTCAAGTAAGAAGTTGCTGCGGTGGAGGTCAAGGAGGTTGTTTCCTGCTTTCTCCTCTAGGGTGTTGATAGTTTCCTGTCTCACGTTCAGGTCCTTTATCCATTTTGAGTTTATTTTTGTGCATGGTGTGAGAAAATGATCTAGTTTCATTCTTCTGCATGTTGCTGTCCAGTTCTCCCAACCCCATCTGTTAAAAAGGCTGTCTTTTTTCCATCGGATAGTCTTTCCTGCTTTGTCAAAGATTAGTTGGCTGTATACTTTTGGGTCCACTTCTGAGTTCTCAATTCTGTTCCATTGGTCTATGTGTCTGTTTTTGTGCCAATACCATACTGTCTTGATGATGACAGCTTTGTAGTAGAGGCTGAACAGACACTTCTCCAAAGAGGACATCCAGATGGCCAACAAACATATGAAATGATGCCCAGCATCCCTACTCATCAGGGAAATACAAATCAAAACCACACTGAGATACCACCTCACGCCAGTCAGAGTGGCTAAAATGAGCCAATCAGAGAATTCTAGATGCTGGCGAGGATGTGGAAACGGGCACCCTCCTACACTGTTGGTGGGAATGTAAACTGGTACAGCCCCTCTGGAAAACAGTGTGGAGGTTTCTCAGGAAACTAACAATAGAACTCCCCTAGGACCCAGCAATAGCACTGCTAGGAATTTACCCAAGGGATACAGAAATGCTGAGGCATAGGAGCACATGTACCCCAATGTTCATAGCAGCACTCTCCACAATAGCTAAAACATGGAAAGAGCCGAAGTGTCCATCAACAGATGAATGGATCAAGAAGATGTGGTTTATCTATACCATGGAATACTACATGGCAATGAGAAACAATGAAATCTGGCCACGTGTAGCAACATGGATGGACCTTGAGGGTGTGATGCTGAGCGAAATAAGTCAGGCAGAGAAGGACAAATATCATATGTGTGCACGTATAGGAGGATTAGGAGGAACTTAACAGAGGACCAAAGGGGAGAAGAAGGGCGGAAATGGTGGGGGAAAGGGAGAGAGGCAAACCATGAGAGACTCTTGAATGCTGACAAAAACTGAGGACTGGTGGATGTGGGGGGGAGGAGAGGTGGGCATGGAGGACACTTGTGGGGATGAGCACTGGGTGTTATGTGGAAACTAATTTGACAATAAACTATTTGTAAAAAAAAAAATCCAGTGTTTACATTTATTCTTTAATAAGATAAAATTCTAAACTGGAAACTTCTTTTATTGACTCCCTACTATGTGCCAAATATTTTGTATACGTTTTCATCGACTCTGCTTGAAATGCTTATAGATGGGCATAATTATTTTCCTTTACAAGATATACAATTCAGTATCAGAGATGTCAAGAACACAGGCTGGTCTACAATAAGTGCAGCTAGTGACTGGAGCAACTGGACTTGAACCCAGGGGGACTGACTGTAGACTGGAGCTGGCCCTGCAAGATCTCCCCTCCTGTTGTGGGCATTTGCTAAGCCAAGCAAGAAAGGGCTGAGTCACAGCTGCTAGTGTTTAAACGCAGCACATTTCTCCAAGTTTTCTTTTCAGTTTCCAAATTCACCGTGCTGTTCCACGCAGCTTCAGTTAGGGTAAACAGAGCGACTGGGCCATATTTCTGGGGGGAAATGATGATGTTTTTCTCTTCTTTTCATCTCTAGTCCCCACTCACAAACCATGTTATTAAAAAGCAACACCAGGACCTGAGTGGCTCAGGTGGTTAAGCAACCAACACTTGATTTCGACTCAGGTCATGATCTCATGGTTCATGAGATCAAGCTGCACACTGGGCTCTGCACTGATGGTGCGTACCCTGCTTGGGATACTCTCTCCCCTCCCTTCTCTCTGCCCCTCTCCCAATCATGTTCACTCTCTCAACATAAATAAACTTAAAAAAAAAAAAAAGGCAACACCATCAGTAGATGTCCTGATCATTGTTCTCCTCTTGCCATACTATCGTCTTGCCACAGTATGGTCTCTACTCGTCTTGCTCAGTAGAATTTTCTGTGATGATGTAAATCTATACTCGCAATGCCCAATACAATAACGTGCTGCTGGCCACCTGTGGCTATTGATCACTTACAAATGTGGCTAATATGATTGAATTTTAGTTCTATTTAATTATAATTAGTTTAGGGAGCCACACACATGGCAGTGACTACTCTATTGAACAGGGCAAGCCAAAGACTTCTAAACCCCAAACTTTAAATTAAAAATGCTTTCCCATATGAGTCTAGTGTGAGTGAAATACTGTAGCTTACCATTGGGAGCACGTTGCCAGCATGACATTATTAGTCATGTCAACCAGCAGAGGCATGTCCTGATGGGCTGCTGGAGCTCTGCTGTTTCCAAGGAAGAAAACATACAGACTTTACACAGCCATGTGCATTATTTCTGTTAAAATTGCTTGCATTGCGTTATCCAAACAAGAAGGATAACAACAGTGTCTACCATCATGCAATTCTAATCCTATACTGCCTAGCTTTTCCACATCTGTATCCACATCTCCCTGGAATCCTGAACAGAAATGGTGGCTGCCACCAGAAATAACTGAAGGTGTAGAGACTCCCATTTCTCCTTGAACATTCACCAGTGACTTCAAGCTTTAAGCAAGCAAAAATTGTAAAAACCAAAAGTAAGGGGGGAAAAAAACTCCAAATGGCAAGAGTACAGTAAGTTAGCAGAAAAATCTACTTTTCTGAATTGGACCAGTTACTACATCTTTCGGTTCAATATAGGAAAGGTCCCTCCTTGTCCTCCTTTCCTCCCTTCTCTCCAGGTCTGGATCTCCTGGGACTTGCTCCTTCATTGTATATGGTGAACTGCCCCAGAGCTTTTTAGGCTTGTTCTGGTTCCTGACGGCTTAAGGCACTTTTCTCTAGTTCCCTTTGGCTTCAAACTGTGCCACACTGTTCTGACAGGGCCTTACTTGACTACTTTTCCAGGGTTTCCCACTGTCTGGGGCCTCTAAAATTCTACCTTTATTCCTATCCCATTAATTGTTTCATGTTGGGTGGTTTACCTAGGGCTTGTTTAGCAACCAATTGTAAAAACATGGTCCACTTCTCTGAGGTTGGAAATGAAGTAGCTGTTGAACAAATCTTCTGTTAATGACTCATAACCTGGGAACATTCAAGTTGAAGAATGAATGACCAAGTCTGTCCCAACCAGGGGACTGATGTTGCTATCACTCACTTCATAGTAGTGTCACAACCACCGAAATACTTTAAACTTCTGTAAAAGTGTTAACATTTTTGAGACGTTAAGTCAGTATTGTTTTGGTTTCTGGTGATTCCTTTTCCGGAAATGTCTCACAAGTTACTACCCATTGGACCCACTGGACAGAATTCAATGAGAATGAGAGCCACCACTGCACTTTGTTTAAAAATGGATCTTAAAAGATTACAGTTAGACAAATGTCTGGAAAGAAACACTCTGTTTTACGAAAGCTGAGCCTTGCTGAGAAATAAAGTCGGGGGTGGGGGGGGCTGATTAAAAAGGAAATGTGTGTGGTCTAATGGGCTGGATGTTGGAGGACTGGCTCTGGGGCAGAACGGAGAGATAGGTGGTTCTTAACCCCAAGAAGGGACTAATTCACTAAATTCTACAGCACCCTTCCTGGGCAGAAAGGAGCTGGATGGCCATATGGGAGAGACGGGAGAAGGGCCAGGGCCAGACCTGAGCATAGGTGCAGTTAGAGAGGTTTGGGGGGACCCTGGGAACACAGTGTGAGTTTGGAAAACAGCCAGTTCTTGCAGACTTCCAGCAACTTGACCTGAAGGAACGGACTGGCTTGAGGCTGCCCAGGGTTCTGGAAGTTCTCACACACAGCAGCATGGCGCTAAGATGGCAAGGAGAGCATGGGACTGGGGGAGAAGGGAGGATATAGGTGCCCAGGGGACCATCTGATGGATGAGGCCTGAGGACAGAGTAAACAATCCAAGGACCCAGGGAGACCATGTGATCTCTGCATATCACCTGCATATCACCTGGGAACAACAGCATGATATCCAAGGAAGATGGGGCCGATCACCTCTCTATGAACAGAGGACCTCAAGGAGCCCACTCCCCAACAGCAGAATAGGGGCTGCAGAGGGCAACTTGGGAGCCCCCTCACCCTTCCACCCCTACATCTCAGTCTAGAGCAAGAGATGAGAGGGAGGGAAGTTCTTCAAAGGGGAGACACTGTCCTGAATGAAGGTTTGAACTTTGAATGGACTCAGTATTTACCCCCAAAGAACCTTTGTTTACCTGGAGAGAACAGAAATTGTCAAGGAAAAGATGCCTAACTTCTCATCAGGATAAACAGGGGCTCTGAGCAAGATGAGCTTGTGAAGAAAGAGAAAGAAAGATGTACACTTTATTTTTATGAATATTTAATTCATTTTGTGTGAATGTTGATCCCACTACAAATACATCAAGCACTTTTCTATCAAGGTTAACAGGTAAATAAAGGCCCCCCATTCTCCAGATTAGAAGCAATGATTACCAGATTGCATCTTAAATCCAGAAAGTTCCCTCACTCAGCATACACTGGCTTCTTGCTATGCACCATGCATTGTGCAAACTCTGTAAGTTCAGATTAAAAATGTAATGTTTAGTTTGGACATTGTGAGCAAATTATCCTCACTGTTAGGGAAAAATGGAACTATTCCTAGAAAAATAATACCTGCATTAGTGATAATATTTTTAATGCCTTCACCCAAGACCTCAAACCAAGGTTATGTGTGTGCTCATTGGTCACCTGCATGTTGTGATTTCATATCTACAGTTAACCCTCCATACCTCTAACTCTTCTTTGTAAGCTATGTATTGATGTTTAAATTGTCCTTGAGACCTTAAAGTTAAGCAATATCTCTATATGCAAAATTCTATTCCTAAAATCATAATATATCATCACCATTAGCAATAACTTAAGTTTATTATATGAGTTACAGTTTACACATGATTCACATTATTTCACTTGATCTAAATGGAAGGTAGGGCCTTTATTACACCCATTCTACAGATGAGGAAATAAAGGCTTATCTGTTCAATAGTTTTTCTGAACCAGAACAAACCCAGATCTTCAGATTCTCATACCTGCACCACCATTCTACTCAAATATCTATCTGGCTTTTGCCATTCCTAGAATAGCTACTTTGATCTTTGCCACTTACTTATAGCTATATGTTTTCAAAATGTTTCTTTATTTTGAGTGGGGGGAGGGCCAGAGGGAGAAAGAGAGAGAATCGTAAGCAGGATCCATGTTCAGTGCAGAGCCTGACACAGGGCTCAGTCTCAAGACCACGAGATCATGACCTGAGCCAAAATCAATAGTCGGACACTCAACCAACTGAGCCACCCGGGCGCCCCTACTCATAGCTTCAAAGCAGAGTATAGTTCCAGATCTATGGTTGGCACAAACACTTCCCTGACCAACCTTGTCCACACTGACCTCACTTTCCTCTTAACACCCACAGCACAGCTGTCCTCTTGACACTGCCACTTAGTAATTCATCATACACTTCCTTGAGCGCCTCTTTTGCTGCTACTCATTATCAACATATTTACATCTCATTGCCTCAACTAGACCGAGCTCTTGAAAGTTCTTCTCCTATCTGGTCTCTCCATACTCCTTTGCAGGGTACTTAGCACACCGCGGGTCTGCATATATTTCCAGATTTGTTGATTGACAAAACAGTCGCTTCCTCTCTTTAAAAGAAAAAGGGCCTCCTGAGATTTCTGGACCCTGGCACAAGAGAACCACAAAAAGCAGGCAACCACGCTGAGAGCCGAAGTCCTGCTTCACAGTTTGCTTGTGACCATCCCCACCAACCCCAGCAGTTAATTTATTATTTAATCCAGCCCAGTAAAAATTGGGTGATTTCATCCTTTCAACAGGAGTTCTGCTCTATATGTAATGGCTGAAACATGCATGTGTGCCTGACAAGTGTTATAGCAATGACTTGATATACAGATCAGTGCATGTCCAGGCTACTGCCCTGCACAGCAGTACCAATGTAATCGGGCTTTCTAACCTTGTGACACAGCCCATCAGCTAGACTGCCTTATTTCCTTTTCTTAAAAAGTACGTTCAATCTACTCTGGACTTTCCCGTCTGTCAGTGCAGCTTGAGGTGACTTCCTGTTCTGTCAGCTGACCGTGAGTCACGTCACAGCTGCACGTTAGTGAGGCTGCTTCTGCATGTTCAGCAAGCAGGGAGAGAGAGATCAGGCTGAGCTCTCAGACCTCCTCAGATCTCAAACCTCTGGGATCACCCGTTTTCCATGTCATTTAAAACTTCTACAGTTATGAGCTTTGCTCTTCAGCTTCTGGCTTTGTGGTGATGCTTCAAAAGACAGGAAAACCAGTTTCCTACTTTCCAGAATGAAAATGACACTTTAAAAACTCCACCTCAGTAGTGAATGAATCATTTATCGGGCAACCCCTTTCTCCAAGAGGGTCCTTCCTTTGAGCCACATTGCGGGGATGTCTTTGGTGAGGTAAATGAGAATGACAGAAGTGCTAGTTCTGGGATTTGCAATGATGCAAGTAGAATTTGAAAGGAATTTCAAAATTACAGGAAAGCAGTTACCAGGGTAGAAAGGGTGGGTGTGTAACATAAACAAGAAAACTTCCTGGATTGAGGACGTTTTGGAGCAAAATCATGGGGAAGTTGGGGGCTTGAGAATAAGAGTAATCTATGGGAAATTAGAGAAATATGGAGACCACTTATGCCTTCTGTAAAAGCTTGCATATTATTTAGCTATTTGGGTTTAAAGTCCTTCTCAATAAGGATGCCTGGGTGGCTCAGTCGGTTGAGCGGCCGGCTTCAGCTCAGGTCATGATATCATGGTCCATGAGTTTGAGCCCCCTGTCGGGCTCTGTGTTGACAGCTCAGAGCCTGGAACCTGCTTCGGATTCTTTGTCTCTTTCTTTCTCTGCCCCTTCCCTGCTCATGCTCTGTCTCTGTCTCTCAAAAATGAATGACCAGGGGCACCTGGGTGGCTTAGTCGGTTAAGCGTCTGACTTTCACTTGGGTCATGATCTCGCGGTTCGTGGGTTCGAGCCCCGCGTCGGGCTCTGTGCTGACTGCCAGCTCAGAGCTTGGAGCCTGTTTCAGAGTCTGTCACTCCCTCTCTCTCTGACCCTCCCCTGCTCACACTGTCTCTCTCTTTCTCCTAGAAATAAATAAAACATTAAAAAAAAATGAATGAACATTAAAAAAACTTTTTAAAAATTTCTTCTCATTAAAAAAAGATAATAAAATAAAAAATAAAGTCCATCTCATTAAAAGAGGATAAGAGAACAATGACTCTAACTTATCTTGTCTGATGCTTTGGGAAAAAAGCCAATAAAGTATTACTGTAGTGTAATAATGTAAATAAATTAAAATGTAAACAAATTAAGCATGCATTTTTCCTAACCAGACCAGTGAAACAATAATCCAGTTACATTGCCATTGCCTCTGATTTATCCAGATTATATGGCTCATTAGCAGTGCCAAGATATTGCCTTGTTCTTTTTGTTTCATTTGTTTCTTTTTTCTTAGGACTGTTGGCATGAAACTATCTGGAAAAGAAAAAAAAATGCAGTTAAATTAGAGATGTGGCTAGAAGAGTAAATGTATGCTCTCACAGCTCCTAACAAGAGGTGTGTTTCCTGGGGGATGGGGAGGAACTGGACAGCCAAAGTCTTTTAAGGTTTAAAATAGAGAGGCTCACTAACCCTGACATAGTAAAGCCAAGGGAAGATCTGTGAGTCTCTCCCATTAAAATATTCCATCAACATTCTACATATTTCAGTATCACTATGGATTAAATTACCTATAACCATTCTAACCAAAATGGCACCACCTGAACTACTAACATGTGTGTAGTTTAAACACATGGCAAGCTTCCATTCTGGATTTAGTTCAGTATCATCTCAATTTGAAACATTCCTGTCCATTTGTTGGACCATGCATCAGATCATATAGCCTGATACTGACTTCAGGAAACAAATGTGTCAGGTTTTGTTTTGTTTTTTTTATCAAGGAAAATCAGTCTAATGTCCATCAAGGGAATTGGTCAGGAATAATGGGAATTGGATATAAATTAACAGTAGCTTAAGAAAAGATAGAAGCCTCTCATAGAAGAGTCTAGAGGTAGGAACTTGGGTCTGGTATGGCAGCTCTGATTCTCAAATTTTTTGGAGGCTCAGGTTCCACCCAGCTTTCTCTTCTGCTGTCCCAAAGCTTTGGTTCTGAAGTTCTGGTTCAAGAGGGAGGTGCCACTATCAGACCTTCATTATCAGGAGCAAGAGAGAGGAAAGAAGAAGCCTAAAGGGCTTGGAGCATGGATGTCATTGGTTTGTTAGGGAAAGTTCCCAGAAGCTACTACCCACATGGGACTTCCCCTTATATGCCATTAGTCAGAAGTTTATCACTCAGACACACCTAGCTGCAAGGGAGTCTGAGAAATGGGGTCTTTTTCTGCATAGCCATGGACTTAGCCAGAAGTCCATCACTGAGGATGGAGAAAAGCTAGATATTGGGGGTAATTTGCTGTCTCAGCCACAGAACCAAAGAGCATGATATATATATCACTTAACCAGGCTCTAGACACTTCCATGTAATATACTACTAAAGTTATCAGCATTAAGATGAAAGTTAGGCTAGAAACAGAAATAGTAATTTATATTTGATATAACTGGGTGTTATATGGAAACCAACTTGACAATAAATTATTTAAGAAAAAATAAATAAAAATACAAAAAACAAAAAAAATAAAAGGAGACTACCTTTTGAAGATAACATATTCTGTAAGGAATTTTTATATGTCCTTAAATAAGACTTTAGAGCTTAGCTCCGGTGACTAAGCTCCAACACCAGGGAAAAGATAAAATTCTGTCCTAACATAAATTCTACTACCTGAGTCACCTACGCCACTTCAGCAGCGTGCTGGATTTTCCTAAAAGGATCCTCAGCCAAGCATTGGGCAGGTTTAGCCATGTTCTCCTATGAAACCAGCTGAGACACAGTCACAGGGACTTCAGCTTAAAGGTTATATATTGGGCTGGCCCCAACCCTGGTGCAATGCCCTCCATTCATTACAAAGAAATCGAATCTCTTTAAATATCAAAACTCTGAGTTAAAACATCTATGTTATTTGCTCATGGAAACAGCCCTCCTTTCAGCTCTATCCTATTGTGATAGCTAAGGGTATTTAGTCCATGCTGGATCGACTCTGTCCTCTCTTGATGTTTATGGAAAACGCGGGTTCATTTTCAGCTGCGTTTGTTCATTTGCTTTTAATCATTCTCCTCCCTCTGGCTTGCCTCTAGAATGAAGACTCATTCTCAAAATCACAGACTGTAAGTCAGTGTAAAGCAGCCATCATCTATAGAAGCCTGAGGATCTTAGACTTAAACCATAGTAAGAGCCAGAAGGGCTTTTAAAGATCTAGTCCAAACTCAGTTCAAAGCAGTTAGGGTGCCTACATCAACATTCGCAAGTACATGTCTAATCAGAATTGGGCCCTGAAGGGGCTACCTGGGTAGCTAAGCCTCTAACCTTGGCTCAGGTTATGATCTCATGGTTCATGAGCCCCAGCCCTCTGTCGGGCTCTGTGCTGACAGTGCGGAGCCTGGAGCCCACTTCCAGTTCTGTCTCTCTCTCTCTCTCTGCCCCTCCCCATTTCATGTTCTGTCTCTCTCAAAAATAAATAAACATTGAATTTTTTATTTTGGCCCCTGGAAACTATCAATGACCGTAACTTTGACCCAGACATTACCCATCTAGAAATTTAGTTTACAGATACTCTAAAATATACACAAAGATATTAGTACAAGTGGTTACATTGCAGCATTGTTTGTAGTTGAGAAATACTGGAAACAGCCTATCAATAAAAGGATATCTATCAATCAAAAGCTGATCATACAAAGTGATGGGGGTATGTGTAAGTGACTGCATGTGCGTAAGGAGTGACAGAATGCCCACAAACCTGTCTTAATAGTGGTTCCCTCTAAGGGAAAGGCTTGGCTGAGCAACAGAAGATGAAGCTCTTCACATTTTCTGTTATACACTCCTGTTACATGTTTTTATTTTATTATTTTTTAAATGTTTTATTTATTTCTGAGAGAGAGACAGCATGAGAAGGGGAGGGTCAGAGAGAGAGGGAGACACAGAATCTGAAACAGGCTCTGAGCTAGCTGTCAGCACAGAGCCTGACGTGGGGCCCGAACCCACAAACCGTGAGATCATGACCTAAGCCGAAGTCGGACGCTTAACCGACTGAGCCACTCAGGCGCCCCTGTTACATGTTTTTAAAATGGAGCTGATGAAAGGGCATTTGGGTGTTGCAGTCAGTTAAGCATCTGACTCGTGATCTCAGCTCAAGTCATGATCTCACAGTATGTGAGTTCAAGCCCCACATCAGGCTCTGTGCTGATGGTGTGGAGCCTGATTGGAATTCTGTCTTTCCTTCTCCCTGCTCCTCCCCAGTTTGTGTGCACGCTCTCTCTCTCTCTCTCAAAATAAGTAAGCTTAAAAATGTTTTTAAATATATAAACATAAGTGAAGTGGAGCTGATACGGGGTAAAAAGAGCACAGGTGTGAATTCCTCTCAGGTGATCACCCTCTCTATTAAAAATGTCAGTGCAAACATTTTCCCAGCTTACTAAAAAGGTTTATCAGTGTGTTCCTTTGCCCGCTCTTCAGATAATATAAGATAAACATATTACACATTCTTTTCTGTTGGGTAATTTTGGAAATGTGACTTTTTTAAAAGCTTCAGTACAATGGAAAATGATCCATTTCCCCCACCAATACCTTCTAGAGCTTGTGAAGGTCACCTAGGTGATGATATGGGAGTTTTGATAAAACTGTGTACTTTCCTCCCTTACTGTGACACTCCAGTGGACAAACTATGAACGTTTATGAGAATATTTCCCTCTCTGAATCCTGTGCATTGGGATGAGTCCTGGGAATGATAATATTAATACTATAATTCAAGTTTCCTGTGGCCATACCCAACTGTGCAGATGAAAACACCAACTCAAGTTTCCCTGGCTCTTTCATAGCCTGGAAATAGCAGACCTTCAACCCTCTCTGAAAGGCATCTTTCAAGAACTTCTGGAGGTCCTTAGGAGATATCTTCCATGTGTTGGTGAATCAGGTCCCTGCATGAAGCTAGTCTAAGGTCTCTCTCAGCCATTTGATGGCCATCACACTGTCAACTGCTTTGCATTTCCTTCTACTCCTGAAGCTGAGGTCCTGGAAATTGGAGATGTTCAGTTTGCATGACATTCTCTTTTCGATAGGAGGGACGCTTCCTTCCTTCCCCCAACCGAATGCCCAACCCCAGTGAGGGTACCCGGCAGTGTGGCTTCTGGCCCAGTATATTACAGAATTACTGGTGATTCAGAATTTCAGTTTCCCTTCGCATTCCCCTACTGTTCAGAGGACTCAGGCTTTCATCCCTAAATATGTATTGACTCCCTACTCTGTGCAGACACATGTAATGTATGCAGTGATGAATGAAACAGCTAAGGATCCTGCTATCATGGGATTTTCAGTCTATTCATGGAGAAAGATAACAGAAAAGTACATAAAATCAAATAAATATATAAATACAAATTGAAACAGATGCAGTGGAGAGGGGTGTGAGAGAAAGTCACAAAGGAGCCACTTCAGATGGTGTAGTCAGGAAAGGCCTCTGAAGTAGTGACAGTTTATATAACAACTACATCATTGAGAGTCCAGATTTGGGCACAAAGACTAAAGGCACAGCATAGGGAATATGGGCAATGGTGTTATAATAGGGTTGTACGGTGACAGAGGGTAGTTACACTGGTGGTGAGCACAGCATAACGTGTAGACTTGTTGAATCATTATGCTGTACGCCTGAAACTAATGTAACTTTGTGTGTCATCTATACTTCAATTAAAAAAAATTAGACTTGGAAAAAGCAAGGGAAGGAGTTTCTAGAAGAAGAAGATGGGGGAGTGAGGGGGAATAGGAAGAGAGGGGAGAGGAGCTAACATACTTAGTTGCTATGATCTAGGAACATTCTGGGAGCTTCACTTATACCTTCTAACGCTAACACAGAGTTCTGTGAAGTAGAACTATTGTTAACTCCCCTTCACAGGTGAATAAAATGAGATATAGACAGGATAAATAATACCTCTGTCACACAGCTAGCAAGTGATGAAGGCAAACTTGAATCCAGGCAGTTTAAGACCCTAAGGAAAGAAAGATGTTGGATTATTTCAGTAACTTAAAAGCTAGTGTGTTTGAAATAGAATAACAAAAGGGGAAATCAGTATGAGATGGAGTTGTTGAGGCTGTCAGGGACTAGACCATGCACAGGTTAAGTGGTCATACTTCATCCTCAGAATAATTCATGTTCGATTAACATTACTCCAAAGGAACAATATTGTCCTGAGGAGCTAGGTGGAGTAGTGAAAACAATGATCACTTATATTATTTCTGTAAGCTGAGGTATTAGAAAGTGAGGGTGCTTCCCTCATGAATAAGATAGGAGACCAAGATCCTGGAGACTGAATTACACCTTTTGGCACATATGCTAACGATACATAACTTAGGAAATTGCATCATGTCCAGTGCTTCCCTGTAGTAATCTGCCCCTGTAGCTAAATTAAACAGCATTGTACTCGTGGTTGAATACTGAGTTAATAAATACAGGGACAAGGAAGGGGTTATTATCATAGTCAGCTGGTCCTCTCCAGGCAGCGATGAGTTTGGTCTTGCCAGAAACAGCTCTGGGTGACACCCTTTTCCTGGCCATTGGCTATGAACTTGGGACCTCTCTTTATGCTACCTGACTTGAACAGTAAGTTCAAGATGGAGATGAAGAAGCACCAGCATCCGGTAAACCAGTGCAGAATAAGAATGAAAACGGGTGACGTGGCTGCTTTACTTACAACACTGGCAAGTTCTGTGAGCTGAAAGAATGAAGAAGTAACAATTTCTTTAAAAAATCCTTAGTGTTGGCTCTCTCCTGAAGCCATTCAGAGGATTCCTTCAGCTTAGGAAATCTCCAACTCACCAAAAAAAATGAGAAAATAAACTCAGTCTAACCACATAAACTGAGTCTAATCTCAGCTCTGGTCACATAAACTAGGAAGAACAGAGAGGGGGATTTCCCAAATTCTGTTTGCTTGTAATGGTAAGCCCTTATTGGTTGATGTACTTCTTGCTGAGTAGTGTGGGCATCTATTCTGCGCTTTCTCCTCTCCAGCAGCCCCTCAGTTTCTGTTTGGGGGGCCCTGTGATTCCTGAAAGGCTAATTCCATCTTGGTGGTTTAGCCATCAGCACATGGCTTAGCCAAGGCTAAGCCACCAGCACATCTTTTCTCCTGGCCATCGTGACTGTGACCTAAGCCAGTTACTTCAGAGTGACTCTCAGGACTTTTGCTGAGAATGCAAGATAAACCTTTTCTGCACCCCCTGATGTATTTGAGTGAGAATCCCTGGAGGTAGAGCTATCTGTGGATCACAGGAGGATCCTGACTTAGGAAGAGTAAACACTAAGGAAAACAAAGTAGAACATGGAAACAATGAAGAACTAGGTCCTGGATGACATCACTGAGCTAAAGGACTCCCTCTCACCAGAGACCTGGACTTTTCAGGGATATCAGTTGATGAAACTGAGTTCAACGAATATTGATTGAGTACCTACTTATGTGCCAGATACAGTATCAGGCACTTAGAATACATTAATGGATGAAACCAACACAAATCCATAAATCCCTGTCCTTACGGAGAAAGGAGACAAACAACAGACAATAAGTATAACAAGTAAAATGATAGCATTTTGGATGGTGATAAATGCTGTGGGAAAACGGAAAAGAAGTACAAGGTAAGGAGGTAGAGAATGGGGGAGTAGGAGCTGGGGAAGTACAAGGTAAGGAGGTAGAGGATGGGGGAGTATCAGCTCATTTCAGCTGATATGAGTTGGTTTCTCTGTTACTTGCTATCTATTACTTGCAAATAAAACTACAACACTTTAGAACATTTTCAATATTTGGAACACTCCCACCCCATCCAGAAGCAGAAATTATAATAGATTAAAATACATACATACAAAAATAACAAAGAAGAGGAATGCCAATTAGATTTGTCTAAGATTCAGGAGGAGAAAAATGATGTATTTGAATTCAGGATAAATATTGAACTAATTTATTTTAAAACACAGACCACATTTTTGGGCAGGGTTTGAGCAGACTCTTTAAATAGTTCCATCTAAACCCTATAGCATTTTGGGATGCTGGTGACTCAGCTGGTTAAGCGTACTACTTTGGCTCGGGTCATGATCTCACGGTTGGTGAACTCAAAACCTGTGTCGGGCTCCGTGCTGACAGCTCAGAGCCTGGAGCCTGCTTCCGATTCTGTGTCTCCATCTCTCTCTCTCTGCCCCTCCCTGCTCATGCTCTGTTTCTCTCTCTCCCTCAAAAATAAATCATTAAAAAAAGAAAAAAATAAAAATAAATCCTACAGCATTTTGATATAAATTACAATACTTTCTTGAAGCAATGAGATTCTTTTCCTCCCATTGTCTCTTAAAACTTAAAAATAACCACTTGTCTCTATTTCCAATGCTCAATTTATGGAAAATGCAGAAAATTAATATTGACAAAGCTTCATAACTTGAGATGTCAAATTCTGTGTCTGATCAGGGTCCAACTGACAAGAACTGTGACACTATAACTGAGTTGAATGTCAACAAGCAAGAAAGGTAGGAAACAAAAAATCAAGGAAGAAAGAGAGAGAGAAAGAGCAAATTAACTTAATACAGAGATGTCTACTCCCAACCACCTTTCTGAGCGTGTGGCTAGTGGCTTCCTGTAAAGGAAACATTTTGTCGACTCTTGTCTCAGTTAGTTAAGACTGGCATTCCCCCCTTTGTACAAATGCACAGTGTTGTGTAAAAGAAGAAACCATCACCATAGAGACTCAGGTCTCTCAAATATTAGGAACGAATGGCTGCGATATTCTGTCCTTGTCAGAGCATTTACTTTTTAGTGAACATCTGTTCATAAGCTGTGTGTTTTTAGATCTAATTCCAGACCAAAAAAAAGAAAGCTATACTCTGATAATGCCAGAAAGACATTTATTAATATGACCCAATTATCCCGGTAGGTTTTCATGCAAATGCATGGTGCCTTGACCAGTTTCAGATCTTGAGTCCAACTTTCCCTAAATGTTCAGAGTCTAGCCTCAGTGAGTCTGCTCCCAATAGGCAGGCAAGAGAGAATGGTAGATCCCAGGAGAGAACAAATGCAGGAGAAGCCTACCCTGTCCCCTCAGAGTCTCCCCCTAAAACCTAAAAGGATGAAGAAGGACCCGACTCACTCTAGGAAGATAAACTAAAGTGAAATAAAATTGGTTTTTGGGTTTTTTAATGTTTATTTAATTATTTTTGAGAGAGAGAGAGCGTGCACAGGAGGGGTGAAGAGAGAAACTTAAACAGACTCCGCACTGTCAGAGTGGAGCCCGATGTGGGGCTCAGACTCACAAACCTTGAGATCACGACCTGAGCTGAAACCAAGAGTCGAGCACTCAACCAACTGAGCCAGCCACCCAGGCGTCCTAAATAAAATTGTTTTTAAATTACTGAAAAGAAATACCTTAAGTCATTAGGAAAGAAAAGATTATTTAACAAATCGTGTTGAGACCACGGGTGAGTCCTTTTGGAGAAAGAAGGTCCTTCCCACCTCCTGTTAAATTCTCAATGGTTGAGACCCCAAGACACATGCACATAAAGGTGCACACACAAGTACTTACACAGTCAGGCAAAGGAATCTAACTATATACAGCGAAGAAAAAAATAGCAGAATATTTATTTGGTCACTGATGGTGAAAGGCACCCTAAGTTTGAGTCATGTAAGAAATCTCAAGGGAAATGATGAGAGCCCTAAGCTCATGAAAACGTTGAACTTAAGGATATGAGATGGAAACGCGAACGTCAGAGGAAAACAGGAAAATTTATGATGAATACAATGAGTATAACCTAACTTCTTAAGTTTACTTATTTATTTTGAGAGAGAGAAAGAGAGAGAGAGGGAGAGGCAGAGAGGCAGAGAGAGAATCCCAAGAAGGCTCTGCAGCTCTTAGTGCAGAGCCTGACACGGGGCTCAAACTCACAGAACCATGAGATCATGACCTGAGCCAAAACCAAGAGCCGGATGCTTCATCTTCTGAGACACCCAGGCACCCCATAAGGTAACATCTTTAAAACATAAAAAGCTTTGGGGCTCCTGGGTGGCTCAACTGGTCAAGCATCTGACTTCAGGTCAGGTCAGGATTTCACGGTCTGTGAGATCAAGCCCTGCATCAGGCCCTGTGCTGACAGCTCAGAGCCTGGAGCCTGCTTCAGATTCTGTGTCTCCCCCTTTCTCTGCTCCTCCTCTGTTCATGCTCTGTCTGTCTCTCTCTCAAAAATAAACATTAAAAAATAATTTAAAACATAAAGAGCTTATAAAAATTGATTAGAAAAACATGAAAACTTCAGAATAAGAGTGGGCAAAAGACACCAGATAATTCATAATAGAGCAAATAATAACGAATGTTAAAATTGATGAAAAACATCCATCTCACCACTTAACCACAGCAAAATTGAGGCAAGCAGGAGGGAAGCTTCCTTACTACCAAGTTAGCAAAAGTAATTTATTTTCTTAATAGTGCTGATAAGAGTACAATGCAACAGGAAATCTCACTGCTGGTAGGAGTGTAAAACTTTCTGGAAAGCAATCTGCTGTTTCTGAAGGGGCCTCAAAGATGTTTATAGCCTTTGACCTACTAATCCTACTTCAAGAACTTATCATCAGAAAGTAACTTAAAATTTCCAAAAACACGGACAAATAATTATGCATAAAATCTGCTCATTTCAGCACTGCTTATGAAAACCGGATGTGTCCTAAATGTCCACTACTCATTTCAATATTGCATTGGGTATCCTCCATGTGTTAAAAACTGAGCTAGAACGGAAGCCAGATACAACACAGACACAGTCCTTATCCTTCCAGAACTTACAGCTTGGGAGAAGATAAGTAGTGAATCAAGTAACTGTGATGTTTGCTACAGGGAATCTATCGAAGGAAGTGACATTTAAACTGAAATGGGAAAACATTAATCAGAAGGGAAGAGTGTTCCAGCAAAAAGGAACAGTACATGCAAAGACCTGGAGATAAATATGGGCTGGAGAACCTGGAAGTTCATCAGGCCTGGAGCAAGGAGCCAAAAGGAGCCAGGAGCCAAATGGGACAGGCCTGTACGTTGTATTAGAAGTTCAGATTTTACCCCGAGAGCAGTGGTTTGATAAATTATGCCGCATCCACTACATGAAATCACAAGGTACTAGGAGAATAGTTTCAATTTTGTTCTATCATCTGAGAGACTCAAAAGAGTAAAAAAGGTAATTTTACTCTCCTTTTATTTACTCAAGGACATGGAAGTCTACAGATCCAGGCTTTGCTTTCTAACCCCGCTCAGGCAATTCTCACCCTTCCCAACTCTGGTGAGAGTGTCTCTGTATTTCCAAGTGGCATTGAAGAGAGTCAAAGCCTCTACCTGGAAATACACAGACCTGGCAGGCACCAAATTGGAGTTGGCTTCCTGGGAAAGGGGAGATGTTAGGAAATGTCCAGTGCCCCCGTTCTCCCCCACCTCCTCTCCTCTTCCCTTCTCTGAGGGAAGTTAAACAGTAGGTACTATGTCTTGAATTCACCAGAAAAGACATGAGAGCCTTGCTCATCAGAAGGACAACCCCCCTACTTCTGAATGCACCACAAGGGCAGAGCAGGGAGCTCAGGCCATGGCGGTCAGGTTGGACTGAAGACCAGAAGAACCCATATCTCCAGGTTTAGTTAGTGTCAGGCTCCAGGATGTGTGTGTGTGTGTGTGTGTGTGTGTGTGTGTGTGTGTGTTTATATCTCCAAGAGAATGGTAGAGTCATCCCAAAACATGAGTGAGGTTAACTTTTCCAAAGAATCTTAGTGCGGTCAAGATAAACTTTTGACTTAGAAATTAAGAAATCTGTGATTGATGTAAAAAGAGAATATTTGTTACAAAAAAAAAATAAGTGTTATATAACCAATAATAAGTTTATTTATGAAGACTTTGTAAAAACAAAAACTAAGCAAAAGAAAAAGTAAATGATAATTATATAAGTGGTACATTGTCAGCTTTGCTTAAAACACCCACACAAACACAGTCAGCAAAAAGCAACAATATGCTCCACTCTGTTAATGGTGGTTGTCCCTGAGTAACATTTTTTTCTCTGTAATAATGCATTTTCAAATAGTTGGATGGGCATATTTTACTTTTGTAAATGCTTATTGTACATTGTAATGTTAACATCTTTTTTTTTTTTTTTTAATTTTAGTAAGAGAGAGAGCATGAGCACAGGAGAGGGACAGAGGAAGAGAGAGAATCTTTAATTGTGCATGGAGCCAATTGTGCACAGGGCTCAATCCCATGACCCTGGGATCATGACCTGAGCTGAAATCAAGAGTTGGTCGCTCAACCGACTGAGTCACCCAGGGGCCCCCAGAACGTTAAAAAGCCTTGGCTTTTTCTCTTAAGATGTTAAAAGTTAAAATTAAGATTTTCTTAAGATTGAAAAAGTTCAAGGTCTAGCACATAGTAGCACTATATAAGTAACATTCACCAGTGAATAAAGTTAGTCTACTTATTTTAAGGGTGTACACAAATTGTTAGAGGTATTAAAATGTGTTTGACCTACAAAGTGTGCACAGGTCCTGTTGATTCTGACCAATGACCTACTTGCTGTATTTAGAGTTTTCATATTTTGATGGCTCTCTGCCAGTTAAAATTACACTGACAATTTCTTCTTTCCTTCACTCTTGACAAACAGAGAAAAAAAAAACTAAAGCAGGTATTGCTTTAATGCTTTCAAATCTTTAGTCTTGTATCCACTTATTTTTTTAGGCTTTAGGAAGGGAGACATGTATTTCCCCCTACTTCCTTTTTAAAATGACAAGTCATATGGAAATTTACTTAAATTAATTAAGAATGTTCTATCAAATAAACCAACAACTTTACGTCTATGGTCCTCTTAACCTGAGCTAAAGGTAAAAACGCAACAAGAAGGAGCCGTTGTTATCTGGTTAAAATTGGCAACTGCGAGATACACGAACGGCTGTGCACAAGTTTAGAAACAGGAAGCAGGTTTGCTGCACTTGCCAAAGGGCATATAAACTGAGAATGCTCTTATGTAGACAATCAAGATCAGAGCATGAGAGCCAAGACTCAAAACAGTTTGTGGTGACGAGCAGTGATGTGAGGTTGTGTTTATGTGAACCTGAGCCCTCTCATCCCAAATCTGGTGACTACAGCGTTTTCTTCACCCATAACAAGTCTGTTGTCAAAGGGCACTGGGCTGCAAATTGTGGAATCATGTCGGTCACCATTAACGTATCAAACAGAAGTCTTGATATTATCTGCAGCTGATCAGTTGATTAGGTTTTACCCGCAGGAAGAGCCTGGCTGCGGGATGCCACAGGCCAGCCACGCGTGACGTACACAGGAGCTCTTCTTACATAGGGGTGGGAGTGATGCAGGCTCAAAACACACCTGATCCCATCGGCTCTCCATGGCAACAGGGCTGCTTGTCAGGCCAGATAAGGATAATCCATCGTTAGGAAGAGGCTTATCCCATGACAAGAGGGTGTTTTTTTAAAGGTAACATGTCAACAACACCTCAGCAACGCTGTTTGTTATTGTGGTAGATAGGGATACAAAGAGTGTGCAAGGCTGCTAGCATAGCTTACATGTGGAACAGAAGATTCCCACCCTGGAAGAAGGAAGAGTACTGTCATCCCTCTTGTCCACTGGGGATCCATTCCAAGATCCCCCTAGTGGATGACTGAAACTGTGGAGAGTACGGAATCCCACATATAACGATGTCTGTCCTCTATATACATACCTATGATAAAGTTTAATTTATATATTAGGCACCAGAAGAGATGAACATCGAACACCAACAGAGGCACGCGGGTGGCTCAATCGGTGAAGCATCCAACTTTGGGTCATGATCTCGTGGTTCGTGGGTTTGAGCCCCATGACAGGCTGTGTGCTGACAGCTCAGAGCCTGGAGTCTGCTTCAGATTCGTGTCTCCCTCTCTCTGCCCCACCCTGCTCATGCTCTGTCTCTCTCTCTCTCTCAAAAATAAATAAAATATTTTTTAAAAAATTTTAAATCACCAACAGTAAGATAGCAATTATAATGATGTACTGTATTGAAGTTATGTAAATATGGTTTCTCGCTCTGTCTCTCTCTAAAAATATTATACTGTACTCACATTTCTTCCTCACTGATGATGTGAGATGATAAAAGGACTCTATGATGAGACGAAATGAGGTGAACGACGTAGGCACTGTGACGCAGCGTTTGGGAGTAGAGACCTGATCCTACGTCAGGGGGATTATCTGTTTCCAGACCACAGTTAACTGCAGGTACCTGAAACCCTGGAAAGCGAACCTCGGATAAGGAGGAACTTAGATATAAATGTTCCCTATTTCCTGGTGGGGGAGGAGGGAAACAGATAAGCATGTGCTGAGTTGGAGCCTCTATTCATCCATAAGCTATTTATTAATGAGCAGAACATCTTCCTCCTGAACAACCCAACACCTTGTATAGAGAACTTCAAATGTCTGCCACCTGGGCTTGTGAGTTGTAAGTAGAAGTCAAGAAACTAACAGAAACTACATGAGAGAGGAAGGGAGTCATGGCGCTGTGGATCTAGGCAAGGTGGGCCCCTGCCCACCTTGACTTTCACCGCTTTCATTTGGACTTTACCAGAGGCTGTTTGGGATCTTGTTGGCTTGTTTGCTTGGGTGTCTATTGAGGACAGGATCACAATCTCCTGTTCATTTTTGTATCCATAGTACCTGGCACAGAAGAGAAGCTCAATCAATATTTACCAGCTGCCAGTGGTGATGGTGACGGTAGTTGTGTAGGAAGCAGGATGGACAGAAGTACAGCTCACTGGTGGGACATTCTCTTTCTAGGCCTCAGGCAGTTGTGGAGGTCCCTGGGATGTTCCAGTACAGATCCTGGAGGAGGCGCTCTAGCGAGTCTACTCAAGGGTGAGGCTTCTCCTGGTGTCCTCTCCAAGAGAGGCAGGACAGCATAACCGTTGAGAACATGGGTTTTGAAGCCAGATAACCCAGATTAGAATCCTGTCTTTACTCCAAGCTGTGTATCGGCAATTTACTTACCTTCCCTGTGCCTCTGTGAGGGTGAAACGAGTTCATTAGAATGGTGTCTGGCACCCCACAAAGCTCTCTAAAGTTTAATGATCACTATTTCCAGCATTGCTGCTCCATTTAGGGAGAAGGAAAGTCCAGGTGATGAGAGTCTTTTGGCTCAAGTTTTGAGTCTCACATTTATCTTTGTCGTCTTACTCCCTAGGAGCCCCGCCTGGCTGAAAGATGAATCTGGTAGCTGCACTTTCACCTTAAAGCTATTATTTAGAGCACTGCCAGTCTCTAAGAGCATTTCTATTTCCTCACTTACTTCTCCAAATGTACAGTTAAACCACGTGATAAGAAAAGATAAATGGTCCAAAACTGGCACCAAAGGATAAATAATACCCGCATACGCGGTATTTAGTTTGCCCTTGAATTATTAGTTTCGTTTCCAGGTATGATTGCTACTTCTTATTTTGAACCTTGCCAGGTACTATGGTAGGGGTCATGGACAGTTGGTAATAAAGGCTGAGAAGACCTAAAAAGGCAAGTTAGGAAAACGACATCAATATTAGGTAATTAATATTAATAAATGTACATAACCAGGGAGTGATTGAGTTGTTCACCCGGCGTGCGCGCGCGCACACACACACACACACAGTGAGCCCACAGTGTTCCAAGGACTCATTAAAACTCAAGTGAATATGGAGGTCTTGATAAAGCTCTTTTTTTTAATGTTTATTTATTTTTTTTTTATTTTAAGAGAGAGAGAGAGCAGTGTGAGCAGGAGGGAGCAGACACAAAGAAAGAAAGAGAATCCCAAGCAGGCCCTGCACTGTTAGCGCAGAGCCCAACATGGGTTTCGAACTCACAAACCATGAGATCATGACCTGGCAATGCAGATCTCAATACGGGGCTCCATCTCAGGAACCATGAAATCATAACCTGAGGTGAGCCATGTAGGAACCAGCAGCAAAATATTGCCTGGAGGACTCTGCTTTATCCAGACTACCTTGAGCAGATGCTGTTAGAACAGCAAAAAAAAAAAAAAAGGAAGAGGGAGAGAGAACCATTGAAATGGTTTCCAGGTAACTATATCCAAAATGCTGATAATTTCTACTAAGAGTTGTAAATCATTACAACAGGTGACTTTCTTATCTCGGATTATATTCCCAGTACATGGCTGCAGAATAATAAAGAGGAGTCATTTACCTTGTCTGTTAGCTGCAAATATGTTGATATATGTGTGTGTATGTATGTGTTTATTATATATGTATATACACGTATATTTAAAGTGAAGCTCTAAAAATCATTTTAAAGTCATACAACTATAAATAAAAGGAAGCAAAGGCCTGTTATATACTTTATCAAGAACAGGGATTCATTCAACTAAAAATCATTTACCTTTCCTTGGTGCTTTTCAAAGACAAAAACTCTACACCTCCCATCAGGAATGGTTTGCATTAGAACAGCCAGACAGCCCCCAACTCCCTGCCTTGCTTTAATAAATAAACTCTGTTTATCTTAGAGCAGTTTTAGATTTACAGAACTATCATAATTAGCACAGTAATATTATGGAGAATTCCCATCCACCCCACACCCAGGTTCCCCTACTGTTACCGTATTACATAAGCATGGTACGTTTGTCACAACCGATGAACCAACATGGATACATTCTTTTCTCAATTGCTCCCCAGTGTCTTTGTTCGGTCCCAGGATCCTGCCCAAGATAATCACATTACAATTAGTAGCCACATCTACTTATGCTTCTTTTGGCTATTAGAGGTTTTCAGAGTTCCTTGTTTTTGGTCACCTTGACAGTTTGGAGGATTACTGGTCAGATATGTTGTTGAATGTCCTTCAGTGGGTATTTGACGTTTCTCTCTTGATCAGACTAAGTGAATGTGCTTTCCCAAGGAAGCCCATGAAGGGAAAGCGCCACCATCATGTCACATTAAGAGTGCACGCTGCGAACTGACTTGCCGCTGTCAGGAGTCTTTTTTTTTTTTTTTTAATTTTTTAAATGCTTATTTATTTGAGAGAGAGAGAGAGAGAGAGAGAGAGAGAGAGAGAGCATGAATGGGGAGGGGCAGAGAAAGAGAGGGAGACACAGGCTCCAGGCTCTGAGCTGTCAGCACAGAACCCTACGCGGGGCTTCAACCCACGGACCGTGAGATCATGACCTGAGCTGATGTTGAATGTGTAACCCACTGAGCCACCCAGCCTCCCCAGGAGGTTCTTTTTCATGTCTAAAGTAAAATCTTTTGTATAATAATAATAAATTAAAAAGAAAAATAAAGTAAGTGCCTTTTGTTAGAGCAATGGTTGTCAAAGCGTGGTCCCAGACCAGCAACATCAGCATCACGTGGAACTTGTTAAAAATGCAAATTTTGGGTCCGGTGGTCACAGAGCCACTGAATCAGAAACTCTGGGGGTGGGGTTCAGCAATCTGTGTTTGAACACATCTTCCAGGAGATTCTGATGCACTTGCAGTTTAAGAACCACTGAGTCCAAGGTTATCTAACATGTTTGGCCTCAATGTATACAGAACATTTCTCACTGGTCAGCCACTAACCATTGGCTGTCAGCCTTGCTGTGCTGTATAAATACCTAGCTCTAGACACCATCCCTGGAGACTCTGATTTAATTGGTTTGGGGAGGGGTCAGTTATTAAAAAGTTCCCAGGTAATTCTAAGCCTTGACAGGGTTCAAGGCTCCTGCATCTGGTCCCACACTAAGAGAAGCCCTGCCTCCTCTACTCACACTTTCCATGCCTCTCACACTCTCCTTCCTTCCACCTCAGACTTCGGAAGAATGCATCAGTCGGTAGCCTGATTTCTTAGAAAACATCAAACAAGATTTAATACTATAGAATTTCAGAGTTGTAATAGCCATAAAGGTCAACTAGTTAAGTGGTTTTAAAATGTTGTGTTTTTTTTTTTTTTTTTTTTGAGCAGATTTCCTTCAAAGGAAATCTCGTGGGAAAGCCCAATATAGAAAAAGAGAAAAAGCAGAGCTGCTCTGACTGAAGGGTGAGGGGCTTGATGGTGCTTCTGGTCACCCTGGCACAGGTGGGCCCTCACTGACCTTGTTTTCCATTCCAAGTCCTTGACTGTCCACCTTCTCCTTTATTACCTACTGTGATCAAAGCTTCTTTATCACTGAGCCACTTTGATTTTCAGAACAGCTCAAAGCCTTCATTCTTCTTTCCTTGGAGCCCAAATCTATCTCCGTATCCCTTCCTACCACTGATATGAAGTCTTGGCTTGACACCAGGGAGGATACCAACAGACTTTCCCCTTCAAAACCTCTCCTCATTTCATGTTCGGACCTGCTGCCCGTGAATTTTCAGCTTGAAAATTCGCGGGGTTTCAGCTTGACTGTGCATTAGAATCACCCACAGAGATTTTTAAAACATCTGATGTCCAAATTGCCTTCCGAATCAGTAATTCAGTATCTCCTTGGGTGTGACCAGGGAGGGGGACTTTTTAAACTGTCACAGGCAGAGTCAGTGGGCAGAGAGCAAGCTGAGAGTGAGCAAGAGCCTCTCCTGCCCAGGCCAACATGAACCGCTTCTACCTGTTCCTGAGCTGACACCATACGGAACCTTCCCGCTGCCTTCTCTGCTTTTTTTTTTCAGAACACTCCACTGTCCAGATCCCAACACAGGTCCTAACAATAGAGTTTGGACAAGCTGTTTTTGTAGGCTGAATGCAAAAACTGTAAGTGCTGAGTTGGTATAATACCATATTCTTCCCTTCCCATGGTAATTAAAATGAAAGGTATCTATTATTTCATAACTCAACCATTTAAGTACCTACCCACCTGCTTCCCCTTCCTCTGTCTAGGAAAGATCATACAAACCCTCCTTGCTTTCTCTAAACAGATTTGGCTTTGGTCAAAGGGAGAAGCCTTTACCTTCATAGCTAGTGTCTTTCCCCTGCCCTGGTTCTATGAGAGGTGGATGGTATGATGTTTTTTGATGAATGACCCAAGCAACTCCACCCAAATGGCCCAGTTCTTTAGTGAGGATTCCTCTCTCCTCCTCTACCCCCTCCACCTATTAGTCAGCAAACTATTGAGCTGTGCAAAACACAGGCTGCCTAGGTTGTTAAGTTCACCAGTCTCCCAGTGGCTCCTCCTGAATCTTCTTAACCAGTATTTCCTGAATGAAGTTAAGATCATATAGGCCAGAAGCCAAGTAGTTTTGCTGGAGAGGGTGGGGTAGAACACACCTCAGTGAAGCTTTGAAGTATCTCAGCTACTCAAGAGCCAATGATAATTACTTGTCTCCATCAGGCTGAAGAACACATTTCAGTTATTTCCATTTCCTTTCATTAACTTGTCCCCTCTTTATCAGATGGCTCATAGCCATGAAGTCCAAGGGAACACCAAACGGATAATGTATGCTGAGATTCTAAGACGAGGTAAACTCCACCAGCTAGCTACTCTGGGCTACAGAGCTTTGCTGAAGCAAACACAGTAATTGTACTGAGTTTCACCCTGAACTCACGTAGTCTGCCTTCACTTGGAGCCTCAACTCCCCCTTATAATTATGTTATGTTTTCTTACTTAACTTGCTCCCCTGTGCTCCACAACAGTGTCTCAGAAACTTCTTCCAGAGCCCAGCTATCTCATCTCTATAATGGGGATAATCATAGCATCTGCTTGGATAGTTTGTTTTGAGTTTTAAATAAAATAATGGCATAAGGTTATAACACATGGCATCATACGCTATTATCATTATGTTGATGATGATGATGTGGATGTTATATATTATACATGCTATTATTATTATGTGACAGATAACAAAATAACAAAATAATAACTCTTATTTTCTAATCATCTCAGAGTCACAAATCATTTTTTATGCCAATTATATGCATTATTGTGACAAGCACCGAAATTTTTAAAAAATTAATAAGACATGGGGGCACCTGGGTGGCTCAGTCGATTAAGCAAGCACCGGACTTCGGCTCAGGTCATGATCTCACAGCTCCAGAGTTCAAGCCCCGCATTGGGCTCTGTGCTGGCAGCTTAGAGCCTGGAGCCTGCTTTGGATTCTGTGTCTCCCTCTCTTGCTGCTCCTCCCCTGCTGACACTCTGTCTCTCTCTCAAAAATAAATAAACACTAAAAAAATTTTTTTAATTAATAAGAGATAGTCTTTGTCACACAGGGCAAAAGAGGTATGGAATGCTTTAAAGTTGACACAGCACTTTGACTAATACCGTCTGAAGATCCCAGCTCCCTCCCTCCCTCTTATTTTCCCTCATCTCATGACCTTTCCTTTCTTATTAAGGACAGGGCAAGTCAATGGAAGCCCTTCGGTGTTCCCTTTTAACTCAGTATTTCTTCCTCTTGTCACAGAAGACTATGTCTGCTCCACTCTGTGGCCCTGGCCATCCCCTCCTTCCTGTGGTGTCCTGGAGAGGATTCCCCTTAGCCTCTGCTGTAAGCTCTGAGCACCACAGCCCACAGGTTTAAAATTGAGTCCTTGGTCTTGAAGGCATTAGAACAGACTTGAGGTGACAGGATAAAAGAAGAAGAAGAAGACTCCCCCCAAAAAACCAAAAGCCAAAACCTACAGTTTGGCTCATAGCAAGTGCCATGAGTCATTCAGGGGAAAAAAAATGCCACAACTTTCAGCAGAAGAGAGCCATTGAGCTCCGGTTGAAAAACACACTTTTCCCAATAGGAATAAAGTTAACTCAAAAAACTTTGTGATCATATTATTATTATTATTAAGCATGTTAATAATAACCTAATATGCTACAGGTTTTATAATTTCACAAGAATTGTTTCCTTTAAGCTACTCAACTCAGTGGTGATGGTTAAGGAAATTTTGCCTATTTTACAAATGAGGAAACTGAGGCTAAGAGGGGGGAGGGTAGGAGAATTCCCAAGTAGGCAGCTAGCAAATGCTGGAGTCAGGACTTCAGGATGGGTCTCGGAAGTCCCCTCCCCTGCTTTTTCCCCTAGGACTTTAACTTCTGTTAACTTACTACGTGCCAACATTATGGTGGGAACTTCGTGTGATGGTTTCTTACCCACCCTTTACAACTCTGGAAGGTAAGTCTTATGACCCGCAGTTTACAGATGAAGATGACCTCATCAGGAGGAGTTGGCAAGGGACCAAGCCTGTAGAGTAACTTGCCCACATCCCACTGTCAGGAAGCTACAGAGTTGGCACAAAAATCCAGACTCACAAAACCTGGATTCTATATTCCTTACATGTTAACAACTTTTGCTCTTACGAGATAATACAAAAAAAGTGAAAGCTAACTTAAGAACAGGTGGCAGTGACAGCAGCTAAAACTGAGCCACAGATGCAGAATGGAGAGGAGAAGGCCCTCCTAGGTAAGGGTAAATGGTAAATATTCAGCTATGTTTATGAACATTAATTAATTTTTTTATTTTTTTAAGTGGGCTTCATGCTCAGTGCAGAGCCCAACACGCTTGAACTCACAACCCTGAGATCAAGACCTGAGCTGAGATCAAGAGTCAGACGCTTAGCCAACTGAGCCACTCAGGTGCCCCCTGGTTATTTTTAAAAGAACATGATTTCATTTGATCATCCTTTGGTTTTCATTGTTCTCTCTGAGAACATGAGATCCCCTTCCAGGAATTCTTCAGTGACTGAGGTATATGGCAGTGATCTCTATGCCCATTCAGATCCACTGCTTACCTAGATAGCCTCTAGCAAATGATTTGATGGCTTATGTTTTTCAAATAAATTCAATTCTTGTATTACATTGGACACATAGACATATTTTTAAAGTAACTTAATTTTTTTTTGAGAGAGTAAGAGTGAGCAGGGGAGGGACAGAGAGAGAGGGGGAGGGAGAATCTTAAGCAGGCTCCATGCTCAGTGTGGAGTCCCGACATGGGGCTCAATCCCATGACCCTGGGATCATGACCTGAACCAAAATCAAGAGTCAGACACTTAACCGACTACGCCATTCAGGTGTCCCATAAAGTACCTTAACTAATTTGAAGCTTAAGATGTTAGCTAAAATCTGCTTCAAAGGAAAACATCGAGGAAGACATTCTGAACAAATTTAAAGAATATGTGTTCAACAAAATATTTAAAAAAATAACATTGTTTAATATAGTGTGAGAAAGCTTATGGCAGATACTTGATGTGACAGCCTCTTTGGAATTTTCAGATTGGAAATATTTCAATGGGTTGGAGCTCAAAATTCTAAAGCATGACTGAATAATTTTCTACTAGGTATACTGGAGTTTCACTAGGAATTCATCCTGTTGTTTTTTTTTCTTTTTGTGTTCAGAGTGACTCGGTTGACAACGATGACTCAGATGATAGACTCACTAGTTGTGGTTTGAAGGGCATCACTTCAGAATTCTAATCTCTTTTGTCACGGACCATCCCTGGGGATTCCAAAGTACCACTAGCCCTGAAGGAACTCCCCTTCCTCAATAACCACACTCCCAAAAAGAAACGAGCAACTTCTGAGAGTGAAAAGGGGACATTTTAGAAGTACTCACTAATACTAAAACCAAGTCAAGAAAACTCTCTCTGAAACCCACTATTTACCTTATTAGGAAAAGATGCATGGAAGACAGACAAAAGCTTCATAAGAAGTAAACTGGACTAATTATATGAAAAGTTTATCAACTGAAGATTATTGTTGCAGTTGCTTTCAGCAATTAAATATCAGAGAAGAAAGAGAAGTTAAGTTATAACCTACATAGGACTGATTACCCCACTTTTTCAGATCAGAGAAAGCAATCATTCCTAGGATTTCCTTAATCAAATTCAAATCTGATCAACATTTGCAAATGCCTACTTTGTGCCACCCTTTGTTACAGGCACTGGGGAGTTAGTAATGCAAGGTCTTTCCTTTCAAGGAGCTCACTGTCCAGTAGAGGAATTCATACTATATTCACAAACCTTTTCATATTTATTATCAGAGTTAGTAGGTATTGCTCTCTACTAAGTGCCTTGCTCTGTCCTCAGTATGAAGAAAGAAGAGGAACCAGGACACATGAAGGCCTCACACAATCTCAGTTCAACATGCCTCCTCATTATAGACTTCCATTTGTGGGCTTATAGTTATTTTTCTTAATCCGTGTCATGTAGGACATATTCACATATTAATAATAGTGTAAGTACATTGCGTGCATCTCAGAAAATACAACATATTTATTTTCAACCCAGAAACTTAACTCTTACATAGTAAGAGCAATCAGTCAAACAGGGGCCTATCTACAAATTAGAAGGGATGTGGTAAAAAAAATCTCCAGAGGACCAAAGTCATAGTTAATCTGAGTCAAGGACTGCCTGGGTGTGCTTTGGTGTCAATATACTATTTGCACAGATTGAAAGGGTATAGGGATTTGTGCAAATACTTTTCTAAAAAAAGAATATATCATACATAAAATACTTCAGCTTTCCAGATTCAAAATTCCCAAGTGGAAAAGGAATTAGGGACTTTTTCAAGGGAGTAAATGACTCAGCCTGACTATCTGACTTCATTCAGTGAGTGTTTAAAACAAACAAACAAACAAAACACACACACACACACACAACTAGCCCAATTATGTAGTTGGGTAATATACTCAAAATACCCACAAAGGTTTTAAATTTGTAAATTATATCAAGTAGAGGGATGTAGAGTTTGATTCTGAATTTTCTATTTCCTTTAGCTCCCCCCACATTAATAAGCAGAGTGTCATTTCACATTCATATTTAGTGATATACCTTTTGAACGAAAGAACAGACGAATGAATGACTCACTCAATGCTTCTGCAGGCCCAAATGTATCTGTGGGTGGAAGGGTGTGAGGATTTGTGGATTTTTTTACCTTCTAAATTCCACATCAGAAAATTATAATGAGCCCCAATTCAATATTTTCTAAACTTGTCTGCTTATAAGAATCACAGGAACCATATGTTGTAGGTGTTGATTTGTAGGCCTCTGTCCTGGAGACTCTGAGTTAAAAGGACGTAAATCTCCATTGTTAACAAGTAGCTCTTGGTGATTCTTGTTATTGAGCAAGTGTAGAGATTATCAAACTAATGGATTCACATTGCTCTGTTTATAACCTTTCGTTTGTCTGAGGGTGTTTGTTTGTTTGTTTGTTTGTTTGTTTTCAATGGTCCTTTCTGTAGTTCCCACTTCTGCTTCCCTACATTTTCCACTCCTGGAGTTTCATCTACTCCCTTAAAGGGCAGCCGTGCATGGCCCGATCCATACCCCTAGCCTGGATATCTTGTCCCCTCCCACTTCATAGTCATCATTGATAAATACTTCATTAGAATCCTAGTGGTTAGGGGTACTTGGGTGGCTTAGTCGGTTAAGCAACCCGACTTCAGCTCAGGTCATGATCTCGCGGTTTATGGGTTCGAGCCCTGCATTGGGCTCTGTGCTGACAGCTAGTTCAGAGCCTGGAGCCTGTTTCAGATTCTGTGTCTCCCTCTCTGACCCTCCCCTGTTCATGTTCTCGCGTGCTCTCTCTCTCTCTCTCAGAAATAAACATTAAAAAAAATTTTTTTTAAAGAATCCTAATGGTTAGAGTAATACACATGCATTTCAAGAACTTTTAGAATGCTTTGAGAGATGAAATAATTTTTATCATTTAATGGACTTTAGGAAAAAATGAGGGGAAAAAACCCAATAACTTGAGGAACTGAAAATGTCTGAGGCCTGAAGTCAGGAAATTTACCAAAGGACCAAAGACCCAAATTTCTTGTTCATACTTCCTTCAGACTCACTTATAATTTATTTGCACTTCAAATGAATTATTATTATTTCTACTTCAAAGGAGGTCACTTTCTGCTTTGACCCAAGTTTTCAGATATTGGAGATGATATTCATGTACTTATATCATAACTGGCTCACTAGTGCATGTCTCACTCCCATTAATGTGGAGCGTGTCCTCACACTAATGAACAGAAATGCCTATCCATTCATTTTTCATTTATTCAATAACCTACAAAGCTCAAATGTCTACTTTGTGCCATGTGCTATTCTTTGAGCTAGTATACAAAGACTCCTAAGAGATCATCTTTAACTAACTCACAATTAATTGCCAAACAGACATACAAGCAAGTAATTATGCTACAATATGACTGCTATATTAAGGTGATGTGTAAGATGCTACAAGGACATATAAAAATATATTGTGGGTATGGGGAAGGGTCAGCTTTAGAGAGGAGGTGATAAATTTCTTTTGTAGTTAGCTATTGCTAAGGTTATTTTAAAATTGTATACATAGTACAATAATGTTAAGGAGAACTTTTCTTCCTATCACTTTGTGTATTAACAAATTTCCTTTTCCTATGTTCACATTCAGTTTTTACCCGCATGTAAATATATATGCATATTATATATATATAAGTACACATAATGTGTATATATAAGAATATGTAACATGTATATGAATAATAACATACATAAATAAAAACTCTATATATGTATATAATATTTGTATGTTAGAATATGTAATTAGAAAGTCAAAGTCATACTATCTACAGCTGTGTGTTCCAAAAGTCTCCATACAATTGGCTGTTTGAAACTTGAAATATGTTCTCCGATAAAAAGAAAATTATTAAAGGTTGTTAGCTTTCCTATAATAGTCTGTTTAATACATACCACTCTTGCTCTTCTGTGGTCACACAGCGATAGAGTAATTGTGTAGTAATTAGAAGAAAATACTGTTTTCCTAATGAATTCCCTTAGTAAAAATTGATTTTTCAGTATTTTTTAAGTACTTTTAGAATGTATTTCAAATGCTCATCCTGGAGGTAGGCTAATAGCTCCTTGCCAGGTAAGGGAGAGATGTCAGCCCGCTGCCAGTGGGATGGACAATTCTGCTTCCCTTCGATAACGTTACGCATGGAGGGTAAGAGTGCTGCAGCCCAGAGCTACCAGAAGAGAGCAGGAGCACAGCGTGTTTTTCTAACTGAGAAATGGATACTGTCTCTGTGATAGGGGCAAAGGTGAGCACATATGGATCAAGGTCAGCCAACAGCTAACTGGGAAAACTAGCATCCTGAAAAGGTGCGCCGTGTGTTTGGCAAAGTGGGGAGAGAAAAAGAAAGGCAAGGGATAGGGCCCATGTTCCAGAAGGCTTGCTGGCACTTCTTCCAGAAGAAGCTGTTCACTCTGTCTCCTAAGACTTGGCATGTATAGAAGGAAGAAGTGGAATGACTGAAGGCAAGGTGTCCCCTATAGTTTGGATCCTGGACCCTGGATCCCAGAATCCACTGGTTTTGGAAAACAGTAGCCCAGCAACAAATTGGCTGGGCAGTAATGGTCATTGTTGTGGTAGTTTCTAGGCACCAGAAGAATGGTGTATGTGGACGCCTGAGGGGACATTAGTCTTCCAGTATCAGAGTTAAGTATATCTTAAGGAACTTCAATTGTGCTATGGGATAATTGTAAATGTGATGTTTCCAATACAGGGAAAACCTATATATGTAGTTTGGGTTTATTTTTCTGAGCAATATATGCGTGAATAAAGTTCACTGAAGCTCAAAGCTTTAAGATTGTTAAATTAAAAGGCATCTCTTTATTCCAAAAATTTCCTACTATCCCAGTGCAACCAGGAGTCAAGTGTGTGTGTGTGTGTGTGTGTGTGTGTGTGTGTGTGTGTGTGTGTAAACGCATATATAATAATCCATTTGGCTAGCACATAGGGTGCATGAAGAATGAGGGTGGAAAGTTAGGTTGGGATTATATTGTGGATAGATGTGAAGGTTTAGTAGAGAAGCTTGTAAACTGATTTGGTAAGCGATAAGAGAAATTTCAAATTAGACTTTTATAAAAATCCTAATACTAAGTCATGACTATGGACCAAAACCTAAATAGTATTCTTTTTTATTAACCATTCAGGATGTTTTCTGTGCAATCACAGTTTTTTGAGCAGAGGCTTAAGGCATTACAGAAAGATTGCTTTAGAGACAACATGAAGGCTGGATTCCAGAGGAAAAGGAAGAACCGAGGCTGAGGGCAGAGATCTTACAATGGGAGAACTGGCAAGACTTGGTGGCAGAATGCCAAGAGGTGCCAGGGAGCATGAGCAGAGCCAACTCCCAGGATGCAAGTTGATGTTAATGAGGGACCCTGCTCACATTGACTGAAATATGGAACCCATAAAGAGGGAAGTTTATAGTTTTATTTTTGAATTGTAAATTTGGGGTTACCAGTAAAACCCTCATTTGGGAATATACAGGCCAACTTTCCAGACCATCAACCTGCAGAGGATAAAAATGCAGGCTACCAGCTCATTCACCTGGAGATCACAGTTGAAATCTCTGGAATGAGTTGTGTAGAGTCTGAAAAGACTGCTTCCCAGTAAACAAATAGGAAATTGCGTAAAGGAAGAAGAACCAGAGAAAGAGACAAAGAAAGAATGACCAGAGGTCTAGCAGAAAAACCTGTTTATTAGTATATTCTCCCAGGAACCAATAATGAAGAGAATTTCAAGGAAGGTTTATCAAATGCTTACAGAAATGCCAAAGCCACAGGGTTTGGTAATGAAGGGGTCACTGACAAACTTTGAAAGAGCAACTTCAATACAGCCATGGACTAGAAACCAGAATGAGTTGGAAAGAGCATAGGAAGTACAAAATTCAAAGTGGTTTGGCAGTGAAGACAGCCATTTCATTCATTCATTTATTCATTCATACATTAATGTATCCAACAGACAAATAAACTGGGCCTGGACACAAGGCAGTGTGCTAAACATTTGGGATAGGTCCTAGCCTTCATTCTAGTGAAAAATATGTATACGTATGAGTTAGAAAAATAAAATAATACTATTGTAATAAGTGCAATTAAGAGAATAATTAAGAATGAGAGCAGTGCCTGGGTGGCTCAGTTGGTTGAGCATCCAACTGTTGATTTCAGCTCAGGGCATGATCTCAGAGTTGTGAGACTGAGCCCTGAATCAGGATCCGTGCTAGATGTGGAGCCTTTTTGAGATTCTCTCTCTCCTTCTGTCCCTCCCTGATTCGTTTTCTCTTTCTCTCTCTCTTTCAAAAAAAAAAAAATTAAGAATGAGAAAGTGAAGTCAGTGCTGGGAGTGAGGGAGAAATTCCCATAGATGGGATGATCAGGGCAGGAGCTGAGGGAAGACAGTTTGTTTTGTTTGAACAGGAGATAGCCAATTTGTAGGCTAGTAAGAAAGTCAAAGTAGGAAAACAAAGCAAATGGAAAGATGGAGGAGGAATAATTTATGGAGCAAAGTACAGGAAAAATGGCACTGTGATCCAAGGCACCAGGGTGGAGGTGAACCTTGGAAAGGGCCAGGGATACTTCTTCCGCAAAACAGGACTGAGGAAAGAGAGGGGGCATAATGAATTTTCTCTGGAGGGGCACCTGGGTGACTCAGTTGGTTAAGCATCCGACTTCGGCTCAGGTCATGATCTGATCTGTGCTGACAGCTCCGAGCCTGGAATCTGCTTTGGATACTGTGTTTTTTCCTCTCGGCTCCTCCCCTGCTCATGCTCTGCCTTGTCTGTCTCTCACTCTCAAGAATAAATAAACATTAAAAAAAGAAGAAGAAGAATTTTTTCTGGAAGGAAGGAAGAAGATGGATATTGAAGGGTTCCACGTGAAGAGAAGTAAGGTGGACCATAAGACCATTTGCCAAGACAGAGAGGTCGTCCTTTGGTGTGGGAACCTCCTCTGAGTTGCCATTTCAGGACAGGCACTGTGCTGCGTGCGAAGTGGAGCAATGTCATTCCTGTCTTCACAGAGCTTGGAAGCATTTTGAAGAATAGAGTTTTGAAGACAGATTATTGGGACCAAGTATAGTAAGTGCTCTGATAGAAAGGGGCACCAGGTAGAGTGGCGCCATGATTGAAGGAGGGCTCAGGACTGCTGCAGGAGGGAACGAAAGGGGTTCAGGGACTGGTGAGCTGAAATCTCAAAAGATATCAAGGATGTGGGAAGTAACCTGGGTGGGAAAGATAATCTGGACCATGTCCCGAGGCATGCGCTAGCATGGTGGGTTACAGGAAGAAAGGCAAGTCTGAATGGACAGAACGTAAGGTTTAAAAAGTGGAAAGGGGGCAGGAGAAGGAAATGGCATTCCTGAGCAGGAAGGTGGTAAGGTGGGCAGAGGCCACAGATGGCTCTGTTTTGTATATAAAGATGTTGGACTTTCCTCCTATAGATGATGGGAGTTATTGGAGAGTTTTTTAAAAAGCAATGACTGGGGCGCCTGGGTGGCTTAGTCGGTTAAGCGTCTGACTTTCGCTTGGGTCATGATCTCACGGTTCGTGGGTTCGAGCCCCGCGTCGGGCTCTGTGCTGACTGCCAGCTCAGAGCCTGGAGCCTGTTTCAGTCTGTGACTCCCTCTCTCTCTGACCCTCCCCTGCTCACGCTGTCTCTCTCCCTCTCTCCTAGAAATAAATAAAGCATTTAAAAAATAAATTAAAAAAAATAAAAAGCAATGACAAGGTTAGATATCATGCTGGAGGCCATGTGGAAGAGTGACTGAAGTGTTCCAGATGAGCAGCAAGAAAACTGATAGTCAGGATTTGGGACATAGCTACTGGGACAGAGAGAGGGAAATGAAAAAGAGAGGCTACCTTAGTACAACTGATGGGGTTCAGCCATTGTCTGAATGTGTAAGTGAGGAAAGAAAAGTCCAGAAGATGCCCAGCGTCCTGGCATGGGTGTCAATCCCTGGGACAGGAGGTAAATGTGGAAGAGCAGGTTTGGGGGTGGGGGTTAGGGCAACAAAGTTTGAAAGTGGTTAGGAGGAATGAAATAAGGAATTAACCAAAAATAGTTACCAAATGGCATGAGGGTCGAGGGGAAGCTAGTACCATGAATCAGTAGCAAAATCTGTAGTAAAGCTGAGTTTCCCAGCAAAAGTCAAGGCAGGAACAAGGAAAACGGGCTCACTGGTACTCTGGAAGGAAGTGGGGGTGGGGGTGGGGTGGAATGTGAGGAAGAGGAAGACGGGAGGCCAAGCAGAAAGAGAGTGCTCAGGTACTTCAGGCAGGGCTAGGTCGAAGGTGCTTGAGCTTGAGCTCTGTGCTGGGCTGTCAGATGCGAAGTCAAAGTCAAAGAGGAACCCAGCGTGTGAGCTGGGAGGGGCCGGAATGGACCGGGGAAGGGAGCAGAAGGTGCTCTGGGGTCAAAGAGCAGTTCAAGGGGGGAGATGAAGGCATAAGCGACTGTGGTCACGGGGAGCATTTCAGCATTTAGGATAATAAAGATGGAGCCCCTTGGGTTGACTCTAACGCCCAAGGCGTGGCCATGCTCAGCTGCAGCTTATGCCCACGGACACTGACGTGACGCAGTTCATACGAGGACTGATGTAAAGTGTGGATGTTGACTGTGACTGGTGGCAGGCAAAGAGAGAGGGCACGATCAGGAAGGTGGAGAAGGGTCACAAAAGCCTTCCGGTAGCTCACAAGGCCCAGCCCGCTGCGGCCTCCCTCCCGCTCCTCCCTCCTGCTCCTCCCCATGCTGCTGGGGCTGCGCTCCGCCACTCCAGCCCAGCTGGCTTTCTTTCAGTTCCTTGAATGCTCTTGGACTCTGTTTCACCTCAGGGCCCTCACAAATACAATTTCCTCTTCTTAGAATTTCTAACCCACTCCAGCTTCAACTCTCCCTTCCTCCACTCCAACCAGATTTCACTGTGAATGTCACTTCCCCAGAGAGACTTTCCCCAAATCCTCAGGCTGCAGTAGAACCTTCGGTTAGACTTCCCCATAGTACCTCGTATTTCTTAGCATTTACCACAATCGTAACCAACTCTTTCTGAAATGATTTGCTTCCAGCCAATCTCTCCCAACGGATAAGCTTTCTGAAGGCAAACCCTATCTGTTTTGTCTACTGAGACAACTCTCTGTCCCTCCCCGTTTCTGTATTTTTACTTAGTCTTGGTCCAAAGGACCGGATGTGGTACATTTCTTTTTTTTAATTTTTTGTATGTTTTTATTTATTTTTGAGAGAAAGAGAGACAGAGCATGAGTGGGGGAGGGGCAGAGAGAGAGGGAGACACAGAATGCAAAACAGGCTCCAGGTTCTGAGCTGTCAGCATAGAGCCCGAAGTGGGGCTCGAACTCACGAACTGCGAGATCATGCCCTGAGCTGAAGTTGGATGCTTAACCAACTGAGCCACCCAGGTGTCCTTGTCCGGAGTATTTCTATACAAAATATTGAAACAATATTACACTGCATAAGATTAAAATATTAGACAAAATGTCTAAATGAATGTGAAGGTAAACTGTTCGAGAAATGATCTCCTGAATTAAGATAATATAGTGTAGAAAAATATAAGAAGCTTTCACCCAAATGACTAGCTCTCACTCTCTCACGGAGTACCCCACTGCAAAAATCAATCTTCTTTAAACAGTATGCTTATCCCAGAATCTCCCTGCTGAAAGTTTTCCGCGTGTCCCCTTCTCTTTCCTGAGCAAAGCTAAAGAAAGTCCTTTGGTGACCTCTGCTCTGTTTCCAAGCTGTCTTTTTCCTCAAGGCAGGTTTTCACTCCCTGAATTTTTTCACTCCCTCGCTAACTTGCTGTGCTCATTTCCCACCTCAGTGACTCGGCCCACATAACTTCCCTATCCTGGAAGGCCCTTGTCTTTCTCCAGAACCCATCTGACATTGTCCCTGTCATTTAAAACCCGTCTCCACTCTTGGCTCCTCCACGGACCTTCAAGCTCTGGCCATTTCTCACCTTGTTAAAATATAAATTCCTACAGCGTTTAACAAATGGAACCTTAAAATAGTACTTAATTGTCTATTGTCCTGGATTGCTCAGTACAGATTCTTAGGACCCACATATATCTCAATATCTCCTAATAAATAAGAAATTCCTCATCTAACCAAAGGGAACCAAAGCTTAAAATAACCTAAATTACCTTTGAATTCCCCCAGACTATGATGCTGGTCAGGTTATCTATTTATTGAATGTCTAAATATTCATAGAAATTATTTTGCCTCAAAAATTTATTTTCAAACTTAAAATGGTTTTAGAAAATGTAGTTTTGTCCCCTATTTTTGTTACCCCCTGCCCCCCCCACCCCGGTCTCATGTAAGCAAATAGTAATGGACATTTGGGGTTGGTTTATGAACAATCTCTTTCTAGAACATGAAATCAACACTTTAGTGGCATCTTTCTCCAGTCACTTACTAAGGGTCATACGGTATTTATGAGTGAGGCTGGGGTGGGGATAGGAATTCCTGGTATTCCGTGTATTTTTCTGATTCCACAGACTCCCATAAGATATTAAGAAATTGTTACGAAGTATGTTTACAGCAATTCAGGACTTTTTCTGTGACTCTTGCTTCATTCATTAAACAACTCTTTTCAATGATTTTCTTGGCTGTATATTTCATAGAGATTAGGCAAACTCTACCCTTTAGTCACTGAAGACGTATTTCTTAAAAAAAAATCAAATACATTCCATTCAAAAACTTCAAGTATTAAATCAATAAAAAAGAAAACTGAAAATAAGTTTACATTACAAATGCCAACTAGTTATGTGTCTGTGTGAAGTCATGACATTAATGACTATCATTATATTAATAAAAATATTATTATTATTACCCATTATGTTCTATAATAAAAAATTACATATGTTAAGATGTGACATATCTGTTACTCTACTGGAAACAAGGAAAAGGCACATAATCACTAATCAGTTGGAAGGATTCCTTAAAGAATTTAGAGAATTTGAGATTGTTTTGCTTACCTGTGAAAGTTGTACTAGGTAATACTCAAAGCTTATGAATACAGTTTTTTTATAACCATAAAGACATACAGTGTATATATCTTTTTTTTAAATCCTTTGAGAAAAGATTAAGAACATTTCTAGGGTCGGTGTTCCTCTCACAAATTAAAAAGAAAAAGAAAAAAGTGGTAGAGGCAATTCTGGAATATCCAGGATATCTGATCTCACTAATGAGGAAACTACCAAATACGAGCACACTCAGTGAGATAATTTTCCAGTGCAAATTCTCTGAGGTATATTGAGTTGGGAATACCCTTATTAAAAATTCCTTTTCCACACTGAATCTAAAATGATCTTCTCAATTATTAGAATATAGCTGATGGGAAAAACAATAGTCATGATGTGGGGAATCACCCAAAGTTTTCTATAGACTCATAGGATCCAAGTAATCAGGGGCACTAATTTCAGGAGACCTGGTTCAAGTGACATTTCCTTCTGATCCATAATGGGCATCTTTCTGTTTCATATTGCCTATGTGCAGTTGACAGATGAGGCCAAGGTCATCACCCACACAGAAAACAGACAAAAATATCTATGCCACCCCCACCTGCATCTGAAAATGAATCTACATCAAGACATAGAGTATAGTCTGAACTCGCACTGTCTGGTGTATGAATTAGGGCAGAACTCTGGTTTGAGTGGTTAGTAAATGTGAAATACAAAGACAAAAAGAACTATTTCCATTTCCATATGAATCAGATTGCTATCTGTCATAACTGAGTGGCATAAAAGAACTGCAAATCCTCAGGGCCTCATTTGCTCCCAGAGAGAATATCCCCTACCCTGCAGTCCCCTCGGCCAGCCAGACTAATTTATCTAGAGAGTCTAGAGAGCCTTAGGTGAAAATTTCCGGGGTGGTGATTAAGAACAAGAACGCTGGAGCCAAACTGTGCCACCATTTAAAGAAAGGGTAGCCTTGGGCATGATACCCTCTCAATGCCTCAGTTTCCTTATCTGTGTAATGGGTATAATAACAGTGCCTGCTTTATAAAGAGATTATGAGGATGAACTTGATGACTGCTTATAAAACACTAGAACATTACCAAGCACATGGTAAGTGCTGTGGGTACCAGCTCCAACATTTCTCGTCTCTGTAGCCTCCCATATAACATGGAACTTGATCCTCAGGTTTCGAATCTGAAAAGTGGATTGAAAAACATCTACCTTTAAAGATTACTTGGAGGTATAGGGATACTATCTATAGTGGACCCATCACAGTGACAGCCGCATAGCAAGCATTTAAAACACTGAAACTGAATGGTAGGGCCAAACATGCCCTGGGCATTTGGACCATGTGATCTTTCTAATTAAGAGTCTACCATGGAAACTGAGGAAACTGGCAAAACTTTTCAATGTGTTTGATCAAAAGCAAAGACCATTTCGGTGTATGCTGTAGATCGAGTGTTTGGGTCCCCACCAAATGCACATGGTAAACTTAATCCCCCATGTGGTGGTATTTGGAGGTGGACCCTTTGGGATGGAATTGGGTTATGAAGGTGGAGCTCCCATGAATGAGATTAGTGCCCTTATGAAAGAGGTCCCCGGGAGCTCTCTCGTCTTCTTCCCTCACCTGAGAACACAGTAAAAAGATGGCCATCCATGAACGGGGAAGCGAGCTCTCACGAGACACATGCCAGCAACTTTATTTTGCACTTTCCAGCTTCAAGAACCTTCAAGAACCATAAGAAATATTTCTGTTGTTTATAAGCAACCCAGTCCTTGGTACCTTTGTTAAAGCGGCCTGCATGGGCTAAGACAGTGTGTTTGATCAAAAGTGAAGACCTAATAATAATGTAAAGCTGTCCAAGAATGAGCAAGGAACTACTTGCCTCCTGTTCACCCTCCTAATTTCCTCCACCTGGGCCTTTGACCACCACCTGCACGCCACAACCTCAGCCAGTGTTCAGGTGACTCAACATCAAGTCAGCCCCACTCAAGGACCTGTTCACACCATGGGTTCTACATTCAGAAACTGGGTGCCTGCCTTATGCCTCAGATGTTCACTCACCAAATACTTTTTTCAGTGTCTTCTGTGTGCTAAGCAGAGGACCTCCTGAAGACAATACAGCAGTGAGAAAGACAGACATACAGTTCTTAGGAACAAGATTTCCCCTCACATCCTGCTGAGTCTGTCCTTTCCCTGAGTATCTGCCTTGCAAAAACACCAAAATACTCCACTTCCTCCTAAGTCCCAGACTTGCTCTGACGTCTCGCCCTGCCAGGATCTCATGCCAGCGCTGTAACTATGTGGGTCTCCACATGCCTCTGTTCCCAGGCTCTCCCTGCGGGACCTCATTGATGGTGACCTTCCAAATGCCTGCCCCCACTATCAGTGGTGGTCCACAGGCTCCATGCCCTCCATGTCTGATTGGAACCTCCTGTGTCACAGAGCGTCCCTTTGGGTGCGTTAGTGACAATCCCTCATTCTTTACCACGACAGGCTTCACCAGCTTGTATGGAAACAAGCCCAAACTAATCGCATCAGTGGAAACTATAAAAGGAACTCTGACTTTGTTCATTCACCTTTTTTGATCATGGGATAGTCCTTATGTTTTGTGACTCATGCTGTAATGCCTTGAGCATTCTCTTCCTTGGGCAGTTTCCCCTGATTCATTGCCCACATGCTTTTTCCCCTGGCGAGTGAGCAGCTCACTGGATCACCTTCCATATTTGCTGAAATATTTATCAGAGGTTGGATAAGTTACCTGGGAAAGGCCCAGTGGAGGTGTGACACAAATAAGTTTTCTATCAAATCAAGGCATTAAAAAATGAAGACAAATAATTGAATAGAGCGCTCCTCTGATACCGTTGCTAGGGCACATTCAGATCACACGAAAATGTACATCTTGTTCCCTGAAAGCAAATGCAGCTGAAAAAACAGTTAATTTCCCCAGGATTTTCTCAGGTTGATTTTCAAGAAGGACCAGGAACTGTAACCCTCAGTGGAGGTATAATTTTAGTAAGAAAAAGAATACTGACCTAACAATTCCTTGCATGACAATGCTACCCTACCGTTCCAGATGAAGGAGCAGCTCTGATGTGCAAACAGCATTTCGACTTTCTTACAGTTGCCATTATTTAATTTGCTTAACAAATGCTAACTTAAGCATTGTGGTTAGTATCACAGACTCTAGAAAGAAGCCAATCTCTAGGAGAGGTTTTGTGAGTTTCTAGATCTGTGACTTTAACCCTCAGTTATTTTATCTGTAAAATGGGATAATGATACTTATTTGTGAAGAAATTAAAAGTGAGAAGGCAAATAAAACATTTGGTTCAATATGGAGCATACAGCGAGTGTGCTACAAGGGTATATAAAATACAAGGATACGGGGCACTGAATGTCAGAGGATGATAAGCCAGATTCTCCATCTGATTGACAACCAAGCAATCCTTTTTTTTTTTTTTTTAAGTTTATTTATTTGAGAGAAAGAGAGAGAGCAGGGAAACGGTGGAGAGACAGAATCTCAAGCAGGCTCTGCACTGTCAGCATGGAGCCTGATGCAGACCTCGAACTCACGAACTGTGAGATCATTACTTGAGCCAAAACCAAGAGTTGGATGCTTAACCCGACTGAGCCACCTACGGCTTCCCAACAACCAACCAATCTTAATCAACCCCCTTCCCACTATCCTATGGAAGGGGAGTCTCTACCTTCAAAACATAAAAAAAACAGCTTTAAAATGTATAAAGTATCTAGCAATATTTTCTTCATTCTGTCCACAGTTGTCAAAAGATGTGAAGCATAAGGTCCACCCAGTCACCTCCTTCTGGGTGCTGTTGAGACGCTCCTTGGAGACGCAGGGCGACCACACCTGCTGAACTCTCAAGTCCAACAAGGATGCCACAGATGCCTCTCGTGGGATGTCTGGGTCTCCTTGCTACACCTGTCACAAAGGTGAGTAGGGAACAGGGAAGAGTGGCAAAGAGAGGAAAATAGTTTCTATTTCAGTGTAGAGCCAAGTATGAGTCATAATCATGTAAATTTCCAATTATTGAAAGACTGATTTATCTTCTTGGTTTAGTCACACACATTCTAGGATAGAGCAATAAGGTGTGCATTTGTCCTATGTTAGAAGTTTTAAGCACAGTTGGGGGCCATGTACTATACATTCTCTTCATTTAATTCTTACCATAGCTCTTTGAGTACTATTTTTATCCCTCTTCATATTACCTTCACTTTATGACACGTGTATATGCAAACTTCTACCAAGGGACACAAAAATAGTTAAATGAAAAGGCATATTCTAAATAAAAATGTTCAACATCATAAATATACAGTCTTCCTTAAAAATTATAAATTTCATGCACTCCACCCCCCCCCAAAAAGGTAGTCAATTTTGTTGGAGGGGTTGGGACTAGATAAGGGAATTATTTATATGAAAAAGTAAACAAGCAAGATTAGCCAGAAAAATTCTTGAAAAAATTAAAAGCAGATATCCTATCAGATATTTTCGAAAGTATATTTTAACACTTAAATGATTAAAATGATGTTTTCTTTCAATAATCTGAAATTTACATGATTGTGACTCATACTTGGCTCTACACTGAAATAGAAACTATTTTCCTGATTAAAAATCAGTAAAACAGTGTGGAAAGCCTAACAATATATCAAAATATGGAAAGTTTTAAAAAATTCTGCTTGAGGGACACCTGGGTGGCTCAGTTGGTAAAGCATCGGACTCTTGATTTTGGCTCAGGTCATGATCTTGCAGTTTGTGAGATCAAGCCCGATGCCTGGGCTCTTCACTGAGAGGGTGGAGGCTGCTTGGGATTCTCTCTCTCCCTCACTCTCTGTCCCTCCCCTGCTGGTGCATGCGCTCTCCCTCACTCTCTCTCTCTCAAAATAAAGAAACGTTTTAAAAAATTGGCTTGAAAAAGTAAACAAAGTTAAAGGACAAAAACATGTGTTTGTGTTTGTGTGTGTGTTTGCAATTCACACAACTAAAAGCTAATTTCCGTGTGCATAAAGAGTTCTTACACTTTGATAAGAAAAAGGCCAACACCAAAGGATAAAATGCACACGTGGCGTGAGCAGTTACAGAAAGGAAAATAAGAACATCTCTTTACAACATGAAAAGATGCTCACCCTTCCTCAGGACAAGAGCAGTGAGCAGTAAACTACAATGAGAAGTCCTTTCCAGCAAACAGTTTAGCAAAGATTTCTGGGAGGAAACAGCCCTCCCCGGAACTGCTGGCAAGAATATAAAGAGATAACCACAATGCAGGGCCACGTGGCACTATCTACCAACTTTCAAATACAAAGATTTTCTTTCACCTAGCAATTCTACTTACAAGGGTATACCTCACAGAGACGCCTCCCCAGGTACCTTCCCACCCACATTATAGCATTGCCTCTTAGAGCCAAGAACTGGAAGCAGCCTAAATGTCCATTAACAGTGAAATAATAGTACAGCTATATAATAATAACAGTGAAATAATAGTACAGCTATATATAATACAGCTATATAATAATGGAATACGGTGCAGCCATTAAAAAATAATAATAAAGTATGGGGCGCCTGTGTGGCTCAGTCAGTTGAGTGTCCGACTCTTGATTTTGGCTCAGGTCATGATCTCACAGTCATGAAATCAAGCCCCACCTAGGGCTCTGCGTTGAGCCTGGAGGCTGCTTGGGATTCTCTCTCTCTCCCTCTCTCTCTGCCCCTGCCCCACCTATGTTCTCTCTCAAAATAAACAGTTTTTAAAGATGAAAATAAAAATACAAAAATAATAAAGTAGATCATATGTGCTAATATGGAACAGCTCCAAGACATTTTAGGTGAAAATATAGTAAGCCTGAGGAAAGAGGCTTCAAGTTAAATAGCTTGCCTAAAATAACCTTGCTGTTAAGTAAGGTCGTTAGTGGTAGAACTCAGCTCTTTCTGAGTATAAAACTCTGCTTGAATGGGTATTGGCACTGCTATTCTCCTACCGTGGAAAAGTCATGGCGCTGGTAAGATGGGAAGGGTCAATGGGAATCTCTGGATCCATTGTTTCTTTGGGCAGTTTTTGAAGGAGTGGGGGACAGGGTGTGGGTTAACTGTAAGACTTTGATCTGGTTAATTATTTCTTGAGCCAAGTATTATAGCTTTCCCCCTTAATATCTATCACACATATCCAGCACTAGCAGAGAAGGTATTGCTTATTGATTCCTGTCTGGGCATCTGGAGCAGACCTGAAGCTGAAAGATCTAGTTCTGGGAAATGTAAAATTCTGCTCCCTAACCCTGCTGCTCCTTGGGAAGATGTTTGTACCCAAAGGAAAGCCAGGTACTTAGGGTGATTTTCTTTTTTCTTTCTTTTTTTTTTTTTTGGCATTCAAAAGGGGAAAGCATTCTGCAAACTAGGGCATTAACAGTTGTTGAAAGACATGTGCCAACATCACAATTCAGTCCATCAGAGGAAGTGAGGGCAGAGTTCTTATCTAATTAAAACAGCTTGGGGAAAGAAAAGTGGGCAAAGGATAATTACCTAGTTTGGCATTTGGCCTGGAAAAGAAAGGTAAGTATTTCTTCTCTTGCAAAAACTGTCAGGAAACTTCACAAATTATAATGCTTGCCTTACAGCTGTAGGGAGTTTTTCATCCTGAATCCCATGGTGCTTGATACACATGAATAATTTGTTCCTTGGGATGCTTCATTTAAAAAGCAATTATTGGGGCGCCTAGGTGGCTTAGTCGGTTAAGCGTCCGACTTTCACTTAGGTCATGATCTCGTGGTTCATGGGTTCGAGCCCCGCGTCAGGCTCTGTGCTGACTGCCAGCTCAGAGCCTGGAGCCTGTTTCAGTCTGTGACTCCCTCTCTCTCTGACCCTCCCCTGCTCACGCTGTCTCTCTCTCTCCTAGAAATAAATGAAAATATTAAAAAAATAAATAAATAAATAAAAAGCAATTATTTATTTCTGCATAGAAAATCAAATTTAGGTGCTGAAGATCTTACAAAACAATCTGAAGGCCCAACCTGGCATCTTACTTAACTTCTGAATGCTAGTTCTCTTGGTTTAGTCTTGATTGCTTTCATCAGGTAGAATAAACCCCACTTGGCAAAAATATGTTGGTGTTTCCTAAAGACACTTTGGGGTTTTTTGGGTGTTGGTGTCTGGGAGTTTGTTTGTTTTTACTTTAACCTGTTTGAAAGTTTCCACGGCAGCATGGTGTTGAATGTGGTTGATTGGGCAGTCAGAAATCTAGGCTTTATTTCTGGTCTGCCGTTTGCCTGCTATGTGTCCTTGGCCATATCTGAGGCTCAGTTTCTTCATCAGTAAAATGAGGAAATTTGTGTTAAATCATAAAATTCTTACCTGGAGTTGCAAGTATGTAAAGGAGTATGTAAAGAGCCACTCCAGTAGAATCAGGTGGCAGAGCATGGAGACCCATCCGTCTGTACCCATCCTGCATGGCTTTGAGAATTACCTTCATATCATTTCCAAGGAAATCTGATCCCCAGCTAGAGGGAGATACTGGTCAAAGTAGGTACAAACTTTCAGTTATAAGATTAATACGTTCTGGGTATCTAATGACTAACATGGTGACCTACTGGGGCTGCGAGGTGAGGAAAATGAGATTATGGTCAAAAAGTTCAAAGTTGCAATTATATAGGATGAATAAGTCTAGAGATACAAAGTACATCATGATGATTATGGGTTATAATACTATATGGCACATCAGAAACTTGCTAAAAGAGTAGATTTCAGGTGCTCTCACCTCACACACACACACACACACACACAATGGTAACTATGTGAGGTGATTGGTAGGTCAATTAGCTTGACTGTAATCATTTTACTATGTATATGTATACCAAAACACCTTGTTGTACACCTTCATTGTATATAACTTTCATCTTATTGAAAATAAGCATATAGGAATTAAAATTAGTTGCTGTGCTATTTTTTTAATGAAACAAAAAATGTAAAAGTTCTATGAAAAGTAATAATGCTATATTGAAATTTGCTAAGAGTGGATCTTAAGTATTCTCACCGCACACATTCCAAATAGTAAATATGTGAGATGATGGGTGTGTTAATTAGGTTGGTATGATAATCATTTCACAACGTGTACATGTACCAAATCAGCACACTGTATACTGTAAATGTATACAATTTTTGTCAATTATACCTCAATAAAGCTGGAAAAATGTTTATTAAAAGAACTAAAATATTGTCATAAAGAAAAAAGAAGAAAAAAGAATCATCAGTCTTAACGGTTTCTATAGCCCATTCACATTTTAACATCCTATAGTTCTAGAATTCTGTATTTGTAAAAAAAAAAAAAAGTAAATGTATAAAGGAATGGAACTCTTTTGCAAAATAAAGGTAACACTCTTATCCAGTGATATGAAAAACAACCATGAAATGCTTTGTATGATTAATTCCAAGCAAACCTTGAAATAAAAAGATTTGTCCTGTCACTAAAATGAACAAATAATGATAATTAACATTACTATGTGCCAATCACTGCTCTAAGCACATCGCATGTGTTAATCCTCCTAATAACCGTATATCCTCTTATTATCTCCATTTTTCAATCACAGAACTAAAAGCAGAGAGCCAAAGTAACTTGCCCAAGGTCACTTAGCCAGTAAGTGGCAGAGCTGAGCTTTGAACCTAACAGTATGATTTAGACCCTGCACTCCAGATTTCTGTATTAAACATAGCTACTGAAATATTAATCCATCTGCAATGTTCTTAATAGAACTATAGAAGGATAAAATGTTGGAGCTGGAATGACTCTTAGGAATCCATCTATTCCAAATCTTTCATTTTATAAGTAAAACCAATTTTAAAAGGAAAAAATAATATCTTGGCCCGGCTGTAGGTTCTACCAATTCCCCTAAAGTTTCTCAAAATGATTTCTAGCAGAATTTTCAACTTGAAGATTGACGTTTCTTTTTTAAAAGTAAAACAAGCATTAACTCAGAAAATATCAGACAAATAGAAGCTTTAAAACTTAGAGTAAATGATCATTAACTTGGGAGATTGTTTACATTTTGTTGTGGTATGTTTTCCATTTGAGTCATCTGATTATCAAAACAAAAACAAAAACAAAACGCTACTGTAGTTAGGGAATAAGACATAACAGGTTGTACATTTCTGAGCAATTACTGTTAAAATGCCCAGGGCCAAGAATTTTTCAGCCACCCAAGCAGTACAGTAATTTTCCTGGAGTTCAAAGCCAGGAATATACTCATGAATTAAGTTCTTTCATTAAAATAATTTTTTTAAGCTCTCATTTGTTCAAGTTTGGGTGTCTGACATCATTAAGAACCAACCAAAGAATATGTGTTTGGGTCAACCCGAAGAGTCGAGAGCCTGAAGAATCAAGGCATTTCTTCTTAAGGTTTTATTTCAGAGCCGACATGTAACAAGTTGAATTTTGGGGAGTGCTTCTATGACATATCATTGTTTCCATAGAACACTGCATTTCATTCTGCAGATAAAACATGATGTCTATGGATTATTTTTTCTGGAGAGCTGAAATTGTCTCAGGACAGATTCAGCAGATTGATTTCAAGTGTGAAAAACCCAGGCAACCCCAGGCACTTGTTTTTCCAACAGTCTTCAGCTCAAAATCATCAGTACTACAAAGGGCATATTTTGGGACTGACGGATTGACATGCCTTGAATTCCTTCAACTGTCACCATCCATGTTTGGATCTAAGGCTTCTTGTAGTTTTATGATTCTTCTGAGCTGAGTTTGGCCCTTAACCATTATGCCCTGAGGTGCTAAGACAGGCTGTCTTGAATAAGCTGGTTCCTTCCTCTGCTGACTTCTTTAGAGTGTTGGGATTGACCATGAAATATTGTCCTTTAAACTTCTCTTAAAGTTCATCTAGAAATGAGAGTCCTTTAAGATATTCTTTTCAGGGACAGGTGCCTATTCTAGCTTTGGGAAGGAATTTGGAATTGTCTAAGCCTTCAGTCTCCAGGCATGGTCTATATATTCATTACACACTTAAACAGCTTTATCTCTATGTGGGGACCCTTCCTCGTAGGTCCCAAAAGGCCACTGGATTTCTGCTTTACCAGAAATAACCAAAGAGCAATCAATCATCTCTCTTATGATGAGCATTTGCTTCTCTAAGAATATTTTCATGTGATTTTGTTCTGTGTTTTTCTATTTCAGTTTCAATACAACATCTTAATGTATCTTGTAAAGATATTTTATTTAACTAATGGGAATCCAAATTTAACTTAAAATGAGCTTCTTGCTGAGCTGGAAACACAACACAACAGGGGTGAATTTTGCCCTTCCTTCCTTCCTTCCTCCCTCCCTCCCTCTCTTCTGATTAAGTTCAGGACATGCGACCCCAAAATACGCACTTTGGTACACTGAAATTGTTGAGCTAAAGGCACTTGAAAGACAGAAAATGCAGGAACAGGCTTTCTTGGATCTTCCCTTATCCACCTAAGGATAGAACCTCCAAAATGAACTCAACTGTTATGGATCCCATCCCAGGAGCTTTATCAACCATTGACTCATCACAGCAGAAGAGACTAGATATTGCCACCACACCCAAACTTTGTCACAAACTGTCACATCGCCTGTTCTTTTCATCCCATTCATCTTCCTTAAAAACCATCTGCTCTCTCTTAAATTGCCTAAATCCCTCCCTCCCTTCCCCTACACAAGCTGTCAAATCTCACCACTGTTTGGGGTGTACACTGTTTTCCTATGATGCCACTATATATGTAATATTAAAGATTAACAAATTTGTATACATTTTCTTCTGTTAATCTGACTGCTGTCAGTTTACTTCATAGACTCGGCTGTCAAATCTAGGAGAGAAGAGGAAAAATCTTTTCTTCCCTACACAGAGAGGAAGAAAGAGGAATATGATGACATCAATAAATGTGCCCCATTGCCAGTGAGTAAAAGAGCGGACACGTGTACGTGAGGTTGCTTTGCCCACCCACCACATTATTAAGCCCATGGTGTATCTTATAACTGTGGACTCTTGAATCCTGGAGATATAACAGCTTCTTCTCCAGCCTGCTAAAGTGCTTGGAATTTCTGCCATTTAAGCTCTGGGAAGTTCTGGTTTCAACAGGAACGTTTCTCAAGAAATATAACAGAATAACACATAGCCATCTTGTCTTGAAAATGAACATGATGTACCTTAGATTAGCCAGTCCCCAAAAACAGGTCCCTGAAAAAGTGAAAACCAAAATCCTTTTTTATGGAGATGGGGGGAGGGATGTAGGGGAGGGGTAAAGAGGGAGAGGAGGCAAGATTGGAAGGAGACGAAATTATGGGCACCCCAAACACGATTGAGGGAATTCAGGCTCAAAGGAAGAGAAGAAAGGAGTAGCAAAGGCCAATCTTCACAATGGTAATACTATTCCAAAACAAAGCTAATTTATTTCAGTTAACAGCCCGCTTACTGCTAAACCCAATGCTGCTACCATTGGGTTGTAAGCAGCACTTATTTCAGATCCATCATGGGTCATATCTGGTTATCAATAGCAGCTTCCACAGAAACAGAAATGAAGCCAAGAATTGAATATTTATATTCATAATGTAAAAGAAATCATTTTTCCCAGGGTTTCAGCCAGGTATTGACAGGAAATTAAACCAGAATTCATGGGGGAATGAATTTTCCGGCAAGTTTTAGAGTTCGGCATCCCATAGTTTCAGGAAAAATGGAATAAAAAAAAGCTGTTCTTGGCATTAAACTAACTCCCTCCCTTCCACTGGAAGGTCTTTGTTTCTGTTAGAAGTGACTCATTGGATTACCTCAGTTAAGTCCCCTTACCCATGTGGGTCTTTGTTTCTCTATTCACCCCCAGATAATACCTACAAGGGTAGGTTCCTAGATAAGAAAGTAGCATTTCAGGAGAATTTGGCATTTGTATCATGATGAAATCTATGACATCATCATCACAATTTTCCTTGTCATTACAGCCCACAAAGAGCCTCCATTGTCTTCTCAGAACTAGCCTTTGAAAGTGGGAACATCATTCTTCAGTAATCTCGAAGTTCAGTCAAAGGTTATTAAAATTTGAAGCAGGAGGGGCACCTAGAGCTCTCAGTCGCTGGAATGTCTGACTTGGGCTCAGGTCATGATCTTACGGTCCATGAGTTCCAGCCCCATGTCGGGCTCTGTGCTGACAGTTCAGAGCCTGGAGCCTGCTTCGGATTCTGTGCCTCCCTCTCTCTCTCTGCCCCTCCCCCAAGCATGTTCTGTCTGTCTCTCTCTCTCAAAAATAAACATTAAAAAAAATATTTTTTTTAATTTGCAGTAGGATTCAAAGCTACCCTGCTACACTGCCATACTTAACAAGGCTCTTTCAAGGTACTTTTAATAGGGAACCTCCTTTGCAACAGAACACAGTCCCGGAGAAAAAAGAAGAATGGTGCAATGCATACAAAATGTCTGCTTTTCGTTTGACACATGATTGCCAAGCCCTAGAATTCCACACACTCTCATACATACACATGGCTGTATCTTGATTAAGAAAGGCTTGTGAACCACAGTTTGTGCTGAGTCGGGTTCCCTTCCTAACTGCCATATCTGCCTCTCTTTCATCTGGTCTCTTTTGCTCCCTGCCCCCCTCCATCTTGGGACGCCCATCTTTTTCATTACATGGCATAAACATACAGACTGCAGACACGGGTGTGCAGGCTAACTCCAAGAGGTCACATGTGCTCATCACCTGTGTGATCTGTGACCTGTGAATGTGGGCACCACAGTGAAAATGGCACGTAATTTGAGAATTCTTCTAAGCATTCCGCATAATCAGAGCTCAGCTTTCCCCTAAGAAAATATGTTTTTTCCTCCTATGTGTCCCATGGACGTTAATAACCATACTTTCTCCTTTACAGAGTTCTATTCATCTTGACAAAGTCTCTCATGTAAACTAAAGTCTCTTGCAAGACTTTGGGGCATTCAAACTTTGGGCTTCAGTGCATTCCACCAATCTCTCCAAATGTTATATCTCTTTTCTGCTCCCCTTCTACCCTTTCCTTCTAACGTAGTGCCAAGAAAAATTCCTATCGGTTTTGCCCACGTGCTAAATATCAGAAAGGAAAATGCCAGAGCCCTGACTCTGAAGACAAAAAGGACAGTAAACACTGGGGGAGACCGCAGGACCGAGTATGACTTCTCAACAGAGACGGTCAGTCCACCAGCACGGAAACACGACGACAGAGCAAAACTGAGGGCTGCAGACCACTCCTGCATCTGACTGCTCACCTGTCACAAATCCCGGCAGGCAGGTGGCATAGCTTCCTTGGGACACTCAGAAGGGGCAGATATGGTCATGGTCGTATTACTCCTGCCATTGCATTACTAGCTCATCAAACCAGGCAGTGAACACGGACCCAAAGGCACAATGGCAGCTACGGGAGGCGTTGGGGGGCCAGAGCCAGACAGACATGAGAGAGAGAGCGGGTACATTCTGTTTCCCAAGGAGGCCAAAGGGAGCGTGGTCTAACGACTGAGGATGGCCATTCACATACACCGTCTTTGATCACGTCACCTAGCCCAGGAAGTTCCCTGAGGATGAAACCAGGCCTGCCTGGCTCCCAAGATCACATTCTGTCGCTGCCCAGTGTCCACAGTTGGACTCAATGACTGCCAGGTGTTTGGGAGGCTGGGGGCCAAGCTAGAAACAGGGGCCTTGGGATTTCAAACCTTGGGGGAACTTTTCTGAGAGTAATAGTTAAGACTTAACAGCGTGTACCTTGGAGTAAACAGGCCCAGGCCCAGTCGCCGCTCTGCCACTGGCCGACTGTGTAGACTTCAGGCAAATGGCTTACGCTTCTTACATTTCAATTTCTTCAGCTTCAAGGTGGAGTTGTTGTGAGGTTTAAATGGCAGAGTGCACTTCAAACACTTAGCCTGGAGAATGGCAGCTAGGAAGGGCTTCATAAACATTATCACATGCGCTATCCATTGAGAGTTGGCAGCTAGAACCATTTGTGAATAAGGAATTTATGCCAGGAGGTGTAAGAAGACACACCATGAGGTCTGGGGTTGTCAAATGTCCCAGCCATCGATTTCAAAAGGCCAGTGCCCCCAGCCTTGGAACGCTGGTCACCACTGGCTCTCTACTCTGTCTCCTTTTGCCAAAAAAGTGCCACCTTCCCTCCAGCCCCCATCCCAGTCTCTGCAGGTCCCCACTGGAGATGGAAGCATACTTTTCTAATTTCAAAACTGGGATACGTAGCCTGACAAGTATAGTTAAGTCTAGAAGGGGACAAGGCACAGAATATCTCAGTCTGGTTCTAGTTTAGCTCTTCTGGGAAATGGGCCAAAGGGGACCCCCATGCAGTAAACGTACCTATTGCCTCTCCCTCCACAATGCATGCACCTCCACCGTCCAGGCAGCTGGCATCTATTCCCACATGACATCGTTTGGGTAAAGGTGGTAAGTCACCCCACTATTTAAAAAGGGTTGGGGTGGGTAAAAAGTATTTGTCAGCCATCGGCACCTTGGCATGAACTAATTGTCAGGATCTAAAAAAAAAAACACCTAATAAGGTCTTAGGGGGCCATGGCAAGGAGAGTAATGGACTGGAAGTGATTTCTAAACTGCAATCCTACCTGAACGCGGCATCACCTGAGCACTGGTGTGCAGACCCGGAGAAGGGGCAATCAGTTAAGTGCAGGGCAGGGTTGATAGTTGCTCTGATCCTGAACGTCACCTAAGACTGGTTTTGCCCCCTGCAAATGTCAAGGCGCTGGGGCCTTAGACGTCACTTCGGACCTGCATCCCATCAGCGTGGGGTCCGGTGGCAGGAACGCTGGCGTGGGGGCCGAGGACCGTGACCTCTTCACGTTCTCGAAATCCCCGCAGGGGCCCAGAGCAGGGCGCTCGCGTACGAGCTCATCACGTGCGCAGCCCCAGCTTTTCAAACCCGACCGAAGCCTGCAGTCCCGGACGCCGGGGTGGTTTTTAGGGTTTTCTTTCTTTATGATTTCCCTTCTTGTTCTCCACAGTTGGTGATTTTCTGCAGAAAAACGGCTGAGAAAAAAGAACCGATTTCATTTCCAGTTCCCATCACCGCGATTTCCACATGGATGTGACGTTGGGCCAGCTTCCGAAATGCCCAGGTGACTCACACGGGGAGACCCGGGGGCGGGGCGAGTTTCTCGCGTGGGGGCGGGGCGCGGCGCGGCGCGGCGGGCGGGGCGGGGCGGGGCGGGGCGCCGCTCGCCTCCGGCGCCAGCTGCCCCTCCCGCGCGTCCCGCGCCTCCCGCGCGTCCCGCGCCCTCTGAGCCCCTGCGCCCCCTGGCGGCCAGCGACGCGCGGCTCTCGGCGCCGGGCCGGGCGTCACGTGACTGGAAAGTCCCTGCGTGGAAATCCCCCGTCTCTCCGCCGGCGGTAAAACAGAAAGGGAAAAAGAGAACTGGCAGTCTTCAGCCTTCGCAGCGGGCCAAGTGCAGCGAGCTCGGAGCCCGCGGGGGCGGAGCGGTGACAGCAGCCGCCGGGAGAAGTGCGGCGGCGGCGGCGGCGGCGGCGGCAGCGGGCGCGATCCACACCCCCGGCCAGCTAGCGAGCGCCCGGCTCCGGCGTCCATGGGGCGCCTCCTCCGCGCGGCTTCGATCCCCGCCTGCGGCGCGCGCCTGCCCTGACCTGGACTTGGGACTTAGGAAGAGGATCGCGCGGCCGGGACAGGTAACCACCGCGTCCCGGTGCCGCCTGCCGCCGGCTCCGCGGGGCCGGGGCTGCGAGTGCGTAACTGCCCGCGACTCGCGGGCTGGCCTCGTCTAGCCGGCATGGGCTTTGCAGGGGCGCTTGCAGGGGACTTTGTTGGCCGTGTGTGCCCGTTGTCGTTTTTGAAATGCTACGAGTTGAGGTCGCCGCGCCAGATGTTGGGGCGACAGCTCTGGATTCGTCCAGCCAACCGGTCCTTTTAAATACTGCAAAAACACTTAAGCTGCAGCTGACCGGTCGCCTCCGGACTGCTAGTTAGATCGGTGGTCATTGGTGCTTTGCTCCTTTTCGTGCCTTTATTTTTAAATCAAGCTCTGCGTGCTTTGGGACACGTAGACCTTGCAGAACCGCTGTGGCTTCTTTCCAGATTGTGCCGAACCAGCCCGCCGCCGGGTTGGGATGTCGCAGGGGCGACAAAACCGGGCGGGGGTGGGGAACTCAGCCAGCCTGCCTGTCCAGAGACAGCTTGCAGACACTCGAGTTGAGTGCGCGGAGGTGGGGGGTGGGGGGTGGGGGTCAAGGACAGGGGTTCATCTTTTTCTGTTGCAGCAGCAGCAGCGTTAAGACAAGCGTGCGCGTTGAAGTGTGTGGTTGGCCTGCTTTTCGGGGGCTCCGGTTTACAGCGTTGTGCAGGCGCCTGCCCCAGTCCCTACCCCACAGTCAGACAGTCTTTGTCAGCCCGGGTCGTCCCACATCCTGCCACCTGGCCTCTCAGGAAAGCAGTGGTATTAAGTAAGGAAGGAGCTCAGCTCTTTTGAGACCGCTTTGTTTTCAGTTCTCCCTGCCTCTGATCTTGGAAAGCTGGTCTGGTCTAGTGTCTGGGGGCAGCATTGGGAGAGAACCATTGTTCATTAAGCAGACCACAGCCCTCCTGTCCCCCAGGTACTGAGCAGCCAGTTACTGCTCCCTTCTCGCGGTCTAAGGTGCTTCTTTGACTTTTACAATTCCTTGTGCAACTTTTGAAGTTTCAGTGGAATTCTTTTCCCGAAATTCGGGTGAGGCATTTGCTGATAAGTCAGAGAGGTAACAAACGTAAAAGTAATGTTAAGGGTAATAGCATATGTCAATCACAGGTCAGGAAAATTTATGCTTTAATTTTAAACGTGGAGAAGTCCAAGAACTGGGAGCTTGGACTGTGCATTTTGATTCTTTTAAGGAGGCAGTTCTACAGGCTGTGCAAAGCTAACCCTATGAATGAGATGACCTTGAGCCAACCAGTATTGACATTTGCGTGTCTTGCCTATGGTTTACAGCTCTCACTGTTCGAGGTCTTTGCTGAGTTTTTAAGTCAGAAGAGAATAACAGAAGACTCGGAGAAACAAAAAGGCAGCACTTAGCTTGTTTCAAATCTTCTTCCTTCGCGCCTCTTCCCCCTCAGAGCAGCAGGCACTTGTGGGAACAACTTGTGTTGTGGGAATAGCGAGGGGCAGGTGTTGAAAGTTGTGGCATCTAGGCAGAGCTCTCTGCCCCGGATGGCCTGGAGCCCGAGGGGGGCCCGCATTTCTGTTGACCTGGCTGCAGACAGAGAATGGGGTCAGCTTTGATTATTTTAGATCCAGCATCAAAGCGTGGCACTTGACCTTCAGCAGGTGGTCAGGCAGCACTTCCTGAGTGATGAACAGATGAATGAGTGACATCATGAGACTTTTGCCATGCCACGAAGCAGAAATGTGTGTAATGTTTTTGGTCCTTCGTGGTGCTTGGGGTCCTGTTATAATTTTGCCCACTTCCACCTTCAGCAAATGTCTGAGGTCAAAAGGAAAGGTTATCAACTGACCCAGAGAATAACGTCTCCCAGGCCTCACTGGCAATCGGAATAGGAATCCTGATCCAAAACTATCACCAGAAAACTCCTTGTGAGCAACGTCAGGGTCCTCTAGTCCAAGCTTTCTGTTTAGAGTGGGCCACAAGAATTTCAACCATCTATCAAGCCATCTATCAATGGCTTTAAGAGAGCCTAGTCCTACCTAGGAGTGGCTTCCCTAAAATCTAGGTTTCTTCTCACTCAGAGACAGGCTTAAGGTCTTTCTCAACTAAACACTTGCCTTGTCAAATGCTACAATACAGGAGTGAGCTTACCAATCCCCATGCAACTTCCTAGGGAATATCTTCATGCTCTAAGACCATCTTTGTCTCATCTTGGAAACCAAGAAGTATTGTGAGGCAGCCCTCGAGGCTTAGGAATGAGAGCTGGCTTTCCAAACAGCCACACACTGCAGAGACCCCAGGTTGCATCAGTTCACCACATCCCATGCTGTTGGCATGGGTTGTAGATGCTGGGGTTTGCCCCGTCGTCTTTCATTTGCCCTGAGTGTCCCCCTGGCTGAAACATCTTTCCTTATCTGCTTCCAGACTTTCATTTCTTTCCACCAGTGAGTTATGCTTAAAGATTTCAGGGTGAAGACAGGGCGGGAAGTGCATCCGAGTGTTGGTTGGTCCCTGGAGGATGACCATAAATCCGGTTGGCAGTTGGAATAATTGAGCACCAATGCTTGCTCTTCTATTATTGTTATTATTCTACTTCTTATTCTGATGCTGTAAAGTTCAACGGAGAGGCTCTGAAAGATCGCATGTTGTTTGCTCTTAAAGTTGCAAAACATCTTACTAGAAATAGGCTTTTTTCATTGGTTATAATGTAGTCAGTTTTGACGCTATAGCTATTATAATACATTTTATAAATAAGCTCTTTATAAATATTTCACTTTGGGGCTAAAGAGGAAACTAATCAGCAGCCTGTGTGACAACATAACATTTCAAGAGGGCTTACAAAGGATGAATCAGGGCTTTGCTAAGAGCAAGGGTTGCTCAGCAGTGGTCTTAGGGGAGGAGCCACGGACTTGTCAGGACTACCTCGTGCCTGGCACTGGCATTCAGGGCTCCTGAGATCCAGTGGCTGTGTCAGAGTGGCATCAGAATGAGACGGGGGCTCATCGGTTATGAGGTACAGTACCTGTTGCTGACAGACGGGCTTGGCTCCCTGACAGACGTTACTGAAAACACGGGTTATTCCCCTCCTCCTCAGTACCCACTCTCCGCCTTCCTTCTCTTGTTTAGACTAATCTTTAAAAGTGATGTAACTTAAAACAGTCCAGTGTGAGTTAATCTTGGGGGCCAGCGAGTATCCTGGGACTAAAGGTGACTAAGATCTTTTGCCTACAGATCAGGGTACCAACACGGTCAAACACAGGGGTTTCCTGCAGCCAGGTATATAGGAGTGGTATCAAAGTTGGACTAACAGAATGGGTTTTCCCCCCTCCTCTTCAGGTATTGCGGAGCACAATGGCTGAACAACTCCTTCCCCAGGCTTTGTACCTGAGTAACATGCGGAAAGCTGTGAAGATACGAGAGAGAACTCCAGAAGATATATTTAAGCCTACCAATGGGATCATTCACCATTTCAAATCCATGCACCGATACACACTAGAAATGTTCAGAACTTGCCAGTTTTGCCCTCAGTTTCGAGAGATCATCCACAAAGCTCTCATTGACAAAAACATCCAGGCCTCCCTCGAAAGCCAGAAGAAGCTGAACTGGTGTCGAGAAGTCAGGAAGCTGGTGGCGCTGAAAACAAATGGTAAGTAGCTTGGTCTAGGGGTCGGCTGCCATGGTGCTGGGTCCCCATTCATTAAAGTCTGGTAGCACGAGCCCAAACTCAAGCCTCTTGAGACTGTAGACACTCCAGTGTAGGAACTCTATAATAGGCATGTGCTAAAAGCAAGCTTGCTTTGCCACTGTTTTTATTAAGGATAGTTTGTAGTTGCGTGTGTTAGAGAGCACAGCCACTGAGGCTTGAGGAATGCGTTTCTGAACACCATGGCTCCCATTAGATGACTTACATACATAATTCTTGTGGCTGTCTGTCTAATCGTTTGTAAAATACCCTTCCCTGGCCAGTAATGGGAACCTTGAAAGGCTTGAAGTTCAAAAGGAAAGCATGGTGTGAAAACTAGTATTACTCTTGTTGTCTCCCACTGTCATTAGAAAATGCTTGTGATGATGACCTTCCACTTCTTGAATTGATGGCATTGTATGGCTTAACCAGTGAATGGCTACTGAGAACAGGAGGGGCCCCTTTGTGTCTGCTCTACCCTTACCTAGGCTCTGTTGGCTTTGGTCCCATGATATGAGATAGATCCTTGGGATTTTTAGCCCAGACTTTAGACCTCTACTTCATTATTTTCAAGGATTCCTAGTTCTGAATTTCTTGCAGCCTGTGTGTATCTGCCCAATGGCCCTTTACCACTAGTAGCTGTTTCCTGTTCTAAGCTTTACTGTTTTGTGTTTCGATTATTTCCTTTGAGGAAGAGTGGGTGTATCATGGAAACGTCCAAGCGCACTGTTTCTTGCAGATACAAAATCCTACATTAGGATTGTATCACAAGCAATTAAACGCTCACAGTCCAAGTGAGACAGGAATCTTAGGTTCTTACATCAGCAAAGGTCATTCTTCAGGACCACCTCCATCCAAATAATACGTTCAAGCAGAGGAGATCTTGTTGACAAGGAGATAAGAGTATTAACTTAATTAACTTAGTCGGTGCATTATCTTTGGCTGTTTTGGAATTGGGTAACGCGGAGTGATTGGAGATAATGTATTTTGCTGTGTCCTGGGTGGTCTTGTGCATTACTTCAACATGTTGTCTATACTTTTGAAGCATAGATTCTTAGAGACAAAGGTAGAACGAATACTGGGAATAGCCAGTGTTTACATTGTTCTTGGCCTTAAATCAAGTGATGCATAGAAGTGGGTAATTATGTTAAGTCATCATCAAGGGGTTTATATTTCTGACAGTTTGTGGTTTTAACTCTTTCTTCTGTTTTGTTACCAAAAATGAGACACAGTGAACTTTGGGAGAGTTGGAAACAGAGAGATTCTGCCAAATTAGAAATGTGGTCGGAAGAGGAAAACCATCTTATCCTTAACAGAGTAAACTGACAATTTAGGTTGACTTTACTCCTTAAGAAAACAAATGTATATAAATAGTAAACACTTGCCTTGCAAAGATAGGTCACTAAAGTCAGCAAAGGCTCATGCCACAAATAAAGCTGCAAAGGCAAGTGCATTTTGATACCATTTTCTGGGAAATAGGGATTTGGGGCCTCAGATCCTTGTATTTCCCCAGGTTCAAGAAAATTCCTTAAAATTCTGGACAAGAAAAGATATTTAGGGGAAGAGAGGGAAACAAAGCGACTTTTACTCTGGTTTTTATTAGCACCTTAAAAAAAAAACAAAAAACAAAAAAAACACCTATCCCCTGTAGGAGGGTTCTACAAAGTGAATGGCCTGTTTGGGGAGGGGGTGATTCACAAGTTTGCATTTGAGGATATGAGACTGTGGTGAATGAGGAAGGGAGTAGGTGGCATAAAATTGAAACTTCATGTGAAAAATTCCAGCGTCTATTGGCTACAGCGATTTCACTTGTATAATGAGTAGCCTGATTCCAGCTCACCCTGACCACACCCACTTGGAAAGTCCAGGGTGCACTTGGCTGTTTAAATGTCTACACACCAGAACAAAAAGTACAATAGCTGTTGCTCAATTGCTAGTCAAATAACTTCACGCTGGGGAATTCCAGATGTTACTTAGGGAATTTTGTACTGGTGCATCTCAATAAAGAACTGAAAGTAAGCGCAAGAAGAAGAAAAAAAAAGCCTTATCTTTGCTCTAGATTTTGCAAAGGGGAAATTTCAACAGAATGCAATGGTTGCCACACTTCTGCCAAGACAAAAGACTGAGCGATCTTTTTTTTTGCTCATTTGTCTGATTATTTTATTTCATCGCAGGGACGCTGGCCGTGGATATGTATGTGTGAGGGGTTTTCTTCATTGTTTTGTTGTGTTATTTTTTGTTTTATTAAAATCTGATAGAAAAATTTTTAAAGCTTTTATAGCTCTACTTGTGGAGTAATATAAGAAAGCAGGTGAACTTTTCTTTATAAAAACAACTGTGCACTTGCCTAACAAGAGTAAGGAGTTAACTTTTTTGGTATTGAACATTCCCCACCAAATGTTTATTGTTTGGGGGTTGGGAAAAAGGCAGTCACTTGAATTGTGGGTTTTCACCTGTGAAAGTAACAAATTAATGGAATAGAGTTAGACCTGTCTTTTTCTCAAAATGCTCAAAGGTGGATGGGTAATTCGATGTTCTCAATCCCACTTTATAAACCCAGGGAGGAAACTCCCAGGGCCCAAAGTCTTCAGTGGAATGGTCAAGTCATTTACCACTGAGTCATAGCCAGACCATCCCCATCTAGTACACAGAGCCAGGCCAGCTTCCTGATTTGTGCATATTACCCAGTGTGTTCTCTCTAGAGCCAGAGAGTGATAGTGCTAGTGTCTTAGCCAAAAGATCAAGGAACGCTAGGAAAGGACGGATTTTAGAGATTATAATCCAATGCTCTCCTTTCACAAGGAGAAAAAATACTCAGAAGCTGAGGAATTTCCCCCAAGGTCACACCTAAACCAGTTAGGGCAGAGCTAGGCTAGAATCAAGGTCCCCTGATAATCAGTCCCTGGCTGCTTTACTAGGTTGGTGTCGTCATTAAAAATAAGGGTGAAAAGAATGGCTTTTTTCCTGAAAGCTGTCAGCAGCTTGGGAAGTGTTCTCAGCGAGTCCTTTGACTAAGAAATTAAGCCATTTGCAGTTCTCATGGGCCTGCCCTATGCAGCGCCCAGGCTAGTGCTTGTAGGTCTTTAATGTGTGTTGCTTCTGTCCTCAGGTGATGGAAACTGCCTCATGCACGCTGCTTCTCAGTACATGTGGGGTGTTCAGGACACAGACTTGGTCCTGAGAAAGGCACTCTTCAGCACCCTCAAGGAGACAGATACGCGCAACTTTAAATTCCGCTGGCAGCTCGAGTCTCTGAAATCTCAGGAGTTTGTGGAAACGGGGCTTTGCTACGACACTCGGGTATGTTTTGTCCCCCCCTTAAGTATCTGTTGATAGAGCTCCTTGGTGGGAAAGGGTCCCTCAGGCCAGCGCCCTGCTCTCAGTCAAGGAGCTTATGATTTACAAGGTCACATGCACTGGACTAAGTAAAGCATGGCCCATGGAAAACACCAGGAACCTCCTATGGGATGAACCTGAGGCTGTTGTCACCACAGCAGGGTTTCTGGACAGCAGATGCCCAGTTGTGGCATCTCTGCCTTCTAGCAGAAGGGCTTCTGTTCACGGCCTTGCCTGTGGTGGTTTCGGTCGCTTTCCAGTTTGCCCCTCTGCATGCTATCCTGAGCCTGCCGATCAAATTCAGATGTGGGCCTCGCTGTTCTCAGTTCCCAGGCCTGGAAGTTTTGCGTACGTTTGGATGAGGGGCGTTGGTGCTGCGCCTTATGAGGGAATTCTTTTTGAGAACAAGTGCTGTCCCTGTCCTCCTCCACTTTTTAAGTTTGCCTTCTAGTGGAAAAAAGTAAAGGAAGAACACCAAAATGGGGAAAAAAGGGTGATCTTTTGAATGATGATTTCCAGAAAGGGGAAAGCAAGCTGAATTACGTAAATGAATAAGTTGAGAGCAAAGTCAGACTGCATTTTTAATGCATAGAGCATTCATTCAATCGTGACTTTTCCTTTACCCCTTCTCCTTAGAATTGGACCGATGAGTGGGACAGCCTCATCAAAATGGCATCCACAGACACACCTGTGGCCCGAGGTGGACTTCAGTATAACTCATTGGAGGAAATACACATCTTTGTCCTCTGCAACATACTCAGAAGGCCAATCATTGTCATTTCTGGTGAGATGCCTTCAGATCGCATATTTGTATTTGAGTGCTTTTCAAAGCTTTAATGCTTTAGCTCTTAGGAAAAAGCCATGCTACCTAAGTCACAGGCAATGGCCGCTGAAGAGAATTTGGTGAAAATCGTCGGAGGGCCTTACTTCTCTTTCTCTTTCCCTACACAGACAAAATGCTGAGAAGCTTGGAATCGGGTTCCAATTTTGCTCCTTTGAAGGTGGGCGGGATTTACTTGCCTCTCCACTGGCCAGCCCAGGAATGTTACCGATATCCCATCATTCTCGGCTACGACAGCCAGCACTTTGTACCCCTGGTGACCCTGAGGGACAGCGGACCTGGTGAGAAAACAGAGCATGAATTCACACTTGTAACCGCTGATAGATATTAGGACACCCTGTTCCCACTGAGCACCAGACTCTTTTGGGCCTTATTATAATCGCCTCCTTTACCTTTATTATGTTTATTTGAATACAGTGTTCTGTTTTGTGCCTGATTAGCAACAGTCATGCAATAGCAGTAATCATAACACTCGCTATCTTTGTGTTTGGCGTGGAAAGTACTTTCAAGTAGGAGATATATGTATCATATTACTACTGCCATTGATACATGAGAAAGTAAGGCACGGAGCCCTGGCATGGAGCAGGTAAATGTCTGTCAGGTTAGCTGTTGTTATTAAAGTCCAGTGGAAGAGGCAGTGTGCTGAATGTGTTAGGGACATTATTTTATTTCATTTCATCCTGACTGCGTCCTGATGGGCTGTAAGCATTGGTAGCCTTATTTTACAGATGAGAAACTCAGAGAGGTTAAATAACTTGCCTCATGTCACCAAGGATTCAAACTTGGATCAGTCTGATTTTGAATTGTGGGAACAAAGGATTCAAACTCAGATCAGTCTGATTCTGAATTGTGGGGATTTAACCCGTGAGATCTACTGCCTCTGGGCTGCTGGATAATCCCTGAATTTCCTGAATAAAGCAATGGATGCTAGAGTTTAGTATAGTGCATCCTACCATCTGCGTTGGACCGTGGCTAGTTAGCACTTTTCCACTCTTTAATTGTATCCTTTCTGTGTTTTCAAAATGTAATCATTACCTACACAGACTCACACGTAATCTCATTTAGCGGAATCACGTGTTGCTGACGCATTATTTCCTTCCTCCAGAAATCCGAGCTGTTCCACTTGTTAACAGAGAGCGAGGAAGATTTGAAGACTTAAAAGTTCACTTTTTGACAGATCCTGAAAACGAGATGAAGGAAAAGCTCTTGAAAGAGTACTTGATGGTGATCGAAATCCCTGTCCAAGGCTGGGACCATGGCACCACCCATTTGATCAATGCTGCAAAGTAAGAGTTTATGCTTAGCTCTGTCCTCTGTTATTCTTAGCCGTTTGTACTTCAGCTGATGCCTCCCCAGAGTGTAACAGTAAAGCTCTTTGAAGCCAGTTTCTTCCAATGCGAAACAAATCCAGAGTTGTGTCCATGAGTCAGAGAGGGTGACTGGAGGCAGTACTACCTTTGGTTTCACGTGAGAATAAGTGTTATATCCGTAACGATTTTCCTGCCTATCTGGATGCCGGTGGTCAGAACAGTGGCTTTTAAGTGTATTAAACCAAGGATGGTTTTGTTTTGTTTCATTTAATTGCCCTAGAAGTAAGCAAGTAAGTGAAAATTCTTGGAAACAGAAGCCTTTTTCTCTTGGCTTCTGGGTCAAGACAGACACATCAGACACAAACTGGGCTGTAGATTGTGATTATGCCAACGTGGAATGGAGGAGAGACACAGAGTGCACACTGTGCCCATATCCAAACCTTAAACACGGGTTGCCTTTATGTTAGAGAGATGCCTGCTTCTTAGGATTTGCAGTGTACAAGAGAGGACCATGAAGGCATGTGAGAATCAGTGTCTCCAAGTGGAGATGAACAGATTACAGAGGATCAGAAGTCAGCAGCGGATAGCGCCCTGGGGGCATGTCTGCTGCTCTGTGACCAAGAGAAGCAGTTAATGCTGGTAGAGACCAGGCACAAGTTTAAGATTAATAACAGCAACACACAGGACACAAAGTCCCAAAGTAGACTGAGCTGTAGAGTAGACTAGTCCCAAATGGATACCCTGAGCAATGTTTTGCTAGAAATTTGATCTCTGAGGAGTTAAAAAAGCAAAAGTGACTTTTTAAAAGAGGATCAGAGTAATTCAGTATAAGAGGCAGCCCCAGAATAGCCCTTTCTTTAGAATTATCTGTAACTGGGGGTGGCACAAGACTGGTTAAATAAGGCTATGGTTCCTGAAATAATAGAGCCTCCCTAGCAGTATTGGACTGTGTTAGAGGTGCAGACCCTTCGTCACAGGCCTGCATTTCGGCGAAGGGTGACCATGTTATTGCTGTAATCCCCATGCTAAAAGCTTTGCCCTATGAGCTCATGATGTGAAGTCGTGTGTGTCTGTGTGTGTCTGTGTGTGTGCACATCATCTCACATTTTGCCTTTTGGTCTTTAGGCTGGATGAAGCTAACTTACCAAAAGAAATAAACTTGGTAGATGACTACTTCGAACTGGTCCAGCACGAATACAAGAAATGGCAGGAGAACAGTGAGCAAGAGCGGAGAGAGATGCATGCCCAGAACCCTCTGGACCCTTCCGTGCCCCAGCTTTCTCTCATGGACGTAAAATGTGAAACGCCCAACTGCCCTTTCTTCATGTCCGTGAACACCCAGCCTTTGTGCCACGAGTGCTCCGAGAGGCGGCAGAAGAACCAAACCAAGTCCGCAAAGCTGCACTCCAAGCCAGGCCCCGAGGCGCTCCCCGGCACGGCGCCCGGCGCCTCCCGGGGTGAGGCCTATGAGCCCGTGGGCTGGAGCCCCGAGGAGCCCACTGGGGGGCCGCATTCGGCCCCTCCGACGGCGCCCAGCCTTTTCCTGTTCAGCGAGACCACCGCCATGAAGTGCCGGAGCCCCGGCTGCCCTTTCACACTGAATGTGCAGCACAACGGATTCTGCGAGCGCTGCCACCAGGCCCGGCAAATTAACGCAGGCCACACCTCGGACAACGCGAGGCACTTAGACCCCGGGAAGTGCCGGGCCTGCCTGCAGGACGTCACCAGGACGTTTAATGGGATCTGCAGTACTTGTTTCAAAAGGACTACGGCGGAGCCCTCCTTGGGCCCCAGCTCCAGCATCCCTCCCTCCTGTCACCAGAGGTCCAAGTCGGACCCCTCGCAGCTCATCCAGAGTCTCTCCCCACATTCTTGCCGCAGGGCCGGCACCGAGGCTCCCCCTGCCTGCCTCTCTCAGGCCCCACGGACTCCAGGGGACAGGACAGGGACGAGCAAGTGCAGAAAAGCCGGCTGCATGTACTTCGGGACTCCAGAAAACAAAGGCTTCTGTACGCTGTGTTTCATCGAGTACAGAGAAAACAAACGTGAGTGAAATGATTGATTCCCTAACCCTCGTTTCCAAAACCCCTGTCTAGAAGTTTGTTCCTGAACTTCAGGAAGGCAGCCCCTCTGGGCGATGGGGTCAGGTGCAGCCTGCACAGAGGGACAGTCACCGTGGCTGTGCCAGCCCTCCGTGGAGGCGAAAGGCACAGAAAACCACCTTCCAAAACCCGATAGTGCCTCGTAGATAGCATCGATAGAATTTGTTTTCCCAGAAGCCCATTCAATGTCTGGCATTTATTTATAAGGTTGAGTTTAAACAAGACTTCTCTGGAAACTTAGAGTAATAGAGAAAACTCAAAATCTGAGGAGCAGTCGCTGGAGAGAGGGAGGTCTCCACTGACGTGATGAAAATCTAATTGGAAAGCAGGACGGGCACTTAATGCCTCTGCACAGTGACTGTGCCTGGCCAGTGCAGCATGTTCAAAAGTGAGAGATTTAATAAGTCAAAGATGGTTCAATAATGGCATCATGACTGGTTTTGACCTTGTGGCATCTGTAAAAGGCCGCGCTCCTGTACACGCTGCAGGCTGCCCGCATCTGTGTCCCAAGCGTGTTTGTTTCTCTAACGGCAGCGTCTCTCTATGCTTGGAGACCACCCGCGAGGCACTGATTGGCACCAACTCTCTTTTAGATTTTGTCACCGCCACCTCGAAGGCCGGTCCCACGGCCTCCCGGTTCCAGAATGGCGTCCCCTGCCTGGGGAGGGAATGTGGCACTCTCGGAAGCACCGTGTTTGAGGGATACTGTCAGAAGTGCTTCATTGAAGCACAGAGCCAGAGATTTCACGCAGCGAAAAGGACCGAAGACCAACTGGTAAGATGTTTTGAGGTCCTTCCCCCTCCCCGGAGGGCCAGCCCTCCTTGCTGCTCCACTGAGACCAGCAGACTTTGCTTGGGGTGGCTTAGTCGGTTAAGCGACCGACTTTCGCTTAGGTCATGATCTCGCGGTTCGTGGGTTCGAGCCCCGCGTCGGGCTCTGTGCTGACTGCCAGCTCAGAGCCTGGAGCCTGTTTCAGTCTGTGACTCCCTCTCTCTCTGATCCTCCCTGCTCACGCTGTCTCTCTCTCTCCTAAAAAAAATAAAAATTAAAAAAAATACCACATTAAAAAAAAAAAAAAAGACTTTGCTCCCTATTCCAGGAGAAGAATGGGAGGGGAGTGGTGTCTCTGCCCCCCGCCCCCCCACACACACCCTGGGGTTGGAAGTGCAGTAGCAACTCTTGATTTCCACGGCTGAAGTATACTTTAGAATTCATTTAAAAAGTAAATAGGGGCTCCTGGGCGGCTTCATCTCTAAAGCGCCCAACTCTTGTTTTCTATGCAGGTCAGGATCTCACAGTTTCCCGAGTGTGACCCCGCATTGGGTTCTGCACTGACAGTGCGGAGCCAGCTTGGGATTCTCTCTCCACCTCTCTCTGCCCCTCCCCCACTTGCGCTGTCTCTGTCTCTCTCAAATAAATGAAAACTTTTAATAAACAAATCAAATAAAAAAGTAAATAAAACCAGCCATAGATTAAAACCTCGTAAAGCCTCCAAACATCCAGATGCCGACCAGAGACTTCTTGCATTTGTAGCAGAAGCACAGGCATCTACGAGGCTAGCTGACTTCCTCCAGTAATCCTTTACCAGGAGACACGGGAGGAGGCAGAGTGTCCCGGGCGCCCCCGCACGATGCCATGTAAGAAAAGCAAGCTCTGGCCAATGGATGCCTCTCCTGTTTGTAGAATAGCAGGGAGTTTATCTAAATAAGGGCAGCTTATTCTTCATCCCGGCAGAGGCGAGCTGGGCCAGCGCTCGCAGGCCTCGGGGCGAGGCTTGGGGGTTCCACTCGGCCTCCCCGGGGCCAGACCCACTTTTGTGGGACCAAAAGGAAGCGTCCACGGACGGCGCCTGACCACAGACTGCACTCGGAACTCTGGTTCCCTGGGTCGGAACGCCGCTCTTGGCCCCGTAGAGATCTCCGTAGAACCCACGCTGTCCCACGAGATTGCCCCTTGCTGTCTCCGAGCAACGGGACCAACCGTTCCCTCTGTTCTTCCCACTCAGAGAACGAGCCAGCGCAGAGAGGCGCCTCGAACCGCCCCGAGCGCCTCCAGGCCCAAGTGCGCCCGCGCGTCCTGCAAGAACATCCTGGCGTGCCGCAGCGAGGAGCTGTGCATGGAGTGCCAGCACCTCGGGCAGCGAGCGGGCCCCGGGGTGCACCGGGGCGAGCCGGCCCCCGAGGAGCCGCCCAAGCAGCGCTGCCGCGCCCCCGCCTGCGACCACTTCGGCAACGCCAAGTGCAATGGCTACTGCAACGAGTGCTTCCAGTTCAAGCAGCTGTACGGCTGACGGCAGTGGCGGCCAGCCCGGCCACAGGGGGCCTTCAGCCACTAGCCAGCATGGCACTGTCCCCGCCGGAGGGCCGTCCCTGCGGCAGTGAGCTCCGGAGGGGCCTTCATGCTGGGGAGGGAAGATAAGGTCGCGGTCCCGGTTCCAGGGAGCGTTCCCAGGTGGCTTTTGAGCAAAGCTAGTGACTGGCGGTGGATGGTGTCTGTCCTGCCCAGGGCTGCTCCCTCTCACCTACCATGCAGAAGGCCGGAGCGTTACAGACTGGGAATGTGTGCCAGGACCGCTCCGTGGTCCCAGGAGAAAAGGGAGAAGACACACGGCCAGGTGGGCCGGGGAGCCAGAACCATTCCGCCTGGCCGGCCCCCGTGGGCATTGCTCAGAGACTGGAAGCTGAACCCTCACGGCCTGCGGGCCCTCTGCCAGAAGGTCAGGAAGCTCAGGGAGAATGGACATGTTCAGCGTGTCAGTAGTTAGTGGTTTTTCTCTACCTGCCTCGTTCCTTTCCCACGGACTGGGCAGAAACAGAACCATCCACAGACTGTCATTCTGAGGCTGCTGCGACTGAATACGTTCACACTGAAAAGCAAACCAGCTGCTCTTTACAGTATGCACCTTTGAAAAAATTAGAACATTTTAATAGCAGGAAGACGTGTGACTCTCTCGGTTATCACTGTCTTCTCTTCGAAGTTAGCCCGAACTGAGATGTGCATAAGCGTGTGTGTATATATATATATATATAATGTGCCCTTATATTATGTATGAGGGAATTTTTTATTATTATGTTTGAAATACTGCCCTCAAATTTTAAGTAGGAGGACTGAATAATAACCTATTTTCTGGTTGTTGTCAGGGGCGCCATCTGTATACAGCTTGCGTGAATTCCACCGGCTGCCTTGTTAAAGGGAGCTCCCTATTGTGTGTATGTAATTCACTTTATTTATTTTATTGCAAAGTTCAAGATTATTTAAATGAAGACATTTCTTCTGTCCTGGGGAAAATGCTTGCTGTAGTGTCTTGAAATAACAGATTCATAGTGGTTCGCTTTACCGGCAACTTCCTGACTACATTGAGGATTTGGCCTCTTTGATGGACTTTGGTTGCTTATGCCTCTCAGTATCCTACCTCCTTAGAGATAAGATTGGGAAGGAACAGGGATGAGATTGGAGAAGGTCATGGGGAAGATGTGGCCTTTAATGATGGTTTTATTTGCTTTGTTAATGCTTTGTCCACTGGTGCCGCCAGTGACCTCACATCCAGTGGCACCTTAGCGTTGGGACAGCAAAGCCCTGTGACCATGAACTAGCTTAAGGAAATTTCTTTCTGTCCTTGGCCCGCAGTTTCTCTATATGCTTTGTGTTACTGTCGTACTTGTTCTAGGAATAAAGGGGGAAACACGTAGCTCCCAGAGGTAAAGGCTGCCTCTTTTTTTTTGGTCTGGAAATTATGACCTGAAAATATTAGCAATCTATAACTCTACGTAGCCTTTACTTGTGTTCCGTGACGTATTTGCCACTTGGAACTCCATAAGTCTCTTACCTAGAAATAAATCAAAATAATTTTTTTCCTAAAGATTTTAAACAAATTTCAGTGTTCATCTAGTTCTTCTACAGTTGGTATTTTAATATTTTGTGTTTATCAATATTTTCATTTTAATGTGAAAAAATGGAATTATTTATACTTAATATAGAAAGCATTTGAAATTTGCACATTTAGTTGTCCCTAATAGCAGTTTACTCGGTTGTATTTCTTCGAGGTTTCCTAAATAAGTGTAACTTTTTACAAAAGTCACTATTAAAAAATAAATTATTTAAGAACAGATTTTGATGTTTTTTGGTTTACAAATGATGAAAGAAGAGACCCAAACATGAAGGCCTTGTTTCCTAAACAGCTTCATTTCGAGGTACACCTGGCCAGGGGACACATGTCCTGCCCCTGGGTGGTAAGAGCATGAGGATAGAGCATCATTCAACAGTGAGGACGCTGAGGCTCAGACGGGAGTGGGAAGGGTCCACCTGTACCCGTTCCCAAGAGACATAAGGTCCCTGTGCTGCTCCAAAGGCTCCTGCCCTTGACCTTAATGTGATACAGAAAAGGAAAGCAAGAGAGCCGAGCACAGAGAGAGACAGGAAAGACGGAGACACAGGAGGGAGGAGGGAAGCCTGGTGGAAGATCTCCTGGGTCAGACTTTAGAAGAGGTGACCCGTGTTGCTGTGGTGGCTACAAGGCCTGGCAGCCAGAGTCCTGGGAAATTGTAAAATGACACATTCTTTCACCCAGTGCAAACATACCCACAGAAGATTGATTCAAGAGGACTGCAGCTCACAGAATCTATTTAAAAAAATTTTTTTAATCTTTATTTTTGAGAGACAGAGTGTGAGTGGGAGAGGAGAGCAGAGAGAGAGAGAGGGAGACAGAATCTGAAGCAGGCTCCAGGCTCTGAGCTGTCAGCACAGAGCCCAACGTGGGGCTCAAACCCACTAACCGTGAGATCATGACCTGAGCCGTAGTCAGAAAGTTAACTGACTGAGCCACCAAGGTGGCTCTAAATCTATTTTTTTAACACTCCCCAGGAGATTCTGATCATCAGCCAGATTTTGGAACTGTGCTTTTAACAAATTAATTGTGATCTTTTCTTATACTTTCTGAGGGAGGGGTGCCTGGGTGGCTCAGTTGGTTGAGTGTCAGACTTCAGCTAAGGTCATGATCTCGCAACTCCTGAGTTCAAGCCCTGCATTGGGCTCAGTGCTGACAGCTCAGAGCCTGGAGCCTGCCTTGGGTCTGTGTCTCCCTCTCTCTCTGCCCTTCCCTCACTTGCATTCTGTCTCCGTCTCTCAAAAAATGAAAAATTAATTTTTTGTGGGAAATGTTAACACACAGGAAAGTAAGAATATAAGGAGCCCCCACGTATCCATCATCTGATTTCAACAATTATTAACATTTTGCCAGATTTGTTTTATCTATCACTCCCTCCTTATTTCTAGATTATTTCAAAGCAAATCCCAGACATCTGTGGCCTCACACCCACAAATACATCAGGGTGCATCTCTAATTGATAATTCTTTTCCTACAACCACCATTTTCATACCTACCTAAATTATTTTTAGTGTCATCCAATGCTAAGTACATATTCTAACTTCTCAGATTGTCCACTATACATAGTCCTATTGCTTTGGATCGCTCCCACTGCTTAAGCCTCTTTTATCCCATAACATTCCTTTTAATTTTTTGTGCTATTAATATGTCGGGCCAATTGGGTCATTCGTTCTGTAGAAGGGCCCACATTCTGGATTTGGCCGATTGCTTTAAATGGTGCCATTTAATTTGTTTTTCTTGGGCCACCTGGATGGCTCAGTTGGTTAAGCATCCAACATCGGGTCAGGTCATGATCTCAGTTTGTGGGCTTGACCCCCGCATTGGACTCCGTGCTGACAGCTTAGAGCCTGGAGCCTGCTTGGGATTCTGTGGCTTCCTCTCTCTGTGCCCCTCCTGTGCTCGTGCACTGTCTCTCTCTGTCTCTCTGTGTCTCTCTCAAAAATAAACATTAAAAAAATCTTAACTTGTTTTTCTGTCCTGTATTTTGTATTCCACTCTGGTGCAATGAGGCAAGAATCACACACAGGTGGTGTGGTGTGTCCCACCGAGTCCCATCCTCTATGAGCTCTATGAATGCCCACCCAGAGGAATCATAAAGCCTCAAATTCACTTCTTTTTATCCATTCTTCCTCCCATCTCTCACCCAGTTTTAAAAATACAGTTCTTTAGTCAGCACGATGAACATAAGCATTTGACCATAAGTCATCAGGGATTCTAAAATAGGAAGTGATTTATAATTAGCAAATTATCTCTGACTCAGAAGGATGGCACATAGACAAGGAAATAGGGCAGGTTTGGAGAACAGCAAGGGACCCAATCAGGGCAGGGCTCTGCTCTGTAGTTGTGGGTGGACCTCTGTGGGTCGGGGGTCCGGTAAAGCATACGCACAGTTTTACAACGAGGTGTGTACATTACTTTTCTGAAGTGGGGCCACTCAGTGGCTTTCTTCAGAGTGTCAAAGAAATGGATGATTTTCCAAAAAAGGCAAAAAAGCTTCATCATAAATAGGACTGAGAAATAAGACAGGAGGAATTGGCTTTGCTTCAGCTTGCCCAGATCTTCACTTCCAGTGCTGTGAAATGTCACCTTCATAACACACGGGGGTGGAAGTTCATATAATCCAAAACTGAACTCATAATCCCTACCTCCTTCCTCTCATACTCAGGGAAGGACATCATCTTCCACTCCAGATATTTCCCCTCTCATTCCATATCCAAACTTTGTGAAGTGTATCTTCAAACTGCCCCTCCAATCCACCCCTCCCCTCTATCCTTGCACCACTCTGGTCTGGGCCCTAGCCTCCCTCTGTCTTTTGCCTCCACTGTCCCCTTTCTGGCCCTCCCTGTAACTTTACTGGTCTCCTACACTTGTCAACCGGAGACCTGGTAATACTTCTCCAGTTAAAACTTCCTGTTGCCTTTCTACTGCTCCCAAAGCTGAGTGCACACAACACGAGTTGCAGGAAGAAAATAGGAAAACTCTGAGTTCATTGTGTGAGTATTTGATACACGAATTACTACTGGTGTTCTTCCTTTTTCAGCATCAGAAGTCATCTGTGAGTTGCTCAGCTCAGAGTGGGTAGTAGTGGCACCTTCATTCATTCGCTCCCTGCATGTTGAGACAAATTCCATTTGAATATCTCCCACGTTACGTGATTTTATGGCCAAAAGTGATGTGGGTGTGCCGCCTGTGAACTTTCCCATCTGTACACTTGAAATCATAATTTTTAGTCTGTTTAAAAATTATCCAGGGGCGCCTGAGTGGCCCAGTCAGTTAAGCACCCAACTTCTGCTCAGGTCACAATCTCATGGTTCGTGAGTTCCAGTCCCAGGTCGGACTCTGTGCTGACAGCTCAGAGGATGTATTCTTGCAATTCTGTGTCTCCCTCTCGCCCCGCCCCTCCCCCACTCACAGTCTGTCTCTTTGTCTCTCAAAAATAAACATTAAAAAAAAGAATAAAAGTTATCCAAATGGGGGCCTCTGCATGGCTCAGTCGGGTAAGCGTCCCACTCTTGGTTTTGGCTCAGGTCATGAACCATGAGATCGAGCCCCACTGCCAACGCAGAGCTTGTTTGGGATTCTCTCTCTCTCTGCCTCCTCCACTCTATCAAAATAAATAAATAAACTTAAAATAATCACCGAAATGAAGAGTTTCAGGGGATTTTGGACCCATTTGCTGGAAATATCAACATAGCTTTATACCTTTCCAACTAGTTGACATCAAAGATTGAAATATACTAGCTGAGTTTCAACAAAAACCATTGCATAGTTGGGGCACCTGGGTGGCTTAGTCGGTTAAGCTTCCGACTTTCGCTTAGGTCATGATCTCGCCGTTCGTGGGTTCGGGTCCCGCGTCGGGCTCTGTGCTGACTGCCAGCTCAGAGCCTGGAGCCTGTTTCAGAGTCTGTGACTCCCTCTCTCTCTGACCCTCCCCTGCTCACGCTGTCTTTCTCTCTCTCCTAGAAATAAATAAAACATTAAAAAAAAAAAAAACCATTGCATAGTTGATAGTTGGAATGAAATGTAACTTATCCTAAATAAGGAGGCACAATAACTTTTTTCTTTTTATTTTGCTTTCTATTGTTTTTCTATCCTCTATAAGGTGTCCTTTCCAGCTCTGGCAGTCATTAACATTAAGGACCACAATACAGTGAACTTAGACTTTGTTATGGCTTTATTATAAAGTGATAGAAAATGACTTTAATAAAATAATGAAGTATAAAGTATATTTATTAACTTTATTAGTTCTCACTGAGAGCAAAAGGTGTTTTACCATTAATAAAAAGTAATTATTTTACAATATTACTTCATTTGTATGAAATCCCTACATTTTGTGATTCTCAATTTGTTTTTTATTTTTTTTGATGTTTATCTATTTTTGAGAGAGAGAGACAGAATGTGAGCAGGGAAGGCCAGAGAGAGAGGGAGGCACAGAATCCAAAGCAGGTTCCAGGCTCTGAGCTATCATCACAGAGCCTGATGTATTTCTTTTTGTGATTCTTAATGTTTTATATAACAGTATATTTTCATTGTTTTAAAATAATACACATATTGTGAATGCACTCTCAAAAATATTTTTAGGGATGGTATGAGATCAAAAGAGTTTGGAGTTGAATTTCCAACATCTTATGCAAATCAGTTTATAGCTTGAACCAATTTAAATACTCATTTTTGCCTACAGTCACTATAGTATCTCATGACCTTCTCTGCGTACTCTATGCTCTCTAGAATAGGACACCATTTGGACTCAGGACCCCTTCACACTCTTAAAAATTGTTAAAGATTTCAGAGAGCTTCTGTGTACATGTATCTATTTATATTACCATTTAGAAATTAAAACAAAAACAATACCAAGCACACAATATATAAGCAAACTTTGCATTAGCCTCCAAAATGATGATATTTTTACATGTCATGGAGCCTCTAGAAAAGTCCACTGCACACTTATAAAAGACTGAGAACAAGAAAGGCAAATCACACCTGAGTATTATCATAAACATAATTTTTGATCTCGTGGAGTCCCTGGCAAAGTCATCAGGACCCCTAGAGATCTCCAGATGTGAGCACTTTAAGAACCTCTGCTCTAAAATAAGGATTCTTTTTTTAAAATTTTTGTTTAACATTTATTTATTTTTGAGAGACAGAGAGAGATAGATCATGAGTAGTGGAGGGGCAGAGAGAGAGAGGAACACACAGAATCGGAAGCAGGCTCCAGGCTCCAAGCTGTCAGCACAGAGCCCAATGCGGGGCTCGAACCTACGAACTGTGAGATCATGACCTGAGCCGAAGTCGGAAGCTCAACCAACCAAGCCACCCAGACACCCCTAAAATAAGGATTCTTAACCAAAGGTTGCCGTCACCACACCAATAACACCTGAAGAATGTTTTGATAATATTTAGTGTCTGTGCCCTGCGTGTGGCCAGGAATTCAGTGCCTTTTGCAGGGTGGGGGCCTGGGCTGGTGCAACTGCACTCGGCCCTAGTGGAGATGTCTGAACAATAGACTCCAGGGTTTTTTGACGGTGTGTTCCTACCAGTATGCACTTTTTGATCAGGTACTCCCATTTTCCATGTATTTATTTCTTGATAAATTATGTACATATATACCATATCAATGTATCCTGCACTTTGTAAAACATGCAAAAAAAAAGAGATAAAACCAAGTCAAAAATATCCTACCATCTTTCTGCCTTGCCCCAGTAAGTGTTTAATTTTTTTAAGTTTATTTATTTATTTTGAGAGAGAGGGAGAGCCAGTGGGGGGGAGCAGAGAGAAAAAGGGAGAGAGAGGGGGAGAGAGAATCCCAAGCAGGGTCTACACCGTCAGTACTGAGCCCGATGTGGGGCTCGAACCCACAAACTGTGAGATCATGACCTGAGCCGAAGTCAGGCACTTAACTGACTGAGCCACCCAGGGACCCCTGCCTGAGTGACTCTTATGCACACACTTTGGAGACAGCTATAGAGAACATTCTGCAAATTTCTCTACCTCTTGGCTTTTCTTAGGAAGTCTTTCTGGATGCCCTTTCTGCCTTCCTTTCCCCTCTTTCCTCTCCTTTCACCAAAATGTAGAAGAACTCCTTTCTTACGTTCTGCATTCTCCCAGATATCATAGAAAGAACCCGATATTTTGTAAAAAGAAATTTGAGATTCAAGCCCTGGCTCCGTTGCCTGTCAGTCAGATTTGAGCAAATTGCCTCATGTCTCTGAGTCTCAGTTTCCTCAACTGTAAAACGCTCCTTAAATGTTTTATAAAATATATTACAGAACTTCTCCCCTCATCCTGCCAGAAAATGTTCTTTTCTGTCAGTAACTGAGCTAATAGCCCTCATCCCTGAGGACATACTCGAATCACCCAGAGGTCTTTGAAACCATGCCAAGGTCCAGAGATTTCCACTTTCATTTGGCCTGAGATGGCACTCTTGGGTATTGGATTTTTTACATTCAGGTGAATCTGATACGTAGCGAGGAGCTGAAATCAGTAGTAGCCGAAAGAGCACTATGTTCACAGAGGCCATGAAGGGAGAGAGAACACAGTGTGCACCTGGTATTTGAGGAAAGCAGGTGTCTTCCTTCAGGTGGTGTCTCCTGACGGTGACCTGCTTGTCATCTGCAACCCCTCTAGGTGGCATTGAGGATCACAACAGGCCTTTTTCAGCAAAAAAGCTCCATCTTCCAGAGGCAATATAATATTAACCCAGAGTAGAGATATACTGGTGTGTTGGTCATTTACATGAGATCAGTGTACTACCGAAGAGGTACAAACACTTGCATGGTCTGGTCGGTGCGCCCACTCCGCAGAGGCTCACTCCATGAGACTCCACATTATCAGGATGCCTGGCAAGCCGGGTCAGATCAGGGGATGCTAGTGACTGAGTTCATGGGACAGATGCAGCCTTCTGTGTGGTGGGACATGCCCTCTCCAGGTATCAGTGCTCAAGTCTTCTTTTCCTATAAGCCCGAGTCCAGGAAGTGTCCCCTGCCCATGGGATTTAGATGGACCATGTCTGTCTGTGAGACCCTGTCTGTTCTTTGTGTCACTACCCCACCTTCTGATGGGCCCACTTCCTCTAATCATGTCAACATCTTCAAGTAGGCCACGGTCTGTCTCTTCTGATAACTTCTGAACTGGTTTATTATTTAACTCTCAGAGGAGCATCCCATTTCCAAGCGACACCCCCATCCAGTTACTACCTAAGGATCTTGAGTTACATACAGTAATTGGGGAAATCCTTAGAATCCTTAGTTCATTAGAATAAGATTCAACATGATATTTTAAATTTTACTAGAATAATGCTTTATTATATTTAAAATGCCATCCAGCTGCCAGTCTACACAAGAATCACATTATTTACAGCATGAGGAATCATAGCAAACACAAGGATACATTTGCTAATATTAAGAAACTTGGAGGGGTACCTGGGAGGTTCAGTCCGTTAAGTGCCCGATTCTTGGTTTTGGCTCAGGTCATGACCTCATGGTTCATGACTTCGAGCCCTGCATCAGGCTCTGCGCTAACAGTTGCAGAGCCTGCTTGGAATTCTCTATCTCCCTCTCTCTCTGTCCTTCCCTGCTCTCTCTCTCTCTCTCTCTCTCTTTTTCTCTCCCTCCCTCTCTCTCTCTCTCAAAAATAAATAAACATTAAAAAAAAACTTGGAGTCTTGAAATGACTAAGGAAAGACATGGACTAAATCCCTGTCTTGATGTGCTCACCCATCCCCACCACTCTTACCTACCCCTTGCCTTTTAAAATAATACTGATCTATTCATCTTCAGGTCCTATGATTCAGGCAATGCTACTCAGGGTTCAGAGCCAGACTTCACACAAGTCCTTGCTCCCCAAATCTCCAGATCCTGGTGTCCCATGTCCTCTTTCAACAGGTTTTGTGAGAGTGAAATGAGTTAACATGTTGGTTGAATGCTGAACATAGTTCACAGGTCAATAATGCTCTGTGAATTCCAGTTTTATAGTTAGATTTTCCAGTAGAGTAATGCTTCAGAAAATAGGAAGTAGCTAGCACTTCTCACTTTTCACAATCATCTTTAAAAACTTAGACTAAATACAACTTAAACTTAAGTTTTAGAAAACTTAAAATGACCAGATTGAAGCCTGGTGATTGTTATTTTCCTCAGGATTTAAACACATCAGATTTGTGGTTTTTAAGCAGGTGCTTTAAAGTAAAAATAATTATCATGTTACTAGCTGTTTCTCAGTTTCAAAATATTACAATTTCACTCATGTCTGAAATTACTTTTGACTCAAGACACCATATTCCAAGTGGAAAAATTTCAAATATTCAATATTTGAAGACCTAAAATGGCTACTGCTTTTTTCTCTGAAACGGAAACCTCTGGCTTTCCAATAGCCAAAACAGACCAGAAGGGAAAGCGTACAAAATTTACTGCTGGTAAAAAAGAAAATAACAGTATTTAATAAATGGATATTTAGAAAGAGTAGTCTTTTTAAAAACACAAGTAGTTTTGCAGAGTGGAAAGGAAGTTGTTTCCACAGAAGCTTCTAGATTCACAGAAGGTAAGCTTTTGAAGGCAGAGTATTTGGTCTGTGGGAAATGTACAGGATTATTCTTAACCACAGGGTTTAGAAACATATCGCTAAACTGACTTTATGCTTCTTTTATTGTCTACATGGGATTTTGTATTTTTGAAGGAAGGACAACTTGATATTCCAGGTTTAAGTAAATCCACTAATGTCTCTTCCATCCTGACATTCAATATCATACTTGTTGTCAGAGAATTTGCTAACAATGTCATAATAATTAGTACGTATATATTCCAAACCATCAAATAGAGAATTACACTACACAATATTATTTAATACAAATGAAATTAAATAAAGGTAACCAGAAAATTTTTCAATGAAAAAAGTTTTCAAAGAAGATAGGAGAGGTGCCTGGGTGGCTCAGTTGGTTAAGTGCCCGACTTCCATTCAGGTCATGATCTTGCAGTTCACGAGTTCTAGCCCCACATCGGGCTCCTTGCTGATAGCCTGAGACTGCTTTGGATTCCGTGTCTCCCTCTCTCTCTGCCCCTCCACCACTCATACTGTCACTCTCTCTTTCAAAAATAAATAAAACATTTTTAAAAAGAAATTAAATTTTTTTAATAGATAGGAGGAAAAAGGTCAAAATCTATTCATTCAGAATCTCCTGATTAGCTCTTTCAGGCTTCCATATCATCAACCAGATTGCTTCTCACCTAGACCACTACCCCAGCTTGTTAACTGGTCTTCTTGCTTTCAGTTATGATCTCTGCAAGCCGTCCTTTATAGGGTAGCCAGTAGGATCTTTTTAAATGTCCATCTAATCATGCTCCCTGTCTTGAACCCGTGGGACACCATAGAACAAGACTTCAAGGTCAAGGACTTGAATGAAGGTAATGATCCCAGACCTCTGAGCAGAATTCACTGAAACACAGGACTGATTTTTAGTGGCCCTCCATGAACGTTCAGCTAAGTCCAAGCCCCTAAGTGCGGCCCACAAGGCTCTCTGTGATGTGGGCCTGTGGTCGTCTCGATACATGCACACCCACACAGAATCTAGGCACGCCGTGAGCTTACAACCGGACCCCGCCTCTGCCATTCCCGTTTTTATTCTGCACCACCTTTATTCAGCAGCTGACTCCAAAATAGCCCTCAGGAGTCAACTGCAGTCCTCCAATCTGAGAAACACCATCTGTCTAGATAGGGGCTTTTCCTACCTGCTCCCATTAAACTGTAACTTTCCAGTCACTATTTTGTAATTATTGGTTAACTTGTTTATCATCAATGTGAATTTCTTAAACTAGAGAAACTTATTTGTTTTGTGTCCCAAATACTTAACCTAACACCATTTGACACAGCTTAGATTTTGTCTGGAAGCAAAAGCAAAACATATTTGAGATCTAATTTTTTTTTTTTTTTACAAATAGTTTATTGTCAAATTAGTTTCCACATAACACTCAGTGTTCATCCCCACAAGTGTCCTCCTCCATGCCCATCCTTTCTCCCCGCCACATCCATCAGTCCTCAGTTTTTGTCAGCATTCAAGAGTCTCTCATGGTTTGCCTCTCTACCTTTCCCCCACCATTTCTGCCCTCCTTCTCCCCCTTGGTCCTTTGTTAAGTTCCTCCTAATCCTCCTATACGTGCACACATATGATATTTGTCCTCTGCCTGACTTATTTCACTCAGCATAACACCCTCAAGGTCCATCCATGTTGCTACACATGGCCAGGTTTCATTGTTTCTCATTGCCATGTAGTATTCCATGGTATAGATAAACCACATCTTCTTGATCCATTCATCTGTTGATGGACACTTAGGCTCTTTCATGTTTTAGCTATTGTGGAGAGTGCTGCTATGAACATTGGGGTACATGTGCTCCTATGCATCAGCATTTCTGTATCCCTTAGGTAAATTCCTAGCAGTGCTATTGCTGGGTCATAGGGGAGTTCTATTGTTAGTTTCCTTAGGAACCTCCACACTGTTTTCCAGAGGGGCTGCACCAGTTTACATTCCCACCAACAGTGTAGGAGGGTGCCCGTTTCTCCACATCCTCGCCAGCATCTAGAGTTCTCTGATTTGCTCATTTTAGCCACTCTGCCTGGCGTGAGGTGGTATTGAGATCTAATATGTTTAATAGGGATCAGAATTTCATTTTTGCTCTGGTAAGTGCTCTCTACTTCCAGCCATGGGCCCAAACTGCACAATATGTATGTAGTTCCTTTCACAGTGATCACTGCTAATGAACTTCAATGAGAAGTCATATCACCATTGAATTTAACCCTAACAGGAATCTCACTGCTAATTTTCATTAGCTAACTGGAGTTCATTAGCTAACTAGAGTTAGACATGAAAAGTCTGCGAAAAACTTGGCAAAGGGGAGAGGAGGATAGGAAAGGAAGCCAGACTGATGGGGGACTAACCTGGCTTATAGAACAGGGTCCTAAAATTGGCAGCCAGATTTTCAAGTTGTAGTGTCCAAACGTTATAGTAAACTCAATATGGTATCAGTATCTAAGAGGTCTGATTTGGGGCAAAACAGAATTGTCCAGGTAGTGGTGATTTTCAGAATCAGGCACTTGGCAGGTTTACCTGAGGTCTGTTTTGAAATGGTATCTTGGTAGCAGATCAAAGCCCAGGTGGTAGTATCCCCCACCTAGTAGCCTGATGTGGAGGGGCAATCAATATATTTTTATTGACTTGATCTTCTGACTAACAGAGTAAATGAATAAATATCTGGTGATAAGAGAGTATGTTGTTAAGGCCTCAGAAAGGCTGAATAAAGTTTTACAACCTGGCTGCAGGCACATATGGAGGATTTTAGTATTAATCAGGATTAAAAAAAAAAAAACCCAGTGACACAGGTTGTGCTCAGCACAACTCAATGGGATAAAGAGATAAAAACCCACCCCATGCTAGAACAGTACTAAGAGTAAAGTTTACAGCAATACAAGCCTCCCTCAAAAAAAAAAAAAAACACAAGAAAAATCTCAAGTAAACAATCTAATTTTACACTCCAATGAACTATAAAAGGAGGTAAAAAATGAAGCCCTAAATTAGTGGAAGGAAGGAAATAATAAAGATAAGAGTAGAAAAAAATAAAAGACACTAAAAAGACAATAGAAAAGATCAATGAAACTAAGAACAAGTTCTTTAAAAAGATAAACAAAATTGATAAAACTTTAGCTAGATTCTCTAAGAGAAAAAGAGAGGGCTCAAATAAATAAAATCAGAAATGAAAGAAGAAGGAGTAAAACTGATACCTAAGACATACAAAGTATCATAAGAGACTACTATGAAAAATTATGTGCCAATAAATTGGATTACCTAGGAGAAGTGGAGAAATTCCTAAAAACACATAATCTTCCAAGACTGAATCCTGAAGAAATAGAAAAGCTGAATAGATCAATTACTAGAAAGAAGACTAAATCAAAAACCTCCAACAAACAGAAGTCCAGAACCAGATGGATTTTCAGGTGACTTCTACCAAACATTCAAAGAAAATGTAATACCTATCCTTCTTAAACTCTTGCAAAACAACTGAAGAGGATGGAATGCTTCCTAATTCATTTTACAAGGCCAGCATTACCCTGATACAAAAACCAGACAAAGACATCACAGAAAGAAAGAAAGAAAGAAAGAAAGAAAGAAAGAAAGAAAGAAAGAAAGAGCGGGGGGGGGGGGAGGAAGGGAAGGAAGAAGGGAGGGAAGGGTGAAGGAGGAAAAAAGGAAAAGAAAATTACAGGCCAACATCCCTGATGAACAAAGATGCAAAAGTCCTCAGCAAAATATAAGCAAATCAAACTCAACAGTACAATAAAAGAATCATATACCTTCATTAAGTAGGATTTACTCCAGAGATCCAAAGATGATTCAATGCCTCAAATCAATCAATACACACCACATTAACCAAATGAAAGATAAAGCTCATATAATCATCTCAATAGATGCAGGAAAAGCATTTGACAAAATTGAATATTCATTTGTAATATAAAGCTGCAACAAAGTGAATATAGAAGAGACTTAGCTCAAAATAATAAAAGTCATATATGATAAATTCACTGCTAGCATCATATTCAATAGTGAAAAGCTAAAAGCTTTTCCTGAAAGATCAGGAAAGAGACAAAGTTCTCTACTCTGATCACTTTTATTCAATATAAGATTAGAAGTTTCAGCCTGAGCAATTAGGCAAGAAAAAGAAATAAAAGCCATCCAATCTGGAAAGGAAAGAATAAAATTGTCACTATGTGTAGGGGACATAATTTTATAAATAGAAAACCATAAAGGCTCGATCAAAAAACTGTTAGAGCTAATAAATTCAATAAAGTTGCAGGATACAAAATCAACATACAAAAATCTGTTGCACTTTTTATATAATGAACTATCAGAAAGAGAAATTAAGAAAATAACCCAATGTACACTTTCATCAAAAAGAATAAATGGAAATAAATTTAACCAAGGAGGGAAAAGACCCATACACTGGAATCCATAAGACAAAAAACAGGTGTTGATGAAGATGTGGAAAAAAAGGGGACTCTTGTGCACTGTTGGTGAGAATGTAAATTGGTGTGGCCACTATGACAAACAGTATAGAGTTTCCTCAAAAAACTAAAAGTAGAAGTACTATATCATCCAGCAATTCCACTTCTGACTATTTATTTGAAGAAAATGAAAACACTAATTGGAAAGGATATATGCACCCTTATGTTCATTCCAGCATTATTCACAATCAGCATGATATGGAAATAGCCAAAATGTCTATAGATGGAAAAATGGGTAAAGCAGGTATACACACAACCACACGCACACACAGACACTAGAATACTACTCAGCCATAAAGAAAGAATGAAACCTGGCCATTTGTGACAATATTCGTGACAATATTGATTGACCTTGAGGGTACTACGCTAAGAGAAATAAGTCAGACAGAAAAACAAATACTGTATGATTTCAGCAACATGTGGAATCTAAAAGACAAAACAAATGAATACATAAAACAAAACAAAACTCAGAACAGATTGGTTGTGACCAGAGGAGAAGGGGACTAGCAGCTGGGTGAAATGGGAGAAGGGGGTCAAGAGGTACTAACTGACAGTCATAAAACAAATGAGTGAGTGGGGGTGTAATATAAAGTATGGTGACTATAGTCAATAATATGGTATTATCCATCATGTAACTTAATATGGTGACGGGGTGAAATCGGACTTATGGTGGTCATCATTTTGCAATGTATACAAACCTCAAGTGATTATGCTGTACACTTAAAATTGATATAAGGTTACATTTCAATTATATCTCAATTTTTAAAAAAGCTCTCTTAAAACATCCCTCTTACTAGCCCAACAATTTATAGAGAAAGAATATTCCACAGTGCAGTCTATGAATGCTCTATGACCTTGCCACCAAAATTAGACAAAGAATAGAATGAGAAATAGGAATTTTGGGCCCAATGTAACCATCAATACAGGTACATGAATGTAAAACAAACTGTTAGAAAACCAAATCTAAACATGTATAGAGAGATAACATACCATGAATAGCTGGATTTGTCCTAGAAGGATAATTTACAGAAAATACTACACTTTGACATGGGCACAGCAATAAACAAATTTTCGATGGAACAGAATAGAGATGTCAATCCAGATGGCCAACAGACACATGAAACGATGCTCAGCATCCCTCCTCATCAGGGAAATACAAATCAAAACCACACTGAGATACCACCTCATGCCAGTCAGAGTAGCTAAAATGAGCCAATCAGAGAACTCTAGATGCTGGCGAGGATGTGGAGACACGGGCACCCTCCTACACTGTTGGTGGGAATGTAAACTGGTACAGCCCCTCTGGAAAACAGTGTGGAGATTCCTAAGGAAACTAACAATAGAACTCCCCTATGACCCAGCAATAGCACTGCTAGGAATTTACCCAAGGGATACAGGAGTGCTGATGCATAGGAGCACATGTACCCCAATGTTCATAGCAGCACTCTCCACAATAGCTAAAACATGGAAAGAGCCTAAGTGTCCATCAACAGATGAATGGATCAAGAAGATGTGGTTTATCTCTATGATGGAATACTACGTGGCAATGAGAAAGAATGAAATCTGGCCATGTGTAGCAACATGGATGGACCTTGAGGATGTTATGCTGAGTGAAATAAGTCAGGCAGAGAAGGACAAATACCATATGTTTTCACATATAGGAGGATTAGGAGGAACTTAATAAAGGACCATGGGGGGAGAAGAAGGGGAAAAATAGTGGTGGAAAGGGAGGGAAGCAAACCATGAGAGACTCTTGAATGCCAAGAACAAACTGAGGGCAGATGGGGGGTGGGGAGGGAAAAGGGGCTGATGGCCATGGAGGAGGGCACTTGTGGGGATGAGCACTGGGTGTTATATGGAAACCAACTTGAAAATAAACTATTTTAAAAAATAAAAAAAATTTAAAAAATAAAAAAAGGAATAGAGATGTCAATTAAACAGGTATAAAATGATATCTCAGTAGTCTTGATTTGCATTTCCTTGATCCTCAGTGAGGTTAAGTATTACTTCCTATGACATGTGGGGGATGCATGGACATTGTCACATGGGGATGACATAGCAGAGCAATAAGGAATGGAATCTTTATTAAATATACCTGGAAAACTGGTTATAATTATGGACCAAACTGAAATTGAGAATCCTGGTTCGTACCTCACACAGATATCTATTCTAGATAGACCAAAATTTTATATGTCAAAAGCCAAACTTTAAATCTCTGGGTAGAAAATACAGGTGAATAGTTTTCTGGTCTGAGGATAGAAAAGAATTTCTTAAGATAAATCCAAATATGCTGTCCTAAAATAAAAGCTTAATAAATTTGATAGGCAATTTTACACTCTGATGGAGCTCCTCCTTTCAAAGTTTTAAACCCAGGCCCCATCATGCTCTTCAACAAAATAAAATGCCTGCTGTTGCCAGCATTCATCCTTCTGGAAAGTTATAAATAACAGCAAACTCTGGCAGGGTGTCTATTTTTAAATGCAATATTAAATCGTAATAATTTTCTGTCCATTTAGTACAGTTCAGGGAAAGCTGTGGGAAAGAATCAAATGGATAAAGGTTAAATCTCAATTTTCCTCTTCAAGTAAATGTTAACGTTGTTAAGAAAAAGTTGGGACCAATTTTCTACCAGAAGGAAGATACTTTTAATTGGAAAACTGAGTCAATATTCAAGTATTTTACATGTAGCTTATGGAAAATGTACGTAATGGATAGGATCATATTGATTTGTGATGTCAAAATCCAGTGCAGAGTTTTCCCAAAGGTGGGGTGGGGGGGAGGGAGGAGATGAAATGACTTCTCACTTCTGCTCTGGGTACTGAGGCCTGAGCTCTCCTCCAAAGAGGATGACAATTGTCCAAACACCTTTCAGCTCCAAGTTATTATCTAGGATTCCTTATTCTTTTGTGTGTGAGCAGCCTTTGGGCTCTCTCTAGAATGTTCTATCATGTGCCGAAGAAGAATAATAGTGAATTTTGAGTGGTCCAGGAGAGTTGTGTTTGAGGATTATGCCATGCTCCGCTTGGGTTCACAACCAGCTCGTGTAATTGTGGATACAGCTGTATTGTCAATGCAATAATTCACTCTCTCCAAGTTAGGGAATCCTCCAAGGTTTTAGCATAAAATATGTGTCAAATTTACTCTGGTGGGCCAGAAGAGTTCACACAGCCTGTTAGAGGGAAGTTTGCCCGCCATAGGTGAATCTCCCAAAGAGATCATCCCAAGAATGCCTGCCGAGGACTGAGAAATCAGGGCCAGCGGAGCGTCTCTGAGTTCTCAGTCCCACTGCAGGTGAACAGCAGCTCTTCTGGAATGGGATATTACTATTGGCAAGTCCTGGTTTTGAAAACCCAGAAAGCAGAGGAGGGGACTCAAAATTAAATTTATTCTTAGACCTGTATCTTAGAAATGTGTAGAGCAAGAAAGTCAGCACAGTGCCCTGGAATTCCCATCTGGTCCGTGGATTATTGGGGGGCACGTCCCGGGAGGTTCAGGTACCATAGACACCCCTTCAGGGCCGCAGTGGAAAAACTCTTGCTGCTATTCTTATGTCCAAGGAGTGATGCCGGCGGTACCTATGGTACCTCAATCACACACAGTTGCTCATTCCAGGCCCAGATAAGGCAGTTACATTGAAACTATTGCATCACCTTGCTGCAGTCATGCATGATTAAATAGATATGCTGGAAAGAGAGAGGAAGGAGGCCGATTACAGAGTTGAAGGAGTGTCATTTATGGTAAAACAGATTTTTCCTTTAGTGTTATAGTAAAATCAATCATAGGTACTGATAATTGCCACCCCGCACTTCTAGTATGGGTTTGATTTCTACATTTCTAATGTTTCCCATTTGTTTTGGGGACTTTTTGATGGTTTTGTTTGTTTGTTTGTTTTGTTTGTTTTGTTTTTAAGAGGGCCCCGAAGCAATATAAGATTAAGTTTTGTCCGAGGGCGGGTGACGGGGACGTGGAGTATGATAGTCACTTTTGTTCCAGTGTTAATTTTCAAAAACTCCGGATGTCTAATACTGAAAGCCAGTCCAGAGCGCGTAGAGTTAAAGAACTTGCTACATACCCCTCCTCCGGGCTGCAGGGCTGAATCACCCCGGGGAAGGAAAGTCTGTCTCACAGAATTATTAATTCACTACTGTGATTTCTTTCTCTGTTGCTAAAGGGGAGCCGGGGGAGGTGGTGTGGTAAGTCGAGTGGGCAGCCAGGAAATGTGATCTTTGTCTTGGTTCCTTGCGATTGGAGGAAATTCTGTCTTCTTTTGATTCAGAAACTTTAGCACTGTGACTTTTTTTTTTTAAGTAGTTTGACTTTTGTCTGTGGAAGCTACCCCAAGCCCACCTCTCTGGGGCTATAAAACCAATTGGCTTTGATGTAATTTTATCAAATGATGTCATGCCCATGAAGTACACACACAAAACCTAACCTTCTAGGGGCTCCCTGCCTACCTCTCACTCCTAGTCATCTCTAAAGAGGCACTTCTCAGCCAACACTGCTTGGACCTGTCGCCTTCAGTTTCCGCTTTGAACTTCATGTCACTTTTCCCCTTTACCTTCTTTTGAAGAGAAGTGAGCATTAACATGAAGTGAGCATTAACAGGTTGTGACAAAGTTTAGATGATGTGCGGCAGTTACTTTGAGTTATTCTGATAAAACATATTCCCCAAATTTGGGAGCAATATTATAAATAACCTTCAGTATATTTAATATAACTTCAGTATATTTTATTTCAAAAGATTCTTAGTTAGTATTTCTGTTTATTTTGAAAGAACTCTCCACAATTGTAGTATGATATTTGAATAACAATAATTTTTAAATTGCATATTTATTACATGATGGTCCATGAGCTGGGTTTAAAAAAAAGAACTTATTCAATTATAACACATCATGAGCTCAGTATTATCCCCATTTGACAAATGAGAGCACTGAGGCTCAGGAATTTCGTACAGCCGAGATTAAATATGCTGTTTGTCTAGCTCGAAAGCCCATACTACACAAAGAGAAAAATGTTGACACTGTTCAAACTAACTCTAATAAAGTTTTCTCCCATTTTGAATGTTTTTATAATTTTTTAAAAAACTGTAAAGTGAAAATTCAATACAAAAAAGTATATTTTTAACATATGTCTAAAGTCCAAAAAATAGGGGCACTTGGGTGGGTCAGTCGGCTAAGCGTCCGACTTCAGTTCAGGTCATGATCTCATGGTTCGTGGGTTTGAGCCCCACGTCGGGCTCTGTGCTGACAGCTAGCTTAGAGCCTGGAGCCTGTTTCAGATTCTGTGTCTCCCTCTCTCTCTGACCCTCCCCTGCTCACACACACTCTCTCTCTCTCTCTCAGAAATAAATAAAAACATTTTAAAAAATGTTAAGTCTAAAAAATAATAATAATGTGATGGATACTTGGATGCCCACCACTGAGCTTAAGAACTTAGAACACTTTGTGGGGTGCCTGGGTGGCTCAGCCATTTAAGTGACTGACTTCAGGTCATGATCTCAAAGTATGAGTTTGAGCTACGTGTCAGGCTCTGTGCTGATGGCTCAGAGCCTGAAGCCTGTTTTGGATTCTGTGTCTCCCTCACTCTCTGCCCCTCCCCTGCTTGTACTCTGTCTCTCTCTTTCTCTCAAAAATAAATTAACATTAAAAAATTTAAAAAAAGAAAACTTAGACAATACTTTTGAAAACCCATGGACCTTTATGAATCCTATTCTTCATCATTCCAGAAACTTGTGATTTAGTGGATGAGGGTAAGTGATCTCTTTGGTTAACAAGTAGGCTTCTTGAGAAAAGGACTGTTTTTTGTTACAGGTTCATGATTCTTTTGTTTTTCTTCATAGTTTTACCACATGGGGGCATTTATCCCTAAACAGTATTGTTTTATTTTGCTCAGGTTTGAGCTTAATATAATTTTCTTTTGTGACTTGCTCTTTTCAATCAAAATTATTTGTGCTGATGAGAATAGTGGGTACCTCTTCGTCTGTACTATTACATAGTATTCAACTGTATGAATATACCACATTTATTCATCCATTCTCTCCTTTATCTGCATCTGTTTCTGATCTTACTGTTACAAAAAAAAATGAACATTCTCACCAAGCTAAAATTTACCTTGAGTATATTTCCATGAGTAAAATTGGCAAGTTGGAGGGTACATGAATGTTCAACTTTACAAGGTGATGTCAATCACTTTTTAAAAATACTTTGAAAGAAAATGTTTTACATTTCTGCTTACAGTATTTTAGATGTTTCACTGTTGCACATTCTCATCAATACTTGTTCAAAGAACTTTTGATTTTTGCTGGTCTGGTAGACATGAAACAGAATCTCATTTTGAGTTTGGTATAAATCTCCTTGATTACTAATGAGCTTGAAATTCTTTTCATGATTATTGATCACTTGGGTTTGCTCTTCTATGACAAATCTGCTCATATTTTCACTTATTCTCCATTGTTTTTCTGTTCTGTTTGCCATTTTTTAATTAATTTGTAGACTGCCTTTCTTATTACTGTTTTTTTACTAGACCTATATGTGGCAAATACCTTCTCCAAATTTTTTCCCACATTTTCACAAACAAAGTCTTGGTTTTAATGTTGTCAAATTTATTTTTTTTCCTTTATAAGCAAAATTCTTATTTCAGAAATCTTTTTCTTCTCAGAGGTCATAAAAATGTTACCCTCTATTCTCATCTAAGCTTTCATTAAGTTTTGTTTTCCATATTTAAATCTTTAATATCTCTGAAATTGATTTGGGGATATTGGAGAGAATAGTGAGGAATTTGATTTTATTTTTCTACTGTGAATTCGGGGAGGCACACGATCTGAAGCCAGACCACCTGGGTTCAATAATTAAAATGTTAAAACATTCTCCATAACATTGTTGCTTTTCTTTTGAAAAGAGTATTTCTTTTTTTTTTAATTTTTTAAATGTTTATTTATTTCTGAGGGACATGAGCAGGGGAGGCGCAGTGAAAGAGGGAAACATACAATCTGAAGCAGGCTCCAGGCTCTGAGCTAGCTGTCAGCACAGAGCCAATCATGGGACTTGAACCCACAAACCGTGAGATCATGACCTGAGCCGAAGTCGGACGCTCAACCGACTGAGACACCCAGGTGCCCTGAAAAGAATATTTCTGTGTACCTTATGTTCATATTGCTTTTATGACTACTGAGTTTTTTTTAAACTTTGGTTATTTTTTTTAACTTATATGCTATTATATAAAAATTTAAAAAATACAATTGAGGGGTGCCTGGATGGCTCAGTGAGTAGTGTCCCACTCTTGATTTTGGCTCAGGTCATGATTTCATGGTTTCATGAGTTGGAGCCCCGCCTCGGGCCGTGCGCTGACAGTCTGGAACCTGCTTGGGATTCTCTGTCTTCCTCTTTCTCTGCTCCTCCTCCACTTGCTCCGTCTCCGCCTCTCTCAAAATAGATAAATAAACTTTGAGAAAAAATACAATCGACTTTTATGTATAGAGTTTGTTTTTTAATAAACTATGGATTCTTTCCGATTCTCTGTGAACACAGTTATATCATGGGAAGTGTGATTTCCAAGTTTTGTGTCTGTGTATTTGTGTTTGTGCGTGCACATGGGTATAAAAACACACTAAAGACTAAAAAGGTATCCATTATTCTGTTATTTTACAAACAAAAATTAACTTTGTTGTATTTATTTTATTCTTTGTCCATATACATGAATTGTTTATGTTATAATTTTGATGTGTCTTCTCATCTTAAAATAATATATGTTAATTGTAGAAACCTGACAAAAAGGCCTAACAAGAAAATCAAAATCACACATAATTTCATCACGCAATTTATACCATGTATCCAAACTCAGCTATCTGTTCCTTATTTTCAAAAGTTGCAGTTTCTAGTGAATAATTATGTTTTGATGTTATACTCATTTGGTCTTTTTTTTTAATAATAAACACATATTTCCAACACAAATGAGGTAATGTACATTCAATTATGTAACCTGATATTTTTCATAAACAATATATGTAGCCATTTGTTCACATTACTGGAAATTCTTCTGCAACAGTATTTTTGATGAATACATAGTATAGTCCATTGTATGTCGAATTATATATGTTTGTGTATTAGAAGTTAATTATTTTGTTACATACAGACAGTATTCAATTTTTTCCTACTATAAATAGTTATAGCTTTTTATCCATCCTTGACAATTTACTCAGGGAAAATTTCTGGAGTACAAGATTCTAAGTTTTAAGAAACATGACATGCTGGGCGCCTGGGTGGCTCAGGCAGTTGAGCATCCGACTCAGCTCAGGTCGTGATCTCGTGGTTTGTGAGTTTGAGCCCTGCATGGGGCTGTGTGCTGACAGCTCAGAGCCTGGAGCCTGCTTGGGATTCTGAGTCTCTTTCTCTCTCTCTGCCCCTTCTCCACTCACACTTTGTCTCTCAAAAGTGAATGAACATTTTTTAAAAAAATTAAAAATTAAAAACATGGCATGCCAAACTGCCTTCCCGTGATTTTATTCTAATATTAAATTCTACCAACTATGTGTCTGATCTACTCTGTGATCCTCTCTCTCTCTCTCTCTCTCTCTCACGCACACACACACACACACACACACACACACGCACACACGCACACACACACACCCCCCGAGACTCTAAACTTGATTCATTAAATGGAACCAAAAAACTTCCTAAAAGTTTCACTAAAACTACCTGGGAAAACTTTCTGCAAAATTACCCACCCTAGAAATTGGTATGCTTTCTCCCCTGGAGCTTAAAAAAAAATGTGTTGTCTCTGGGCACTTTTCAACAAGATAATTATAGTATAAAACTTAGTTTCTTTCTAAGGTGGAAAAGAAGCTTTTTATTTTAATTTTATTGTGTCTGATGGAATTCCTTCATGCATTTATTGCTTTGTTTCTAAATATAAGTATGACAAGATCAGTGGTGGCTGTGGTCACAGAGGGGTTTTTGGAAACAATTTTAACTTCGGGCATACCCCTGAACGTGGGCAGCGCCTACACATTGTCATCTCAGCCTTCTCTTACCCTTTTGGGAAGTCCTGATACCTTCCAGAGGAGATTTTTTTTTTCTACTTTATTTTACCATTCTCAACTCAGTGGGGGGTTTCCTTACACCCCCAGCCTAACAAACTTGCACAATTTTAAAAGGCATTACTATATTGAGAATACAAATGCTAGAATACTGTTTCTCACCTCTGGCTACACGTTAAAATCACTTAGGGAGGTTTTTGTTTGTTTGTTTTTCTTAATGGCTCATATCTGAGCCCCGTCCTGATACTCAGATTTAATTTGCCTGAAGTGCCAACCCCAGTCACGGGTGTTCTCCTGTGGACTCTGTCCCCCACCTTCTGTGAATGAAGTTAGAAAAAGGTAAAAGGATACAAGAGAGAAGATACTCATAAGTCAGGAGTTGAAGTCTCTCTGTTGTAGTAAAACAAGGTTACAAAGTAGAAGAAGGTTAATTCATACTGGTTTGGGAAAATTAGATAATGTAAGAATTGTATCCTTTCTTCATTGTGTTTAGAACATCCCCTTCAACTCAGTAATCGGCTTCCTACATCATAAGTATCTTCAAAGGGTGTCATTTCATGGTTAATTACTTCTCATTTCCCTTCAAGCAAGGAGGCCAGGACAGGAGATTAGAGATGGGTAAGGGGAAGGACAGGGATGGAGGAATGACACAAAAGTATGTGAAGGACAAAAATAAGGAAAAGGAGAGGAAGCATGAGTGAAATGAAGGAAGAGAGCAGAAACAGCAGATCAGTGGCAGGGAGGGGGTGTCCTGGAGGGACAGGCAGGGACACTCAGGAAACATGTGGCCAGTGAAAAAATTGACAGGAAATAAAGAAGTCATGGTAGAAGACTGATGGAAAAGGAAGAAACAGCTTTGGCACACCAATGCCTGGGACTCACCTCAGCCAGAAAGCTGAGGAACCCAGCCTTCCCATTTGTTCATATGCTCCTACTCTGACAGTACCGGGGAGTCCCAAGTGTAGGTAGTTCAACCCCACCTCTTCAATAAGACGGCAGTTACTTATAACATCATACATGGGGATGGTATAAGTTTCCTCGGCGATCTGTTTATCTTACAATTGTATATTCCTCAGTTCTGTTCTTGAATAATGTCTATGCATTCACAAATTAGAAATAAACATGGTGTTTATCTTTCATACAGCATCAGCATATATATATATATATATGGGGTCAAGGTGAGAAAATCATGTTTCTACTAACCAGCATCTTCTGTAATTCTTCTATTTGAATTAAGAATGCTAGGGGTCGCCTGGGTGGCTCAGTCGGTTAACATCCAACTTCAGCTCAAGTCATGATCTCACGGTTTGTGGGTTGGAGCCCTGCATTGGGCTCTGTGCTGACAGCTCAGAGCCTAGAGCCCATTTCAGATTCTGTGTCTTCTCTCTCTCTGCCCCTCCCCATTCAGACTCTGTATCTCTCTCTCTCTCTCTCTCTCTCTCTCTCTCTCAAAAATAAATAAACATGAAAATAAATGAATGCTAGGAATGGCATATACCCATGTTTTTAGTTGTATTGTTTACAAGAAGCCTGAAGGCAAGCACTTCTGGTTATCATTAAGTGACTCAACAACTGTGATGTTTCCAAGCTGGGTGTCTTTCGGCCCAGTCAACCTCAAGGTATTGTATTTGTCCTTATGGTTTGCTTCCCGGTTTGTAAGACTTTGTCCTCAGTTCAGCATCTCAAGCAGGAATCAGGGGCAAGAGAAAGTTTCTGTACTCTTAATCAGAAAGCGAAATATTTTTTCTCAAAAGTCCCTCTGCAAATCTACTTAATGCCTTTTTCACCAGAAATCAGTCAAATGGCCACCCTTACTCCAAGAGAGTATGGGAAAGAGACCCTGTGGCTCTTTAGGTTTCATAATAGGAAAAGGGACAAGAGAAAGGGGCTGAGATTAGTTTAAGAAAACCCAACCCACAGGGACTTCCATACCTTCTTCCCTTTCATGACTGGGATCCTTCTCTGTGCTCTTCTCCTTCTTCATGCCCTCAAACACCATTTTCAAACTATATTCTTTTTATGCAAACACAAGCCTGAGGAGTTTCCCACCAATTAAAATAAAGCCCAGCACATGCACATGTGTTTTTGAAACGTTGTTTTTTTTATAATACCCATATTTCCCCCCTGGGGGCATTACTTAGCTAATATATTCTCTGGGTCCTTTGACTCTTCTTGGCATCTACCATCTTTAAAATTTCTGACTTCAAGTATAACATAGCTATAGCTACTCTTGCTGCAGCTGTGAACAAGTCAGAGGGTTATTTATTGCTTTCACCAGTGAAGCTACATGTCCACTGTCTAAAAAAAGAAAAAACAGGTTCAAAATAGAGTTACTTGCCCCCACAATAGCAAACCAAGACTTAACTGCAGAAATATGACTTTCACTGTCAATCTGGAATTTCCTGATCAACACTAGTGAGGTCATCTGCATAATAAACCCCTGCCTTTCCCCCAAAGGAAGGTGACCTTGCCTAAAACAATCCTTTCTTTTCTTTTGCTTATCACTTGTCCAGCTCCATTTCTGCCTTAAAAAGTCTTCCATTTTATACAGCTCTTTGAAGCTCCTGTCTGATTGGTAGCTAAGATTCTGCCCAATTCATGAATCTTTGAACAAAGTCAATTACATCTTCAAATTTACACATTTAAAATTGTTTTTAACAGATTTGGTGGCAGCGGTGGGATCTGATGCAAACTTCTGATGGCATTTGGGGACAAGAAACATACATGGTACCCTGTGAACTTTTTCGGGTTCTCTGTCTTTCTTGTCATTTCTGAGGGCTGTGGATAAGTTCCTCTCACTTCTTAGCTCCTCTTTGCCTTGCACTCCTAATCTGTCAATTAGATCTATCCATCTACTGATTGGTTTTCCACTTTTCCTTATTTGGTTGGAAATTTCAGCCCTGTTTTTTTTTTTCCCAGATCCATAGTTTCCATGGTGCTGGTAGCAGCTGCAGTTCTCTATTTGTTTGACATCAGTCCGTGGTCCCCGTTCCTTGAGGTCTACTGTTTCATTCTTTTCCCCAATTCCCAGATTGCACATTGGGAGCAGTTTGTGGTTACCTGCTAGAGTCGGACTGAATGTAGTAAGTAAAAGCTAATACTAATGGGAATCTCAACAGCCAAAAAGAAAAAAGAAAGAAAAGAAAAGAAAAGAAAAGGAAAGGAAAGAAAAAAGAAAAGAAAAGAAAAGAAAAGAAAAGAAAAGAAAAGAAAAGAAAAGAAAAGAAAAGAAAAAGCCACAGAATTTCTGGGTATGCATTAAACATTTAAAAGATGTTAGTGTGTTACCAGTCTATCTATTATAGCCACTAACTTAGGAAGCAAACAGATGAAACCTGGCACAGCCCTGCTGTGGCCCAACTGCTCTGTCCTGGGGATCCCGAGGGGATGGACAAAGCATAGCTCCTGACTGGGTTTGCCAACACCATTGCCAAACAAACTCAGATAAACTGGTCACAAGAGAAGTCAGTGACTTAAGAGACTAGGGTTTGGAGAAAAGGAGAAATTTATGTTGGGAGCCAGCAGCTGGCAGAGGTAGTTGGCTCAGATCTTAACAAGTGACTTCTCTATCTGCAAGATGGACACGTAGAGTTTTATGGAGATATGTTCAAGGGGGTACAAGCAAGAGAGCAGGCAGGAGCCTGTGATCATGGACGGGATCCTGTGATCATGGACGGGAGTCAGTACTTCATGGGCATGGGGTGTGTGTGTGTGTGTGTGTGTGTGTGTGTGTGTGTGTGAGGCACGGTCTTCCAGGCATTCTATTGCTCTCAGGGCTTTTCTGGCTTGGCGGTTGGAATGTTCCAGTCATTGCAAAACATCTTCATCTGTGTGTCAAGAAAGTTCAATAAAAAATAACTATTGGAGGGGTGCCTGAATGGCTCAGTCAGTTAAGCATTGGACTCTTCAGCTCAAGTCATGATCTCATGGTTTGTGCATTCAAAGCCCACGTTCAGCTCTGCACTGACAGTATGGAAGCTGCTTGGCATTCTCGCTCACTCCACCCCTCCCCCTCCCCCACTCTCTCTTTCAAAATAAATAAATAAGTCTTTGAAAATAAAAGAAATAACTGTTGGGGTCTATAGTTGAGCAAGAGAGTTCACTGACAAGAGGACTCATCACCCAACTGAATGATTCTCCTGTTAGAATAATTTGGTCATGAAATGGGTTAGATTAACTCTAGGTCACCCATCAACCTCAAGAAAATGTCCATGCAGTGGGGCGGACTGTAAAATATCACATAATCCCCAACCCTGCAGCATATCCCTTTTGCCTCTGAGAGACTCAAGCAAGGTTAACTAAAAGAAATACAATCCTTTAAAAAAAATGTTTAACATTTATTCATATTTGAGACACAGAGACAGCGGGAGTGGGGGGAGGGGCAGAGAGAAAGGGAGACAGGATCCCAAGCAGGCTCCAGGCTCAGAACTGTCAGCGCAGTGGCTGACACGGGGCTCGAACCCACAAACTGTTTGATCATGGCCTGAGCTGAAGTGACACTTAACCAACTGAGCCTCTCAGGCACCCCAGGAATAGGACCTTTTAATTAATTTATTTTATTTTTAATTTTTATTAATGTTTATTTTAGAGAGACAGAGTGTGAGTGGGGGAGGTGCAGAGACAGAGAGAGATGGAGACACAGAATCTGAAGCAGGCTCCAGGCTTCGAGCTGTCAGCACAGAGCGCGACATGGGGCTTGAACTCACAAACTGAGAGATCATGACCTAAGCCAAAGTCAGACGCTTAACCAACTGAACCACAGGAGAGCCCTGTGGATCATTTAACCTAAGAGTTAACTGCACCACTTTCTGGCACACTTGCTTATTTTATGTCTAAAAACTGTAGTCCCAGGAGCCATAGGTAACTACAAAAATGGCAAAATCTCACTAATTAATCTTTTGAGTTAAACAAATAGAATGGGGCACCTGTTTTAATTGGTATCCAGAAGCTCCCAAAGGGCTTCGAGTTACTGAAATAGCATCATTAAAAGATTTGTTACAAAAGTCTAACGAAAAAGTAAAGACACAGAAGTACCAAAAATAGAAGCTGGTAAGATTGGTGTGATTCCTACTGCTCGTTTTTCCCTTCCTTTACCTGCACACTCACACTTTACTCTGTCTGAGCCGCCTTTCCACTCCGGAGAGACTATTAAACAGTTACCTTTTATTTTTTTACTTTTTTTGTGTGTGTGTCCTCAAGAAGTTTATTAATCACAAGAGAAAACAGATACAGAAGCAAAAATGTCATAGTAATATGCTAAATGCTAAAATTGAGATATAGAAGCACAAAGAAATAGCACAGAGCCCTGATTGGGAGTTCAGTTCATTTTCCTGAAGGAGATGTGCCCAAAACAGATCTTGATAGACAAGTTAAATACAGGAAGGGGGGAAATGAAGAGTTTTCCAGGCAAGGGGAAGAATAGGAGCAAAGGCACAAGGGTGTGTAATAGCATAGCACGGTTTGCCCTTGATCTCCACAAGTGATTGAAATACATGAAATGGTTAGTGGTGCCTGGGGAAGAAAGCTAAGTGATTTTCATTCGGGCTTTTTTTTTTTTTTAACAAATAGTTTATTGTCAAGTTGGTTTCCATATAACACCCAGTGCTCATCCCCATAAGTGCCCTCCTCCATGCCCATCTCCCCCCTCCCCGCCCCACAGCCATCAGTCCTCAGTTTGTTCTCAGCATTCGAGAGTCTCTCATGGTTTGCCTCTCTCCCTTTCCCCCATTTCCCCCCTTCTTCTCCCCCAAGGTCCTCCGTTAAGTTCCTCCTAACCCTCCTATACGTGCAAACATATGGTATCTGTCCTTCTCTGCCTGACTTATTTTGCTCAGCATAACACCCTTAAGGTCCATCCATGTTGCTACACATGGCCAGATTTCATTGTTTCTCATTGCCATGTAGTATTCCATGGTATAGATAAACCACATCTTCTTGATCCATTCATCTGTTGATGGACACTTAGGCTCTTTCCATGTTTTAGCTATTGTGGAGAGTGTTGCTATGAACATTGGGGTACATGTGCTCCTATGCCTCAGCATTTCTGTATTCCTTGGGTAAATTCCTAGCAATGCTATTGCTGGGTCATAAGGGAGTTCTATTGTTAGTTTCCTGAGGAACCTCCACGCTGTTTTCCAGAGGGGCTGTACCAGTTTACATTCCCACCAACAGTGTAGGAGGGTGCCCATTTCTCCACATCTTCGCCAGCATCTCATGTTCTCTGATTTGGTCATTTTAGCCACTCTGACTGGTGTGAGGTGGTATCTCAGTGTCATTTTGATATGTATTTCCCTGATGAGTAGGGATGCTGAGCATCGTTTCATGTGTCTGTTGGCCATCTGGATGTCCTCTTTGGAGAAGGGTCTGTTCAAGCCTCTACTACAAAGCTGTCATCATCAAGACAGTATGGTATTGGCACAAAAACAGACACATAGACCAATGGAACAGAATTGAGAACTCAGAAGTGGACCCAAAAGTATACAGCCAACTGATCTTGACAAAGCAGGAAAGAATAGCCAATGGAAAAAAAAAAACAGCCTTTTTAACAGATGGTGTTGGGAGAACTGGACAGCAACATGCAGAAGAATGAAACTAGAACATTTTCTTACACCATGCACAAAATCAACTCAAAATGGATAAAGGACCTGAACATGAGACAGGAAACTATCAACACCCTAGAGGAGAAAGCAGGAAACAACCTCCTTGACCTCCACCGCAGCAACTTCTTACTTGACACATCCCCAAAAGCAACGGAATCAAGAGAAAAAAATGATTGGGACCTCATCAAGATTAAAAGCTTCTGCACAGGAAAGGAAACAACCCAGAAAATTAATAGGCAACCAACGGAATGAAAAAGATAGTTGCAAATGACATATCAGATAAAAGGTTAATATCCAGAATCTATAAGGAACTCACCAAACTACACGCCCGAAAAACAAACAACCCAGTGAAGAAATGGGCAGAAGATATGAACAGACACTTCTCCAAGAGGACATCCAGATGGCCACAGACATGAAACGATGCTCAGCATCCTCCTCATCAGGAAATACAAATCAAAACCACACTGAGAGAATTCTTATCAAAAGAAAAAAAAACAAAGGAAAGAAAGTCATTTGAACTTGACTTGTCAAGAACAAATACAAATCTTGTGTCTTCTCCAGAAATATTAAAAAAAGCTATCTTTATCAATCCAGGAAAACGATTTAGATCTTGCTTCTTGTGCAACCGGTGAGTTTTGTATTATGGTACCTAATTCATGGCATTTTTAATTTTTCAATTTTTTTTTCTATTTTTTAAATTTATTTTTTATTTTTTACAAATAGTTTACTGTCAAGTTGGTTTCCATATAATATCCAGTGCTCATCCCGACAAGTGCCCTCTTCCATGCCCATGATGAGGACTCTTGAATGCTGAGAACAAACTGAGGACTGATGTGGGGAGAAGGGGGAGATGGGCATGGAGGAGGGCATTTATTTTTAAATAGTTGTCAAGTTGGTTTCCAGATAACACCCAGTGCTCATCCCCACAAGTGCCCTCCTCCATGCCCATCACCTCCCTTCCCCTCCCCCCCATACTCATCAGTCCTCAGTTTGTTCTCAGCATTCAAGAGTCTCTCATGGTTTGCTTCCCTCCCTCTCCCTCCCTATTTTCCCCCTTCTTCTCCCCCGCGGTCTTCCATTAAGTTCCTCCTAGTCCTCCTATATGTGCAAATATATGGTATTTGTCCTTCTCTGCCTGACTTATTTTGCTCAGCATAACACCCTCAAGGTCCATCCATGTTGCTACACATGGACAGATTTCATTCTCTCTCATTGCCATGCAGTGTTCCATTGTATAGATAAACCGCATCTTCTTGATCCATTGGTCAGGTGATGGATACTTAGGCTCTTTCCATGTTTTGGCTATTGTTGAGAGTGCTGCTATGAACATTGGGGTACATGTGCTCCTATGCATCAGCACTCTTGTATCCCTTGGGTAAATTCCTAGCAGTGCTATTGCTGGGTCATAGGGGAGTTCTAGTGTTAATTTTTTGAGGAGCCTCCACACTGTTTTCCAGAGGAGTTGCACCAGTTTGCATTCCCACCAACAGTGTAGGACGGTGCCCGTTTCTCCACATCCTCATGGCAGTAATTTTTTAATGGAAGCTATAAGTTCTCGGTTTATATCTGCATGTTTGTGTGTATGTATGTGAATATACATATGTGTGTGTGTTTTATATATGTGGGTATTTCAATATCCAGATTGTATTGCCAAAATTAATTTGTAAAAGAGCTCTATTTAATTGACTTAAAAAAATTAAGTACTTGTATATAAATGAAATTCTCAGAAATATAATAGAAACTAAATCAAATGAATTTCAGGTTCACATGATCTGGGAAAATATTTGGTATCAATGCTGTTTTAAGTTTGTTGGTTTCATTAAAATGGACCTGCCTCTAGAGTTATCAGCATTAAATATAATAGTTTTATTCTACCTAGGCTTACTAAAGGTCAGATGAATTCATGTTTCTCTTACAAAATTCGTCAATAAGAAAAATAGCGTGGGATGATTACTGACTTTGCATAATATCTCACAAAGTGTTGTGGGTAGTCTAAACATAATAGCTAAGAACAAATAAATCAAGTTGATGAAAGTAGGGTAAAAAAGGGTTTTGGTGAACTTTTTAAATAGTTTCCCAAAATCATTAGTTCATTAAATATCCAGGCCATTTCTAAAGAAGATATAGAGTTCATTAGATATCCAGATCATTTCTAAATAAGATATATAGTTTACAACTCCTTACTTCTTAGTTTTCACTAGAAGTTAAAGATTTCTGAGCATTAAAAATTTGAATATATGTAATTAAACCTAGAAATAGTAAGGGAAAGAAATTTTATATATGGTCAGGATTGGCTAAGACTGGAATGAATTTTTAATGAAGTAAATGAGTACTAATATCACAAGTTAAGTCAGTGCAAAATTAGAATTTGGTTTTCTCAGTTAAAAGGACAAAATTTTATTGGACTACCACTCTGTTCTTAAAATAAGAGACTGAAAGGTTTTTCTTTACCTGTTAAGTAATCAGCTTAGAAAAAACAAAGACCTTGTGTTTTGTCAACGTCATCACCCATGTTCCTTGTCGTCCTTATCGGGCCTTTGATAAGTTAAGCAAACTTAGTCATGTCTATATTAAAAAAGCTAAGTTTTGCTCAGAACAATGTCACTTTCTACATTTGCCTGTGAAGTCTTTAGTTGTCACCGTGGGTAAATGGGTAACTAAGAATTGTTTCACAATGACCTATGAGCCAAGTGTTGTAAAAACTTCCGTTATTTTTGACAAACTTTCCCAAACTGAACTCTAAATGACAACTTTCTGACCTTGAAATAATTTTGGAATGTTTCCCTACCACATCTCGAAAACTTTATTTTCTCTCCATATAAAAAAGGAGATGTTAAACCCATTAGGTATATTCAATATGTTAAATCATGTGAGAAGCATTGTCAAATAAGAAGTAATACTAAGCCTCCCTTATGTTGTATTTGGTATTTGTACAAGTCTATGTTATCAGTGTTGTAGAAATTGTATGAAATTTCTGGTCTGATATGTCCTAGTATAATGTTATCACTTATAATTCCAGTTATTTTCTTTAAATGCTGTATGTTATAGAAAAAAAAACACATTTTTGGGGTCAGTGCCATTATAATGAACTCTCATCAGTTCCCTAACAATGGACATTTTTAAAAGTCTTTTGTCATTTACAGTTATTGCTTCACTCTGATCCTTTGCAAAGGTGTTCCTGCAAAAGTACTTAATTTTCAAGGAAATTCAAGGAAAGGACTTTTTTGATAACTTCAAGATCACAAAACTGAACTGCGTAAGAATTTCCCAAAAGCTGGATTCAGGTAGAACCAATATCAGTTACATGGGATTGAATGAATCAAGGAAGTTGATTTTCACCAATAAAACTTCTTGTTTAAAACATTTCCGCCTCTTTAATATTTTGTTTTCCCAAATTTTAGGAAACTTTTTTCACTTTTCTCTTATGCAATAAACAATTTGGTAGGACATACTTTTGTGAACAGAAAGGAAATATTTACTTTTTCTCCTTACCTGATCTCTCCAGAACCCTTGAGATTCTTTTCATGGATATATAATTATTTACATAAATTCAATGAGAATCTGTTCTTGTAACAGGAGACTTTAGGAAATATTGATTATAACACCCAGACTTTGTAATGTCATATTTGAGAGAAATGTGCATAGATTCAGATATGACCAGCCAGTTTTAAGGAGCTAAGTTTGACTTTATGGAGATAATAAAACTCCTTGGAAATATTGACCTGTTACCTTGCTTACAAGGGTTTTGAAAAAACAATCTTAAAAAGAGCTTATATGAACAATCAGAATTTACTGCACTTATGTAAATAATCAAGTTAAGTCTAATGCAAACGAATTAGTTCTACTGTAATTATCCTTGGGAGGAAATGGGGATAATTATAGAGAGAAAAATTAGGTTTGCACCTTTGTCTATATTAGATCCTAATCCTGTGAATTGTCTTTGAGGTTCTGTTATACAACTGGACTAGATCGTGAGTCCTTCTGGTTTCCTCAAACATCTGGCTGCAACTCAGTAAACTGATGTTTCCCAACCCACTCTTCTGATTTGTAATCACTAAGAATTAAAGACTGCTCCTGAATCGTCTTTGAAGAGACTCTACCAGGTCCCTGTCACTACTTCAGGGATTTGACCTTTGAGTCCACACCTCATAGCTAAAGAAGGTTCCAATTGACACCTTGTCCTGTGAAAATGCTAGAGACCCCCGTCTCCAATTGGCTAGTGAGAAAAGTGGCTGGCTTCGAGGTAGACAACTCTCAAAACACCAGATCAAGACTTCATACCTTAATCATGAAAACCTTTCTTCTTCCTTTTCTTTCCTTTACTCTGGCATTGGTCTGGAAAAATAATATCCTCATCAGTATCTCTCTGGTTATTGCTAAGGGAGCAACCTTTGAAATTTAGAAAAAAAATTTTTTTCAGGCCAGGAGAAAACCTAACTGACCCTTCGCTTGAACAGGCAAATGCAATAATCTCTGTGAATGAATTTATAAACAGTACCACCTTAACAAATATGGTTTGTGCCTTAGCAGGCTTCATTTTTGTTTGTGTGGTTGATGTGGAAAACAAAGGCAGGAGAAAAAAAATTAAATTTCCTTACAATTTACAGCCTGCTGACAAGTTCTTGAGACAGGCAAAGTGATATCCCTCTAAGAACTCAGCTGCACTGATGATGACACTTTGCTAAGGGCAAAAGGCAATTTTAGCCCCACTCCCCAGGATCCTGTAAAGTCTACTCTAACATATAAAAATTACCTTATCTCTACCACCCCCCCAAGATATATGTTAGCAATCATACTCCAAGCTTATGGTCCACTGATATACATCAGAGAAGTCTCACGACTGAGTTTTTTTCCAAACAGTGGTGACCATTTTCTAACAGTGGCTAGCCCCTTAAGGTCCTGGAAACCTTGCTTCCAAAATTCCTAGAGACTTGTGCTATCCCTAACTCACTCTCAACTTGAAGGTATGTAATCAGTCATCCATCACAACTCTGGTGCAGCTCTTTCTGCCCCCTGGGTCCTGTCCCCATGCTTTGTTTAATAAAACCACCTTTTTGCACTGAAGAAATCTCAAGAATTCTTTCTTGGCATTCAGCTTTACATCAGCCGTTATCATTCTCCTTGAGCCTATGAATGCCTAAATACCTGGTCCATAGCTGAGCAATGCCCCTTAGCTTACTGTGCCCCTATCTTTTTACAGACAAACCAAAACACCTCTTTGGTCAACTGTGCTGAATTTACATCATCAACTTAGAAAGAACCTACCAGGAAGTTTCCATGATTCATGATCCACTTCCTTTGGCAGGTCCCTGGATAGGAGTAAGTGCAAAAGAGGCTATGACCAAAAATCTCTCCTTGGGGCACCTGGGTGGCCCCGTCTGTTAAGCATCCAACTCTTGGTTTCAGTTCAGGTTATGATTTCACAGGTTCATGAGACTGAGCCCCACATCAGGCTCCATGCTGATAGCATGGGATTCCCTCTTTCTCCCTCTGTCTCTGCCCCTCCCCTCTAGCAAAATAAATAAACTTAAAAATATGTTTTTAAAAAGAAGAAATCTCTCCTTAATACTCAAAAATATTGCAGAATCTGCTGCAAAAGTGATACCTGCCAGGCAAAACTCTTTACACTCTCTGGTCAAAGTTGTTAATAGACTTAACAACTCTCTATTATCTCTTAGTTGAGCTAGGAGTCTGTGCTTTGACCAGCACCACCTGCTGAGCCTGGCTTAACACTTCTGGGAAGTTGAAAGTCAGTTACAAAGGATCACTGGGCAAGCCACTTGATTTAAAAAGGTAACTTCTTCAGTGGGGTCTTTTCTATGACTTACTTGACTTTGGTTCTTTTGGGCCTTGGGGCCATGACTCTGGAGTACACTCCAAACATTGTGAATTATACTGCTTAGAGTAATAATAGGTGCATTATATTCTTTCAAAGACTTTAAATGAATGTTTGCAGTCACTAGACACCAAGTAAATGACCAACTGAAGAACTGTGAGCTGGAAATCATGACCTGTGAATGCCATAGAGATTCAGCAAAACATATGACCTGTAAGTATCATACGGAGGGTGAGTAAAAGCCATAAGAACTACAGAGTGGTAGCTTAGAGTTGTTCAAATGACTTCAATTTTGATCACATCTCTCAGTCAGTTAGGCTGACAGTCTAATCGAAAGGGGAGAATTGTTCAAACAAACAAACAAGCAAGCAAACAAATGATGGGTCCAAAATAGAATGACTTGCTCCCATGATTAACTGCAGAAATATGATCTTCAACCAGTCAATCAGCAATTTCCTGATGGGCACCAGGGAGGCCCATATGCATGATAGACCCCTGCCCTGCCCCCCAAGGAAAGTGACCTTGCCTGACACATTCTTCTTTTCTTTTACTAAGAATTTTTGTTCCACACCATTTCTGTCTCTAGAAATCTTCCATTTTGTACAGCTCCTCACAGCTATGTTACATGGGATGCTGTCTGCATCATGAATTGTTGAATCAAGACAGTTAGATCTTCAAATGTTCTCAACTGACTTTTGGGTTTTAACACCACAAATTCTCTAACTTCTTCAACATCTCCCTCCACCTCAGTAGTCTTATTCTTTTCAGTAACAGGGAATTTTCTATTCCCATTTGACTTTCCTATAAATAAACAAAACCTCAGCTGTTTTTATTATTAGAGTGCCCTTTATAGACACTCAATGTTACTGTCCACTAAGAAGTCTTCCTTCAAGTGTTGGACAGTTTGGAGAGGTTGGAAGTTGAGTTGTGTGCCCAAATTAAGTTCCTAGACCCAGTACCAATGTGAGGATCAAAGGAGGAGCTTCCCAAACACCACCAAACAATTCCTGGACACAGTTGGGGTATCCAAAAATTAATTCAATTCTGACATTATCTACCCAAACATAATGTCAGATTCCACAAGTTAAGGGTCCATAAGACCCTTAAGTACTATAAGAGTGCTCTCTTTTCCACTTCAGATGCCAGTCACACATTCAGGTTGTCACCTGTGCTTCTGACAGAGGGGCTATCAATTGGGAATTCCAACAACCTCCTCCCTGGACTTCAAACACAAGTTCAAGTTGTTGCCTGTCGTTCTGACCTACAGGCTATTATATCAGAGGTTCTCATGACCCCCTTCTCAGGTTCAATTCACAGAACTCAAGAAAACATTTTACTTACTAGATTGCCCATTTATTATAAAACAATATAACTCAAGAACAGCCAGGTGAAAGAGATGCATTGGGCAGGGAATAAGGCAGGGACACAGAGCTTCCATGCATTCTCCAGGTGTGCCACTTTGTCCAAATGTCCACATGTTCATCCAGAAGCTCTCTGAACTTTGTTCTTTTGGGATTTTATGGACGCTTCATTACATAGGTATGACTAATTGAATAATTGGCCATCAGTGACTGAACTCAGCCTTTAAGTCCTCTTCTCTCCCTGGAGGCCTGAAGGTGGGCCTGAGAGTTTCAACCCTCTAGTCACTTGGTTGGTTTCACTGGCAACCAGACTCATCCTTGGCTGCTGTCCAAAACTCACCTCAATAACATCACAAAAGACACATTTAAGCTCTCTAGCAAATTCCAAGGGTTTGGGAGCTATGAGCCAGGAATTTATTATGGATGAATCAAAATGAGCAAATACATATTTTGTATAAATCACAATATCGCAGTGCCCCCTACTGTGTTCTCATAGTTTCCCACGCTTCCATTGCTCTGTGGCACATGCTAGCACTTCCGCCATCAGCCCCACAGTATTCACCTCATCATCCCTTGAGCCCCGTATAACCTTCAGGTTTGAGGGGACCTCAGCACAGACACTGAAAAGTGCTGATTGAAATGAAGCTAAAATACCTGAAATGTCCTGTCTGGCCATGTGACTTTCAGCTGGTTGCAGCTGATATGCCCAGACCGGATGCTGATCTGAAGCTTCCGTCAGCCAGTCTCTCACCAGGCTGTCCTTCATCAAAAAACTCCCCTCCCATCAAGTTAAGCACAAAAATAAGCAGATTTCAGAAATGAATGAAAGTGAGGATTGATGGCTAAAGCTGCACTTTTTTTTGGCATCTTCGCTGCTCATTTGTGCTGGGGAAACACCTTTATGCCACAGAGCAGGTCCCTTGGCTCACAACAGGCAGGGAGTCTGTTAGGGAAACAACAGAATCCTGGAGCCAAATTGTCTCTCTTGCCCCTTAAGCTCTTCTTCTTTGGTGGCCATTCTTTTCATTTTAATTCATTTCCTATTTAGAAACTCTTGACGGGCAGGCCCTAAGGGCATCCTACCAAATTTGTCCAGAAAGCACAATTCTTTTTTCGTCAGCCTAATACATCCTCATCATTTTTAACTCTCTCTTCATCAAACCCTTTGAAATCAAATTGAACTATATCCAAAAGCAGTCTTTCGTTTATCAGTACAGTTGAAAAGTATACCTCTTGCTGAAAGACATATGATTAATTCCACCTGACTTCATAATCACTCCTCAATGTATCTTCTTAGCATTTATATTCCCAGCATCCCCCTTCAACTTGTTAATAGTGTGAGTGATTGATCTCCCTGCTAAGAAAGCAGGCTCCTTGAGAATAGGACTGTGTTGTGTTTCGTAATTAAAAAAGAAAATCCTACTTGACAATATTTTCCCACTAATGTGATCACTGTTCTATTCGGGTATATGCAAGTAATGATTTTTCAGTGGATTTAACCTGACTCTGTCATAAACCAATCCTGACCTACAAGGATGTTCAATTCAGTGTAAAGTCACCTGTATTCTTAATTAAATCATGATGATCAACATGTCATAAATGTTGAGTACTGCCTATTAGAATATAAAATAGTATGTGTATATATCATGTCAGATGACTGTGAAATGCATTTCTCAACTGTGTACACTATTGGGTATTAAGGATGACCAGAAAGGAATTGAAAGCTATATTTGATGACATTGGAGAAAATCTAAGCCATCTTGGGTTTGGCAAATGACCTTTAAGATACAATACCAATAGCATTATGCGTAAAAGAGAACATTGATCAGTTGGATTTCAATATTAAAATTTAATATTTTTGCTCTGTGAATGACCCTGTTAAGAGAATGAAAAAAAAAAGACAATCCATAGACAGGGACAAATATTTGCAAAACATGTGTCTATTAACAAACTGGTATCCAAAATCACAAAGTACCATTAAAAGTCAACAATAAGAAAACAAACAATCCAATTTAAAATGGGTATGACATCTGAATAGACACCTCACCTAAGAAGATATACAGAATAGTAAATAAGCATAAGGAAAAAATGTTCAACATCATATGTCATACAGGAATTGCACATTAAACAAGATATTAATATGTATCTATTAAAATGGCTAAAACAAACTAAAACAAAAAAACTGACAACATCAATGCTCGTGAGGATGTGGGGCAATGAGCACTCTCATTCATCGCTGGTAGGAATGCAAAATAATACAGCCACTCTGGAAGATGGTTCAGCAGTTTCTTCCAAAACTAAACATTATCTTACCGCACAATTTCTAACCATCATGCTCCTTGATATTTATCCAAATAAGTTGAAAAGTTATATTCACACAAAAACCTTCACAATGAATGCTTGTGAAAGCATTCACAAATTGCCAAATACTTGGAAGCAACCAAGATGTCCTTTAGTAGGTGAATGGATAAACAAACTGTGGTATACTCAGACAATGGAATGTCACTTAGTGTTAAAAATAAATGTTATTAACCATGAAAAGATATGAAGGAAACCTAAATGCACATTGTTAAGTAAAAGAACCCAATCTAAAAAGCCTACATATTACATGATTCTAACTATAAGATATTCTAGAAAAGACAAAACTATGGAGGTAGTAAAAAAGATTAGTGATTGCCAGAGGTCTAAGGGGAGGAAGGTAAAGATGAATAGGTGGAACACAGGATTTTTAGAGCAGAAAAACCATTGTGTATGATACTATAATGGTAGATATATGTCATTATATATTTGTCAAACCCATAGAATGGACAACACAAAGGGTGCACTCTAATGTAAACTATAGACTTCAGTTTATAATAATGTATTGGCTCACCAATTGCAACACTAATGCAAGATGCTAATAATAGGAGAAACAAAGAGGCAGGTGAGGGAGCATATGGGAACTCTGTAATTTCTGCTCAATTTTTCTGTAAACATAAAACCACTTTAAAAAATGAAGTCTATTAATTAAAAAACATTAATGTGCATGGTGTCTGGAACACAGGCAACACTCAATAAATAATAGCTATTGTTACGCACTGTCTCCCTGGTGAGGGCTGTTCTGAGCATCATAGGATCATAGTAGCATCTGTTCTCCTTGCTGGAGAGAACCTGCTCTCCACCCCGACCCCCACCTCCCCATCCCTATTCTATGACGACCAAAAATGTTTCCAGACCTTGCCAAATGCCCCCTGAGAAGAACAAAATCACCCACGGTTGAGAGCCACTGCATTAAGTGCTTTTGAAGAAAAATAAAAGGGCTCCAAAGATCTTAATCTGTACCTCTGTCACATTAGACGAGGGTTTCCAAACTCTAAATATAAAATGTACACCACTAGAAATACATTTTATCTGCTGGGAATTTTTTAGTTCATGATTTTGGCTTTGGGACCAAAACAGACTGGGGACAGATTCTAGTTTGGCATTATTTGAAAGCTGGGAAGCTGATCAGTCTCTGCTGTTGGACGTTTCTTTCCAAATGGATCCAGATAAAACTAAAACCATATGGCCAGAGCAGGGATATGACACCCACCTTTCCCCCTCTCTTGCTATTTGAAATAAGCACCGGGGGCAAGAGTGGAAGATCCCTTTGCCAAAGACCATTTCAGCCTAGTTTTTTTGGTTTTGTTTTGCTTAGGATATTTTGCTACATTATGGCGTTTTCCTACCAAGAAAAAACCTTTTCAGATTAGTAATATTTTTCTTCACTAATCTCACTCTTAGCCACTAACCTTCAATCAAACGGTCTGGAGAAAAGCAAAGGACCCTGCTGTTTGTTTTTTGTTAGGCTAAAAGGGGATTTTATGTGTGTACCTTAATTGGGTCGGATACTCTATGACTATCTTATTGAAGTTTGAAAGCTGGGAGTTTCCAGGATATGTGCTAAACTTGATTTGCCTGTATGATGGTTTTGTTTTTTTTTTTTAGGTACCAGCCAAAAGATTTTATTTATTTGTTTGTTTATGTAAAGAATGAGGGATTTCAGCACTCGGCCTCAGTCCAGGGGAATTCATGGTTCAATAAAGACTAACAGCCTAGACAGATCGAATTCTTCCCCCACTTGGTTTCCCCGGATTCGTTATCAAAGGAAAACAGGCCTTCTAAGAAAGAACTTCAAATGAATCATTCTTTCTTGCTAAAACTTCTTAGTACAGCCGAAAAATGCTTTAGCTCCTTCAGGGAAGGAGAAGAGAGAGGATCAGCTGAGGGCAAAATGAAACAAATACAGATGGAGTTTCAGTTGGATTCATCCTCAGAGAAGACCCTAGGTTACATGGACTGCCAGGTGGGGCCACTGCTAACATTGCAAAGCTCCTTTGTGGGGTTTGAATGGTGTTGTTAAAAATGGGGGCACCTGGGTGGCTTAGTCGGTTAAGCGTCCAACTTTCGCTTGGGTCATGATCTCGCGGTTCGTGGGTTCGAGCCCCCCGTCGGGCTCTGTGAGGACTGCCAGCTCAGAGCCTGGAGCCTGTTTCAGTCTGTGACTCCCTCTCTCTCAGACCTACCCCTGCTCACGCTTTCTCTCTCTCTCCTAGAAATAAATAAAAATCTTTTAAAAAAAAATTCTAAAAAAAAAAATGTTTTGGGTTGAATACTAGGCCAGCACTGGATGACAGATCCCAAGCCCAGAGCCACTCATGTGCTCTTCAATACATTTATTTTTTATGTGTTTGTGAAACACTGGGCACTTTAAAGTGCAGGACCTAGACGATTGTCACCCTAAATAAATACAAAACATCAGTCATCTACATCACAGAAAAGACTCCTACTCAGAGATTTTAGTAAAGGTGGCAAGGAGCCAACTCTGGCCGAATCACCTGTGGAGTTTTTGTTTAATACTACAATCAACAATTTCTTCTCTAGCTTTTCTTAATCAGATTTCTGGAGGTTAAGTTCAAGCATCAACATTAGTTTGAGGTTGGAAGCCAAGGTTACACAGGCCATGTGAAAATCAGTAATTACAGAACATCACCCAACTATGTGTTCCATTTGGACACCTGATGAGTAACAGAAACATATGTCATGCCCAGTCCTGGTGAAGATACCAAAAAAGGAACAAAGGGTGCCTTTCTTTCCTAGCTCACCTTGGATGGCTATTGCCTCACACTTTCCAAGTCATGTATCCTACTTTCTATAAAACTATTATCATCATCCATATCCTGTCTGTGCTTAATAAGTTAACCAGTGAAGACAACAGATGCCTTATTCCATTGTCCAGGTCCCTAGTCCAGTCTTCTCGGTCAGAACCTAAATAAATAATAAAAGAAGCAACACAAGTTTGAGATTTCTGAGGGATCTAAAATAATTTCCTATGGGAAAAATATAGTTCTCAAAGGAGGTCATATGTAAAAAACCTGCAAAAGTCCTGCCAGAAAGTGACCTCTTTAGGGAAAAGTTGAGCATGTCTATGATTTAAAAAGCCCTTCTATGTAATCAAGTGTTATATGTGAAGAAAGTTTTAAGTTTATGTTCATGAAGATCAAAATGAAACTGAATTATGGACATTGCATATTAAGCAAGATCCCTTTGGTCCGGTCTAGGAAAGAACTAGAGGAGCCATCTTTTAGAGCTGACACTAGAACTAGCCATCATGGCTGCTTATTCTGTGTTGCTCTTGGCTCTTCCCATGATGCACTATGACCTCTGGAGTTCAAAACCCCATGAGGCATGGACAACATTTAATTCTGTCTTGGAAGACATGATTTTCAATGATGGAACTTTAGGATTCACCACTGGGCGAACTCTGCCTCTCATGGTGTCCGGAGTGAGTGACAAGGCCTTGCAAATGGGCACCTTGTGTGTTCAAATGTGAAATTTAACTATGGTAAAAAATCATCTCAAAGATCAAACCACCATCATATGGGTAATTTGTGAGTGTGCCACTAAATAACCATACGTGAATTTGGGGATATTAATCAATTCATTCATTCAGTCAGTCACTCATTCATTCATTCATGTACTGGTTATGTGCCAAAAGGTGTGTCAACAGAAGGTTATACATCAGTAATCAAAGTAGAGAGCCCTATGCCCTTGCCTGGTGGGGAGACACACATGAAACAAAGCATCACACAGATAGATGCAGAAATACAACTTACAAGGATTGGGAAGGAATGGTGTAACAAGGGGGTGATTCCATTAGATGAGAGGTCAGGGAGCACCTCTCAAGGTCCTCCAGGTCTCTCAAACTGAGACCTAAAAGATTCAGACAAAATGGGGTAGGAAGAGGGTACCAGACATTGACAGTAGTAGGTGTGAAGGCTGGTGCTCAAGAGAGAGTTTTTGTGGGGATAGGTATGGGAGTTACAAGCATTTGGCTCACAGTGATGAAAAGCACAGGTTCTAAATTGGGCATGAAGGGACATGACAGAAGGAAGTGCTGAAAGAAGAGAGCAAGGGATGCTTTGGTAACCTCCCTATGTCTGCTGAGATTGGAGAGGTGTTGGAATAAAAGAACTGGGGCTTGTATCTAGAAGGATAAGGTTTTCTCCTTGGAGAAGTTCTTGTTTGAACTAGAAATAGAAGTAGAGTCCAGGATGAGGCAATGAGAGTGAATGGCTAGAGTGGAGTGCAGGAGAAATGTATGAGCAATGAGAAGGTCATAGGAAAGAGACTGTTGACCAGTGGGCTCTATGTCGAGCGGGCCTCTAGGTCTTCATTTCTTACAATAAAGATTGGTTTAGTTGTTGAAGTCTTCATTGAGTGAGGAGAAGTGACCAGGAGGCTTTCAGACAATCTCTTCACTATCCTGGGAACCCCTAGGACCCCTGCTGTAAGCAGTAACAACAGTCCCTGCTTTCTCAGTTCTGTCAACATCGCGGTGAACACGGTAGGTCAAATCAGAAGACTGGGGTTCAAGTTCTAGCCCTGTGACTCTCTAGATGTGCCCTTTACTTTAGCAATATCACTCTGAGCCTTTGAGTCTGGATTTCCTCATCTGCTGATTACATAAATGACCTTCAGAACATTGGTGGGAGGTGGGGAAAGAATGACCTGCCTCCCTAGGGAAGTACATGAGAATTTCTAGGGCAGTGGTTTTAAACCCTCCTTCACATGAGAATCAACCCAATTTGGTCTAAGTTGAGCCAAGCTTTGGAATTTTTGAAAAGGTCCCCCAACGATTCTAATGTGCAGTTTGGGAACCACTGCCCAAGGAAAACAGATTTTATTTGAGAAGTATATTCAATATACAACACTAGAATAAGCCTCATCTTTCTGTTTTGTTCACTGAAATTACCCTCGTGCCCAGAATATCTGACATATAGTAGTCACTCAACAAATTAAGTTTGGGCAGTGTGATGATTACAAAGCAAATCATAGTATTGCTCAGAGATACAAAGTAAAAATTGTCACTGAATTTCTTAGTTACTTAATTCTCTGGTCAATCCTGGCCACAGAACTGGGGGTGACCTTTTAGCCACAAACATAATTCTAAAATATTAAGTGGGATTTATTTACAAATAATGACCTCCTTCCAAATGTCCCCCACCCTACCCTAACCCCCACCTCCACATACACACACACACACACACACACACACACACACACACACACACACACACAAATATGGCCTCAGTCTTATGAGGGAGGTCTACATTCAGGGAATTTCTTTTCATCACACCGCCAAGGAGACTGAGGCATCTTTTTCTCTCTGCTCCCATTGTACCTCAGAAATCACCGTGTAGAGATTGTTTATATGTAATTCTGTCTCCTTCTTTTACACTAAGTTCTCTGAAATCAGAGTTGGTATCTTTCTTATAATTTCAGCACCTACTGGTATGATAATTAATGATGAGGATGATGTCTCTGGCATCAGGACACTATTTTATATTTTCATGAATAAATTTGTAAACTGTCTGGAACACATTAAGGATTTTCTTGCACTGCATTTCCCCTCTGACAGAGAAAGAACCAGGATTAGACCATAGAAGCCAACCAGAAATTTAATTGGTAGCTAGTGGTGGGATGACTTAGATGTTTATACTTTCCTGGAACAAAAATAAGAGGGAAGGGGTAAAGAAAGCTTTGGTGGGCTCTGGCACCTGATGACAGCTGGTGGGCTCAGGTTACTGATCTTTTCCCAGCCAGCTTTGGGGAGGTGAGCCAACTTTGACAACAAAAAGACCATAATGAAAAAAAAAAAAAGAAAAAGAAAAAGACCATAATGAAGTTTATAATGAAGTTTGAAAGAAGGAGAGCTTTTATGGGATCCGAGAGAGGTGTCCTTAGGTGCAAATTCTTCCACTGTGCGGTCACCTAAAAATAACTAGAGAATGGAAATTTGGAAACTCAGTCTCCTGTCTTCTCATTAACTCATTCTGACCGATATTGGACATGCCCCTTAGCCATTTTATGGGATAGTTTTTCATCCATAAAAGGAAGGCTTAAAAACCGTTGCCTTTCTCACAGTGTAGGAGTAAAAACAAAAATGAGGTAATACGTGTAAAACCTTTTTATAAAGAAACTATGCTATACAGAATGATACAGATAGCAAAGCATTGCTCATACTGTGTTAGTCACTTGGGTGTCTGGGAGTTTGCCCCGTAAGATCCATGGAGCAACACTCTTTTTTTTTTTATGTTTATTTATTTGTTTTGAAAGAAGAAAGACAGAGAGACAGAGAGAGAGCTTTGCCCCTGTAAGGGAGAGGCAGAAAGAGAGAGCACCCAGGGGTGCTGCTAGCTGACAGCACAGCTGACAACACAGCCCACAAGAGGACTTGATCTCAAGAACCATAAGATCATGACTTGAGCTGAAATCAAGAGTCGAGCATTTAACCAGCTGAGCCACCCAGGCGCCCCAGAGCAACACTCTTGTGAGCAGCTTCTGCTCTAGTGCAGGGCTTGAGAGTAGGTCTGGTGAATGGGTTGTTGCCCATATCGCCTATCATTTTAGCTGTAAATAGTGCTTATTGTCTTTCCCAAGAATAGTCAAGAGCCCATTGGAGCCAAAGGAAACTCAAACTTTCTATTTTTTTTTTTAAATGTTTTATTTATTTCTAGGAGAGAGAGAGAGACAGCGTGAGCAGGGGAGGGTCAGAGAGAGAGGGAGCCACAGACTGAAACAGGCTCCAGGCTCTGAGCTGGCAGTCAGCACAGAGCCCGACGCGGGGCTCGAACCCACGACCCACAAGATCATGACCTAAGCGAAAGTTGGACGCTTAACCGACTAAGCCACCCAGGCGCCCCACGGAAACTCAAACTTTCAAAGATACTTCAAGCTATCCATTCCCTCCACCTCCTGAGCCCACCAGCTATAAACTAATAACCAGAGTGCCAGTGAAAACGTGGAAGTACTTGTTCAGGCCTGCTAGACCTCCAACGTGTAGATGCCCAGGTCAGACCTGTGAGGGACCCTAAAAGCCTGGGATTGCCTTCGCCTGTCCTTGCCCTTTGCAGCTCTTCCTCCACACCCACTTTTGCACCTGACGATGGCCCACGAGAACAATTCCTTCTTCTTCTGAGAACCGTCCTTGACCAACTAGCCATGAAGCTAGTTGAACTTCTGCCTATGCCCTCCTGCTCAAGGCCACTTTCCTTCTCCCCTTTAGAAAGTTCCTCTGGAGTGTTTCTGTGCCTGGCATTAAGTAAATAGGTAATTAAAGGTTGTAAGTAAAGGTTGATGTTCACGGTGTTCTTGCTATTTTTCTTCCTCTGTTCTAAGGGGCCTAGATGCTGTTTTTATGGCAAGTGGGTGCCAAACAGGGGAGAGACAGCATTTTTTATTTTCTAACTGCCTTCCATAGTCAGTTAAAAAAAAAAAAAAAAAACAGGCACATTTCTTCCTCTTCTTGCTGCTGTGATCATTCAGACAGGTATGAATCTTCCCAGGAAGGAAAAAGAAATGTTTTTTTTTTCCTACCCATCTTAGGTTCTCTGGGGCACTATAAACGAGCTGACAAAAGACAGGGTAACAAGAGAAAAACAAACAGAAGCTTATTAACACATGTATCATTCATACAGGTGGGAGCATTCAGTGATGAATGACTCAAAGGAGTGGTTGGAACTTGGGGTCTATGTATCTAACTTAGTAGGAGAAAGGGAGGGGGGAGAAAGGGCACTTATGGAAAAAGTAAATGACTTTTTGGAAAGATAAATGGGCCCTTAGGGGAATAGATGGGAGATAGGATAATTTGTGGGAGATGATTGTCTTGGGTGTGGTACCGATTTCTTGGCTCCCAGAAGAAAGGAGCAGAGTTGTTTCTGGGGAGAGGGTGTTCGACAATTGAGTCTTTTGGGGAGGCTCTGCTTTTAAGCAGATAAGGGATTTCAGGAATTCAGATGTCTTTGGTTCAAAATAATTTTTAGGCCAAAGCGGGGTAGTTTGGAGTGGCATGCCCTGCTTCCCTTCAACCTTTGATACCAAATTACTCTACTTTGTATTCTAGGATTGACTTTAGAACTAGATAGATCTTCTGCCTTGCTTTGGGTAGGGCTGGGACTAAGGTGAGATAAGCACTCACCTTGACTAGAATTAAAAGAGGGAGGCCCAAAACTCAATCATCAAGATAGCTGCTTTATTGTAATATTTTTTAGAATAAAAACTAATGCAAAAAAAGATCCCAGATGAGCAAAATATGAAAATTTTAAATTAAGCTAGGATCACTATTATTGAATATCGGCCACTGGCCTTAGGGATCTATATCTGGTAGCGATTTATACTGCCTACTCCAGAGGCACCTGCCTGGGTGGCTCAGTCTATTAAGTGTCCAACTCTTGATTTCAGCTCAAGTCACGATCTCATCGTTCATGAGTTCAAGCCCCACATGGGGCTCTCTGCACTGGCAAGAGCCTGCTTGGGATTCTCTCTCTCTCCCTCTCTTTCTGTCTCTCCCTCATTCATGCTCTCTCTCTCTCCCTCTCTCTCAAAGTAAATAAATAATAATATTTTTCAAAAATTTAAAAATTTACACTGATGACTTCATTGTCTGGAGCCAACCTCTGGTGGGGGTATTCCTAAGCCACAGCGTCCCCCAAAGTCTCCAATACGTGCCTGTCCTTCTGTCACCGGTGAGTCCATCCTCATGTGCTTCACAATAGCAGCCAACATTTCTCAGTCGCTTGCCAGGCACTGAGTCACGATCTTCACATTCATTACGTCAGGTGAACCTCACAATTTCCACAGATACCAATACAGCAAGTCTTGGTAGAATCCAGATTTTATGTTTATGTTTGGAGTTGAGAAAGCCTCAGAGAGGTGCTACCGCAGCCACGGATGACACAGATAGTATACATCGGGACAGAAATGGGACCCAGAGCCCACCCTTGTCCACCTTCTATACTGCTCCTCACAGACGCAGTCCTCAATCTTGTCTGTTCTCTGTACTGGTCATCCATCAAGTGTAGCCACGATCCCCTTGGTAGGACCTCCCAACTTTTCTTTGTCGGAGCTTTCTGTTGAATCAGAAGCTTTGCCGAAATTCATCTTGCTAAAATGTAAGGCAGGAAGGGACCTTACAGAGAAAGCATTTAATGTCCTCAATTTGCAAAATCAGAAGCTTGACTCTTTGAAAGGCGATATGATTTGCCAAGTTCGCATGTTGGTAATACTCTGCCTTTACTCCTTCCATTGAACCCTGGTTCCGTATCCTACTGCCCTGTCCTGAATAGGCCCTCAACCATCTGCCCACTGAGGTTTTTCCATCAGTTTCCAGGTTGTGTGCTTCTTTTCCAAGCCTGCTCCAGTTTTCTTCCCTTCAAACCCGTTTGTTGCCTATACGCCAGAAATACTTACTGATCGCATCTTATGTGCAAGGGTTTTTTGCTGATATTTTAAGCAGCACTCTAAATACATACATACATACATACATACATACATATGTACACATGTACATACACATGTGCCTGGCTCAGAATAAAGTTGTAGGGCTGGAAAAAGAGGGATGGGATCCCAGCTTCAGAGAGAAAATCTGCTCCAAACTTTATAGTTCTCATTTGCTTCTGAGTAGAGTTCAGGGAGGCGGTGGCCATCCCTAAACCAGGCCCAGTTCTGCATGGGGAGGTCCTTCAACCTCCAAAACCTCTCTATCTCCTGACTCAACAGTTCCCCTTCACTATGTGAGCTGTTGTGAAGTCATTAGAGTCAGGTGGCTGGTGGGGGTAGGAGGGTGGGGGAGGGGCTGCTTGTAAGGCTTCATTACAATGTACCCAAATTCCCTTCCTCTTTTTTAAAGTTTTCATTTATTTATTTTGAGGGCAGAGAGAAAGACAGAGAGTGTATGCATCGGTGTAAGTCAGGCGTGGCAGGCACAGAGAGAGAGAGAGAAAGAGAGAGAGAGAGAATGCCAAGCAGGCTCCACATTTAGTACAGAGCCTGTTTGGGCCCAGTCTCATGACCTTAGCCAAAATCAAGAGTTGATCCTTAACCAACTGAGCCACTCAAGCGCCCTAAATACTCTTTCACTTCACTCCCAGAAGTTCATTAACCGATCAGCTGTCATCCTCTTAGAATGTACCTCGGGAAAGCAAATAGGATAGATGTAAGGAAAATTTCCTCTGGGTAAAAGACATCAGGTCCTAAGAGTAGCCCCAAAAGGCCCAACTTGTTAGAGATTGGCTTTGCTGCCTCACTACCCATAGTTCCAAAGTCCATCCTGGGGTGAGTGGTGGGGGAATAGTCTAAGATTTGTTCAGAAGGCCTGCCCACTGAGAATGGTCATGCTTGTTCTACAAACAATTAGGAAGTTGGGGAAAAAAAAGAACAAGAAGACTTGTTATAAAACACTCTATAAAAACTTAGTTAAGGCAGTGGGGACCACACTGAAACAGAAGGAACTGGCTGTTTCAAGTTGATGGCGGTCAGGTAAAGTAGATGTTTTAAAATATTTGGTGGTGGGGCGCCTGGGTGGCTTAGTCGGTTAAGCGTCCGACTTTCGCTTAGGTCATGATCTCACGGTTCGTGGGTTCGAGCCCCGCGTCGGGCTCTGTGCTGACTGCCAGCTCTGAGCCTGGAGCCTGTTTCGGAGTCTGTGGCTCCCCTCTCTCTGACCCTCCCCTGCTCACGCTGTCTCTCCCTCTCTCTCTCCTAGAAATAAAAAAAAAAAAAATATTTGGTGGAAAAACTCTAATCATCAACCAGTTATTTGGCATCATGTGCTCTGAGGCACAACACTTTACAGTTACCCAGAGAGTCATGTGCACATGTGCAGGGAAGAGAGCAAAAATAATGGGAACTGGGTTGAGCAAACCATGTGCCTCCCCAAATCTGAAGTCAAATCCACAGCCACACATAATGTCTTCACCCCTCACCTTGCTGGGTAACCAGAGCACACCAAAGAGCCCCTGCTCAGCTGTGCCTTAGCTATCATCTGAGCCTTCCTGGAAAGCCCACCTTTGAAATCTAACCTTTCCTTATGGGGCTATTGCATTTTAAAGGGATTTTTCTGGTTTTGCTTTTTTAAAAATAACGTTTGTTTTTAGTTTTTAAGCAAAAGCACTCATGATAGAATTTATTTTTTTCTCGACTCTACTTTTGCATTATGTGTAAGTGATATTCTAGGTTACACAGAGATTCCTGTGGCTTGCGGGTTCCACACGGAGCCTTCGGGGCTCCCAGAAAAGTGTAACCAAAGCCCAGCTCCACAAGTGAGAGCCCCCTGAGAAACCTCTCCCCAGATCTGGGACATCTCCTTGCTGAAAACCACAATATAGTTTCAAAAAGTTCAGAGAAGCCTAAAGAAGAAGAAGAAAAGCCCCTTATCATTTCACAGCTTTCAACATTTTGATTAAAATATGTTTTTGTCAATGCAACAGTGGTGTCATACATTTTAAGAAAATGTCTTGATTCGCAGTGGAAGCCCAAGATAAATTTGGCCACAAAAATGGAGCACTGTGCCATGTTGAAAAGTGAAAAAATGGACGTGAAAAGCCACGAGGGTGAAAAAACGCTTCTAAATATAACAAACTTCCCAAAAATGCAATCTCACACTTAACTGAAGTCATACTATTTTTGAAAGTGGAAATCCCCTCCTTCGCCACAGGACTCTGAGGTCGGCCGTCTAAGAATTCAACTTCTGTGTGGGGGCTAAGACGAGCTGGTCCTTGCGTGAATGCCACGGTCACCCCTCTTCCTTCCTGCGACCCACGGGGTCCGTAGCCGAAGCCATCAGTTAAACGTGACACCCGTGACCACGGGCTGAATTCCCTGTGCTGTGTGTGCAGCGCCTGCTGAAACGGATGTTCCTTTGAAGCTTCGCTCTTCAGTCCCCGTTTCAGTTCTGTGCTGCTCCCTGGACCTTCGCCAACGCTTCTCCACGAAACAGCTGGTATTCGCTTAAATTAGAAAAAAAAAGAGGCAGGGACTTGTATTTTGGAAAATACACTTCGTGCGCGTCTCTTAATTTTTGGCACGGCCTGAAGGAGAAATGTAGCCCTTTCTTTCTGCAAATCTTAAATACAGGAGCGGTTATCAGTCACTCTATCAAGAAAGCCACGCTTGCCCATGTCCTGACACTCCCCCTCCAAGTTCATGCCCATGTCCAGTGTGAGTTGGGCGGTACTGAGGGTGCCAGTCGGCCCGCCCAGGCAAAGCTCTTCATGCCTTCCGCCACCGCCACCAGGCAGGTGGCTTCTGCCTAACGGGATGGACGCCGGATTCCCACCCCAGCAAACTGCTTCTGTCAGCCACTTCTTCAAAACAAATTTTATAATGCCTTAATTTATTTATTTATTTTTTTAAATATATATATTTTTTAGTTTATTTCTAGGAGAGAGAGAGAGAGCGTGAGCAGGGGAGGGTCAGAGAGAGAGGGAGTCACAGGCCGAAACAGGCTCCAGGCTCCGAGCTGGCAGTCAGCACAGAGCCCAACGCGGGGCTCGAACCCACGAACCGCGAGACCATGACCCAAGCAAAAGTCGGGCGCTTAACCGACTAAGCCACCCAGGCGCCCCTATAATGCCTTAATTTTTTTTAAAGAGCAATTTTAGGCTTAAAATTAAGAGGAATTTACAGTTTTTTCCCATATACCTTCCGGGCAATTTTGAGATCTCTTTTCTCCATTTATGTTCACCGCTGAGCCCTGACACAATATAGTGACATCTCAAGGGCCCCTAAGTGTTAAGAGAAAACAGTTCCTATCACATTTTACATAGCTGGAAACAAAGGCCTCTCACTGCTTATTAATGCTGATCATTATAATTCCTTACTTTTAAAAATACTGTTGTTGTTAGCCTAAGTGTCCATCAACAGATGAATGGATCAAGAAGATGTGGTTTATCTATACCATGGAATACTACATGGCAATGAGAAACAATGAAATCTGGCCATGTGTAGCCACATGGATGGACCTTGAGAGTGTTATGCTGAGCGAAATAAGTCAGGCAGAGAAAGACAAATATCATATGTGTGCACGTATAGGAGGATTAGGAGGAGCTTAACAGAGGACCAAGGGAGAGAAGAAGGGCAGAAATGGTGGGGGAAAGGGGGAGAGGCAAACCATGAGAGACTCTTGAATGCTGACAAAAACTGAGGACTTGTGGATGTGGGGGGGAGGAGGGGTGGGAATGGAGGAGGGCACTTGTGGGGATGAGCACTGGGTGTTATGTGGAAACTAATTTGACAATAAACTATTTGCAAAAAAAAAAAAAAAAAATACTGTTGTTGTTAGATTGACGTTCCTATTTTTTTCAGGCAAGAGTTCAAAACCAAACAGTAGGAGTGAGGTGACCCCACAAAGGGGTGGCAGAGGCAGCGTTCTCATCCATCCTGTATACTTTTAAATATTAACTTGTCTTCTGATTTTGTAGGCAATTCATATTTTCTTGTAAAGTTTGGAAAACATTAAAAAGACAGAAAGAGGGAAACAAAATTACCAATATAGATCATTTTCCCCATTCTGTCACTCTAAACTTTTTGGGACATATTTTTCTGGCATTTTTTTTTTTATACATATCAGCACACATTGCCACCCTCCTCCCTCTCGCTGGGATCATGCTAGCCATGTTATTTCATAATACACCTGGTTTTCACCTACTATAGTGTAATCATTTTCCTGTTATTAATTTTGTTTATCTACTGTTTTGTTTGTCATTATAAAAATCCAAAGAAGTAGCCAAGCAGTTATTAGCCCCATGTTAGAGATTAAGAAAATGAGGCACAGAGTGACTCTGTTAAGCCATAGAGCAGCTCAGCCTAAGTCTTCCAACTGCCAATATGATGCTCTTCTTCATCAAATTAAAAGGGCAGAAAAGCACAAACTGAGGGATCATTAATATTCCTTTGCAAGGATTAGAGGAACAATGATAAGCAGTTGCTATAGTGACTTCTTAGAAAAGAAAATCTAGGTAATAGTTTAGTATTTTATCTATAATGATACTAATGTACAAATGAGAACAAATACAATGTTTTCCGACATTTAAAAGTATCTGGGAGGGGCGCCTGGGTGGCTTAGTCGGTTAAGCATCCAACTTTCGCTTGGGTCATGATCTCGCGTCGGGCTCTGTGCTGACTGCCAGCTCAGAGCCTGGAGCCTGTTTCAGTCTGTGACTCCCTCTCTCTCTGACCCTCCCCTGCTCACGTTGTCTCTCTCTCTCTCCTAGAAATAAATAAAAAACATTAAAAAAAATAAATAAATAAAAGTATCTGGGAAATGTTGGTGAGGATATGGAATTCTCATCCATTGCTGGTGGGTATATAAATTGGTATGACCACTCTGGAAATTGGTAAAACACAATCAACATACAACTATCCTAACACCTAGCATTTTCTATCTTAGGTATATACCTAAGAGCAGGGCGAGGCTCAAACTATGGTCTGCAGGCCAAATATGGTCATTATAAATAAAGTTTTATTGAAAGATGGCCACATCTTTTTGTTTATGTATTAAGTAGGGCTGTTTTGTACTACAATGGCTTGATTGAATAACTGTGACAAAGACCATATGGCCTGCAAATCCTAAAGTATGTACAATCTGACCCTTTCTAGAAAAAGTGTATGGCACCTGAGCCTAAAAGGAAGAAATGCACATATTCATAAAAGAACAGGTACAAGAACATTTATATGTACAAGACGTTTATATGTACAAAAAGATATGTATAAGAACGTTTTATATACAATTGCCAAAAACTGAAATCCACCTGAAAGCTTACTGATAATAGAAAAAAGAAATGTTTTATGTTATGTATATTATATTATATTGTATTTATACAATAATATACAATAACAAAAGAAAATTCTATTGCTCTCTACAATACCACATCAATGTATCTCATACCCATAATGCTAAGTGAAAGAAATCAGACACAAGAGAATATCGACAAAATGATTCCATTTATAACAAGTCCAAGAACAGTCCACCTAAATCTGTGTTGATAGAAGTCCGAATACACTGGAAGGTTGTATAGAGAGGCTTCTGGGATGCTGGAAATCTCTATCTTCTTCAGAGTGATAGTTAACTGGGTGCATCCATAGTTTAAAACCCATCCAATTCTATGCTTCAAAGTATGTTAAACCTCAAAAAATTATGAAGAAAACTTGTGAAATATGAGAAACTGTCAGAAGAGCAAGTAAAAGGAATACATTACCACTATGTTATGAGAGAGGTCTCTGGTAGACAGAATAAAGGGACAGCAGTTTCGTTAGCAAAATGAATGGAACATCAGTGCAATGAAAGAAGGTCACATTAGCAAGAGATAAGTTTGTTGGCCTTGCCTGTTACATGTTCCTCACTGAATAATATGAAGGACTTAAAGCTTTCTCCAGGAGTGAGCAAAATCTCCAGGTTCCAAGACTGCCCAGAAAGGACTTTGAGGGCAGGCAGAGGAGAGGGAAAAAGGCAAGGAGACAAGGGAGGAAGACCAGAGAAAGAGATTCACCAATACCATTCAAACTGTTGTCATTCCAGGAGGTTCTGTTTGGACTGATGGGTGAGGTTTTTTGGGAAGAAAAAATAAATCATTTGCCAAAATCTCTGGACTCTGTAAACATGCTTGATAGAGAAAAAATAACTTTATTTTTCTGATAACTGACAGGTCAATACACCCTCCTAGACATGATGGGCATAGGTCCTATTAATTGAATATAAATCAGCAAAAAGGAAACTATAAACCTTAGAGGCGAAAAACTCATTCTCGATCCATTCTTCTTTTATCAACTTCTTTTTAAATTGAATTATATTTGACATATCATGTATTCCTAAGGTGTACAACATGCTGATCTGATACATGTGTATATTACAGCATGATTGTCACTGACGCATTAGCTGATACCTCTATCACATCATGTAATTATCATTTCTTTTTGTGGTGGGAATAATTAAGATCTAGTCTCTTAGCAAGTTCAATGTTTATAACATAATATTATCTATAATTACTACACTATGCATTAGATCTCCAGGACTCATTTAACTACAACTTACAAGTTGGTACCCATAAATGACATCTCTCTTATCTCTCTACCCTCCAGCCCTAGTAATACGATTTTACAAGTTTGCCCTTTTATATTTGTATTCAACCACTTTTTTAAAAAATCTATTTATATGTATTTATATTTACACTGGCTCTTTCCTATTCCTGGAACTTTCTTCCCCTGTAAACATCCGAATAGCCACGCCCTCACTTCCTTCAAGTCTTTGCTCAAATTTCACTTTCTCAGTCTGATCTACACAGACACCCTATTTAAAACTATAGTCCACATTCCCATCTCAATATTGTGGATTTTCCTTACTTTGTTGGATTTTTTCCATTGCACATATCATTTCCTTATATACGATGCAATTTACTTATTTATTATGCCTCCTGTCTGCCTCTTACCCAATAAACTATGTACCCCAAGAAACGGAAGATTTATTTCTGTCTTATTACTTCTGCATTCCTGGCATAAGAATAAATATGTGTTACATAGATAAGTGAATGAAGATAAACAATCAGCCTTTCTAACACTGGTATTTAAAATTACTATGATCCATAGATTCTTTCCAAAAAGAGCACGGTAATTTGTACTCCCAACTAGTAATATATGAGTATACTTATTTTTCTATATTTTTATTAGCAGAGCACATTATCCATTTTTTTAATCGCAAACTGTTCATCAGAGGTGAATATAATATACTTCACTGGTGTTTTTTAATGTCATATGTTTATTAATCATTTGCATTTTCACTTCTAGGAATTGCCTGATTATGTCATTTGACCGCTTTTCCTTTAGGATTGTCCTTTTTTTACTTAAAGGGATCTTGTATAAATTAACTTAATCCCCTATCAATCAGAGATAGTCTAAATATTTTATACCATTCTCTCTTTGTATTTTATACATTTGATTTGAAGCCTTTAGATGCTTCTCTGTTCAATGAAGTGTAAGAATATGAATGTTCCCTTTTATTATCTAGATCTAACAAAAGACGTTTATATTATAGCTAAACTTTACAGTGTCTTTTTTGCAGAAACGATTATTTTCATGGATCAAGTCTCAATCAAATTTTAGTAGTAGTTACTAACAAAGGCAGAAAACGGTCAGCAGATGACTTTGCACAAAGTCTTGCTTTTCAGGAAAAGGGAAAAAGAAAGATAATTGCTAGACAAGTTTTAAATCATTTGACCTGTAACAGAACTCTTTGTACATCAATGAGAAGATTCAAAGTTCGTCGTTGTTGCTTTTTCCTTTGTTTTTAGTAAAACAAAATCCAGTTGGGTCTCTGGATAACCAATACATTTCATTTGTATAATGATTTACAGTTCCAATATGCTTTCATAAATATTATCTAATTTAATCCTCAAAAAATTATTTTACAAAAAAGTAGCCAGAAGTTTATAAAGGCTAACTCTGGTGACCTAGATCTCTTCATGTTGTTTCTATGACAGAACCAGACCCCATGGCTCCTCTTAGAATTTCCTATGCAACCGAATTATTTAGAATTTTAATAAATAATGTTAAAGAAAATGATACTAGGATATTAAATAGAACAGGTTGGGCCTAAAATAGCTTATTTATCCTTTTTATTTTATAAAGAATTCTATGTTCTCTTGTACCTCCTTCTGTCAAACACAAAAACAGTGACATCTGTCTGGTACCTATTCTTGCCCTGCATCAGTATTTACAACTCACAGAATACAAGTCAACAAAGTCATAGAAAAAGGCTTCTGGCAAATATAACCCTATTATTTGATAACCTCTTAAATTTTTAGGGCTTGCTTTCTCTACTATACATTCTTCTTGGTTCTGTAGATTGAAGAGATTTTTTTTTTAAGATGCAAAAGAATATTAACAACTTTTAAGATAATCATCAGTGCATTTTTCAAAGTATATGAGATTATAAAGCAAAGCCTATAAATGTACTTGAAAGCTCTTCAGTCATAATTATGTATATATGGGAATATTATGTTACACACCTTTATTTTCTTCTTAGGAAAGTCATAGTAAAGACCGTACTGAAACTTAATGACAAGAAATACTCCACTCAATTTACCTTTACAAATATTCTTGGTGAGGTGTTAATACCCAGAAATCAGCATGTGAGCTACCGAACATATTTCTAAGGTAGAGTTCATGTATATATACTCTGAAATCATGTGGGCTCCCTTAGTTTTATCAACAAGCTGAAATCCATATCCACCCACATATTCCTCACTCAGCTGGCCCTGCCATTCTTAATTAATCCAGTTTGTGCCAGGTATTTTTAATCTTTTACGCCATCTGTTTCCAAATACTGTTTTGCTCAAGGCCTGGCTGGGTTTTCCATACCATTCAACCTTTCCTGTTTTAGCTTCTCAGTTTTTGATCACTGTGATTCAGAGTTCGGTTGCATTAACTTAAGTCACCAACTCAGCAAAGACACCAACATGGCTGTCAGCTCAAATAATTCTGGCCTTGGGCACTTCCTTAGCATTTAATCTGAGAATGAGAAGACCTTGGCGTGCCTGATAAGGGAGCCGGCCAGCCAGGCGGTGCACCCTCAGTCTAGAGACCTACTCATATTGTCATTGCCTCCTGCCAATAAACCAAGGACTTCAGGCATTCTGAGAGAATGTTTTTTTGTGCCACAAGTGAAGAAGGGACTTTTGGCTTGAAACCACATGGGGAACTTGCTCACAGGGATTTATTCCAGAATATCCGTTTTTCTCCCAGTAACACTTCACCAAAAAAATAAATAAATAAATATCTGTAGAGGATATGTCTACATAGAATGCCTATTCACTTTCTGTTAAAATAGACTTCTTGTATACACTTGTTTTGCTTCTAGAGAAAATTTGTTAATCCATGTATACCTGAATTGTAGCTTAACTCAATACTTGTCCAAGGCAACAGAAATTTCTTTGGGGTGATAGCACGGCAAGAATGTTGAAAATAGTACTACACATCTGCCCTTTGAACAACATGGGTTTGTACTGTGCGGGGCCACGGATATGTGGATTTTCCCCCATAGCTACAACACAGTACTGTAAATGTATTTTCTCTTCCTTACAGTTTTTTATTTCATTATTTTATTTTTTTTGAAGTGCATTTATTTTTGAGAAAGAGAGAGAGATTGAAAGAGGGCAAGCAGGGAAGGGACAGAGAGAGAGGGAGACACAGAATACGAAGCAGGCTCCAGACTCTGAGCTGTCAGCACAGACCCCGACACAGGGCTTGAACTCACAGATCATGAGATCATGACCTGAGCCAACGCCAGTCACTTAACCAACTAAGCCACCCAGGCCCCCCACCTTATGTATATTTTTTTAAATTTCATTTTCTTTTCTCTAGCTTATTTAATTGTAAAAATATATAATACTTAGAATGTACAAAATATGTGTTAACTGTTTTGTTTTGGTAGGGCTTCTGGTCAACACTAAGCTATTAGTAGTCAAGTTTTGGAGAAGTCAAAAGTTATGCAAAGATTTTTTTCTTATTCAGGGGGTTAGCAGCCCTAATCCTTGCATTGGTCCAGTAACTGTGGTCTAAAAATCCACATTATAGCTTATAGCATTATAACTTTACTTAACCTAGGTCATTGTTATCCGCTTAGGATTTTATTTTCTAAGGCAGGGGCAATATCTGTTTGATTTTCTTCACCTACAATTTTTCCCAGGGATAATATGTGATGACATTATTGACTCTCATCCATAGGGACCCTGTACTTTATCAATTTGATGAACAGACTTCTTGTATTAGGCGAGAATAATGGGGTATACACTCTTCTCCCTCCTTACAATATAACTTCCTCCCAACATTCACTGACCTTTTCTCCCAGTATTTTCCCCTTCTCACTTTTTTTCTTCCCTTATGCAAAAGAAAAAAACCATAACTCAAATATCTCCTTCTGGGAGTTGGGGCGGGGGGAGGAGGGTGTTTTACCAAGATCAGGCCCGCCATCTTTTGGGCACTAGCTAAGAGGCCCAGGTGCTCTCCCCGCCTTCCCCATCCCACCCACCTTAACTCGTGCATCTCATGTTAGGATGGCCCATCATGCTCTACTTGGGCATCCATGAAGAGAAGACAAAGAGCCCCAGAGCCTTATATGCAATTCCTGATCCTACCAACTAACTCAGCCTTCAACTCTGTAATAACCTTCTTGGCGGTTTTGCTGAGAGCAAGAGCCTGGTTGAACATCTATAAAAATAGGGTAAGTGCCCTTTCACTTTTTCTCCTCATTGAAATGGACTATACAACCTGAAATTGTTGACCCCAAGTGCTCATCAATAAGTCATCAGTTTCACAACCGAGACTTCTTAGTGGTTTAGGGGTACTCCTCCCACATCTTCTCTAAACCCTATTTTAGAACAGGGGACCATAGGGGAATTCTGGTTATTACACCCCCTGCCCCCATCTCTTCCGGAAGCTGCCAATGTACTATCTCTAGAAACCTCAGGCAGGCCTCAGAAACCCCTGATCCAACACCCTGCCCAAGTTTCAAAGGGCTCAGATAGGTCAGGTCGTGGCAGAAATTTCCAGTCGCTTTTTGGACTGTTTGGGCTTAAGCGAAATCACTAATAAATACCAGTTCATCCTCGTGCTGTCTTCACTTTCACAATTGCTTCTGGGCTGCGCTGAAAAGAAATGAGGCACAGTTTCCACAGAGTTTCAGAGGCTCCTCAGAAAACTCGAGAAGCCAGGATCCCTGTGGTTGACTTCTGCAGAGAGTGCAGGAAACAAGGAAATGAAGTACCCCAAATATTTAAAGATCTCTCATTGTTGGAGGCCACTGGGGCACAAAAGGTGTATTGAAATAAAGTAGGTAATTCCATAGAGAGAATTTGCACATACACTCACATTCAGAAGATTTGGGGAATGATGCATTCTGTTTAATTATTAGTTAAAATACAGTTTATTTGTTAGAATATTGGTTTGGCTGCAGTAACAATGAGACAGAAAAACAGCGGCTTTAGAAACACAGACTTTTTGGGGCACCTAGGTGGCTCAGTAGGTTAAGTGTCTGACTTCGGCTCAGGTCATGATCTCGCGGTTCGTGGGTTCAAGCACCACATCAGGCTCTGTGCTGACAGCTTAGAGCCTGGAGCCTGTTTCGGATTCTGTGTCTCCCTCTCTCTCTGCCCATCCCCCGCCCATGCTCTGTTTCTCTCTCTCTTAAAGACAAATAAACATTAAAAAAAAAAAAGAAGAAGGCAATTAGGAGGGAGGTAAGCACTGTGGATTTGAATCAGATTTCTCTCTATCAAACCTCTGCTCAACCCTTTACTAATTGCCTGTTCTTAAACAAGTTATTTTTATCTCTCTGAGCTATGTATCATTTTTTGGTTTTAAGTATATTATAACAACTGTAGAACGGGTGTCTAACACAGTGCCTGCTATGCAGTAAGTGCTCAGTAAATGATCATTCTTTTTACTTGACTTATGTATATACTTGATAAAATTCCTTCATCTAGAAATGTTTCCCTCTCTCTCTCTGCTCCGTATCATGGAGCATTGAAGACAGTCCTGACTTTTTGGTGACACAGTCACCACTTTAAAATAGCATATTGTCTAGAGAATTCTTTCCCAGAGTGCAGAAAGCATTTGCTCTGTGAGACTGAGCCTCACCATCTCTCCCAGTTTCTTCCAGTAGTTACAGGAGAGCTGCATTTTGCGGTTGAATGCTTTCATGCCAACCATGTATGAGCTAAATGTGCTTGGACTAGACAATATTTACTTATGAATTTATATTATTTTTAAAAAGTTAATTTATTTTTGAGAGAGAGTGCAAGCTGGGGAAGGGCAGAGAAGGGGGGGGGGACAGAGGAGGATCTGAAGCAGGCTCCACAAGGTCATGGGCTTGAACTCATGAACCATGAGATCACGACCTGAACCGAAGTCAGACGCTCAACCTACTGAGCCACCCAGGCACCCCAATTTATATTGTTTTTGCATTTAAAAAGAATGTCAGGCAGTGTATAAACATATATCTAGTACAGTATGATAAAACTGGAAAGCAAAATTAGAAAATGAAACAAATGGAAAACAGAGAATGGGGCATACACCAAGCCAGGGATGAACTGAGCACTACAATGCACGCACCAGAATTACAGATGCCTCCCTCTGCCACTGGACTGAACATTATGTGTTATTTCATTGGGCCTCTCTCCTTGGCCACCTTCTTGTTCTCATGACATTCTCCCTGCGCATGTGCGTAGGGATTTCCCTTTCTCATAAGGACACCAGTCATCCAATAATGAGGTTGAAGACCTCACTTTAACTCCATTGCCTCTAGAAAGACTCTGTCTCCAAATAGTTTCACATCCTGAGGACTCAGGGGTGAGGACTTGAGTGTGTATATTTTAGGGGGACACAATGCAGCCCCTAACACATGGCTTCTGATAGAACAAACTCAGGGCATGTTACTTCCTTTTATTGTGTGTTATAGGAGTTTTTCCAAATGTTTTTTCTAAATCCTGCTTCAGGCTTTCCCAGGGTCTTAGGATGATCATTTAAACATCAGTTACTACGTAGAGGGCCAGAGAAACCCTCCTCATGCGGGTTTAGGGATCACGAGGATTCTGCTAAAAGGCCACTTGATGCCCTGAGGGTGAAATACACTCTGAGGACAGCTGGTACTGGAGGCTTTGTCAGATCTCTTACCCTGTGTCTGTTTCCTTCACCTCTAAGTCCTACTTTCTTCCATAATGTTCCATAGTGCACCGTACATAGGAGTTCATGACAACACCCGTCTGCCAGTAGTTTGCTAGCAGTTTTACTGAGTCCAGTAATCTATCAAAACATCTATAGAATTTGGATCGATGCTGTTTCACACCTCTGAGAGAAACGTCAGAATTCAAGAATCTGTCTTCAAGCCCAAAAGACAGAGAAAGCTTTTTGCCTTTTTAGATTTCCTCAGCAAAAATAAGAAGGCCTCAATCTAACCTTTGTGGCCGTAATGCCTCTACCTGCATGTTTGAGGGAGAAAGAAGGTGTGCACATCACACTGTTAGAGTCAGAAGGCCTTAAATATCATCCCTCTCTCATATCTCAGGAGAGAGAATGCAGGCTCAGAAAGGAAGTTTCCTGGCTTTCCATCCAGCCGTCTTCTGTGAGGCTTTCTTATCTTTGTCAGATCCAAATACAAGTGCTTCAAACACCACCTTCTCTATGGGACCTGAGAACACAATTCAGGTGCCTTTTTATCTGAACCCCTTGGGGCCATATGTGTTTCTGAATTCAAAAAGTGTTTGCATTTCAGAAACGGAATTCAGCGCATATCCCATATGTCCCGTAACCTTCCTTGTGGGTTTGGGGTAGCAGCATCTAATCAAACACATTAAATAAACATTTCTGCAGCAAAATGTGTGGATGTTCACATTACTTGCAATAAAAAAAGGATCATACATATCTTCATGGTATTTCATGGGCCATAGTTTTTCCCCAAATGAATTATGAAAAACTTAGAGTGTTCAAAGTTTTCAGTACTTTCTGGATTTCAGGATTGGAGATAAAGGATGGTTGGCTCACCTTCCTCTAGAAAAGAGATTCTTTTATTTATTTATTTATTTATTTATGTCTATTTATTTTGAGAGAGAGACAGACGGACAGACAGAGTGTGAGCAAGGGAGGGGGAAAGAGAGAGGGAGACACAGAATCCAAAGCAGGCTCCGAGCTCTGAACTGTTAGCACAGAGCTTGACGTGGGGCTCGAACTCATGGACTGTGAGATCATGACCTGAATCAAAGTCAGACACTTAACCCACTGAGCTGCCCAGGCGCCCCTAGAAGAGAGATTCTTAAGCTCGGTTGTACCATGTCAGGTACCAACTGCACCCCATGAAGAAGCACTGAATCAGATTCTGTGGGGTGTGGCCTAGGAATTGGAATTTTGTATAAACCACCCACACGATACTGAGGTAGATGGCTGGAGAAACACGATTCAAGAAATACTGCCTAGAGCACAGTGTTAGAGCATGAGAAACAGGTGGGAACCTCAGCCGGGCTATTTTTATCACATGCCTCTCCCAGCACCTCCCTGTGACATGGGTTTGACCCTTCACAAAGTTTCACAGAATTTTCCCATGACATTTTGATGGGAAGTGGGTGTCCAAAGGGTATGTGTATGTAAATAATGAAAGGGATGGGAGAGAAAAGCAAAGTCAAATGAAGAGGAGAAAACTGCCATTCTAAGAATGCTCAAGGTACAGTCTAGACACCAGATTAAGTCACAGGTATTCATTCATTGTTTATTGAGCGTCTACTATGAATTAGCTACTGGTACAGGTACTTTCACGACCACAGAATAATTATATGACAAATATGCTATTCTTACATACATATTTTTGCTCTCCTTTTTCTCCTTAGGACTTCTTGTTATTGACTTTTTTTTTTTTTTTTTTTGAGGGGTGGGCATGAGCTGTTGAAGCATATTGAGCCCCTCCAGGCTGTAGCTCCATCTGCTGGAATACAAGGAAATTAATCAGTGTCCCACTATTCTTTACTATAGATGATTCTTTGCACATGTATTAAATCCTAATTCATTATTTGACCATGTCAGTTGAGCTAATGGAGGTTATTTGTTTGTTAACAGTAGGTAAGCATATGAGAGAATTATCTGTGAACCTCATTGGAGAGCATTAGACTAATCTACATGGTTGAGAAGGCTTTAGTGTTAAATAGGTTAACACCCAGGGAAACTTCCCTAATATAGCCTGCACTTGCTGGAGATGAAGAACTGACCTTCTTAGCAAGAGTCTTGCTCTAAGCCTGGGCTCCTGAGTAAAGCTTCCAGGTATGGCTCTCACCACTTCTCAATCTTGGCAATAAGTAATGAGCTAGGCATGGGAGCACAGAATAATACCAAAAGCTCATTAGTAGACCTTCTGGGGCTAGCATCTGTCTGGGGGAGCCTGAAGTTGTTTTGCTGATCATTCATTTCCTCTCTCCTTTATCATCATTCATTTACTCTGCAACAACCATTCTCTCCTAAATTCTTTTGTTTTACCTGCCAAAGCTCATGTTTTCACTCTTCCTCTTCTGAAGGTCAGGTCCTCTAAGTTTCTCTCTTTGTATCAGTTTACTTATGGATATCTGATGGTCCCTACAGAGGGTTCTATGTAGATGTCTCTGCTTGGAGCAGGATCTCTGCGGGTAGATGTGTATCTCAGTGTGGGGATGGAGTTGAGAAGGTGATGCGTACATTTAGTTCCATCAGCAACTCACATATGGCAACAGAACAGCTGCTGCTTTTTCACTGTTTGGCTTCTATGGAAATAAATGATTTTAAAAAGTGGAGAAGAAAGAGGTTAAGGAGAAAGAATGAACATTTGTGGAGGTGGAAATGGACATGACCCATGAGAAAGTCCATGAGAAAACGAGTAGAAAGACCTGCCTCCCCAATGGACACTTCACAAAAGCAGGGATTTTGTCTGTTCTGTTCTCTAGAGTCGCTGCAGGAGGCTGAACAGGACCTGACCCACAGCAAGTGCCCAGTATTTGCTGAATGAATGAACATTATTGTGGTGGTGGTGACAGTTACCTAGAAGAGTACCTACAGGTATCTAGAACTTTGTGAATTGTAGAGTGCTTTTTAGTCAATAAATACTTAGGAACATCTGCGGTGCCAGAAAAGGGTTGAGGAAGTAGGTATGAGTCAGATAAAGTTGGCCATGAATGCCAGACAGGAGTTCTGAAGTGGAAGAAGCTTCTGTGGCAATTCGACCTTCAGGAAGGGGGCTTCCCATGTGCCAGAATCTGCAGGACCCTTCACAAGTCCTGCATCAGTAATTGTCACTCAGCTCCTTACTAACTAGGTGACTTGTGACAGGTTTCTTTTCCCACATCTCTGGATTCTCCTCCTCCGCCTGACCTATAAATTATAAATATTAGGGGTCCTCCATTCTGACAATCTGCCTTCTCTTTAAGTATGTTTTCTCCTTTAGGCCAATGGCTGGAAATACCACACATATTCAGATAATCCCATATTTTTATCTCTAGCCAGACTTCCGATGCATGTACCCAATGTCTAATTGACCTCTTCATTTGGATGCCTGCTCATATTTTTTATTTTTTAACGTGACCAAAATGTAACTTGATTTCATGTCTCATTTCTTTTTCTCAAAATCTGCCTCAACTCTGGTCCTGCTACCTCAGTTATTGGCCCTGCCATTCACCTAGTTGCTTCAGCTAGAAACCTTTCCCTGGTCCCTTCCTTTTCCCCACTTTCCTCCACATTTACTAACAAGTTGCAAAGACTACCTTATAAGTAGACCCCTTGTCCATTCACTTTTCTCCATCTCCGCTCACTCCCAAACCCAAGGCCCCACCATCTCCTCCCTTCACTGCTGCAGCCGCCACCCTTCTGGTTTCCCAGGGTTCCATCATGCAGTCCTGCAAGCCATTCACCATCTGGAAACCAGAGAACTATCTTAAATTTAAACTTGGACCACTCTTTGCACTGCCCAAGTCTATTTGGTCTTCTCATTGCACTGGAATGAACTCCAAACTCCTTGCCATGGTGCACAGGGATCTCTTCTTGGCCTCTCCCATCCATTTCCCCCAGCTCCTCCAACCCCACTTTGCCCTGGCCTTGCTTGTCTTAAAGTCTCTCAAATATGCCAGCCCTCTTCTTGTTTTGAGGCCTCTGCAGTCCCCCTCAGGCTTTTCCCAGTTGAATCCTTTCTCATCACGATGTCTCAGCTTAAATGGCACCTTAAAGAGAAGCTTTCTTTAATTATTCTATTCAAAATAGACCAATACACCTGTTACTGTGTCTCACAATACCCTACTGTTTACTTCACAGGACTTTTCACAGTCTTTACTTATTTCACTTGTTGACTTGGTTATTTCCAACTAGGAGACAAGCTCCTTAAGATCAAAGATGCTGTCTTATATCCTGATGAATCTCAAGCTCTTAGAAAGTGTCCAGTATAGACTAGGCATTCAGTAAACATTTGTTGAATTAATGCATGAGCCTCTATAGGCTTCATTTTCTTATTCTGTGACCTAATAATAATGCAACCTGCTTCAAAGAGTGATTATGAGAGTTAAATGAGAAAATGCTAAGGGATCAATAAATGTTGGCCATACTTATTATCACTAATGCTAGTTTTCTATATTACTACTCCTGGTAGTCATAGTAGTAGTGCCATTATTCTTTTCAACAACACTCATGAAGGAGTCAAAATTAACTACAATTTACGGACAAGGAAATGAAGATCAGAAAATGTAAATAGCCTCCTTCACCTCACTTAGCTCATACCACATAGAGCTTGAATTTTAAGAGTGAAGAAATGGAAACTACTACAGATCTCAAGTCAGAATGATTGAAGGAAAGGTATTTCCAATAGAATAAGTAAGTTTTGGACAAAAGTGGCTCCAAGGACAAGATGTATTATGATGAATGGAGAGCTGGATACCCAAAATTTGATGCCCAGTAAACTATTGGAGATGCAGGACTTTTACTTGGAAGAGAGGTCAGGAGTTTGACATTGGAATATTAAAAAATATAACCTCACCATTTTGATCACAGTAGTGTATTGGGAAAGCTGTGCACGTGGAGTCTATTAGCAGAAACATGCACACATATACACACACTTCTTGAGACTGAATGATGGAGCATGCTCCTCATACAGGTCTCTGTCTGTCTGTCTGTCTTTCCCTAATCCACCCACACTCCTACCTACCCTTCCCTCACTGGAATCCCCTTTGGTATTTCTGTTCCTAGACTCCTCCTCACAGCATCCCATATCCATTTTGGAGGCTTCCAATGAGGTCCTCAAGAATTAACTTTAGGACTCGAAAGTAAGTGTTTACCATTACTGTAGGAAAATGCTCAGGTAGGGTGAACTTTACTGAATATAACAGCAAAGCAAAGTATGACAACAAAACTTTTTCTTCTTACATTAAAATTTCTAAAAATAGCTAAAATTTATGCTAGGAACTATTCTAAGCACTTTATACATGTTAAATAATTTGTTCCTTATAACAACCCTATGAAATAGATGCTGTTATTTTCCTTTTTTAGAGTAGATATTGAGACACAGAGTGGCTACGGTTGAGAGCTGAGGTTCTAACCCATGAGGCATAGTTTTAGCTTTGTTGTTCTAAAACCATTAGGATACACAGTGTAATATGGGTTCTATCTCTCTACTCCATCTTTCTAAAGATCCATTTCCCATCAGAGTTGAAGTGGAGAGAGAAAAGAGGTAGAGAGAAAGCTATCCTACCACAGAAATAGAAAATCTATGCCTAAGTCCCTAAAAAGAGAGAATGAAAGTAGACAGAGGAAACCAGGTAGTTGATAAAAGAGTCTGAAAGTGTTTATAACAGGAAATAGGAAAAAGAAGGCTGAAATAACAAACATGGATAATGTAGTTCCATAGAAACCAAGGACTTCAAGGAGGAGGTGGTCAAGAGTATCAGAAGTCTCTTAAACTGAGGGAAGAAAATTACGTTCACATATAACTTAAGAGAAGTATTCCTCTTTTCTTTTAATTTCTTTTAAGTTATTTATTTATTTATTTATCTTGAGAGAAAGAAAGCACAAGTGAGGAAGGGACAGAGAGAAGGAGAGACAGAATCCCAAGCAAGTCCACACTATCAGCACAGCACCCTATGTGGGGCTCAAACTCACCAACTGTGAGATCATGACCTGAGCCAAGATCAAGAGTCAGACACTTCACCAACTGAGCCACCCAGGCACCCCCAAAGAAGTATTCTTTAAAAAGAAGAAGAAGAGGAGGAGGAGGAGGAGGAGGAGAAAGACAGAAAGTAAGAGAGAGAGAAAGAAGTGTTCTTACATAGTAGGGGATTTATAAGCCAGAGTACTAGTGAAGTGGGTGATAAATGTAAGTCAAAGGTGGTCTCTTCTCCTACCTTTGGTGCCTGGGCATCAAAATATGCAATATTTCCTAATTGATTCTAACATGCACCCAAGCCTGAGAATCACTGATCTAGGACACAGAGAGACTATCTGTTCTTTGAATGTGAAAATAAGAACAAAGAAAAATACGTAACAATAGATTGTTTGAATTGAAGGTAAGTTTCATTGATGAAGCTTACACATGTTGGCTTGGATCATCTTGGTAAAAAAAAAAAATGTTTAAATATGTGGTTTGATTACCTGGGGAGAGGGAAGAAAAGAACTTAAAGACAGACACCTTTCAATCGCTACCGTTGTGAAGAGTAGATAAGTAACAGGAAACATGAAGAGGTAAGAACATTGGGGCACCTGGATCTTCACTGAACCAGAACTTCACACTGATTGGTCCTCTTAGAGCTGTGCTTCATAGACAAGTGGAGATGTAGGGAGAGCTGATGGAAGATGATCCATGGTTGGGTTGGGATCAGGAAGGTCAAAGGAAGAGGACATCAATCTACATGGAATCTAGTGTTGTGGTGTGATTGGTTAGAGGACCAGTGAGTAGATTCGGAGAGTGGGAAAGAAGGCCAGCAAGGAGGTTGTAGTCTGACTAAGGAGCGTTCACAACTGAGACCTCACATAGGAAATAATCCTTTGGGATCTACAACTCTTAGGCACATAATCATATTTAACATTCAAATATGTGTTTCAGTGAAGCTTTGTGAAATGAGCAGCAGACACAATTTCTCAGATCAGCCACCAGACATAGTTCTACCAACAACCAGCTATTAGATTTCAGGCAAGTCTCTGTGTGGATCTCCAGGGCTCAGTGTCCTCACTTACACTAGGAAGGGACTTGCCTGGATAATTTCTCGTGACTTGTACTCAAACAACTCATCAGCATGTTGGGTTTCTTAGCTGCATACATCATCAACCTAATAAAAATGTTCTTCCTTAGGATAAGTTATTTCCTGTCCCTTCCCCACCCCAAAATATTTTAATGCCTTCTCTTGCCTCCCTATTCCCATCCCCCCAGTGACTGTAGCAATCTTGATATTAGAAATAGGCATCTTGAGGGGAAAAACCTCAATGTTCCCATTTGTTTTCTAGCATTAAACTAGCAAAAGAGTTTACCGGTAATCCACTTAAAGAGATGGAGACTTATTAAAACCAAAAACAAGTCGTTCATGGGAAAGCTTTTGTGCACTCAAGCATAACTCCTCATTTGTGTCAGCCAGGAGTTGTACTGACTTATATTGTCAAGCATTTTAACCAAATTAAAGTATCACATTATCATTACAAGTTTCACAATTTGTATCCTAGAGTTTTCTTCTTCTTTTTTCTTTAACCGAAAAGTTGAGTTTAAGGTAAAATTTCAACCTGCAAAGTGAGCAGGCTCATCTAGCACACTGTCAGCTGACTTACTTGTTTCATTTTAAATGAAACTAACTTTTGCTCTTGATTCTCCCGCCTCTCCCCTCCTCTTACCTACTTCCTGAAACTGTCATTCAGGTCAGAGTTCTCAGATGCAAACCAGGTGCTGCAACACTGGGGACTCCGTAACATTGTAGTTGTAATGTTTAGACACGGGTTAATGAGTGAGTACAGTCTAATGACAGAATCTTCTATATAATGCAGATTCCACAGAAATTTTAAATGTCTTTGTTACCAGTGAGCTTGGTGATGAAAGCAGAAACTGTGTGTGTGTGTATGTGTGTGTGTGTGTGTACACATCATATATATGTATGTATACGTATATACATGTATATGTGTATCCATCCCACCAGTTTGCAAATGAAATCTCCTGAAATACAAAGGAAACCTTATTAAAAAGCTATTCTATTACTAGCAATAGCAGTAATGATTTATACTATTCAGTACACTTCCACATACGCTTAGTAGGTCTTCTTCATGGTAATCTTTAACATTGTGCAGAAGGTGGCTGGGCATTCATTCAGTCAACTGTCCTATCTTGTGGGGTTAAAAGGCCAAGCTGCCCATTGAGCCAAATGGTCAGGCAGTTTGAGGAAAGGCCAGGTATCGACAGGGGCTGATTGTATCCGGGATTCAGAAGGTCAAGAAGTGATGCACAAGGGGCTCAGGAGTCTCCATCATAATTCATGCCAATGATTCACACACTAGAGTGAACAACACAAGGTGTATAGAACCCTGACAGCTGGGCAGGCACAATACTGTTTTAGAGCCAAGCCACCAGGTAGGCACTCATGATTGGCAGCTTCCTGGATCAGCATATTCCCACTTTGTCAGAGAGAATGACCCATGTTTAACATCAAAATATCTTAGGGGCGCCTGGGTGGCTTAGTCGGTTAAGCGTCCGACTTTCGCTTAGGTCATGATCTCGCGGTTTGTGGGTTCGAGCCCCGCGTCGGGCTCTGTGCTGACTGCCAGCTCAGAGCCTGGAGCCTGTTCCAGTCTGTGACTCCCTCTCTCTCTGACCCTCCCCTGCTCACGCTGTCTCTCTCTCTCTCCTAGAAATAAATAAAAACATTAAAAACAAAACAAAACATCAAAATATCTTAGGGATTCCCGCCCCCCATGCTAATTGCTGTCCTCTTTGTATCTGTTAATTGAGAAATACATAATGACAAAAGTCAACTGGAAATCACTAAAACTTTGAAATACATTTATGCTTCAGAAATTCCAGCGGTACTCTGCCAGTTTTCGATGTACAGGCTTCAGTTCCAAATTCCTTCCACAGCTGCTCTGTGCACATGGATTGGATGCTTAAAGCATTTCTCCTTCAGGGTGAGCACAATATCATGCTTTGCTAGTGAGGGCACGGCTGGAAAGACAGCAGAAGGAGGGTAGCTTCTCTTCGTGGTTTTGCTGTGCTCTGCTTTGCCTTTTCTTGCTCCTGCTGCTTGATTGGTCAGCGGTGCCATGTGTGGGGCCATCTAGTGGTGCCCTGCCCCTGCCACATGGCTCATGCCCACAGCTACCGTCTCTCGGTCACTATTCAGCCCCAGCCTGGGCCTGCGCCCACCTTTGTCTAGTCCTCCAATGTGGATGTGCCTCAGGCTTCACGTCCCGGGGGACAGTCAACTCCTTCCATGCACCCTCTTTGTACAGCTCCTCTATGCATTTGCCCACCAGCCCCGGTTCACCTGTGCCCTGGAGGATGGTTCCCCATGGCTCTGCTGACCCACACACATGGAGCTCTCGGTTCGTGCTGCTAGGACAAAATACATAGATTGAGTGGCTTAAACAATAAACATTTATCTCTTACCCGTCTGGAGGCTGGAAGTCTGAGATGAGGGTGCACACACGGTCAAGGTCCTGGTGAAGTACTTCTTCCTAGTTTTTAGATGGCCAATCTTCTTGTAGAGAGGAGAGAGACTGGGAGAAAGGTCTAGCTGTCTTCCTGTTCTTCTGAGGATGCTAATCCCATCAGAGGCTCCACCCTCAGGACCTGATTTCCTTCCAAAGGCCTCACCTCCACCTCCAAACACCACCACATTTGGGCCTAGATGTCTGCACTTGAGAGGAACATAAAATTCAGTTCACAGCATGCACCCCTCACCTGCCCACCCACAAGCCTGCTTGCCCGTGCTGAAGAGGGAGATTGCTTCCTGCTTGCCCAGCAACTATGAACCGGCTGTGGCCCTGGCAAACAACCATCCTCTCTGACATCCAGTGGGTGGTAAACATACCTTCTCCAGGGAGACCTAAACCACAGCCTGAGGAAACGAATGCCTCCTTCCAAGCTATCTATCCATAGAGACTCTTCCTCAGCCCTAGGATACCTTTTAAAGTTCTCTTTACATCTTATAATTACTCTTCTATCATAGTTTAATAATTCTTTATATTATAAGCTTCCCCTGTTTCATGTTACCATTTGGTTTCTGTCTCTTGATTAGACTGAGATTAATATAAGTTCATTTGGAAAAGTAACAATACATATGGGTTAGAGGTATTCAGTCTCCAGGCAATGTTAGAGTATAAAAGGATTCTCAAATCCCTTGCAACTGCTACCTGCAAACTTCTTTTTTTTTTTTCCTTTTTTAATAGTTTATTGTCAAGTTGGTTTCCAGATAACACCCAGTGCTCATCCCCACAAGTGCCCTCCTCCATGCCCATCACCCCCCTTCCCCTCTCCCCCACCCCCATCAGCCCTCAGTTTGTTCTCAACATTCAAGAGTCTCTCATGGTTTGCCTCCCTCCCTCTCTCCCCCACTTCCCCCCCTTCTTCTCCCCCACGTTACCTGCAAACTTGTGAGTGCCCACAGTCACCAGATTGGGAAACCTTGGACTACAACTGCCAGGAACCAAAACACATAGAAATAGAGCTGTTGGGAGAAGCGACCCATTTTTTAGGCATGCATGTTCCACTTGTAAACTGGGTATTCTTGAGCATCTTACCGAATACCACCCTTATATCCTTACCCATGAAACAGATGCTTAATAAATGTTGGTGTCAGCTCTACCCTTCTTTCCCCAGCCTTTCTCAGATCTTTACAATTGTGTTTGCTGTTGTTTCTCCTTCCTAACCTGCAGGCTCCCTCCCAGTCCAGCCTCTGAATGTATCTTGATTGAGAGTAGACTGAGTCCCCTTCTCCTCCCCTCCTCAATCCAAGACAGACTTAGTGCTTCGGATGTTCATAGATTCCGAACCAAGAGGAGATAGGGCTGACCACCCAACATCAACACTGTTTTCTAACATTCAAAACTCCCTCAACCCCCAACCCACGACATTAATCTCATTCCCCCATTAACAACCATTTCAAAGGGGAGTCAGAGAAGGTTAACATGGCCTACCTTTCAACACACAAATTCAAATATCCCAATATGACTTGTTTCTTCCACTTCCACACTCTTCATCCAGTTAGGAGGTTTTCCTTTCCCCTCCAATTCTTAGCCAAGCTTGCCCTGAGCTTTCACATTCAAAGATATTTCCCCAGATATCTAAATTTCTATTTCTTACCAGGACAATTTATTTCCACCCAATCCAACATCTTCTTAGCTAAAGAGAGGCCCTTTAGATACTAAAACCACCCACTAAAAGGCAGTGAGGAATTATAAATAAGAACAAAAATCATTCACAATCATTTCTCTGTGCATTGGCTTTTTACTATTTCCAATAAGAATTGTTTCTTTGCATTGTTCAGATTTAAAAGCTACATAGCCAGGATGTGTTAAAGTAGCTTTGTGGTAGTGACAAGTGTCTGTACAAATTATATTGATTGAATTGACTCTGAAGCTGATTTATTTTGCCTTTCAATGACTAACTTTACAAATTACTTAAATGCAATTGTGGCTTCCCTCATGGTGCTTCTTAATGTTTTGTTTTTAATTATTTTAAATTTTATTTGAGCAAGAGAGCATGTGTGTGTGTGCACGTGCATGAAGGAGAGGGGCAGAGGGAGAGAGAATCTCAAGCCAGCTCCGCACTTGATTGACACCAGGCTCAATCCCACAACCCTGGGGTCATGACCTGAGCCAAAGTCAAGAGTTGGTCACTCAACCGATTGAGCTACCCAAGCACCCCTCAGTGTTTCATTTTTAAAGACAACTAGTCTGAAGAAAAAAATGGAACAGAAGACTATATTTACAATAGCATCTAAAAATATAAAACACAGAGGCGCCTGGTTAGCCCAGTCAGTTAAGTGACTCACTCTTGATTTTAGCTCAGGTTGTGATCTCACAGTTCGTGGGATTGAGCCCTGCTTGGGACTGCACTGAGAACATGGAGCCAGCTCTGGATTCTCTCTCTCCCTCTCTCTGCCCCTCCTCCCCTCATTCTCTCTCTCTCTTTCTCTTTTTCTCTCAAAATAAATAAACTTAAAAAAGATTTGAAAACACATTGGACAAAAACTGAACAGAAAATATGCAAATTTATTTGACAAAAATTTTCAAGTCCTGATGAATGCAACAATACACTCTGAAGGGGTTTAAACTATGCCACCCCAAAATATGCCATTCCAACAAGGACCTTTTGGGGTTAAAGCAATTGAAAAAAAGAAGGCACATAAAAACTGTGCCCTACCCCCTCTACCAGGAAGAGCAGGGTGATTCTTAATAACCAGAAGCAACTCTAGACTTTTCTCAGCCCAGAGACTCTACATAACAAACCTTACTAACTAGCCCTTACTTGTCACTACTTTTCCCCTCACATTTATCTTCCCACAGTCTGCCACCCCTAAAAGACTAAACCCTCTTTCTTTCATCTTGTCCCCTCTTTACAAATTTATTGTTCTTTTGTGAAGATGCTATGTAAGTCCCAATTTCAACCACCTTCTTGAGTTACTCATCACTAAGGTGTCTCCACCAGGAGCACAGCATGTGTTAATAAACTGTTTTTCTCTCATTATTTTGTCTTTTGCCAATCTACGTTCAGGGCCTCAGCTGAAGAACCTAGGGGAGTAGAGAGGGAGTTTTTTCTTCCCCTACATTTTCAATGAATATAAAGAGATGTCTTGGATATTATAGATAAGGAGACTCAATAATGAAAAGACGTCAGTTCTACCGAAGTTAACTTCTAAATATAGAATTGTCCCAATAAAAACAACACCATAAAGTTCATGTGGAAAAGTAAACTGATTTGAATAACTAGAAAAACCAAAAGAAAAAAAGGAATACCAGGAGATTCAATTTGCTAGATAATAAAACAGGTCACAAAGTCTTATTAATTAAGTGTCTGGTATTGGTACATGAACAGAAAGACCAGTGGAATAGAATAAAATCTTCAAAAATTGACACAAATGCATTCAGAAATTCGGTAGATGATAAAGTTGACATCCATATTAGTAGAATAAAGATAGATATTTAGATTAATGGGACAATTGGTTGTCCATTTAAAGAAAAAGTGAGTTTGGATCTACACGTCACATTGTACATCAGAAGAAGCCTTTAATTACATCATATGTTAAAAGTAAAAATAAAGAATAAATTTAAATGGTGGAAGAAAATATGGGTGAATTCCCTGGTAACTTTGGTATAGAAAATGCTCTTACATCACTGAAAATAAAGAAGCCAGAAATATTAAAGAAGGTAAATTAAATTACGTATTTTTTAAAAAAAATCCATTTGCATGGCAAATACAGATGAACAAAGCAAATGACAAAATGATAAACTGGAAAGAAATTGCAAATCCTATCAATGACAAATACTGTTCTCCTGAAGAGATAATGTACTTATTAGAAGCTCCCAGAAATTAAGAAGATTAGGAATAATCCAATAGAAAAATGAGCAAAGCACATGAATAGACATTTCACAGAAAAAGAAATATTTATAGCCGAATAGAATAGAAATTGATATGATCAATACAAATGGAAACTAGGTTACCATGAAGGGCGAAATGGTCCAAACCCTGCGGAAAAAAAGTCTGGCAATACTTGCCAAAAATATGGTCCAGTGTTCCCTGTACCCAGCCATCCCACATCTGGGCATCTTTCCTACAGTCACATCTGCACACATAGTAAATGAAAATGTACAAGGCCACTTATAGTGGAGGAGCTTGGATAGAACCCAAAAAAACCATGGCACATTTACATAACTAATACGAGGCAGCTGTAAAAACATAATGGAGACCTTTTCTATACTGATAGAGAGCAATGTTCCAGCTATATACACTGTTAAGTACAGAAAACCACGTACAAAACAGTGTATATTATATGCTACATCTTGTGTAATGAAATGAAGAAGGTAGGTAAAAATATATTTTATTCTTATCTATTTGCGTATGCATAAAGAGATATTGGAAAAAGAAATAAGTCGACAAACCAAAACTAATACAAAGAGTAGGGAGTAGAGAGGATAAGACACATGGGGAAAAATGTGGAGTGAACTTTCCTGTGTGTACCTTTTATATCGTTTTGATTTTTGAATCATGTAAATGTCTTACGCACTTGGAAAAAAATACTGTGTTCTTTGAAACAAAGGATTGCTTTGCATTGCAAATAAGACAAAGAGCAGGGCCTTGGACCCAAACAAGAAAGTTCTTAGTTTCCACACTTTAAACATGACTCTTTCAGCAATTTTCTTCTTTGGAACATGACTCTTTAATCTGGTTGTTTTTTTTTTCATAATGGCATGAGTCACGGCATAATTTTACATTTAATCTCAAAATGTTCCCCTCCTCACACACACACACGCATTCACACCATACCCCCACCAGTCAGTACCCCCCCACACTCAGGCATGTCCCCACTGCGTCAGCGAGGGCCATCACCTGCCAGCCTCCTCCAGAACTCTGAGCCAGCTGCATTCATGCTTTGTCACACTTGTGTTCAGTTTGTACCAGAGGTGAATCCAAAACATTAAAAGCCTTCACTCTCATACCTGTTCAGGATACAATAAAAAGGAAAATAAAATAAAGCTTCAGTGTAACCAAAATACTTTGACAATGACTTGGAACAAAATGATGAAGTGAGGGTTGTCATTGGCCCTCCCCTATTTCTCTTTCTAAGGGCCTCTGCCACACTGTGCTGTCTTCACTAGGGTGCTCAGCCCCCACTGGCTGCCACCGCCATCTTGCCGCCCACCGCCATCCTGTAACCCATCGCTAATAAGAAGGGTGCCACTGTGGTGGGCCCAATGTAAGGTAGCTGCTATTTATTATATACTGATTTCTGCTCTCTTTCCCTTATCCAGACAGTGGTTAAGAAAGATGGTATTACTTCCTACTTTTGTAATGTGACTTGAACCTGAGGCCCAGAGAATTAATATTAATACCCAAATTAATATTTCAAGTACAGTTGACCCTTGAACAATACAGGTTTGAATTGCACAGGTCCAATTATATGCAGATTTTTAAATTTTTTTACAAATGCAATATAGCATTGCAAACGTGTTTTCTCTTCCTTTTGGTTTTCTTAACAACATTTTATTTTCTCTAGTTTATTATTGTAAGAATACAGAATACAATACATATACAAGGTATGTGTTAATTGACTATTATCAGTCAACAATAGGCTATTAGTAGTTAAACTTGGGAAAGCCAAAAGTAATATACAGATTTTTGACAGTGCAGGTTGTCTCACCCCTAACCCCTGAGTTGCCCAAGGGTCAACTGTTCTCAAAGTAGCAAAATCAGGATGAAATCCAAGTATGTCTCATGCCTAAGCAGGCTTCTCCCATCTGACCCATATTTACACTACCCCCATCTTCTTTTCATGAAGAAAGGAAGATTTCTCTCTCTGACCTGTTTAAATTTTTAGGGGGATAGTGTTGTGGAAATCAATCTGGGAAACTAAATGTGCTCTAGTAAGAATGGCTGATAAAGGTTTACTGAAAGCCAATCATCATAGCTAAGGTTAGTCAGCACTTAATATAGACTAAACACTGAACAAAATACTTTATTTATGCCGTATTTTAGCCCTTTCCACATTTTTAGAAAGTAGAAATTGTTGTCACTTCCATTTTATAAGTAAAGACATTTAGGCTTGGAGGGATGGACATTCCCAGGTGAGGAAGTGGCACATCCTGAATGGAACCAGGAAGCGCATCTCGAGCCGGGTGCATGGCCATCATACCCTTATTCCTCAGCCACATCTGCAGAGACACTTGTAGCTGAAGACAGCAGTCTCTCTTCTAAACCTCAGCTTCTTTGTCTATAGAACAATATCCATAAGAATAACACACCAGCTTGTAGGGTTGTGAGAATTTAGAGAGCTACCATATGTAAAGCGCACACATATGACTAAAGAAGCAGGTCCTCAAAGCTATCAATTATTATTATCAATATTATCATTGATCGTATTATCGATATTTTGATTAAGATTAATGGGCATGTTAGCATAGTTAAGAGTCGAGGAAGAATTTTATAAATAGAAAATTTTACTTTGTTTACTTTATCATTTCCCAAATTCCTGTGGCCCTTCCATTACTCACTGGAGAGCCTCCAGAAACACTGCCCTACCTCTAGTCATTGGTGGGAAGAGTCTGTCTTCCTCTAGGTCTTGTCTCTCTTTACCTTCCTGTCACCTTTTGCTCCTCATTCTTTTGCCTTCTGTGATCCAGCTCTTCCTCTTAGGTGTTTAATATTTCAGGCCTCAATGTTTTTTCATTTCTAACTCCCAGCCAATGGAATGCCAACCAGTGTCATAGGTGAGCTAGTTCTTGCTAATAGATTCATGCCTGAGAATGACACCCCTTTGCCTTCTAATAGGGCCTTCTGGACACATTGATGCCTTACCCAAAAGAATCATTTCATGCAACCCAAGAACCTAAGACATCAGAATAGCCAGGTGAGAAAAAGATGTTAGGGCAAGAGGCCATTCAGCACTTTTCCAATACACAGCGCATGTCTGTCTATAAATAGACTGTTTAAGATAATTGCTAAAGGAATATCTGGGCATTTCTTTGATTCAGGAAGGTAGGGAAATAACTTGGAAACAAGTCCCCATCCCCACATGGAAGCTGACACCTGCCCCCTTCAACTGGCTACTGCATCCCCCACCTCTGCGTCATAGCATTTCAACAAATTCTGCATTTCTTCATGCCTGTGCACCTCTGCAAGACAGTTATCTCCTTTATAGCGAGTATCATGTCCCGTACATCTTAGTTTCTTCACGTAATAGAAGTATTTGTGGTAAGTAGGAAGGAAGGTAAAGAGGACGGGAGGGAGGGAGGAAGGAACTTTTTCACCAACTTTGAGACTTTCTCCTCACTTTATCTTTACTTAGAGCTTCCTTTGACTTGATTTAATTTCATAGCTGGGGGAGAGGGGATTTGATGTGAGATGATATTTGACACAGATGGTATAAATAAATGGCAATTTAAAGTTCTCGGGCTTCATCAGAATCTGGTGAAGGCGAGTGCCCTGGAAGGGTCCTGAGATCTGAGATGTGAAATGGCGATTGCTTCCCTCTGCAATCAACCCTTGATGTTTTCACCATAAACGCACCTGATCCAACCTGGGCTTCTCCTCAGGAATTTGAAACTTTGGTGGTAACCCCAAGTACTGACATCCCATTGATGAGGAAACCAAAACTCAGAAAGATTAAACGCCTGTTAGTAATGTGGTAGACCTTGAATCCAAATTCAAATGTTAGACTCCAAAACTCCTTCTCTGTTTGCTACAAACACTGTCTCTTGAAGAGATTATTTTAGCCACTGCTGAGAGGAAATCAGTCTCTTTTCCCACATCAAACTCATATTTTACAATACAGGCACTTCTTTTTATTTTTTTTAATTTTTTAATTTATTTCTAGGAGAGAGAGAGACAGCATGAGCAGGGGAGGGTCAGAGAGAGAGGGAGTCACAGACTGAAACAGGCTCCAGGCTCTGAGCTGCCAGTCAGCACAGAGCCCGACGCGGGGCTCGAACCCACGAACCACGAGATCATGACCTAAGCAAAAGTCGGACGCTTAACCGACTAAGCCACCCAGCCGCCCCAATACAGGCACTTCTTTAAATGTCTGTGAAAGGAAGACTAAAGCATGGGACATACTCGTCTAATGAATTCAATACTTTATTATGATCTTGATCAATTCTTATAATATGCATTGCTCTATAATTAACAAAAATGGACATTCCTGCCTATTCTGCATCAGAACGCTCCTTTTTTCCCTTTTTCCCATGTCTGTGCACCTGTGCTAGATGGATAACTCCTCTGAAGGAAGGATCATGTCCTTTGTGTCTGGAGCATCCAGGTGCAAAAGCAGAGTCTGGGCCTTATTTTCCTTCCTTCTCTTCTGCAGGTGAGGAGGTAAACTATATTCACCTGCTAAAAATTCTTCTTATGTGACCCTATTTGATGGGCCTGACCTGTGTTTAGAACACAATCTGTAGGAGGGAATACAATATGAGAAAAGGAAGACACAGTACTAAGTCGCTCACTGGATCAGCAAAACTTTATTAAATGCCAGTTTAGCGCTGGAGACACAGAGAGAAACAAGAAGACTGTGCTCACACTTGAGTTGCTAGAGGACATATGGAGAGGTAAAATAAGAATTACCGGCTAATGAGATAAAATGATTTGGGGAAACACAAGGGTGCCGTGGTATAGAGCAGTCGTCTTTGAATTGGAGTGCGTGTCCCCAGGGTGTAGCAAGAATTCTAAGGGCATGATGATATAGGTATTCAGATCCTCAACATCTGTATTTCTTTCTTCTTAAAGTTGATCTGCTTGAGAACCTCCTTTCGGCAAAAGTAAAATGTTGCATTTCTTTTCAAATATAAAAAATATTCTCACATTGTGATGAAAATCTGTGGAGATACTGAAGTGGGTACGGAGGGCAAAAGAAAAAAAGGAATTACGGTATACAAAATTCCCAATTGTTAAAGAAAAGCTTATCCGTGTATTTTCCCCCCAAAGGATGATGATGATGGCTGGCAATAATTCGGTATACTTATTCTCCAGTGGATACATTTTAGAAAGTCATGTAACATTTTAATTGAAATCTACTGTTTGGAATACAGTAGAAATTACATTTGCCACTATTTAAGCTTACGATGAATAATTGCAGAATATCAAACTGAAAATACACACAGCAACACATAGTTTTTAAACTGATTTTAGGCAGAGCACCTGGGTAACTCAGTAAATTAAATGCCTGACTTTTGCTTTGGGCTCAAGTCATGATCTCACAGCCATGGGATTCAGCTCCCCAACGGGCTCTGCACTGGACATGAAGCCTGCTTGGGATTCTCTCTCCCTCTGCCCTTCCCTGCACTGGCATGCTCTCTTTCTCTCTCTCTCCCTCTCTCTCAAAAATTAAAAGGGGACTGGAGGAAATAGTGACTGAGCAGCTTGGAAGGGCTAATGGTGGCTTTTATGGTGGAGCCTCAGAGAACTTTCTGGAGGGGGACCAGCATGCGCCATGCCTCAGAGGCAAAAGAGAGCCTGGAATGTTTAGATTGGACAGTCATACAGCTTCAAAACAGGCAAAGGGGGGGAAATGAAACTGGGAAGGATGGTAGAGATACACCCGAAGAAAAAACAACCTAACTTAGCAATGCCACCTCATTCTCTTTGTCACGATTCTGGGTTCAGGGTGATGGGTGAAATGGACTGGAGCTCCATGAACCCGGGATTCTATCCCAGCTCCATTCCTGTTATCTGTGAGAAGTTAGACACATGGTTCTCTGGGACTTTATTTCGGTAGATACCGAAACTGCAAAGCAAGGAAAATTCAGAGTACTTACTTCATAGAACTGTTCTAAAAATTAAATAAAGAAAATCTACCGTAAAGCATTTGGCACAGTGCCTGTTATATAATAAGCACTAGGAAAAATGAGCTATCTCTATTATTTCTAATACTTTAATCTAATCCCATCATCCTCTGCTTCAAATCTTTGAATTGTTACTTTTTGCCTTCAGTATGAAAAGTCAAACTCTCGAAAGTTGTCTGAACCTCCCCTCTTCCTATGTTTTAGTGGAAACACCTCTCCAGCCCTTTCCCCAGAAAGGAAATGAGAGAAATAATGAAGTAACATCACCACGAGCAAGTTAAACTGTCACAAACGATGCTGCTAGTGACCTCCTCTAAGTCAGGAAATCAGGGACTCTGTCCCTGCACCCAGCTCTGTTCTCCCACAATCTTTCTGCTCTCCCAGTCTCAGGCTCCATTCAGTTAGTGCCTGGGACGTCAAATCTTTGATGAACTCATTCTAAAATGATGCAGAAAAGAGGCAACTTAATCCAATTCTGAAATGACAGGTCTTTATTGAGGGATACTCAGTACATGAAATAGGAAGAAGGGAAGTTAACAAGTGATTCTGAAATATGTGGTTGGAATTGCCCCACTCAAAATACCTTTTGGTTCCTTTTTACTTCTTTTTTTTTTTTTCTTATTTTATTTTATACTATTCGAGGGAGAAGCTTTCCAGATGGGAGCAGAGCAGCTGTTCTCATTAGACTTACCGAATCTTCCGGTGTTGCCTCCTCTCTTTCCTCTCTGCTGGCAGGGAGGAGGGTATTAGCTTTGTCTCACAGATGGCTAGACGGCCTGAAACCTAGCATTTGTAATGTCCAGACCCTACTCGCAGTTCTCTGTGTGTATGCTCAGGAGTGTGTGTGTGTGTGAGTGTGTGTGTGTGTGTGTGTGTGTGTGTGTGTGTGTGTAGAGAGTATTTTCAGCAGGAAAGTGGCAGAACTCATTTATCTCTGCCCCAACAAATGCCATATGTCACCCATCATACTCAGACTATGACAATAAACATGGAAAAACAGAGGACATGTTTCTGATACATCTTAGGAGTCTAAAGAAATTAATATCTGATTAAGTGAAACAAGGGAGGCAAAATAGATATCTAAGAAAATGCCCATATCTCTGGCTTTGGTGACTAAAGGGATAGCTATACCATTCACTGAAGCAGGAATTATGGGCTTGGTGATTTAACTCATGTATTTGAGGTCTTTCCACCAGATAATTAAATGGAGAATGGTAGTAGGCAGCTGGATATATGGGTCTGAAGAGCAGGTGTGAGATCAGGCCTTGGTGTACAGAATAGGTTGTAATTAAAGCTGCTGGCTATTGACAAGCTTGCCCAGGTAGAGTAGCTGGTGCTAAGAAAAGAAGAACAAAGACAAGCCTATGAAATTGCATCATGTAAAGATAAGAAGCCACAAAAGAATTGACAGAAGGTTAGAGTGAAAACCGGAGAGAATATTATCTGAATAACTAATAGAAAAACGAGAGTCAAATGTGAAAGAGGTGGCAAACAGGACTCATTCATTCACTGATTCATTCCTTCGTTAAACAATGAATGCCTAATATGTGCCAGAGATTGTTCTAGATGCTGGGGACAGAGGTAAGTATGAAACCATTTTACTCTCAGGGAACTTTGTTTATTGAGTAAGACAGAAAAGAAAATAGACACTTACAGTACAAGACATAAGTAATAAATGAGGGTGATCTGTAATGACATGGATACAGCTGGGCTTTAGGGACAGTACCTTCAGTGCAGTGACAAGGGCAGATATAAGCTTATTCAGCTGTTACATTTAAGAAACGCGGTTCTCAGCAAATAAGAGACTGAGAGTGTAATTAAGGATGAACATGGGTGGAGAGAGATGTTATTTTTGGAGATAGCAATAAATAACTTGAGTTTATCAGGAAATGGAGAGATAAGAGATCAGAAATAAAAAGAGATTCACTGATCTACAAGTTCTCTGGGGGAAATGAGGGAGGGGGCTGGTGGGGAGGAGATTGGATTCCAGAGTGCAGGTGGACCAAGTAACTCTATGGAGAAGGAAAGCCTGTCTTTCATAGAGACAGCTGTCAAGAGGAGGATGGATGGATGGATGGATGGATGGATGGATGGATGGATGGATGGATGGATGGATGAATGGATAGATGTGCAGATAAACTTTGAAATCAGAATGATAGTTTTTTAGGTACTAAAAAGATCAACCAGCAGATAGAATTATTAATCACATCTTTTCATCAACTCACAAAAACAAACAAACAAAGAAAAAAAACAGTGAGTAAATGGATTCACTTGAATGAACAACCTCAAAGGCCTTTCAAAGAATCTCATCAACTTCGCTGGAAATACTTTAATCAGCAGGCTGATACATGGGAACTGGGTGTGTGGAGGCTCTGCTGGGAAGTGTTTGATTGTCTGAGCCACAGTCCCCCAGAAGAGGGGGGCTTTCTCATATCAACCATGAGACACAAAGGTCACCGGGCCTAAGGAAGCAATACATCCATTTCCTCCCCACACGTTTCCTCTGTAACATTAGCACTCAGCCTTCTGCTGCTACTGCTTCCTCGAAACTTGTTCCTTGAAGGTCACCAATGACATCTTTATTGCTAAGTCAAATGGCCTTTTCTTCCACCGTATTCTCATCATCCCCCTCAGTCTATTGTTTATCAAAGTCATTTCAGTGATGCTGACACCATTGACCTCTTTCTGAAACTCATTCTGACTTCCATGACACTGCAGTACTGTGATTTTCCTCCTACTAATGAGTAAAGGGTAATTCCTAAAGGATGGAAAAATAACGTTAACAGGGTAATTCAATGAAGGCAAGGCCCAGCAAAATCTGATCTCCTCTTCTGTGAATCTGCACTCACTCCATCCCAGCCACACTATTCTCTCTATCCTGGGAACTCATCAGACACACTTCAGCATTTACTCTGCCTGCTCTGCTCTCCCCTCTGATAGCCTGGTGGCTCACTCCTGCACCTCTGTGTGTCTGTTTACTACATTTTTTGAGAATATTCAAGTCTGCTCAGAAAGTTACAAAAAACAATGAGAAGAATAAAGATATGCTAAATATAGTAAGTATCCTATGAGACATGTTGAAGATAAACTTACAATGAGATATATGATTTTTAAAGCATGGAATAATCAAAAGTGTTATCTCTGCAAAGAGATGGAAAGACCAAGTAGTAAGTTACTGATCATGCCACCTGCAGGTTGATAGCTACATATTCTCAAATTGGCCACCCCTTGGTGATATGCATTATGGTCCCCACTCTGGCTCCACATGTTTTCTGCCCAAGAGAACCAGAAAGAGCTCATAGGTGTTCAACAGGCTAGTACATGAGCCATAGCTCTTGGCCAAGAATACTTAGCCCTGAGCCTCTCTGATAGAGCAAGTGTATTTTGGCATCAGGCACTCTCTATCTGCTGAGGCCCTGGGTTAAGTTCAAGTCTGATCCTTATAACCTCACTATGAGAGAGAAGGCTGGTGAGGGGAGGAATATTAACATTGCATAACCCAGGACTCTTATATTGTAAGCCTTCTACCTGCTTATACATTACCTGAAGTACGTTAACCTATACCATTTCTTTCCTTCTGCTACTTTCCATGTGTTTCACTTTGATCTAATCATCTATGATTGAAGCATCTGAATTTGGTCTGTGAACCTTTCTGCTCCACAACAGAACAGCTGCCCTGGTACTTGCAGGTTCACACCGGGTCAAGGTCATTTCCCACAACAACCTTCTCCAAGTCTTTGTTTAAATGTCACCTTCTCAATGAGGCCCACACTGGCCACTCTTCAAAGCTGCGGTTCCCATCACCAGCCCCCTTATTCCACTCTCTTGGTTTTTTCCCCTTAGCAGATAGCATTTTCCAATATTTGTCATTTACTTATTTGTTATGTTCATTGCTTATTGTCTGTGTCTCCCATAGAATATAAATCCTCTTGGTTTTTGTCTGTTATTCAGTGATAGACCACATTCATAAAACAGTGCCTGAAAAATAATAATCACTCAAAAAGTTTAGTTGTCACACACCAGGTATGAGTTAAGGAAACGGTGTAAGTGCTGAGGTATACAGGTTGGTACTCACAAAGATGTGAAATCAGCATCAATGTCAGCACTGAGCAACAGCAGTGATGAAAAGTTTACAGTGCACGGCCACAGGAAAAGGCTAACCAACCAAGAGTAATTTCAGTGGAGAAGACAGGAATGAAAGAAAACTCTAATAACAATCTTTGGATGCATAGGAAAATGTTGAGTGGAGGATTAGCTTTTGTCTCCTATATCTAGTGGATTATTGGAAGAAATAGTAAATTTATAATGGGTTTTATCAAATTAATTTTTTGAGAACACCTCTTTCAAAATTTAGCTGCAAATCCCACTGCTCATAAGGGCAAAGAGACAATTAAGAGGTAATAGAATAGGGCATGGTATGGATTTTGGTGAACTGGAAAGCCCACTCGCCCATTAAAATAGACAGCAACTCCTTCTGGGGTTCAGTCAAAAGTTGAGATACAAGAATGTAGGCCCAATGTTGCCATAGTCAAGAATGTTAGAAATCCAAATTCTTTTTTTTTCAATTTCTCGATTTTCACAACTCTGAGCTGAACAAAAAATACTGCTTTGGGCTGACAGTTTATGACATCTGTATTATATTCAAGATCCTCTGACATTCCTTGTCAGCCTCCCTTTCCAGCCCATGTGATTCTCGTTGTCTGCATGTGTCTTCTGCTCTGTAGAGCTGCCCCTAGCCTGTACTCTGAACACCCTCACACAGCCATGCTGTTCCTCAGAAGATTACCCCGGGTGGAACTGAACCCACCCCTGCCCATATTTCTATTCCATCTCTCTAATTCTTCATTTCTTAAAGGCCCTCAGATCAAGACCCACCACACCCCAACAATTCCTCAATCACTCTAGGGAACAGCAATGTGTCTTGTAATTTTTATGGCTTTTGAAATAAATCATCCACAGCCTTGGGACATTAGACACCTTTCCTATGTACATGTATGATTCCCCTAACTAGATCCTCAAGGGTCAGTGGCTTATACAAGAGCATGCACAGTCCTTGGTGTTGGAAAGATCAGGTTTAATCTGGCCTTTGTCACCTACTATTAATGTAACATTGAACTAGTGACGTGAACCCTCAGCCTGTTTCTTCACCTATAGAATGCGAATAATACTTCTTCATAGATATCTTGCAAAATTTAAATTAGATGAATAGAAAGTAAACATTCTCAATGGATAGAAATGTATTTGGCACATAATAAGAATTCCAACAGCATTAATTGTTTTCATTTCTATTAAAAAAATTCTACAATTGATGTAAATGTTGCAGGCACTTTTATTCTGTTTCAGTCATTTTTCTTCTCTGTTTTCCCAGAATGTTGGTCACAGTCCTCACATGCTATTTCCATGGGCCTGAGAGTCTTTATGAACATGCTTCATCCCTAAAGAAAGAGATGCAGGGCCAGGCCAAGCCCTTGAGGCCAGCAGGTTGGGGAACAGCATATTGTCATCTTTGGGGAAGTTAGTAACTGCTCCTTTACGACAGATTCTCGTGAATTAACAATTTCTGATAATTGTGTAATGATTTTCTCAAAAACATCTTGTTCTTACTGTACAATGGCAAAAAAAAAAAAAAAAAGTTTTCCATGACATGAATGCTAACTATAAAGTGGTGGAATTGGATGTGCTTGAATATGGAAGTCAATTTCAAGATGCCGTCTACAAAATGACGGTGGAAGAACTATACCAGGAATATGTACCAAGAAATGACAAGGATTTGTCAATGGAACTTTAATTGGAGGTGTAACTGACATTCATAGACATCAAAAAGAAGGGATATTGTTTCCACTAATTCATCAGTGTTGTTTTTTTTAAAGTAAAGGGAGCCTGGGTGGCTCAGTTGGTTAATCATCTGATTTCAGCTCAGCTCATGATCTCATAGTTCATGGGTTTGTGTCCCATGTCAAGCTGTGTACTGACAGCTCAGAGCCAGAAGCCTGCTTCAGGTTCTGTGTCTCCCTCTCTCTCTGACCCTTCCCTACTCATGATCTGTTGCTTTTTCTCAAAAATAAAATAAACATTAAAAAAATTTTTTTAAGTAATAGGGATGAATTTTAATGATGTAGATGTTCATAAGGTTCTAGTAAAATGTTGGTGATTTAAAATGATATTGCCTGGGGCACCTGTTAAGGTGTCATTTAAGTATCCCACTCTTGATTTCAGCTCAGGTCATGATCTCATGGTTCATGAGTTCAAGACCCACATAGGGCTCTGCACTGATGGTGCAGATACTGCTTGGGATTCTCTTTCTCTCTCCCTCTGCCTCTCTCTCTCTCTCTCTTTCCCTCAAAATAAATTAATAAACTTAAAAAAAATTTTAAATGATAATGACTGATAATGCCTTTTAAATATTTGAAGATGTTTTAATAATGTAAATTATCTTCATGAAAAAGTTGTAAAACTCATGAACAATGAATCGCTGTGGAAATCTCAAAGACAAACAAAAACTCTTACTGGTTTGTATGCTCTATGGTGCCTGGTACAAGTTTTTGCTTCACACAACATTCACAATCAATTTATGTTGATTTGTTTCATATAGAGAACATTAACCTGCCTCTAATAAAGGCATTTCATATCTGGATTTAATACTTGGAAATCTCTAACAGGGATTTGAAGAATGCGCATTTCTCCAATGATTCAGTGTGAGCTTTGCTCATGAGCAAGACAGCAAGATAAACAAAACTTTCAGGATTTCCGTCATTCCTGTAGTCAGAGTTTATCTAAAGCCCTTGTTCTCAGATGGAACAGTGAAGACAAGTCTGCTTGCCAGGAGACACTTGGCAGTGTCTGGAGACAGTTTTGGTTGTCACAACCGGGGAGATTTTACAGGCATCTAGGAATATATGCCGGGGATGCTGCTAAGTACCTTGCCATGGAAAGGACATCCCTTTGCCCACCCCCTCCCCAAAAGAGAATTACCTGGCCCACAATGTCATTAGTGTTAAGATTGAAAAACCTCAGTCTAAAGATTTTCAGTGCCTGAAGCAATCACCATTTCTACTATCTCTCTTGCCAGAACTCTCTGCTATGCCAAATTCATTAGACAAAGGAGGGCAAGTAGCTGAAATTAACAGTAGGCCAAGTAAGTAAGTAGTGGGTGGCCCATGGAGAATCGAAGAGCCGGCTCTGAAAGAACTCTTCTCAGCTCTCACACTCTGAGGAGCGCTGAACTGGTGGCATCCTTTTCATTTCTGGGACACCCAGGCATTGCCACTGGTGTGTGTCTGATTATTCTCTTCTTGAATAGTCTCTTATTTCTTCACTCAATTAAACATGGAAACCAATGTGTGGAGCCTCTTTGAAGGATACTAAAAAAAAGTCTTTAAGTACAAGCTGATAATCATGCTAATGTAAGCCTGATTTAAAAGGACTAGAGCCCTTTGTAAAATGTAAATTCATTCTCATAGTTTCCCAAAGAGACAAAATGCTTTCATAAGAAGGTCAAATATCTATCTTATACTCACACTTGAAGGTTGTGAATAAATGTGGTTATAGCACTGGTTTCCTCTCTCGGAAATTTCCTACATTGGTTGCTTGGTTATTTCCTTTTCTTTAGTTAAATATAATCTAGCTGAATGTGATCTTTTTTCTTTGTTCTTTTCCTTTTCCCTTTCATCGCCTCCCGTCTCTCCTTCCCTCCATCCCACTTCCTTTCTTTTCTTCCTCTGTTTGTTACTTCCTTCCATATTCATCCCTTCCTTTCTTTTCAACTATAGGAATGAGAAAAATTCTTAGCTATGGTTCCTTTCTAGCTCTTTATCTTTCCATCTGAGCTCTAGAAACAGAAATTAGTCATCTACTTAAAAAAAAAAAAAAAAAAAAAAAAGAACACTGTGCTGCCATCTTGTGGTAAACTGAGATATTCAGCAAGTCAAACAATTGCAGAGTTCAGAATTGTTGAAATACCTAAAAATGCCCAGCGGAGCAGCTGGGGCTCCGGTTAACTAAGATTTGATGTTATCTCATCTCATGGTTTAAGAGTGAGGGCCCCAACCTAAGGGTGCCTCAAGCCCTATCTTCCTTACTGCCCCCAGGGCCTGTGATTTCTCCCAGGAAGGAGGCAAACTGACTTTCTTAGACTGAGCCTTGAAAACACTGAGTATAGAAGAAAATCATTTACACAGGCTAATGGCATGTTTTAGGTCTTTAGAAGGAACGTGTCAGTTTTTTGAGTATTTGAGTTCTTTTCTCTCAAGTCACCCATGGAGATTTAAGACCTACTGTAGTAACATCGGGGGATTGCCCTGCTACGTCAGGACGTTCACATTATAACCTAAATGAGTAACCAAGAGTCAAATGGTTTGGGAAAGACAGAAAACAACCCAAAAAGTTAGTGAGATATTTTAAAGGTCAAAATAGTATCTGTTCAATGAAACAATGTAAATGTCTATTGCTTTATTGTAGCAGGAGTGCCACACAATAAGTTGTTATTTAATGAAACTTCTAAACAGTATGGGTCTGTCAGGTGATGCTAGGACCTCAAACTCAGCAGATATAAAATGAAATTTATTCATCCATTTCCCCAGCCCCTCCCACACTCATCACTACACACACACACACACACACACACACACACACACACACTGCGCCTAGACTCTCTTTAAAATACAGATTTGATCATGTCACTCTCCTTAGAGTCCTTCCCTGGTCTCCCTTGTCCTTGGATGAAAATATGAAATACCCAACCCAGATCTGTTTCCCTGTCCATTTCTCTAGTACCCTATGCTATCTATATTTGTCTACCTTTTAAAAAAAATGTTTATTTATGAGAAAGAGAAAGACAGAGACAGAAAGAAAGAGGGGGGGAGAGAGAGAGAGAGAGAATGTGAGTGCGGGAGGGGCACAGAGAGAGAGAGACACACACACACAGAATGTGAAGCAGGCTCCAGGCTCTGAGCAGTCAACACAGAGCCCAACATGAGGCTCAAACCCACGAACCATGAGATCATGACCTGGGCCAAAGTCAGACACTTAACTGACTGAGCCTCCTAGATGCCCCAATATTTGTCTACTCTTGATTCTTTTCAGCGCTGTGCGGTCTCTCACCAGGTTGTTTCCCATTCCTACCTGTACGTATAGTTCTCTTTTTGTAATGATCCTCACACTGATAATTCCATTTTTAATCTCTGTTTGTCCCATTACAAGAGGGTAGAGGTTATGGGCATTTTAGTTGCTACATACTGAACGCTCAGAAATATTTATTTGACTTCCCTCTGAACGTGGTTTTCAGCAACAGTGAAATAAGGTAGGATTCTAGAATGAGGAAGAATAGACCCCCTGCCTCAGTTTCCAGACAAGAAATGGGCCCAGTGAGCCTAGGAAACTTGAAGTTCCCCGCACTTGTCGAATGGCAGACCTGGAATCAGAATCCAGTTATCCCAACAAGCAATTCCTAGGACTGTCTGGGAGAAGAGATGGAGAGATGGAGTGCTTCCTTTGGCGTAACTATTGAGAGTAACAAAGAAGTTGAGGAATAAATGTACGTCTGGTCTGGGATGCCTCTATCTGGTCTGTGAAGCATCTCCTATCTCCCTGTGCCTTGAGAATTTACTCTGAGTTCTGTGGTTCTTGTTGTTCAGAAGCTTTTAGTAGTTCGATTCTAAGACTGTATCATTGGAAAAGGCCATTTCAGGGTGATTCCAATGTGCTCTGGAGAAAGGAAAGAGAAAAAAGTCCACCATGTATGTTCTTAGCAGTTACAGCCCCTTGATAAAACATGTGTTACTCTCCCCAACTCAAGGATGAGGAAATTTAGGTCCAGAGAAATTAAGTGACTTGGTCAGGGGCCCTGTGGGCAAATGAGCTGTGATGACTGAGGCCCCCAGCAGTGGTCGTCTTGGTCTCCAGGGAGACCCTCAGAGCTGGGACTCGGGCTTCTTAGGTAACCCTGGGGGGATACGGAAGGCCTTCTTATTGTTGACTGTGAATTCAGCCTTAGGAAAGGGCTAAAGTGGTGGTGTTCATTCCCCATCGGTGATACTATGATGTATAGCAAGAAATCTATATATTTGGTCTTCCTCTCTGGTCCTGAAACCTGAGACCCTTGTAAGTTTTTGTTCTAAGAAGGCATCTCTTATTCTAAGGAGGTGACTCTGGATGACTGCTGGATGGAGGCTGATCACCAGAAAGACCAGACCCTGATTAGAAGCTTGAAATTTATTGTCCCATCCCCTGCCTTCCACAATGGGGAGGGGCTGCAAATGGAGTTAATGATCCACCATGCCTACATGAGAAAGCCTCCATAAAATCACAAAAGCAGGGGGTTCGGAAAGCTTCCAGGCCAGTGAACACATTCACAGCAGGTGGGTGACACACCCCCATGTCCCCAGGAATAGAAGCTCCCTGTGCTCAGAACCCTCCCAGACCTCGCCCTGTGTATCTCTTCATCTGGCTGTTCTTCTGTATCTTTCATCCTATCTCCTAATAAACGGGTAGGTATAAGTGTTTTTCTGAGTCTGTTAGCTGTTCAAGCATATACTTGAACCCAAGGAGGAGGAGGTCATGGGAATCTCCGATGTGTAGCAAGTCTATTGGAAGTTGTGGGTAGCCTGGGGACCTACTACTTCTGGCAGAAAGGACGGGCTGGGGGGCAGTCTCGTGGGACTGAACCATTAACCTCATGGGATCTGACGCTATCTCCAGGTAGTGTCAGAATTGAGTTATATTGGAGGACACACAGCTGTTCTCACAGAGAATTGCTTGCTGTGGGAAAACTCGACACACATTTGGTAACCAGAAGTGTCAAGTGTCATGAGTGTGGGAGTCATGTGAGAGTAAAGGAGACACACAGGAGAGAAGACTGGGTGGTTCTCTTCTTTTATTTTAATCTTTTTTTTTTAATATTTATTTTTGAGAGAGAGAGAGGGAGAGAGAGAATCCCAAGCAGGCTCTGCACTCTCAGCACAGAGCCAGACACGGGGTTCAAGCTCACAAACCGTGAGATCATGACTGAAGTCAAAACCAAGAGTCCAACGCTTACCTGACTGAGCCATCGAGACGCCCCAGACTGGGTGGTTTTCTAGCTCCCCATCACAGGCAGGAGCCCGACCATCAGGCAAACCATATTTACACAAACTTTGTTGGATTCCAGAAACTCCGTAGTATGCCGATTGTAGTTATGTGACATATTTATTTGTCTTATATATTTGTGATTCACAATAAATCCTTTGCAATCAAAACTGCCTGAGGGCTTAGCTTCAGAGATGACTAGGAAGCGAGGAAGCTGGAGAGGAGGTAAGGGGGCCTGACCTTCAGGGGACAGTAAGGATCGGGAAAGCAGGCTGAGTCACTGGAGCCTACAGTAAAGGGAGAATGAAAGAACCCAGAGGTGTATGTGTGTCTGACAAAAGGACCCGGTTTGAGTAAGAAGTAGAGAAGCTGTACAATGTTCTCTGGTGGGTGCAGAGTCAGCGATGGTGGAACTATGGTTCACACCTATGTGGGAACAACTAGTAAACCTCTTAAAACCCGTTTCCTAGAAGGGAGGCTTGGCGGATGCCAGATGTGCTATGTGAATGGTGTACTGATTATAAAGGGTCAGGGTTATTTGAGAGCATGATTGCTTCCATTCGAGGCCACATGGTTGATGACATCTGATAAAGCTGCAGCAACCTGTCACTAGAACTTCATCTCCAAAACTGAGGATTGGTGGCCTCCCAGATTGGACTTCCGGTACAAGGGTGAGTCACAGTTAACAAAAGCAAGAGGCTGTATTTCCACAGAATAATCTTGTACTCCTTGTGTATTTATTGCACAATAGGCTGGTCATTTACAGAAAATAACTTTGAGGCACTCCAGCACCAAGCCTTCTTCTTCACCAACCTCCAAGAAAGAATTAGAACTTTGTCCCACAATACTGCCTTCTCTCTGTAGATAAACCTCCCTGTATCTACACTCAGTCAATGCCCATGCCACTTTCTCTCTTGCTTACACTTGCCTGGCAAAACCCAATCCTGGTTAAATCCGACACTCTGTCCCTCTGTGCCTGTAGCTCTGCCCCTGCACGTGGCTGAGAAAACCACCCAAAAAGGGCTGCTGATCTCATTTTAGATTCATGGCAGCAAAGGCCTAAGGTTCTCTAAGGCCCATAGTAGCCGAAGCCATTCTATCATATTTCCTTAGTCAGCTCACCCTTGAGACCTTTAGATGGCTGTCACACCCCTCTTCCTCTCTCTTCAACCTTCATCACATCCTCTCTGTCCCTGACTCTCAGCTGAATGCTTCGTTTCCCAATTCATGATGCAAGTTGAAGCAACCAGAAGAGAAATCCCACACACTGCCACTTCCGCATCCCAAATACTTTGCCTCCTTCTGGAACTCTGGTGAGCAGTCTGTGATCTAATCTGAGGCCAACTTGTACACTGTGCCCCATGCCTTTTCATGTACTGGAGAACACCATTATCCTTTTATCTTACTCATCACTCATCTCCCTCCTCTACTGGATCAGTCCCATCAGCATTTACACACGCTGTTGTATCGCTTCTGTCGTGCACACACAGACACATTTTGAAATTCCCTTTCCCCTCTAGCCATTATCCAACTTCCCTTCCTTCTTTTATTGCAAAATGCCTTAAAAGCATTTTTAATACTTTGTGATCACTTCCTCTCTTCTCATTCTCCCTTGAACTCACTGCAGTTGGGCTCCTGCCTGACCATTCTCCACTGAAACCATCCTTTGCAAGGTCAACAACCTCCACGTGATTAAGCTCAATTGTCACTTCACAGTCTTCTCGTCTGATCTGCCACCAGTGTCTGCTGTTCCTTTTCTACCTTCTTGAAACATTTACTTCACTTGGCGTGTGGGCATAACTTCTTCTTGGTTTTCCTCTGAACACATTGGCCTCTCCTTCTTAGTGTCCATGGAGCTTCAGCTTCCTACAGCCAACCTCTGGATGGTGGAGTGCCCCAGGGCACAGTCCTCTGATCTCTTTTATACACTGTCAATCCACATTTACTTCCTATGTGGACTTAGTTTTCAATATCACCATAGGTCAGCAACTCTTGGCCAGCAATACTGACAACTCTACCCAGACCTCTCCCAAATCTACCTGTTGCACATCTCCAGGCTCCCAAATCTACCTGTTGCACATCTCTGATAACGTATAGATCTATAGTAGTTCTCTGCTTGGCCTCCAGAATCTCTGTGAGGGAAGCCCAGCTCTTCCACTCAGTAGACTTATGTGCAAGAAAGTGTTGACATATCAAGTCTAACTGCTATTATCAGAAAGGTTGACATCTCGAAGCTGAGACATCAAGAGAGTTCCCTTCGTTTTTTAAACTTGCATGAGTGGCTTGCATGAGTGGCTGCACCTAATCTGGGCAAACAATATGATTTATGCTGAACATCAGCTTTTGTTCTGGGAGTCTGGAATTTAATCCTTGCTAGGGCAGAAGCTGCCTACATGACCAGCTTCCAGTAAAAACTCTGGGCACTGAGTCTCTAACAAGCTTCCCTGATAGTCACTTTTCGCTCATGTTGTCACAGCTCATTGCTGGAGAAATTAAGTACGTACTGGGAGAGGGGCACCTGGGTGGCTTAGTCGGTTAAGCATCCGACTTTCGCTTGGGTCATGATCTCGTGGTTCACGGGTTCGAGCCCCGCGTCGGGCTCTTTGCTGACTGCCAGCTCAGAGCCTGGAGCCTGTTTCAGTCTGTGACTCCCTCTCTCTCTGACCCTCCCCTGCTCACGCTGTCTCTCTCTCTCTCTCCTAGAAATTAATAAAACATTAAAAAAAATTATTAAAAGTACGTACTGGGAGAATGTGCTGGGAGAAGGCTCTTGGAAGCTTGCACCAGGTTTCCCCATAACTTTACCCCACGTAGCTTTTCCCTTTGCTCATTTTGCTTTGTGTCTTTTCATTGTAGTAAGTCATAGCCATGAGTATGAGTATGTGCTGAGTCCTGTGAGTCATCTCAGCAAATCCTGAAACTGGAGGAAGTCTCTGGAATGCTCGATATATACATGTCTCTGAACAAGTCATTCCATCTTTCTGTGCCTTTGTTTCCTCATCCGTAAAGTGGGACTAAGCAACTCATATGGTTATTGTGAGGAGTGAGTTAATACATGTAAAGAACTTAGAACAGTGCCTGGCATATGGTAAACAACCAGTAAATATTACGTTACTTCAATCAGAAGTGTCCAAGAATGTACAGTTAGATAATATAGGACCCAGAGTAAGAACTGGAATATCCCTGATTTTGTTTTTGTTTTTGTTTTTGTTTTGTTTATTTCTTTTTTGGTCTTATTGTGAAAGTTATGCTCTTGTCATAGTGTAAACATTTAAGTTACTTGGGACTCAGCATTTGAATACATTCACCTACCTGGAATAATTAAATTCTGTAAGCCATGTATTGGGTTATCCACAGGGGAAAAAAAGTGGTTAGAAGTTTATCAGTCAGTTTTTTTCCTCAATAGTCACATAAATAAATGGCAAATTCAATCTACTAGAATATAATTACAAGACATTTTATTGACTATGATCCATTGAACATATTTATTCTATAAGGCATTGTGCTAGTAATATAGGTCAGAGATAGCTGTTTAAAAGGTTACACATTTATAAGAGTCTTTGACTTCTCTTACTAAGCATTTGTGAAGGCTACTCTGTGCCAAGCTCTGTAAAGGCACAATGTTGCTGTGAAAAGGCAATTTGTTTTTCAGATAGTGACTGTCATTGACCTTCCCACCTAGCAAATAGAAGCTACCCATCAGACTCCATCGTGCTTTGTCCAGACTTCAGAAAATTCTAGATAGGACTTCTAGTCCATTTCTCAGATGTGCTCACGCACACACACACATACGCACACACGCACACACGCACACACACATCCTCACAAACAAAGCAGAGGAGTGAAGCCCACTAATCCTGATTAAGCTTGCATTGCTGCACCACACATTCTCTCTCTCAGGTCTTTCTCCAGGACCCTCTCATCTTCTTGGTCAAGACCAGGCATGACCCATCTTTTCACTTCTCTATGTAAAGCATTTGAGGGTATTTATTGTATGACTCCTCTCTTCTTGGCACCCTTCTGAGATTCAAAAACTTATTCTCTAGGGGAACCTGGGTGGCTCAGTCCTTAAGCGTCTAGCTCTTGATTTCAACTCAGGTCATGATCTCACGGTTGTGAGATCAAGCCCCACATCAGACTCCACACTGAGCATGGAGCCTGCTTGGAATTCTCTCTCCCTCTCTCTCCGCCCCTTGCCCCCCCCCAATAAATATTAAACATTAAAAAAAAAAAAAAACACTTATTCCCCAGGGAAGCCTTGTGAAGATGGTCATTTGTTCATGCCTCTCAAATAAGGATTCCCAATCCATGAGGTTCCGTTTACTCCTGGTTCCCTTTTTTCTCTTTCTCATGTGGTAAGCAGGTGGTTGGGTTCCCAGAAACTGGGCTGTGAAATCAATCTGTAGGAGACCTTCAATTCTGACTATAGTCAGTAGCGGGGGGGTGGGGGGGGCTAGAAGAGAGGAAAGGAAGGCAAGGTCCACCCTCATACCACACTGTTTATCAAACATCAGCATTCTCTCATCTTGAGAAGAAAGATACCACTGAGGTTTGAGTTTAGAATACAGTGCTTTGTGTAACGAATCAAACACAACTTTTTACTGGTCCTAGAAGGTCCTGATTCTTGTCCTCCTTCACCATTTATTCTCAACATAACAGCCAATTATCCTTTAAAAACTTAAGTGCAGGGGCGTCTATGTATCTCAGTCGGTTAAGCATCCAGCTTCAGCTCAGGTCATGATCTCGTGGTTCATGAGTTTGAGCTCTGCATCCAGCTCTGTGCTGAGAGCTCAGAGCCTGGAGCCTGCTTTGGCTTCTGTGTCTCCCTCTCTCTCTGTCCCTCCCCTACTCACACTGTCTCTTTCTCTCTCTCTCAAGAAAAAATAAATAAACATTAAAAACATTTTTTTAGACAAACAAAAAAACTTAAGTCCGAACATATCATGTCTGTGCTCAAAGCCTTACAAGGGCTCCAAATCTTAGTTTGAGTAACAGCTAAAGGCTTAGGGAACTACAGGCCCCTGTATGACCTGGCCCCCACTCACTCTGACCTCACCTCTGTCTTGCTAGCTCTGCTGTAGCCCATATAGTTCTCACACACACATACCAGGTATGTCCCTGCCTGTTTTCAGTCAGCTATTTACTCCCCCTGATCTCCTTCCTCAGCACACACATGGTGGTGCACTCACTTCTTAATGTCGATATTCAAACCAGGCACTTCTGATTCATTTCACCCTGTTTCATTCTTCTCCACAGCTCTTGCCTTCATCTGACATACTATATATTTACTTGATTATTTGCTTATTATTACTCTTTCTCGGTAGACTGTCAGCTTCAGAAGGAAAGAGACTTTGCCTGACTTTGTTCATTGCTTAATCCCCAGTACCTAGAACAGTGCAGGTCCATGAGGTACTCAGGAAGTTTTTATAACATGAATGAACAATGAATGAATATTCAAACACTAACAAGGTATACAATTTAATTCCTGTTTCACAATCAAACTGACATTCAAGCATTTGGTATCCAAAACAGGACAAGAGGATCAGTGAAAAACAAAACAAAACAAAAAACAGAGGAAAGTTAACATTCCTTGAGAATGCCTTTGTGTATAGAACCTGAAGTCTATTCCCAAATTGAGTTGGTGGGGCACCGGGGTGGCTCAGTCAGTTAAGTGACGGACTCTTGACTTCAGCTCTGGTCATGATCTCACTGTTTGTGAGTTCAAGCCTTGCATCAGGCTCTGCGCTGACCATGCAGAGCTTGCTTGGGCTTCTGTCTCCTTCTCTCTCTGCTCTCCCCCCACTTGCTCTCTATTTCTCTCTCAAAACGAATAAAAATAAACTTAAAAAAACTGAGTTGGTAACAGAGTGTTAAAGGATCCTGAAATTATAATGGGGAAGTCCCAAGTCTAGAGAGATCCAGATTTATGTAAGTACCAGGTGCTGATGCCAGAAATCCTGAGTGTTAAGTTCTTTCAGTTCAGGTAGTCTTCCTTGGAAAAATCCATCTTGCATTTGAGTTAAAGTCAAGGATTCATCTGAGAAGGACAGATTCCAATTATGTTCTCCCATTGTCCTCATACTCGTCATAAAATTCCTCCATTTTTGTTTCAGAAATACAATAGTCACAACTGTGGCATGAACATGACTTTGAGGAGAGGTTTTGGTGGTAGGGGAGGTGCAGAGACAGAAAGAACTGAAGAAACTATGTATCACAAGCAATAAAAAAAATAGATGTATAGTTGGGCGTTCTGTCTGGTTCAGTGAGCATTTATTAATCACCTTTAGAGTATCAGGCGTCATGCTAGGCACAGGGTAATCGGGGATAAATTAGAAATGAGGTGTTAGGATAGACACATAAACAGATCATCATGTTAACATGATAGGCTCCGTGCTGTGAGAATCACACTGCAGTCAATGAGAGGGAGGAGATTTCCCAAGGCGCTGTTCCTTATGCTCCAGGCTGAAATGCCAGGTCCAAAGTTTGAGTTTTATTGGCCAAGTCTTTTGCTAAGAAAAGCACAGACTTTAGAATCAGATTCACATGGGTCTGAACGTGGGTTTCGTCCATCCTTGCTGGGCAACTTTGGGCAGGTTAGTGAACTACCCTAAGCACAGCTTCCTCATCTTTAAAATGGGAATAATTGACGATCAACCTTATTGGCAGAGAAGAATACAACATTAGCAGTGAGACTCTAGAGCTTCAGTATCTGTGGTTAAATCTCAGTTCTGAGGCCAACTAGCTATGCCCCTGCATAAGTTATTACCATATTGATAGCTGTGAATCGGTTTATACATCTGTAAAATCAGAATGGTTATGGTACCTACTTTACGGTGGTTTTTTAAATTAAATTAAAAAAATTTTAATGTTCATTTATTTTTGAAAGGGGAGGAAGGGCAGAGAAGAGAGGGAGAGACAGAATCCGAAGCAGGCTCCAGGCTCTGAGCTGTCAGCACAGAGCTGGACGTGGGCTCAAACCCATGAACCGTGAGATCATGACCTGAGCTGAAGTTGGATGCTTAACCAACTGAGCCGCCCAAGCGCCCCTTAAATTAAAATTTTTTAATGTTTATTTATTTTGAGAGAGTGAGAAAGCACAAGCGGGGGGAGGAGAGGGAGAGAGAGAGAGAGAGAGAGAGAATCCCAAGAAGTCTGCACTGTCAGCACAGAGCCTGATGCGGTGCCTAATCTCACAAACCGTGAGATCATGACCTGAGCTGAAATCAACAGTTGGACGCTTAACGGACTGAGCCATCCACATGCCCCTAAATTAAATTTTTATTAAGACTTTAGAGTTTTAGCGCACTTTTAGGTTCACAGCAAAACTGAACTGAAATTGCAAAAAGTTCCCCTATACCCCTCCACAGAATGGTACATTTGTCACAATTACTGAACCTACATTGACATGTCATAATCTCTCCAAGTGTAGTTTACCTTAGGGTCACTTTTGGTGGCTTTGACAAATGTATTATGACATCCATCCATCCATCATGAGAGCAGCATGCAGGGATTTTCACTGCCCTAAAAAAGCCCCTGTGTTCTGCCCCTTCCTCCCTCCCCCTGCAGCCCCTGGAAACCACTGATCATCTTACTGTCTCCATAGTGTTGTGTGTTCTAGAATGCATTATAACTGGAATCATACACTACGTAGAACTTTCAGATGGACTTCGTCCATTTAGTAATATGCATTTAAGTTTACTCCGTGTCTTTTCCTGGCCTGACGTTTCATTTCTTCTTAGCACTGAAGAACAGTCCATCTTCCGGACGCACCACAGTTTATTTGTCCATTCACTTATTGAAAGATATCTTGGTGGCTTCCAAGTTTTGGCAATTGTGAACAAAGCTGGTATATGCATTCATGTGCAAGTTTTTGTTGGGACAGAAGCTTTCTACTCCTGTGGGTAAATACCAAGGAGGGTGACTGCTGAATTGTGTGCCATGGACCTCTCTAAAAAAAAAAAAAAGTCGCCCTCTCTCTTCCAAGGGCTGGGCATTTATCATCACATGTAGATCCATCTTCAAACTAACACATACATAGTTGCAATAGGGAGGAGTGAAGCATATCTTTCTCACTTTAAATATTTCTTCAGTTTAGGCTTGTTGTAGTAACTGACATAATGACTCTTACAAATATCCTTATTTGCATTCTTCCTTTTCTACAATAGCTGATGTCAGTTGCTAAATTTCAGACCCTAACTCCCAGTCAGGCCTTAAGTACATCTTCTAACCTTGTATTTTAATGTTCACAGTGATCACCAAGGCAGTAATGATGCTGAAGTATATTCTAGCCATCAAGAAAGATTCCATGGTATGCTGATAGATGGTAACTTAGACTCACCACAGGGATCATTTTGTGATGTATAAAAATATCAAACCACTATGATGTACATCAAGAGCTAGTAGGATATTGCATGTAGATTATATTTCAGTAAATAAAGTAAAATCCAATATTATTTTTAAAAAGAAAAATAGATTCCATTACACATAATATACTACCAATTATATTTGCTGTGTCCTGATTCTTAGGAAATTGGTATGTCATATGAATTTGAAATGATAAAATTCTATCAGTCAGAATATTTAATAAGAATACTGGTTTCCTGGGGCGCCTGGGTGGCTTACTCGGTTGAGCGTCCGACTTTCGCTTAGGTCATGATCTCGCGGTTCGTGGGTTCGAGCCCCGTCGGGCTCTGTGCTGACTGCCAGCTCGGAGCCTGGAGCCTGTTTCAGTCTGTGACTCCCTCTCTCTCTGACCCTCCCCTGTTCACGCTGTCTCTCTCTCTCCTAGAAATAAATAAAACATTAAAAAAAAAAGAAAGAATACTCGGAATAAAACAGTAAAATTATTAAAAAAAAAAAAAGAGTACTGGTTTCCCTATCATATCAGAAAACCAAGTTTAACGTTTTGAATGCACAATACAGTTAAAGCTGATAACACTGTGTCACACGTATTGGTGAGTTCTGCTTTCTGTGGAGAAAGGTAACTTGAGAAATGTCTTGACTTAAAACACAATCCATCTCTAGTGGTGTGGGATTCTGAAATTTCATATCAGCTGATAAGTTAGAGGCCGGTGTTTATTCCAGAAAATGAAATCATTTTGTTGAAAATGAGTCTGAGCATTATGTATCATGTCATTAAAGGCAGTTTCCTCTGAAGGCAAGAACAGCTTTCAACCAGATGTGAATAGTCATTTACAGAGGACTGTATACTTTTTCTTAGAGGAAAGTTATACCACAGTTCTGGTTCTTCTTTGTCCATCTATGAACATTAACCAAGCTCAATAACAGCACTCAAAGAGCAGCGTGCCAAGTCCTAGTGAATGGAAGGGCTTCCAAGAAGGCAGTAAGAAAATTGAAATTTAATGAGATATATTTACCTCATGGAACACTGGCACATGGCAGTTCATTCACTCATGTATTCATGCATTTTTAAACAAATAATTGTATGATGTTTTATTTTATTATTTAGATATAACTGAAATATAACTTATTTTAGAGTGTATCATAACAATTTCAGAGTTTTGCAAGTTATGCAAATATAGAAATGATACTGAATGTGAAACCATATCGAGGCCTCTCCACCCATGTACACATCCCATGTCCTAGAACAATCTATGACATCCCTTGATGTTCTCTTCAAGTGTGCCCTCCTTGAAAAATATGTACTTTAGAACAAATTCTAGTTTACAAATACAGTTCACAATTCCCTTTCGCTAAAAAAATTTTTTTTAAAAAGAAAAGAAAAGAAAGAAAAAAAGAAGAGTGATTTGATAAACAAAAGTACCTCAAGAGCAGGCTGCAAGTCGATTTGGGACATGGCCTCAGTGCGAGTCTGCCTCCAGATGGCGCCAGAGTACAGGAGATTTCTACCATCCTGTAAAATCAAGTTGAATAAAATGGGCAGTTACCTACAGAGACGTAAATTATGGTTTGTTCATCTCTACATTATTTTCATAAATTTTTAAAGTTGTACTTTATATTATCAATAGTCTGGCTCTTTTGCCCAATTTTAAGAGGAAGGAATTGTGAATGGTGACGTTTTCCTGACAATAACTTCCTGTAGGTATCAGCTATTCACATGCATCTGTCTTATGATCCAAACTGATTATAAGAGCAAGGGTATGCTCCATTCCTCTTTGTATATTTCCCCAACTGTTAGCTATATAGAACAGTGCCCAAGAAATCCTTGATTCATTTATAAATGATGCAGAGAAAAAAGCATACAGTTTAAAATTGAAGAAAAAAAAAAAGCCAGAAGCCCCTGTGATTATTGAGACTACAGCAAAGTGGAATGCAGAGAAGTTGCTTAGTGGATTTGAGATATGTGTGTGGAATGGCGTAGCTAAAAATGCCCTTGATGGGGTGGTGGCCATTGTATCTTGTTTTAAAATGCCATTTTATAGCAATGGTGTCTTTTGAGCACTTGTAGGAGTTCACTTTCCAGCCAGCAGAACAAATCCAGGGGTGGTGTCCATCTCACACATTTTACCTATTTGCTCAGTGAAGGGCAAATCCTCAGTACTTAGTAGATGAGTGAATGAATGAGTGATACACAACCAGAGAAAGTCTTACCATGTTACTAGGTTCCAAGCTGTAAGCCCTGGAACAGGTTGCCAGGCATCTTCCTTTATGGACTGTTACATATACTCATCAATTTATTTATAGTTCCAACATTTTTTCTTATATTACCCAATGTGTTTTTCTCTATCGATCAGATTTATCCCAAAATAACACGTGCTCTACTCTCATGTCCTCTCCAAGGGTCGTGTCTTTTCCAAGGGTCATATAATTAATGAAATTTTGGAAGAATTCAGGACTGCTTTTTAAATTTTTTTACTGCATATTAAAGTGTACTATTAAAATTTCAGAGTTTCACAAAGTATGCAAACATATAAATGACACCAAATATGAAAAAAGACTTAAACATATTATGTCTGACCAAATGCATTTAGAAGCATCCATGACATATTCCTTTATGTTAAGCATGTTCTCTTAACTCAATAAATCCCTCAAGGATGATTTGTTACTGGCCAGATACAGCAGGGAAGGGCGTGGGGTTAATCATTTTAAAAACCATGAATCAGTCTCTGGGCTCATGTTAGCTGAGCTTTTCTTTCTGTAGCAACTTCAGATTTATGCTGTATTCAGGAAATATGGATTGAGTTGCCTTCAAATATTAAATATTTATCCTCTGGGATGAGACCTTAAGAAGCACAGGTGACCAATTGTGCCGCATGGTCACCCAGATTCAAAAACAGAATGAGTAGACTAGCTCTGAAATTTGGGGTGGACAGGAACACAGTAATGGCGTGCTCTATACCTGACATTCCATTGGGTGGGGCATTCCATTCCATTCCATTCCAATGGCATTTCAATTCCATTGGAAAGGTCTTGATTGCTCCTGGAGAGAAATGCATCATAAATGAGGAAAAGCAAGAGGGTGTTAAGCCACTTTGCCTTTATTTATTTATTTTTTTAAAATATATTTATTTTATTTCTAGGAGAGAGAGAGAGCGTGAGCAGGGGAGGGTCAGAGAGAGAGGGAGTCACAGACTGAAACAGGCTCCAGGCTCTGAGCTGGCAGTCAGCACAGAGCCCGACGCGGGGCTCGAACCCACGAACCGCGAGATCATGACCTAAGCGAAAGTTGGACGCTTACCCGACTAAGACACCCAGGCGCCCCAAGCCACTTTGCCTTTAAAATGTAGCAACAATACTCTTATTTTGGCTCGTTTTCAGCAAATTACTGAGCAATGGAGTCAAATTCAGATAGAATCGTATAAAAGGACCTATGGAATATATTCTCTGGCCAAGCTTTCTCCCTGTCCAATTCAAACTGTCATCTTCTTCCTTCTGTAGCCTCCTCTGTTGTTTATTGAGAACAGTCCAATCCCCCTATCGCCAGCTTTCCCTTTTCTCTAATGTCAGTGAGCAAGCAGGCTCACTCAGAGGGTGGGTCTCAAACTTGAAGGCTTCTCAGACATTTTGAGGGTACTTGTTAAAGAACCAGAGGACGGGCCCCACCTTACACCTGTGACTGGGAAGCTCTGGGAGTGGGGCTGGGAATTTCATTTCATTTTAAACAAGCCACAGGCTCAGCTCTGATGTGTAAGTAGTAGCTCTGGCAGTGACTATTTGTCCTCATACTCTTCATTCCTCTGTCCACTCCCCGTGGCAAAGGAAGGAGTGGTTTACAGGGGTGCTTTGCAAATTTTTATTGTGAATTGAATCACCTGGGAATCTTGTTAAAATGCAGATTTTGTCAGGGGTGGGGCCTGAATTTCTGCATTTCGCTGCTGTTCCATGGACCGCATTCTGAGGAGCAAGGATTTAGGGCAGGAGATCTGCAACCTTTTATAGAATGCCCCTCTTCATCCCCACTGAGAAAATCTCATCCTATTTGATGTAACAGTGAAAATGTTCCTACCTAGGCTTATGATGTAGGTTTCCCTACTGAGCAGTAAACTCTGAGGGTTGAACATGCATGTGCAGTACAATGTTCTAATCAAATAAAACCTACAGCAAAATTAGCTATCATTTCACAACGTATCATCAATGATGTACCGCAGGGTAATTAGGCATCATGGCTAAGGAGGCCAGATAATTGGCATAATTAATATTACTTTTCTACAAATCGCGTCTTTAGAATTCCTCCTCTTATTCCATCACGTTCCTCCTAAAGTTCTCCCTCGTACAGTGATGTGAATAAGTTTAAACTGAAGTACAGATGATTTTGTGAAGCCATTTTGTTTTGGACATAGGGATTAGTGTAGGAAAATAGGAGTTTGAAAAGTAAGTCATTAAAGAGAAGAAAGTAAAGTTGGAGAAAGTAAAAAATCAAAACGTCCCAGATTCAGTTTTGTCCAGACTGTCTTCCCACATGTGTTTGAATCATACAGGGATGTATGGGATAAATGGCTAACTTGAACATCTTCAGAAAGCCTGGGAGTAAACAGATTTTGATATTCACTGTTGACAGTGAGTTGGAAGAGGGGACAAGAGTTGATAAAAAGTGTTTTGATAGTGAAACACACACATAAAAAGGAACTTTGTGCAAACATCCTTTATGTCAGGGCGCCTGAGTGGCTCAGTAGGTTAAGTGTCCGACTTTGGCTCAGGTCACGATCTCATGGTTCATTAGTTCGAGCCCTACATCAGGCTCTCTGCTATCAGTGTTGGCTCAAATCCCCTATCCCCCACCCCCTGGTCTTTGCCCCTCCCCTGCTCTCTCTCTCTCTCTCTCTCTCAAAAATAAATAAACATTAAAAATTTTTTTAAATGCAGACTTTATGTCTTACAGGGATGTTTAAAGTTGAGAGGTAAGAGGGGCGCCTGGGTGGCTTAGTCGGTTAAGCGTCCGACTTTCGCTTAGGTCATGATCTCGCGGTTCGTGGGTTCGAGCCCCGCGTCGGGCTCTGTGCTGACTGCCAGCTCAGAGCCTGGAGCCTGTTTTAGTCTGTGACTCCCTCTCTCTCTGACCCTCCCCTGCTCACGCTGTCTCTCTCTCTCTCCTAGAAATAAATAAAAAACATTAAAAATAAATAAATAAATAAAGTTGAGAGGTAAGAAAGGAGGAAAGCGGCCATAGAAACAAAGTTTCTAGGTTGTGTCTGGGCCTGCAAGTTACTCTGCCAGGGAAGGATACTGCCAAGTAAAACCCCAGAAGAACAATAAAATGGTATTATTCATTTTATGTGTAGTGTTTCATCTCCATGGTTCTGTTTCAGCAATCTATCCTAGCCAGCAGATTAGGATGAGAAGAAATGACTAGCTTATCCAACCAAAGGGCAGCAGAATATGGTGTTTAGGCATATTGATTATTTCCAGCAAAAGGCACTTGAGAAGCAGATAGAAGAGAAGCTCTCTACCCTCCTTCACTTGCCCAAAAGTGGGACATACATTTGTAGAAGTATTCCCTCCACTCCCCACTCTACCAGGAGGGACAGAAGATAATCATCAGAGACAACTGTAGACTTTATCAATCCAGAGACCGGCACCAGAGGAATCTACATACAAACTTCACTAACTCACCTTATTTTCTATTAGTTTACCCACATATGAACCTTCCCTCAATTTGCTACTCTGGAAACTCAAAGTTCTTCATTTTGACACTTCTCTGTATATTTATTGTTCTTTTGTTTAAATGCTATACAAGCCCCAAGTTCTAACCACCCCTTTGAGTTACTCATCTCTGAGTGCTCCCATGTGGATGCATGCTGCATGTGTTTCTTTTTCTCTTGTTAATCTGTCTGATTAATAGAGTTGCTACTGGAGAACCCAACAGGAGTAGAGGAAAAAGTTGTTTTCCTCCCATACATGGCTGACTACAGAGAAAATCAGCTAATGAAGTTTAACCAATATAAGATATTCTCTTAGAGAAGTTCAGCAACAACTGTAACAGTATAAAATGATAAGCTGAAATACATCAAAAGATAATAGGTCAACTGGCATTTTAATTCTGTTACAGGGAGCAGAAAGTCTGGGGAAAAGAAAATAGGAATGAAATCTCAGAAACAATAAAGAAATACAATAATAAATTAATGATCCTGTGATGGCAGGTACCCAGAATAGAAAGGCCACGTTTCCCAGGGGGCCAATCTTGCGATGGACTGAGTTATCAGTTGGTTCTTGGCCCCCTGTGTGCAACTGAGAGGCAATGTGCTAATATTTACCAGGTCCCAGAAACCACTCACTAAAGAACGAAGACCTCATATTAGAAACGTCCGTCATTTGTATAAGGTAGTCAGTGTCTACATTTCTTCCATCCTTTGTCATGAAAACATTCTTTAAAAGTGTCTACTTACATTTAATATTTAAGTTGTAACTTTCCATTCTCGCTAATCACAATAAAGTTTTAAGATAAGAAAAATATTTTAAGAGGAATCTCTTCTTCGGTTGTTCGGGGGTGGTGTTTGAGGAACTAATTTTTGACAGAAATCAAGTTAGAGGATTGAAATATTCTCCCATAGCAGCCCTCTTCCCCCAGGGGGTACCAATGTGTGTACATTTAACGGGGACCGTGGCACTGCCCAGCCCTGTCCCAGGAGCCAAACCCACTAGGACTTCCATCGTGAATACGGTTGGGAACAGCCCTCCAGTTTCCTTCTGTCTCTTTGGGCAGAGACCAACTCTGCTTGCTAGCTTTGAGGGTTCTCTGAAGCCCCAGAACCACTCTCCCAGAAGAGAGCACCCCAGCTCCTCATGGGTCCCCTGTGTCCTTGAGATTTCCAGGGGCCCCCGGGGTATTGCAAGTCTGCTATATCCACGTTTCCCAGCCATACTTGAATGTCACATGGTGGTGGCAGTTTCATTTGGGCTAACGCTGTAGTCTACTACACCACACAGATGACTACTATGGTCTATGCGAGAGAAATCTGTTGGGCATTTTGTAGTGTGTCTTTGTGACGCAGGCAAGTCAGTCTGAGTTGTACTTCTACTGGCATAGTTTGGTAGTGTGCTTAGAAACACTTTTTCTGGAGATGCTCCACCTGGATTTGAATCCATTTACTCTGTGACATTAGGAAAGCTACAAAACCTTTCTCTATAAATTGAGGAATATATATCAATATACAAATATATAGCTACCATGGGTGGGGGGCAGTCTGATATGGATAGCTATAGAAAGATTGCCCTAGGATGGGGTGGAGCGCATTTATTTAAATCAGATTCAACCAGAGGAGTGAGATCTAGTAAATTACAGTACAGACAACTATGCCTTGAAATGAGGAACTGCAGTCTCAGGAGGGGTAATTAAGGTTCCTAATTGCACATTATTCAGAGGTTCCCCCACCTCCTTCAATGAATTAGCATGTCTCTATAGATCCAGCCCTAAAGCTACACTAAAAGAGAGTTGGCTGGATTTTTCAAATGTTGAGTCCTATGCAAAGAAACTCAGCAACAATTAAAAATGCAACTACAGGAGCGCCTGCGCAGCTCAGTCGGTTAAGCGTCAGACTCCAGCCCAGGTCACGATGTCACAGTTTGTGGGTTCGATCCCCGCATCGGGCTCTGTGCTGACAGCTCAGAGCCTGAAGCCTGCTTCGCATTATGTGTCTCCCTCTCTCTCTGCCCCTCCCCCACTTGCAGTCCACCTCTCCCTCTCTCTCAAAAATAAACACTAAAAAAATGCAACTACAATTCTGTCTCTTTTGTGTGCTTCTCTCGGGTTCTGTGCAGGCCAGCCAAGTTATCCCACACAAGAATACAAACCCACAATCAGGACTAGGGCAAAAGAAGGAATCCAAGATAGTATTTGGTAGAAAACTGGTAGTTCGCAAACCTGGCCGCCCGCTGGGGACATCTGGGGAGGTCTTAAAACTACCAACAGCAAGTTGCTGGTAAGCTGGCTCTTAAAGGGCAGATGGGGAGGGCTCGTTTGTGATTCCTAGTGTCTGGCAATTGCTGCGGCAGAGGTACCACATGGTGGCCACCATGTTGGTGGATGATAAGCCACCAACATGACGAACGCGGGCGTGGGGAGAGCCGCACGGCCCGGCCGACCCCGCTCCAGCACGTGTCCGGCTCCCCGGGGAGTCCGGTCTAAACGGTGAGGGGTGCGGCCCGAGCGGAGGGACGCTGAGAACCAGCCCCACGTGGTTCTAACGTGCAGCCATGTTTGAGAACCACCCACCCCGATCACGGTCACGGAGCTTCCTCTCAGGCTGCTGCTTCCGGCACCTTCTCAGCATCTGCTCTGCAACTGTCAGGTCGGTACGTTGTTCCTTTAAAAAAGTGTTGCCATTTCTCAGGCGGACAAGCGCCGGTCGCTCGGTTTCGGCTCAGGTCATGATCTCATGGTTCTTGAGTTCGAGCCTCACATTGGGCTTCGCACTGACAGTGAGGAACCTGCTTGGGATTCTCTCTCTCTGCCCCTCCCCCTGCTTGCCCCCTCTGTCTCTCTCTCAAAATAAATAAACAAATAATAGCAAGTGTATAAAAATTATTGCCATATTTTAATATTGTGCTTTAGGGAAGGGAAGTTTCCCTAAACTTTAGGAGGGAAGTTTCTTCTCTCTTGTCTCCTGTTGCTCATTAGGAGTGTGGTGTCGGGAGCGCCTGGGTGGCTCAGTCGGTTAAGCGTCCAAATTCGGCTCAGGTTATGATCTCACAGTTCGTGGGTTCGAGCCCCATGTCGGGCTCTGTGCTGACAGCTGGCTCAGAGCCTGGAGCCTGCTTCAGATTCTGTATCTCCCTCTCTCTCTGACCCTCCCCTGCTCATGCTGTCTTTCTCTCTCTCCTAGAAAAAAAAAAAGAAAACATTTAAAAAAAAAAAAAGAAAACAAGTTTGGAAAACTCTCTTCCTAACTGACTTCAAGAGGCTTATCTTCTGGAGGGCGAGACGGAAGTGAGCCAGCAGCAGCCAGAAGGGTGTGAGAGAGGAGCACAGAGAAGGACATCAGTGCGGACGCCATCTATTGGCTTACCTGCACATCCTCAGACCCCTTGGTGCATAAGGCATAGTGACTGGGAACTAAATGCTCTTTTCCCCAGCCTCCCTGGAAGCTTGAAGTAGCAATGGGACAGTTCTGCCCAGTGAGAGAGATGCAAGCCAAAATCAGCTGGGAGCTCCCAAAACAGCGTTGGCTTTTCCTATTTAAAAAAAAAAAAAGGCATATCCAAAGCTGGTACTGCCTCTTTGATCACAACCCATCTTATTACTTTCTGGAGCCCAAGGCAGTGGCTGGAGGTGCCGCGACCATTTTGTGCACGAGGTAAAAGCCAGGAGAATCACAGGTACACTCCCTCTAGCATCTTTTAGTCTTTAAACAAATACCAGAAGCTTCCTCTGTTTGTACACAGGCTTATAAGTGAGGTTTTTCTCTGACTGGCAGCTAGGTACTGCAACCAGGTACGGGTGCATGCCCAAGTGGAAGGTGGGCTGCTTCCTAGAATAATTAACTCTGGAGCTGGATCTTAGAGGATGAGGCAAATGAGTGATTGGGGAGGCATAAGGAAGAAAGGGGTTCTAAGCAGAAGGCCAGTGTGAGCAGATACCTCCAGACACAAAAGAGCATGGCCGATTTGGGCCCATGCCACTAGAGAAGGTGACAGGAACATGGGGGACCATCTGAGGGCTTGGAGGAGCTGATGGTGGAGAAGCCAGCAAATGCCAGACCATGAAGACTCCATTGTGGTCGCTAAAAGAATTAGAAATTGATCCTAAAGATAAAAGTTAGCTTTTGAAAAATTTTAGGCTGAGAAGGTACCTGGTTAAATTTGTATTTAAAAAAGATAATAATTGTCCTTTAGTGCAGAGTACTACTTCTAGGAATTTTTTTACTCAACTCTTTATTTTATAATAGAGAAACATCAGAAACAACCTAAATGTCACCAATAAGACCAATAAGTTATAATACTGCCCTATGATGGAATATTTTTGCAACTGTATTTTTAGGCAATGTATACTAGTGGCATAATAAGTAAAGAAAAATGCATAATATAAAACTTTTTCCCACAAAAATTATTTTTTGAGGAAAAAAGGAGGAAAAAACTAGAAAAAGAAATTATGAAATAATAATTATAGTTCTTGATAGTAAAGATACGACTGATTTTCATTTTCTTCTTTTATAGTTTTTATTTTCCTAATTTTCTGAATAAGAAATGTTATAATCAGGGGGAAAATGTTACTTAAAATGTAAGAATGGCATCTGGAATGAGCCAGACTAGAAGCAGACACATCAGTGAGTTGGTATTCATTGTTCATTTGGTTTCTGAGTCTTTGTGTTGGGTGACCCAGACTTGGAAAAAAAGTGGATTTCCTAGGACAGGAAATCCTCTGGGCCTTGCTCTACTGCATCAATAACCTACTTGTGGTCCCCTAAGATTTCTTGGTTCTCTGGAATCCCATCCTGCCTTTTGCACTTTCGATGCTCCCATGTGAATTTTGCCTTTGTGGGCTGCTTTAGCTCCAGCTTTACCCACCATGTTGGGTGAACTCCCATCCCAATCTCCCTGGAGGTAAGAATCCCTAGATTTTTACCATCTCCAGGAACAATGTGATCACGTTTGTGTTCACACTAGTCACAGTGTCTGCCACTGTTCCCACAAAATACAACCCTGGAGAGCCTTGCTTTGTCTCATGGGGCTCTTCGTTACCAACAAGTGGTAACAATCGGGCGATGACGGCCTAAGTTGGGCTTCTATTCAAGGGCAGTTAATCAGTGGACTGGGATTTTAAAACTAGGTAGGCCCATCAGGTTCTTGCACTAAGGCACTTGAACTGGGAAGGACAGAGAAAACGAGGCAGTTAGCAGCAGGGGTTAAAGTTGAAGGGAGGTATAACTAAAGCTAAGACCTAAGGCTGTGGTCATGATAAGTCATGAGACAGCAGACGCTATGAGTGGGCGGATTCAATGATGCAAGAAAAGGGTATGCAGAGTAGAGGTGACAAGTTAGCTATAGTGAGAGGTGAATAGAGCAAACCCCAGAAAATAGCCAACGCACATCAACAGAAGGGAATCAGAGTGAAGGTTCAGATACCCCAACTGTTGAAGTTCATAGATATTGCTGTCTTAACAGACACTGGCTGATCTACTGCTTATTTTTTATTTTGGTTCATCTCCCTATGTTCCATATGTTTCCCTATAATAATAAAGTTCTGTCCCCACCTTCCTTTGTACTTTGCCTATGTTGTGAAGGTTTCTGTTTTTGAAATCAGAAGGGGCTGAACTTGAATTGTGTTGATCCATTTACTTATTTATTATTTGTTCACTTATTAATTCTTTCATATATTCTATGCAATATATTAAAATTGTGCCAGTATTCTATGCACTAGGGGCAAAAGACTATACAATACAATACTTGCCCATAATGATTATCCATTATTCACCCTCACGGTGGTGATAGAACATAAATATGAGAGAGCTATAGAAGGATGAAATAGAAATAAAGCTAATAGGCCACCGATGGAATGGGAAAAGATAGTTGCAAATGATATATCAGATAAAGGGCTATTATCCAAAATCTATAAGGAACTCACCAAACTCCACACCTGAAAAACAAATAATCCAGTGAAGAAATGGGCAGAAGACATGAACAGACACTTCTCCAAAGAGGACATCCAGATGGCCAACAGACACATGAAACAATGCTCAGTGTCCCTCATCATCAGAGAAATACAAATCACAAAACACACTGAGATACCACCTCATGCCAGTCAGAGTGGGTAAAATGAACAAATCAGGAGACTATAGATCCTGGCGAGGATGTGGAGAAATGGGCACCTTCTTACATTGTTGGTGGGAATGTAAACTGGTTCAGCCCCTCTGGAAAACAGTGTGGAGGTTCCTCAAAAAATTAACAGTAGAACTTCCCTATGACCCAGCAATAGCACTGCTGGGAATTTACCCAAGGGATACAGGAGTGCTGATGCATAGGAGCACATGTAGTCCAATGTTCATAGCAGCACTCTCAACAATAGCCAAAACACAGAAAGAGCCTGAGTGTCCATCAACTGACAAATGGGTCAAGAAGATGTGGTTTACCTATACAATGGAATACTACATGGCAATGAGAAAGAATGAAATCTGGCCATGTGTAGCAATGTGGATGGAACTTGAGGGTGTTATGCTGAGCAAAATAAGCCAGGCAGAGAAGGACAGATACCATATGTTTGCACATAAAAGTGGATTAGGAGGAATTTAACAGAGGACCATGGGGGAGGAGAAGGGGAAAAATAGTTGGGGAGATGAAGGGAGGCAAACCATGAGAGACTCTTGAATGCTGAGAACAAACTGAGGGCTGATGGCGGGGGTAAGCGGAGACGAGGGATGATGGGCATGGAGGAGGGCACTTGTTGGGATGAGCACTGGGTGTTATGTGGAAACCAACTTGACAATAAACCATTTAAGAAAAAAAAGAAAGATGAAATAGATATAGTTGAATATAGGATGTGGATGAGAAAACATATAAGAAGGCAGGGGGAGACATTTTAAATTATGTTTCAAACTTCTGCCTGAGTCCTTGAAAGGGTGACAGTGCCATTTACTAAATAAAGAATTCTAGAATAAGGAATGTTGAGTTTAAAGATACCCAAGTCTGGGTATCCAATATGCAGCTGTGGAAAGAGATCATTACTTAAGATTAGGTTAGATTAGCATAAATTTAGGAGTAATAAATGTCACCAATAATACTGGGGTCTGTAGGTTTTACAATGAGAGGAAGGCTGAGAACAGAATTATGGGGAATAGTCAAAGGGAGGTCAGAGGAAGAGGTTTCCAGGAAGAAGACAAAGTAGGAGTGATCCAAGTAATAGGAAAACAGGAGAGTAGTCTATCATGGATGCCAAAGAACAGATTACTTCAATTTTTTTTTATGTTTATCTATTTCTTCTTTAAAATTTTTTTTAATGTTTTATTTATTTCTAGGAGAGAGAGAGACAGCGTGAGCAGGGGAGGGTCAGAGAGAGAGGGAGTCACAGACTGAAACAGGCTCCAGGCTCTGAGCTGGCAGTCAGCACAGAGCCCGACGCGGGGCTCGAACCCACGAACCGCGAGATCATGACCTAAGCGAAAGTCGGACGCTTAACCGACTAAGCCACCCAGGCATCCCTATGTTTATCTATTTCTTGAGAGAGAGAGAGAGAGAGAGACAGAGCATGAGTAGGGGAAGGGCAGAGAGAGAGAGAGGGAGGGAGACACAGAATCCAAAGCAGGCTTCAGGCTCTGAGCTGTCAGCACAGAGCCCAATGTGGGGCTTGAACTCGCGCACCACAAAATCATGACCAAAGCCGAAGTCAGATGCTCAACTGACTGGGCCAACCAGGTGCCCCATGAGCAGATTAGTTCTAATAGGAGGACATATCAACGGTGCAAATGCCTCAAAGATGGTGAGAAAGATATAAACAGAAAAATGCTCATTATGTTTGTAACACAGAAGTTACTGATGCCTTAGATGAGAGGGCTTCGTGAGAGAATCACTGTGGCAATGAGCTGAGGATCAGGCAGTAAGTGTGAGTTTATTCATCCAGTAAGCTAGACCCTAATGGGTAGGAGAGAGATAGACTCTACCCAAGGGTGTAGAGTCAGGAAATTGTTGGAAGCCATATGAGAGAAAGGTTAACTTTCAAATTCCAACTGAGTGTCCACATAGAACTGTTCCTCTGTCTTCTGGCATCTTCTCCATTCCTCCCAAGTCCACTGTAAGCCCCTTCATGAGCTCCTGGATGCAGTTTCCTCTGCCTCTTCTCTTTCTGCAAGACTGGAAGAGAACCAACATATACATATACATATACATATACATATACATATACATATACACGTATTGCACTCTTTCTACAGGACTAGAGAAATAAAGTGAGAATTATATAAAAGAATTATATAAGGAGAAATTGAAAGCTATGCTCAAAAGTGTGGTTTGGAAGAGGGGAGCAGATATGGCTGTGATCAGGTGTAAAACTCCCCTGGGCTTCCCTACATCTGTTGGCCCATATTCACACACTTCACATGACAAACTTTCTCAAAGGACAGACTTATGAAAGGGAGTACAATATATTGTTAACTCTTGTAATTTTTAAGGTTCCTCTCTGGGTGGATTCAATGAGATACAATATCATAATCCTTCCCCTTATACTAGCAAAATTTTGAGATGAGATTCTTCAAAAGAATTCAAACTCTGGTGAGCTGCTTCATAGTTTCCATATGAGGGAAGGAAAAGGAATGCTTAAAGCCTAGCTGGGTTCCCCTGCCAGGAGAGACAGAAGTGGACGATTATTGGAGCCAAGTTCCTGAGTAAGTCAGCAGAAGGGGTGGGGCTCTGGGGCACAGGAGTGGAGAGCTCATCTTCTGGAAGAGAATGAAAGGTCTGAGTGCAGGTGCAGACACATGTGGTACAGGACAAGACAGAATTCTAGTTGATGGTTTCATTTTCTTGGCAAATTATAAGCAAAAATGGGTACTACCACTACTACTAATAGCAGATCCACATATTGGGTATTGAAGGTGGGTCAGGTCCTTTTTATACACTATCTTATTAGCCCCCATCACAGTCTTCTGTGACTAACCCTTAAATATAAGTTTTCTAATAGAGGGCTTGTTCAATGTTTCAACTATCTCTCAGCATTGTGACGAAAGTGGAAAATGCTATATTACAATTTTCTACCGCATACCTATGGAAGTTAGATGAAAAGCTGTACAAATAGATGTGCTACTCTACATCTGAAGTAATCTATCAATAGGCAAATTTTCCTACCCCAGTCATTTCCCAGCATTCCATAGAGGCCTTAGCTTCTAGAATTATAATTCTTTTAATGTCTGAGAAGCGACTGTAAAAAATAACCTTTAAACAATATAACTTAAAAGGATCATTATAGTTCAGTCTTCTGATCATGAGATCGGCTGGGGAGGAGCTTGTGAAAAGTCTTAAGGAGTCCTGAATGATTGAGATTTATCAGATGTTTGGGAGAAGGAGAATCATAAAGCCCCACCTATTAGAGTCCTGTCTCTGGACTAGCGCTTCAGAAGGCCTGGAACCCTGTTCAGCTGAACACATACTAATGAGGACCAGCAATGTATGAGTATTGTGCCAGGCTTCAGGGCTTTCATATAAAGGTGATGCAAACACACTCAGTGCCTATAGGGAGCTCGCAATCAGTCAGAGGAACAAGAAAAACATATACACAAATGAAGTGGCAGAAAGTTAATGGTAAAGGCAGCCTGGGGGATGTATCTTAAAAGATGAGTAGGATTTCACAAGGTGAAGATGAGAAGGAAAACACTTCAGACCAAGTGACCAACAATGTACAGATGTCAACGATTCAGGTATTTGAGGGAAGATATAGGAGTCCAGTTTGAATAGAGCAGTGGTTTTTGGAATGTGGTTCCTGGACCCTCAACCTCAGCGTCACCTGGGAATGGGTTAGAAATGCAAATCCTCATTCTAGAGTCTTGTGTCTCAATTACTGAGTCTCCATGTGACCCAACAATTCCACACCTATATATGTATTCCAAAATAATTAAAAACGCAAAAACTTGTACATGAATATTTATAGCGTCATTCTTCATAATAGGTTAAAAAAGAAAGGAAACAACCCAAATGTCCATCATTTGGATATGGATAAATAAAATGTGTTTCTATGCAGTGAAATATCATTCTGACATGAAGCAGAATGAAATACTGAAACGTATTACAACATGGACGAATCTTGAAAATATTGTGTTAAATGAAAGAAGCTAGTCACAAAGGACCGCATATTATATGATTCCATTTCTGTGAAGTATCCAGAATAAGCAAATTCATAGAGACAGAAGTTAGATTTGTGGTTTCTAGAGACTGGGGTGAAGGGAGAATGAGAAGTGGCTCCAAATAGGTTTCTTTTAGGGTGATGAAAGTGTTCTAGAAGTAGTAGTAACGGTTGTGAAACTTTGTGAATATACTAAAAAACACTTAATTGTGCATTTTCTAAGAATTTCTGTTATATGTGAAATATATATCAAATTAAAAAAAAATTCTCAGGTCTTACTCCAGTCCTACTGAATCTGAACCCCTTGGGTAGGGTAGGACCCAATAACCTGTGTTTAAACCAACCTTCTGGGTGATTCTGATGTACACTCCTGTTTGAGAACCACTTAAAGCCGTGGATCTCAGTCTGGGCAGGACATTATTATCACCTGGAGAATTTTAAAAGGCATCCAGTTCCTGGACCCACATCTAGAGATTCTGGTTAACTGGGCCAAGGAATCAGCATTTTCTGAAAGCTACTCACGTGATTCTCCTGTGCATCACCATTGAGAACCACTGGCCTAGCACCTAAGGCATGTGTAGGTGGATTAATGAGTGATGGTGTGAGAGGCCAGGACCTTACTATAGAGGCCCTTGGAAAACAACCTTGAGGAAAGGAAATTGTTAGATGCGCACGTTAAGATTATTCTGGCAATAGTGGGTAGAAGAATGGGTACACGGAGGCACTGAAGGCTATGAGATCTGTTAGGAAATTTGGACAGGCATGAGGAATGGAAGACGGAGAGCAGAATTATTATGACAGGAACAAAATGGAGAGAGTAAGGAAGGGAACCATGCAGATAGGCATACCAAACGTGGGAACTAAGGAGTCGGAGGGTATGGGAGGAAAGAAGTCAAAATTGCCTTCAGAGTTTTAAATGAAGATGATTGGATAAAGGTGATGCCATTAAAACAAATAAGGAGATCAAGCATTTTTGCTGGTGTTTTTGGTGTGGAGGAACAGAAAGTACATGTTGGGGGAAGGCCAAAGAGCAAAGTTGAATATAAAGATAAGGAGCGGAGATAATCCATGATGCACCTACCTGTAAAAAAAAAAATACAGGGGTGCCCGGGTGACTCAGCTGAGCATCTGACTGCAGCTCAGGTCATGATCTCACAGTTCATGAGTTGACAGCTCACTGTTGTCAGTGCAGAGCTCGCTTCTGAGATTCTCTGTCTCCCTCTCTCTCTGCCCCTCCCCACTTGCGCTTTCTCCCTCTCAAAAATAAATAAACATTTAAAAAAATACAATGATTCCAGGAGCAAATCTGTTTCTGCCATATTTTTCTTTTTCTTTTCTTTTTTCTTTACAAATAGTTTATTGTCAAGTTGGTTTCCATATAACACCCAGTGCTCATCCCCACAAGTGCCCTCCTCCATGCCCATCTCCCCCCCCCCCTGCACACCCATCAGTCCTCAGTTTCTTCTCAGCATTCAAGAGTCTCTCATGGTTTGCCTCTCTCCCTCTCCCCCACCATTTCCCCCTTCTTCTCCCCCACGGTCCTCTGTTAAGTTCCTCCTAATCCTCCTATATGTGCAAACATATGGTATCTGTCCTTCTCTGCCTGGCTTATTTCGCTCAGCATAACACCCTCAAGGTCCATCCATGTTGCTACACATGGCCAGAGTTCGTTTTTCCTCATTGCCATGTAGCATTCCACCGTATAGATAAACCACATCTTCTTGATCCATTCGTCAGTTTATAGACACTTAGGCTCTTTCCATGTTTTTCTGCCATATTTTTCTAAAATTAGCATTGCAAATATATTCACTCATAGGAACTTTTGCTAGTTTCATATTGCTGCCATAACAAATTACCTCAAATTTAGCAGCACAGAAGCAGCACAACTGTATTATCGTACAGTTCTGTAGGTCAAATGCCTGATATGAGTTTCACTGGGCTAAAATTAAGGTGTTGGCAGCACTGCATTCCTATCTGGAGGGCCTGGGAGATAATCCATGTCCTTGCCTCTTCCAGCTGCTAGCGAGCGTCCTGTATTTCTCGGCTGGTGGGTCCTCCTCCATGTGCAACTCCAGCAGTGGTGAGTTGAGTTTTTTCATAGTGCATCACTCTGAGTTCTTCTTTTGCCTCCTTTTTTCATTTTAAAAGGCCCCTGTGATTACATTGGACTTACCCAGAGAATCCAGGATAATCTCCCTATTTAAGGTCAGCTGATTAGCAGCCTAATTCCAACTACAACCTTCATTCTCATTCACCATGTAATATAATATATTTACAAGTTCTGGAGTTTGGGAGATGGACATCTTTGGAGGCCATTATTACTGTATTATATATTTTGACTATAGAGCGATTTCATACTTCTAGACTCATCATGATACAAATTCAGTTTATGACTTCCAAGTCTGTTCTAGTGTTTTACAATATACATAAGATTTTGTTCCTTTTTTCAGAGTCCTTACTCTATAGTACTCACAGTATGGTATATCACAAGCCAGATAAGATTTGGGAGGGGGCTGGTATTGAGCTTACAGTTCAACATAGAGGAATAATATTCACCTATGAATGTGAGTATATTGGGGCATTTGGTTGGCTCAGTCGGTTGAGCATCTGACTTTGGCTCAGGTGATGGTCTCATGGTTTGTGAGTTTGAGTCCTGCATCAGGCTCTGTGCTGACAGCTCAGAGCCTGGAGCCTGCTTCAGATTCTGTATCTCCCTCTCTCTGCCCCTTCCCTACTTGCGCATGTGTGCATTCTCTTTCAAAAATAAATAAACATTAAAACATTATTTAAAAAATGTGTCAGCAAATTGCAGAGTCCTTTCCATTGTTATAAAAGTCAAGAAATTTCTTAATCACACCACTTCTATTTTGCTCTGTTTATGAGACTGGCATTTGTTTGCTAGAACTGCAGTAACAAAGTGACCCAGACAGGGTGCCTTAAACAACAGAATTTTATTTTCTCACAGTTCCAGAGGCTGGAAGTCTGAGATCAAAGTGTCTGAGGAGTTGACTTCTTCTGAGGCCATCAGGGGAGGCTCTATGCCAGGCCTTGCTCCTTGGCTGGTAGATGCCTGTCTTATCTCTGTTCTTCCCATGATCTTCCCTCTGTACATGTTTGTACCCAAATTTACTCTGATGAGGACACCAGTAATGTTGGATTAGAGAGCACCCTAATGGCCTCATTTTAATTTAATTACCCCTTTAAAGCCTCTATCTCCAAATACAGTTATATTCTGAGGTACACAGGATCAGGACTTCAATGTATGAATTTTTGAGGGAGATACAATTCAGCCCATAATGTAATAGGGTACTTATATTATCCCATAATAAGATAAACCTATTGCTAAATGAATCTCATGTGCCATCTATGATGGCTGGTGGCTGCTTCAGGTCATTTTTTGAGGAGGATTCTGAGGGCATACCTGGGTTTGACTGGCTGGCAGAGTGGCAAGTAGCATGCTGTGGACGTGAAAACCTCATCATTGATTCAATTACCACGTAGAGTATGGGAGAGTCTTTTGCTAAGTACAGGGTAGACTACATCCAGGAAGGATAATGTTGGATGCCAAATGTACTGACCCATCAGTTACATTATAACTTAGAATTTATTGTCCCACCTCCGCTAGAAGTTTTGAGTATCATTATTTGTACCATGTGGTGCCAGACTGACTAGTGTCCAAGTATGTATGTGATGATTAGCAAAACTGCCTGAAGAATCCATGTCATTGACAAGCTATTAATATGAATTACCCATTTGTGAAGTATGCCTTTTATAGGAAAATGAGTCGTTAGAGAAGGTAGCCATTACATTATTATGACTCTCTCACATATACATGAATTCATTAAACGATAATACATTTAGATATAGCTGACAAAAGAGTTGGTTAGAAAACTATGTCTGGGGACCTGATTTGTTTTCATTGAAAATGACAAAACGTCATTATTCAGGGATTAATACGACTTTTATAAAATTAGCCCTGTGAAGAAATCGGTTGGGCTGTATTCCCTAGAATGTTCTAACGTACTTCTAGATTGTCAGAACTCTGCCGTAAAAACCAAGGTTTGAGGCAGCCAATGACAGGGCATACTGCCTGACACTACCATTTCTTGGAGTGGCTCCATAGCCAAATTTAAGAAAATTTGCCTTAGAGCCTTATCCAAATTATCCCTGTCACGTGTCTTTATTCTCATGCAACCAGTCAGCCTGAAAATGTGATACACGAAGATAAAACTATTACAAAAGAGGCAGCCAAAGGTGAATAGCTGAAACTTGGCATTAGTCAACCACAGGGGTCACTTCTGTTGGGATTACTGATGTTTCAAAATTTGCATGGACAGAATCCCAGAGATTTTACAAGATAAGCTAGGATGCATGCTGGACGTGCTCTACACTTTGTTTCTTTTTACCACAAAAGTTAGTCTTTGCTGAGAAGCATGCAGTGACACCAAGCTGACTTGCTGCCACTCCACTTAAGATCACGGGCACAGTGTCATGTGAGGCTGGAGCACAAGAGAACCAGTGTGACACTGCCAGGCTGATGAATATCAAAGCCTCCCTCCCAGACTGACCTGACAAGAGCAGACCAGAACTTTCTGGAGTTTCCAGGAAACAGCACAAGTCCTCACTCCTCCCTGTGCCTGAACAACGAGGAAAAGTCACCTGGTGTTTCTCACTACCATTTTAAACTCACAAGTAATATATGAACATGAATAATCATTAAGAAAATATATACATCATCTAAAAATCATTAGTATACAAACCATAAAAAATATGCAGATACAAAAAATATCCTATTACACTTTATTAATCCTTTGCTCCTTCGCACCTTTAACCACTGTGATGTGAATATTCTTCCAAATCTATATTTCTATACATTTAGAGCCAATCTATATACACAGATATATACAGATATATAGATGCAGATATAGATATCAATATATACATATATCCAAACATTTTACCTATTATTCAGCAACTTACCTTTCACTTAACATTTTGTCTTAGGGATTTGCCGTATTCATCCACAAATGTACCTCTCCTTTTCAATTGTTATGGTGTATGATAATATATTTAATCATTTTTTATATTGCTTGTCATGTAGTCAGTTCCCAATTCTCTGATACTGAAAGTTCTGCTGTATGTAAACTTCCTCTTCTACGTCTTATTCTGACAACTAGGCATTTTCTCTATGACAGATTCAAGAAAGCAAGTGTTACAGAAAGTATATTTTATTTTGATTTTGATGAATACAGACAAATTGTTCCTCCTCCCAAGTCATGTTTCTATTAAATTGCCACTAGCAGTATCAGAGAGCCTTTCCCCCACATGCTTTCCTAAGAGTTCATACTGCCAGTATGTTTCATATTTTTCATGCATGGCCCTCCAAATGGTATGTCATTGTTGTTTTCATTTGTATTTTTTTCATCTAGTGTTTACACACCTGCTAATATGGAACAGAAATGGAGGGGGGGGGCAAAGGAGGGAGTGAGGGAGGGAGCCAAGTATGTGAGGTTTAGAGGCCAGGTCTGGAAGTACTACTTCACATTCGTTCATCTGCATTTCTTGGCCAGAAGTCAGCTGCATTAACTATATGGGGGCTGGGAAAGAGAGTCATCCCATGTGTCCAGAAACACAGATAGTGGTGAGCAACAACTTTCTATGGCACAAGATCACCGTCAAGACATGAAAAACTCGTCGACTTTTCCTGGAATGCTTAGCAGGGCTAATCCGCAGAGAAAAGAAGCGCAGTTACATTTACTACAGACACCCTACAAGAAAGAGGGAGAGAGAAAGAGAGAGAGGAAGGAAGGAAAGAAGAAAGAGGGAAGGAAAGAGGGAAGAAGGAAGGAGAGAGGCAGAAAGAAATGCAGGGATACTGAGACAGAAAGCTGGTTAGTGATGATAGAGTTGCAAGAGTAACCCAAATCTCTTGATTCTTACTCCAGAGTTCTTTCCCTTGGACCATGTCTTCACAAAAGTTACACTATTGACATATGGTATAGAGGTTAATTTAACATGGTGTAACTCAGGAAGGCACAATGAGAACCAAGTCAAAGAGAAATGGGTTATGCTCAGTCAATAATATAGAGTCAGTCCAAGAGGCGGTGGGCTGCCTAGTGAAACAATGGATTTACAATTAATGGAGTATTAAGTGGAAGCTTTATGGCAAGTTCTTGGGATGTCGCTGACGCAAAGGTTTATATCGGGAAAATTCAACAGTTCTTTGCAAGTGTAAAAATTATAACAAAAATATTGTCTCTTTTCAATTTCTTTGTGGTCAGAAATGCAAATATTTTATGGAAGCCTATGAAACTGGTTTCAGGAATATGACCCTTCAGAGCTCATGGACTAAGAAGCACAGCAGTGTAGGCGCATCTGCCTTGGGCATAAAGATGGGAGAAGCAGTCCTGAGACAGGAGAAAGACACACAATCTTAAAATAATATGCGTTGTTTGCAGATTGTCTGCAGCTAAACCAGTACCATTCCCGCTTCTTCTAGACTCTCCCTCAACCCCAGGACCTGGAAGGCTGAAAACTACATTTGCAGTCTCTCTTGTTGGCAAAGTTCCAGTTTGGCTTCTGTCATTGAGAGTCACTGCATAAGACCTAGGAGGTAGGAGAGAAAAGGGCCATTATCACTCCAGCAGCAGTGGTGAGGCACGTCTGTTTGACAGATGGCAGACAAGCTTTTCAGCTTTTCCAAGAGTCTTCCGGCAAATCACCCACTTTGGTGCTACAGGCACCTGAGGTGATCCGTGGTGATTGCCCACAATTCCTGGAATGCCTGGTTTCCTAAAAGCTAGCTGTGGCTGGGTGCCCCCAACCCTTCACAATGTTTTCTTGGAATTGAAGTTCCTGTATTATATCCCTTTGTACTTGAAATAGCCTAGAGTGGCTTTTGCTTTCTTGACTGATGCATGTTGTAGATGGCAACACAGAAATTTACAGAGGTGCTATGGGATTATAGCTTTTGGTTGTCAAAAGTGGCTTAAAGTAAGCATAGACTTGAACTCGTGGATAGTGGGAAAATTGCTTGACTTGGAAAGTGTCAGGAGCTCAGCTGAGCTGGGAGAGAGAGCTGAGCTGCCAGGTGTGGGAGTAACCAACTAAAGAAACAAGCCACAAAGGATAAAGAGAGGTATGAAAGATTTAAGCCCTTAATCACTTACTATAATAGTAAAGGAAAAGTCTAAAACTGGGAAAAGTGCCCATTCCCCCATCCCATTTCCCATTCCCCCCCCCCCATGGATTTAGTGGGCTTGTTGAGGATTAGGTGGATCAGCACAGATGTGGGGGTCGGCTCTCTGTTGAGGGAGAACTGCTGGGTAAAGCCTTTGTGACTACCAATGGTCAGGCTTGGAAAGATTAGAAGTTCAGCCGAAAGGTATATATAGAGACGGACCTATGTGAATGGGCACAGACCACAGGGATCTTTACATCCCACATTAATTTCCAACAGGGACTGTCCACTGACGAGTGGCACATAACCACCAAGCAGAGCTGACTTGCACTATGGATGTCAGCCTCCTCTCTCCATCATGGTTGAAAAATGGGCCTATGAATAGAGACTCTGCATTGATCCAAAACTTGGGTCACAGAGCTTGATCTAGCTGCTGCTATGGATGAATGCCAAACCTGGCAGCAGTGAGGGACACTGAGCCCTCGGTATGGACCCATTCCTTAGGGACGCCATAAAGCCACTTGGTGGCAACTTGATTACATTGGTCCTTCTGTCTTGCAGGAAGCACAGATTTGTCCTTGGTAGGACAGGCAATGTGTCATAGGCCCTGAGCACTTTTGCACATTTTTTTTCTGAGTAGGCCAAGAACCCAAGGCCCTCATAGCTCTTACCCAGGTCATTTCTCAGGGTTGTGTTTACAGCAATCAACCTTGAGGGATGAGATAAGGTCTCCTTTCCGGACAAACAGAAGGCTTGTTTATTACTTGCTTGAAAACAATAGGCTCCCAAGCTGAGTATTCCTCAATTGTAATGCAGATCTACTGCGTCTATCTGATCCTTCCATCACACCTCTGGGAGACTTGGAGTTTGGAGGAAATGACCTACATCATGCTACTTGTGCTGAGAGAAAAGGTCTGTGTCTGTTATCAGAGTCTTCTGTCTTCTGCTAGCATCCATAAAATAGTAACAGGTTAACTTACTAGCTTTAAAGTAGGGTAAAATCAATTCCCAAACCTGACAATTTTTATCAGAATTGATACCAATTCCAGGTAGGTATTTGCCTTCTCTAATTTTGGTACCCCTATCAGCATCATAAACCAAGAGCTTAGAGAATATCTGAATTGTCAACTTGGAATTGTAACATTGCCTTAGATCAAAGAATCTTTAATAATAAGGGAAGTACAAAAATATAGGACATAGGGGCGCCTGGGTGGCTTAGTCGGTTAAGCGTCCGACTTTTGCTTAGGTCATGATCTCGCAGTTTGTGGGTTCGAGTCCCGCGTCGGGCTCTGTGCTGACTGCCAGCTCAGAGCCTGGAGCCTCCTTCAGATCTGTGTCTCCCTCTCTCTCTGACCCTCTCCTGCTCATGCTGTCTCTCTCTCTCTCTCTCTCTCTCTCCTAGAAATAAATAAAACATTAAAAAATTAAAAAAAAAAAACAAAAAACCCCACAAAAGTATAGGACATAAACACAGTACCCCCTGTTTTTATCATGTGCCCCATCCATCATTCAGAGGCATTTGGCTTAACAAAATAGTAATCTGCTAAAGATTCTGGTAAGGGACCACCTGAGGTCAAAACTGCTTGGTTTTAAGATACTTGTCTCTAGAGGGCACCTGGGTGTATCAGTTAGTTCAACATCTGACTTTGGCTCAGGTTACTATCTCACAGTTCATGAGTTCAAGTCCCACATAGGATAAGCTGGAGACCCACTTTGGTGAGCTGGAGCCCTGTTCAGATGAACATGAGCCCTGCTTCAGGTGAGCCCTGCTTCTCTCTCTCTCTCTCTCTCTCTCCCCCTCCCCCTCTCTCCCCATCCCTCACTTCTGCCCTCTCTCTCTCTCAAAAAGATAAAAGATACTTGTCTTTAGAATGTCATAGACACACTCAACCAAAGATTGATATAGACTACTATATCCCCAGGAGCCAAAATATATTAGTCCTGAAACCCAGTAGTATAAGTAGAATTGCGCCTTCTCACCATCTCTCCTGGTATCCCATATATAGAATCGATGCTTTTCTTCCTACAACCCTTATCTCTGCTAGGTTAGAAGCCTTAGTTCTTTGGGAGAAACCATCAGCCAGAGGATACAATACAACCTGGAGCTGTAACTGTCACCAGATCATCCAGCAATGGACCACTAGCCATATAAAGGTGTTATACTGCCATGGAAACAATCAACCATGATTAAGATGAAGTTTTAGGATTTCTTCTACATATTGGGTCAGGGGAGAGTATGTTTAGAATCCAGGAGACATGTGCAGCATCTCTTGGTGATTCCATTCCTGCTGAGAATGACAAATGAACCATTGCAGGCATCATAACCCAAATAAAAGCAAGGTAACCTAAGGGCTCATATCTCATGAAGAAAAGATCTGGGTCAACCATCAGGCAAATCATCCAGGTCAGTTCAGTAATGGTTGAGTAAAGGGAGACTCTCGAATGGATGGTGAATCAAGAAGATGATGAAAATCAATTAGGGCCACAGGACTAGCTACAGCTTTAGGGACTTTAGTTCATTTCCCTAAGCCTCTTGTTTTTTATTTTCTCAGGGCCATAACTGGCTTCCACCTTTAAACAGACTCCATGACTGATTGAACTTAGACTTCCTCTTTTGTGGAATAAGTGAAAAAATTTTGTTGTCACAAAAATGTAGTCTCCAAATCTTAGTTACAGGTGTCAGACGTATAGAGAGCCTAAGTGAGCCTAGTAGTACAATGCATGGACTGTATGAAACACTTCTGAGGCACCATGTCAGATCCTTTTGTTCTCACACATGTCTGGGATCTTTGGCCACATTTTCCACGTCTCTGCTTGTGCCCCAAACAACTTCAAGCAGCCACTACCCCAAAAGATTTGTCTCATGCCGGCACTAATTTTTGCCCCCTGCCCTGGCTTTCCCATTAATACAGAGGCATGAAGCACGAAGAGAACATCTCAGGGGCTTATACAGGCACAACTGAAAACTTCAGGAGAATTAATGTACCTTGGGACCAATCCGTTACTGATAGGAAAGGCAACCCAGTGAGTGAATTCTTCTCCATCTATCTCCCATTCCTCCATCCCTAACAATCATTGATACGGACAATGCCACTCACTTGAGGAGAAATCCTAGATGACCTCCCTGCCACCACCATCACTACCCTACACAGCCTTAGTGGTTTGTCTCTGTCTTTGAGCCCCAGATAATTACAGCAGAACACAATGGTACTTAACATTCACCCATATTGTCCACCCACCAAAGCTCCTGAGGCAAGGCAGAATCAAGCAAAAGAATTAAGTGCTCCAAGTCCCTTACAGTGGCAGAAAGTGTCTAACAGACTCTCCCTACAAAAGACATCTAAATCTTCCTGAATCTCCTACAGTATGGGTAGCATTCTCTTTCTTCCAGCTCTGGCTTTGTTTGCTTGATCTTATTTCAGCTTTTCTCATGGTAGACTTGGTGATGATAGACATAAAGCCTCAGTGAATGCCTGGGGCTCCCCGAGCCATCAGACAGGTAAAGCCCGTACTCCAGCTACATGTGCTTCTCAGTATTGGGGCAGGTGACCCAATCCCATCCAGCGGGTCCCACCCATCAAATGACCCTGCCCAGGTCCCACTCACTAGAGGCCACTCCTTATTTCATCTGGAATGAGTGCCAGGCACTTTTGCTCCTCATTATTTATTTCACGTGGACAATGTGAGTGCAATTCTGGATGCCACACTGCTGAGATGGTTATTCGGTCTCCACATTTTTCATCAGCTTAACTCCCTACATGAGCCCTAGGGGAACCCCTCTGATTCCTGCCCCACCCCCACCTCTTTGTTTCCCAGAATGAAAACACCACAAAATGCAGTTCAGTGAAAATATTGTTATAGGAGAAGGTGAGATTGAAATTATTATTATTATTTTTTTTTTTAACAAACCACAGCAGGCATCGGAATGGCTTGCAAAGGTCGTCAGTTACTGGCTGGGCCGAGGGTCCAGTAGAATGGTGAACTTTTAAGACTTCCTCCTCAAAAGTCTTGTGGGCAATCACTTCTATGGTAGTGCTTCCCATGCTTGTGAATTTTCAAAGCCAAAACAAAACTTTAGGAAAGAACAGGGTTTTATTTTATCAAGTATAATAATTATAAACAAATAAACAGAAGACCCTATCATTTATTCTCATCATTGTTTCTTAAAAGACATTTTAACATCTAAAGATGAGGAAAGCAGAATTGGAAGAAAGGAGAGCTTTGAAATTAATTAAATGAATTCCAAGAAAAAGAATTACTACTTTATTCTTTTCCTTGTTTCACTCCAGATAAATGTCAATTGTTTAATCAGAGCTACAGGAGTCTGCGGATAAGCCTTGGGAACCACTCCTCTATAGCATAACTCAACAGAGAATTTGCAGAGCTTCTCATGCAGTTAGAAACAACCATGGTGGGTACCAGGATATTCTTTACTAGCTTCTCCAAGGCCTTTACCAGAGAGCTGCTCCAACTCTCTGATGAGGAGCAATGAAAAGTCATCTCTCACTCAGGATAGAGACTGCAGCTACATGGAACTTAAACACAGCTGTGCTGTGTAATTGATGCCATCAGCTTGGGATGGAGAGAAATTTCTGTTGCTAGTCTAAGTAAAGGGGGTCCTTTTTTATTCTCCCTTAATCAATCTACATTTTAATCATATTGTTTTAAATCTATAAGACAATGTGGTAAGAAGAAAGACAAATATAATGGAAGTATTACCTTATTGTAATGTGTTTTTAGTAATATAAACCATGGTGTTACAAAGAAAGTTTAGCATCCAGGGAGACTATCAGAATTGGAAGCATTCAATTCTAAAAGTCATCATGCCCAACTCTCTAGTCGGATCTGGGGTCCCTTCCACACCCAGCAGCCATCACTCTGGGCCTCATGGCTTACCTGGACCCCAAGGCTACTCACTCAGTCTCTGAATCTGGCTATTACCCCTTTCTAGAGTCTGAAACTTCACATGAGAAAAGCACTATCAGTTTTGCTCCAATTCAGATTTGGAGAAAAAGCAAACCTCATCCCCTCCCCTCCAACCAAACCTTATCCCCCCAAATCTCTTTCCTCCACCCTGAGTTAAAAATGCAACCCCACATGTATACCTCACTGACAGTAGATATGGGGAGAAGGTGAGAGAGTAGAAAGGGAAGAAGATTCCTAGCTCTGCCACCAAAACTCCCTGTCACAGATGGGATTCTACATAATGTATTTCTGCAGGGGACCTCCAAAAGCTCCATGAGAAAATTAATTTCAGAGTGTGAAAGAGAAGGAAAAAAACTGAAGAGCAAAGTTAGGGTTCTGGGTGCAAAGGGTGTGGACATTGCAAATGGAAATTTATCAGTGACTGACAGGTCTCGCCCTCGTACAAAGTTATTTGGAAACATGGCGACTTTCCAGAATTTCTGCAATCCTTAGCCAGTAGTATACTTATTCTAGAGGACAAGTCTGAGACCATTTGTCTATTCTTTCCATACTATCATGAAACAGTGTTTTTCTTAGAAAGAACTGATCATTTCCTCCAGAATTTATTAATTCCTTTTTATACCTGGTTATCCTGCAATATATTCACTCACCAATGCACACCTCAGAAGTCTGAAATAATGGATTTTTAAAATAGCCCTTCCTGTGGATTTCTCATTGGGGGAGAGAAATCAAGCTGGAAAGTACCTCCTAAAACCAACTCTGTATTTGGTCCTATATTTGTGAAACTATTAGAACGTCAGTTTTGCTCACAGTACACTAATTTTGAATACCTGAGTGATGCAGACAGATACTGTGGAGCAAGATTGGGCAGGTTCATACATACCATTTACCAGTAGGAGCAGAAAGTTCCCAGGAGAAGAAAGACACTATTGAGAAAGAATAGCTAAGAACAGTGCCATTTTAAGAAGGGGAAGGGAAAAAGTCTCTGAACAGCTATCTAAATTTTTGCAGTCTCTAAGCGGTATAGGCTTTAGGCTGTACTAACACTAGATAACACATTAGCTAAATCAGAACATCCTATAAGAAAGAGAAACAAAAATCTTCTTGATTCTTTGTAAAGTTTACCAAGGGCTGGAGAAAGGACTTTGCAAAGCTACAATAGGCCCCAAGACCACATTCAGGTGACTTGAAGAAGGACAGTTTCCAGGTTAGAAACTTTTTATGTATTTTGAGACACTGATTTGAGTAACCTTGAGCAAACCACATCCTCAGGGTTTCTTCACATTTCTACTAACTGAGCTGTATGACTTGGAGTGAACTAAAATGAGAAGTGACTGAATGAAGCTTTCAAGAGGAAATGAATTTCAGTATGAAGTTGTTCCTCTAAGGCATCTGTGGCTCTGAGTAAGTGGAGTGAGAAGGGCCACCACCATGCAGCAGGCCACACACTGGCTTCCCAGCATGCCCTAGTTCTCACACCCACACCATTTCACAAACTCTTCACTGGTTCAGATCTTCACTGTATCTTTTCAATGTGGCTTCTTCTTTTGCTTCACTCATTCTTTTCCTGCCTGTAATGTTGGAACCATATATTTTAAAAAGCATCCTGTGATAATGGTTTTGTAATGGATCCCTTTGAAGAGATTGAACTCTTTAAAGAACGAGAAGCATCAGAATCAAGGTCAAGAATCATGATGTCAAGGCCAGCACTAGAGCAAGATACAACTGAGTTGGCAAATCGCTTTATTAACTTGCAAAAAGTAGGTTTCTTCTAGCTTTGCACACCCATATCTTTCGAACGGCAATCTACAAAGAAACAAGACTTGATTCAAAAAAAAATAGGACAAATATGCCTTCAAAATCAGTATTTTAACATAAATAGCAGACATAATTCTGACTCAAAAATAATTCAGTCCTGTGGCAATCAACTTAGAAGAGTGGGCACCATTCCAGAAATGCCTACTGAGCTAGGCGTTTGTATACAAGGGCCAATAACTACTGTTGGGGATGTGCTGGTGAATGCAAGCACCCAGGGCATCTCAGTCTGTCTCAGAGCCAGCAGCTGTCACTGGTGAGCCATGCCTTGAACTAGGGCTCATGGGAGTGACCCCTCTCTGCAAATGTGTGTAGGAACTTCAACACTGACTTTAAGGTCCCCAAGCAAGATCAAATTACCTAAGAAAATACCCAGGTGAGTTGAAGCTGGCCTAGACAATATTGTAATGTGGAGGAGAAACAACAAAAGAAAAAACAAATGTACCACCAATCACACCTGTCTCTCTGTCCAAGTACAGTGAATTCAGTGTCTATCTGGGAAAGAGCTAGATGCTATTCTTGTGTGGCCTGCCCTCAGTAAATATGGTCTGAGAACCATAAAAACGCAAAGAGATGAATGGCTGCCTTTTCCTCTTTCTATCCTCCCCTCCACAAACCCACCCTCATGTCATGAGTGAACAGGGGTCAGAGAGCTCCTGGGGTTGCCCATTTGTGTTATAAGGTTGTAGAAGCCATGAATAGACAGCACAGGAGAGGTGCTCAGATTTGGGGAGCCACAGAAGCTCAGACACTAGAACAGAGTAGTCACTGAGGCTATGTTAAGAAGCCTTGTCAACTGTAGAGGGGCACCTGGGTGGCTCAGGTAGTGGAGATTCCAACTTCAGCTCAGGTCATGACCTTGCATTTCATGAGTTCAAGCCCCACATTGGGGAGCCCGCTGTCAGCACGGAGCCTGCTTCTGATCCTCTGCCTTCCTCTCTCTCTCTCTCTGCACATCCCCCTCTTGTGCTCCCTTTCTCCCCAAAAATAAAATAAAACCTTAAAAAAAAAGAAGCCTTGTCAACTGTAGAATTAATTGGTCAGCATTGGCTCTGGGCCAGGGATGATTTTACCTCCAGGGGACACTTGGCAATGTCCGGAGACATTTTTGGTTGTCACAGCTGGAAGGGTGTTCCTGGCATCTTGTGGGGAGAGTCCAGGGATGCTGCTAAACATCCCACAACACACAGGACAGCCCCTTCAACAAAGAACATTAGTAATGCTCAAGGTGAGGAGCCCTGCTCTAGAAAATGTCCCCAAGCCTATCCTGAGTAAAAAGTAGAGCGAGAAGATTACTGGTTCTCAAGTAAGCAGAACATTATCCTGAGTTGGCAGTGGGCTCTAAGGAGGTCTGTCAGTGGTATCTGTGCTTCCCAGAAGGAGGGGGCCAGTCATAATGTGGATAGGTCTGTCCTGGTTGAGGCCATTGGATTAGATGTAGTATTTGCTACTTCAGTCCTCGTAAACAGTTACACAGGAAAGAAAATTTGAAGTGAAATTCTTGCAACTCCCTTACACTTACTGAGGCCTCAGATCTAGCCAGAATCTTCCTCAGGCCTTCTCCTCGCTGGAAAAATAATAGGTAATATTTATTGATTATTAAGCATCAAGAACTGTGCTAAATGCCTATAATATCTAAATTCATTGAGTTAATCCTCACCACCTCTCTATGAAGTGGGCACTATTATTACCCCCATTTTACAGATGAGGGTAATGGGGCAAAGAAAAGCCAAGTTACTTGTCCGAGGTCACATAGCCAGTAAGTGGTAGAGGCAGGATTCAAACCTAAGCAGTCTGGCTCCAGACCCTAGGTGGACATGTAGGCAATGCCATTTTCCCAGGGAAGACCAGATGCCGGGGTGAAACACTGCTGTGTCTGGCTCAGCACCGGCGAGAAATATCCCCAAAGGCAGAAAATAAGCAATTACCTTTTAGCCTAGAATCAAGCCCTAAAATGATGATAAAGGTGTAAGTCCAGAAAAAGAGTTGAAACACCACAAGTTCTTTTTTTAAGCTTATTTATTTTGAGAGAGAGAGAGAGAGCATGAGCAGGTGAGGGGCAGAAAGAAAGGGAGAGAGAGGATCTGAAACAGGCTCTGCGCTGTCAGAGCCTGACATGGGGCTCCATCCCATGAACTACAAGATCATGACCTGAGCTGAAATCAAGAGTTAGATGCTTAACTGACTGAGCCACCCTGGTGGCTCCAAACAAGGCCCAAGTTCTGAAAGAAACAGAGGGGTCTTTGATGCTGGGAAGTGACAGGTAGGAAGGAGAAGACCACAGTGATTTGCCTGGCTCTCTCCCCAGCTTCCCTACCTTCATCCTTCACCATCAGCCAGAATCTCATTCCCCTCGGTGCCCACCCCGCCATGGAAGTTGTGCCTCAACGTCATCAGGCAGAACTGAAGACCGTGTTCAAGACTCAAGACATTAAGCTTAATGTCCAAATAACCTAGACCTGCATCCCAGTTCTTCTAAGCCAATAACCTTCTTGGCCTCGGCCAATCGCTTCTTTCCCTCCCAGGATGAGAGGTTTACTCTTAAAAATGTAACCGTTTTTGGTTACATTCTGTTAGCTTCTGCAAGATCTTCTGCTTGACCAAATCTCAAACAAATTTTCTTCACTCAGCACCTAAATGCCCGCATACTCCTCCCCTGCCAGCACTCTAACCCGCCTGGCTAGACCTCCCTGATGCTGTCACCTCCTGGACTGCCACCTGGCAGTTGTTCCTGTCCTGTTCACACACCATGCTCCACCTTCCCAGACTTCCCACTGCTTCCAGTTGCGTTTGCCCAGAGCATCTGCCCACACCCACTGGGATGGGTGTACCCAGTCTGCAGATTTTCTCTTCTGGTCTGTCTGGGGCAACTGCCTCCTTAGAGTTGAGACATCAGGTATGATGCTGCTTAAAACTTGAAAACTTGGGGTCAGCAAAACTGCACATTTTTGTCCACCCTCCATAGGGCTGTGTCAGTGCCTCACAGCCGTGAAGGTTTTCCTGAGTACCCTAGTACCCTGGTTAGATCTCTGCAAAAAGAGCTTTCATAATGACATTTATTTTTAATATATGTAACATTAAGGATAGATGAATATTCTCTTTCCTAGTACCAGGTATGAGATTTCTCTTAGTATGGGAACGACTTTTGTTGGGAAATATTTTCTTAAAAAAATATTTTTAATATTTTTTTTTATTTTTGAAAGAGAGAGAGAGAGAGAGAGAGAGAGCATGAAGGGGGTGGGGAGGGGCAGAGATGGAGATACAGAATCCGAGGCCTGCTCCAGGTTCCAAGCTGTCCAGACAGAGTCCAACATAAGGTTCAAACCCACGAACCATGAGATCATGACCTGAGCCAAAGTTCAATTCTCAAGCAACTGAGCCACCCAGGCACCCTGGGAAATATTATCTTAACATCGCTTAGATTTAGTGAGTTTCTGGCAAGAAATATCACCTGGTGTTAAGGCCTCAGAGAAGAGGTCAGTATTACATCAGACAAGGAGAGGAATTCACTTGATCCTCAGAGCTGATGTGGAGAATAAAGGAATGAGAAATGTGAACAGGGAGAGAAAGAGTATAGCTAACAAGATACAAAAGGCCACACACTTTAAAATGAAACCCTTTGCCCTGGAAAAGCCAACCAACTTTATAATAAGTAGATTGTTATTAGCAGCAGTGAGTTTGGGTTTGGCATCTGGGTGTATATGAAAGGAATCCGAACTAATGTGTGTAGACATGGACCCAGAGACAGAGGAATCATGACATTGCAAGAAAACTTTTGAAATTAGTTGGATATATAGATATATCTTCATACATCTATAGGTAGATAGATAGATAGATAGATAGATAGATAGATAGATAGATATCTTGGGGAGATTTAAGACTTTCCAACCATGAGTTGGATGTCAAGGCACTCCTACCAAATGTTAGAGATATGTGGGAAGTAGGCAGCTGACATCTGAGTAACCTGTGCTTCCTCCATGAGGCATAGAACCCTTTGACAGCAAAGACCACATCTTGTTCATCTTTGTTCAGCCTTTATTTTACAACAGTGCTGGTCTTACACACAGAAGGAGCTTAACCAATAGTTGTGAATTAGTAAATTACTGCATCTATTCTGAAAGCAGGTCTGTCTTGCAAAGTTTATGCAAGATGTCCTTGTATTTTTTTCTACCCCTGAGAGACAGCAAACCACCACATGAATAATAGCCATCACGGCTTGTGAGAAATCACAAGAGAGTTACCAAGCCAGTGAGTTATGTTTTGCTACCTTGCTTGTTTGGGCAGAGGGCACAGAGCCCTGGGCAGAGGGGCCGCCATCCTCCCAAGCCTCCAGAGAGTGCTGAGGCCAGCTTTCCTGAGTCATCTCAAGGGTGTGGCCCATGTGGAGGGCCCCAGGTGAAGGGTGGGAATACTCTCAAAACCTGGGTGGGGAAGGGTGAGGTAGGGTGGGGAGGGGCCATTGCAGCTCCAGTATGTGCCTGTGTACTTGGTTCTCACAAGTAGTGTCCTGGACTAGAGTCAGGAGTAGGAGCTATGGACTGTGTGAGAAATGGGGGGGGGGGGAGGGCGAGGGGGGTGTTCAGAAGGGGCACGAGAGCTGGAGTGCTTCAGGATTATAGCTTAGCTCTCTCTTGTGCATCCTGTCCCTTTCCCTGGCATTTGAGGCCCTCCTCAATCTGGCCCAATTTATTTAGCCAACTGATTTCCCAATTTCAAAGAGAGGCCTTCAGCAGTTGACCTCACTTGCTAATTTGGAGGCTATGTAGGTTGGTCATAAATAATAAAATCCCTCCAGAAATGCTAAGAACAGGGACTCTGAGAGACAAAACTCTTGGTCTTCGAATTGAACAAGACACCCATTTGTTGCTGGGGTTTTAGTCACTCATTCTGTGTTCTAACCAAAAGACGAGGTAGTTTCTATATAAAGGGCTCGTTCAGCTGATTTCTCATCAGCTGATTTCTGTGTGCAGTTCACACACATGAGTATTCATGTAGTTTCTAGATTGTGTCACCGTCGGGTAAGAAACTCAAGCAATACTTACACATCTTGGGTACGAGAACACATTATTTTCCTGGAAACAATTATAATAAATGCTACTTACTTGCTCTAATGAAAACATTCCAGCCTATGTATCACTCAAGAGGGGTGACAAGGCGGTCTTAAAATGCCCTGAAGGAGGCTCTATGACTCTGGCCACACGCCTCTTCATAATCAACTGAGTTTCAAGAAAGAATAAACAGTCACTCACTTTGAGTTTTCCTTTAGCCAGAGGCTGATGTCATGACTATTAGGCTGCATAGGGTAATATTCAAGTGATAATAACTGGAGTCATAAAAGGAACATTTATGCTCTACAGCCTGAGGAAAACACCTATGTTAGTAAAGCACTTGGGTTTCTCCCAGTTCTACTGCAGGTCTCTCAAGACCGAACACTGCCTTGCCACCGAAGCCCACTACTGCCGCCAGTAAGTAATCACCCTGATCCCTGAGCACTTTTCATGGGCGCTGCCTCTGGGGCCCCTAGGTATTGACTCACTTAATCCTGACAGAGTAATGATATAGGCACACTTACTACCCTCTTTTGACAAATGAGTAAACTGAGGCTTGTACAGATGAAGGAGTGTCCAAGTGTACAGTTGATACATCATAGAACCTGGATTTGGATGTGGGAAGCCTGACTCCAAGACCTATGGGCCTAAATGATACACTACTCCAAAACTGGAGAACAAGGAAATGGAAGGGAAAGGATGGTATGTAAATGGAACGTAGAACCAGCAAAGGCAAAGGCGTCTGAACTGGAAAAACAGAACGAACAAACAGCAGAGAAGAAAAAGTCACCTTTCCTTAGTTCTGTAGTTCCGTCCACTTCAGTCTGACTGCACAGCTATAGAGACATGGAGGCCAAGTGAAATTACAAGGGAAAACCAAAGTTTGCTTTTCGGTTTCACTGTTTGGATGGTGTAATGAATCTTCAAGAATAATTTGATTATCTAGTATTTTTCCTTACGTGTTGAGTTTAGGCTCCAACTCCCTAAAAAAATCTGACTCCACTTAGTTGATGTGATTGATTTTGAGCAAATCTTGAGACATTTCTTTTATCACCGAATCATAGTCAAGAGGCATTATGAGAAATACCAATTCTGCTGGGCTGGCATTCATTGCCCTACCTTTCTTCTATCATACTAGCAAGGACCCTCCTCCAACACAAGTCATTGGGCCCAGTAGGCCCTCATATAGAGCTCACAAAATAATAGCAAATAAGTAAAAACAACACATATTTACAGTCATACATTGGTCAAACCCCATGAAGCATTTCTCCATCATACATAAATCACCCATTTACAAGCACTGCTTCATTCAGAGCCTATCATTATTTTCGTTCAACTATACAACAAAACATCTGCCCATAAATACCTAATACTAATTGTTCTTCCACATTGAAAGCTATTTTTACTGGGCAATGCCCTGAGTGTCATTCAATGAAGACATTTTGCCAAAAACGTGTTGGGTCCTCTTTCTCAGCATAGTATGAGTCATTATCTTTGCCACTGGTTTTAGAAGTTTCTCATAAATCATATAATTCAAACTGTCTTTGCTCTAGATAGCTCATTTGGTGTCAGTCTTCCAGTAGAGAGCACCAGAGAGGAAGCTGAAACTAAATACTGTGTTTTGAAGCTAAAGAAGGGTCAGTCTTTTGGTTTACACCAGAAATTAATTACTATATTTCAAAATTGCCAGAAGAACTAAAACATAAGGGCAACTCGGTCCAACTCATGATCTCAGCTCAGGTCTTGATCTTGGGGTCATGATTTTACGCCCCATATTGGTCTCTGCGCTAGGCATGAAGCCTACTTTAAAAATGGGGTGGTGAGGGGCACCTGGGTGGCTCAGTCAGTTGACAATCCAACTTTGACTCAGGTCATGATTTCATGGTTTGTGAGTTCAAGCCCCACATGGGTCCCACTGCCGTCGGTGCAGAGCCTGCTTCAGATCCTCAGTCACCTTGTAGAGGCACCTGGGTGGTTCAGCCAGTTAAACATCTGACTTTAGCTCAGTTGAGTTTGAGCCCTGCATTGGGCTCTGTGTTGATAGCTAAGAGCCTGGAGCCTGCTTTGGATTTTGTGTCTTCCTCTCTGTCTCTGCCCCTCCCACGCTCATGCTCTGTCTCTCCCTGTCTCGCACAAATAAATAAACGTTTAAAAAAAAAATCCTCTGTCACCCTGTCTCTGACCCTTCCCCACTTGTATTCTCTCAAAAAATATATACAAATTTTAAAAATAAAATGTAAAAAAACAAAATAATTCATGAGCCCTACTCATAAAGTACTGATTCTCTAAAGCAGGGATGTAAATACATGAGAACTTTTTAAAAAATTTTTACAAGTAATTCTAATGATCAGCAGAGACCAGAGCTTGATTGTAAAAGTAATATGTTCCAGAATGCACTCTGTACTGTGGTTCAGACTCTGGCTCTCTCACAAAAGAAGAAAAAAAAAGTAAGTATCATATCACTTAGTGTTTCTCATCAGTGGTTTTCAGACTTTAGGAGATTATAGCATACTTTTTCTTTTTTTTTTTTTTACAAATAGTTTATTGTCAAATTAGTTTCCACATAACACCCAGTGCTCATCCCCACAAGTGTCCTTCTCCAATATAGCATACTTTTTAAAATCTTTTTTTTTAATTATAGAAAAATACATAAATATACAGTTCAGTACTGTTAAGTATATTCACAATGTTGTTCAAGAGATCTCCAGAACTTTATCATCCTGTAAAAGTATAACTATCCTCTATTAAATAACCCTGTTTCCCCACCCCTTCACCCCCTGGAAACCACCATTCTATTTTCTGTTTCTACAAATTTGCCTACGTTAGATGCTTCATATAAGTGGGATTATACAGTATTCGTGTTTCCCTGTGTTTATCACTTAGCATAATGTCCTTAAGGTTCATTTCCATTGTAGCGTATGACAGGATTTTCTTCCTTTTGAAGGAATGACATTCCATTGTATGTATATAGTGTCACACTTTTGTTTCCTCAGTCAGCCTCCAGCAGCACGAGGGTTGCTTCTGTCTCTGGCCTGCTGTGAATAATGCAGCTGGGAACATACGAGTGCAAACACCTCTTTAAGATCCTGCTCTCCAGTCTTTTAGGTATGTACACAGAAGCAGAATTGCTAGATCATATGGGGATTTCATTTTGAGTGTTCTGAGGAATTGCCACACTGTTTTCCCATGGCGGCACCACTGTATACTCCCTCTAACAGGGGGCCAGCCTTCCAGTTTCTCCACATCCTTGCTTACACTTTCTATTTTCTGGGGTTTTTTTTAATAGTAACTATCCTTTTTTAAAAATTTTTTTATAGTTTATTTACTTTTGAGACAGAGAGAGACAGAGCATGAGTGGGGGAGGGGCAGAGAGAGAGGGAGACACAGAATCTGAAACAGGCTTCAGGCTCTGAGCTGTCAGCACAGAGCCTGATGCAGGGCTCGAACCCATGAACCGTGAGATCTGACCTGAGCCGAAGTCGGATGCTTAACCAACTGAGCCACCCAGATGCCCCTAATAGTAACTATCTTAATGGTCATTGTAGTTTCCATTTGTATTTTCCCCGTGCTTAGTGATGTTTGAATATCTTTTCATGTGCTCATTGGTCCCTTATATATTATCTTAGGAGAAATGTCTGCCATGTTCTTTGTCCATGTTTTAATTGGTTTATTTGTTGTGGTTCTTTTTGTTGTAACTGTTGTATAGTTCTTTTTTTATTTTTATTTTTTAAATTTATTTCTGAGAGAGAGAGACAGCATGAACGGGGGGGGGGGAGGGAGGGGAAGGGGTCAGAAAGAGAGGGAGACACAGAATCTGAAACAGGCTGCAGGTTCTGAGCTGTCAGCACAGAGCCCAATGCAGGGCTTGAACCCACAAACCATGAGATCATGACCTGAGATGAAGTCGGACCCTCAACCTACTGAACCACCCAGGTGCCCCAAGGAGTTCTTTACATATTCTAGATATTAACTCCTTACCAGATATGTGATTTGCAAATATTTTCTACCATCCCATAGGCTGCCTTTTCACTCTGTTGATTTGTCCTTTGATCATACAAGTTTTTAAGTTTGATGTAGCCCCCATTTATCTAGTTTTACTTTTGTTGTCTGTGTTTGTGGTGTCATATCCAGAAATCATCGGCCATTTCAACATCATGAAGCTTTCCCCATATGTTTTCTTCCAAAAAACTTTATAGTTTTAAGCCTTACATTTAGGTTTTTAATCCATTTTGAGTTTATTTTTGCATGTGGTATAAGGTAAGTGTCCAATTTCATTCTTTTGCTTGTGGATATCCAATTTTTTCCGACATCATTTGTTGAAGAGAGTGTCATTTCTCTGATGAATGCTCTTGGCACCCTTGTTGACAGTGCTCACAGGACGCCTGGGTGGCTCAGTCTGTTGAGCGTCTGACTCTTGATTTCAGCTCAGGTCATGATACCAGAGTCATGGATCGAGCCCCATGTTGGGCTCCATGCTGGATGTGGAGCCTGTTTGGGATTCTCTCTCCCTCTCTCTCTCTGTCCCTCTCCCCTGTTTATGCTGTCTCTCTCTCTCTTAAAGAATAATTTTTAAAAAGTCGATTTTCCTGCCAATGCAGATAACAAATTACAATTAAGTTAAAAAAAGAAAGCGCTCACTACCCCAACTAGACTTCCTTAAAAACATGATTAAAGCTCATGCATGTTTTAGTAAACATGAGATATTTCTCTAACATTTGACTGGTTTATTTCATTTAGTGTAATGTCTTTCAGGTTCATTCATGTTGGAGCATGTAATAGGATTTCCTTTCTTTCTAAGGCTGGGTAATATTCCAGAGTCTGTTATTCCTTTACCTCTTGGATATACATTTCAGTGTCATTAATTATGGCAAAAACAATAACAGCTTGTGCACTAACCAAAATCTGGGTGGAAGCCAATGACAGGATTGTGAGGCATCTCCATGTCAGGTGAACATGAGAATGCTCTTGGGTAGTCTTTCATGGAAAGGACTTCTTGGAATCCTAAGAATAGCTTGACTATCGTTATTAAGCTGAATAATTATATGAATTTAATTTCTGACCTCTGTGGAAGGTGTTTACCATTTTAAAGAAAAGTATATAAAGAAAACCAAGCAATGATTGCCATTTGATTCACAAATGAGTACGAAGAATGTTTTTCAGAGTATTTTAGTAGATTTAGATGAAGCCTGGGCCACTTCATCTTGGGTCCTTCTGTGTTCCTCGAGAGAACTAATTGAGTCATGAGTAATTGGGAATTAAGAAACTCAATGGGGAGCCTGGGTAGCTAAGTCAGTTAAGGGCCTGACTTTTGGTTTCTGCTCAGATCATGATGTCACAATTCGTGGGTTCAAGCCCCATATCACGCTCTGTACTGTCAGCACAGTGCTGACAGTACAGAGCCTGCTTGGAGTTCTATCTCTCTCCCTCTGTGTCTGTCCCTTCCCTTCCATCACTTGCGCTCTCTTTCTCTCTCTCTCTCAAAATACATAAATACATAATTAACTAATTAGGGAAAAGAAGCTTGGTGTCATGATATATGATATTATGGTCTAAGAAGTATTTTAGATAAAAAGAGAATCATCAGCGATATCTCCAGTATGGACAGGGCCTTATACAATAGAGGTGATGAGTGTGTCCTACTGTACACACTGCTACTGTTTTTGTGACTGTCCAAAGGCAGCCCAAAGGGTAATAGCAACTCTCCATTTATATACCAATCATTAGCTCATTCACATCGCCTCAGTGTATATTATTTTTAGTTTTTTATAGAGGTGTAAATTTTAGGTCCAAGAGATGAGATGCTTGACCAGAGGACTTAAAATAAATGATGAGACATGGCATTCAAATTTAGATTACTAAACTAGTAACTGGCTCTCATTACTTTGTTGTTTCCTTAATTTTAAAAAAAATGTTACCTAAAAATTCTGCACTAGAATTTGCTACACAGTCTTTAAACATACGAAATACAAACTTTATTTAGGTGCTATTTTTCACATATTACTTCGATTTAAACAAATCAGCTATCATGACACTGCTCCCCTAATTTTCCTCCTTCCTCACCATTTGCCCTTTCGCAACCTTGTTTATACCTCTAGATTTTGATAGACTCCAAAGTCTTGTCCTTCCTTTTTCTATAGAGTCTAATCCAGACCCATGGCTCTAAATAAAATCTTTATATTGATGAGACCTGTCTTCACTTCTAAACTTCAGGTAGATATACTCAACTGCTTACTCAAATTCTTTACTTGGATGTCTAGTGGGCTGTTCAAATGGAATATGTCGAAAGAGAATTTTGTTTTCTCCCCAAAATCTGCTTTTAACTAAGGCTTTTGACTCCACCGATGTCCAGCTGTGTAAGCCAAAACTGGAGGCATTCCTCTTATTATACAGTTTACCTCATTGTTCTCCACCCCCACCAACCATAACTATACCCAAACAAGTGCTGTCAGCTCTACCTCTGAAATATATCTGGATTCCAGTCACTCCTCTTCGCCTCCATCACGACCACCTTAGTCCACACCTCTCCCTTCTCTGTCCTGGACTACTGAACACTCTCTTAACTGGTCCTTCTGCCTCCTGTTTATCCCAAGCACACCTCTCGGGTCATGGTCCATTCTGCAGTTAGCAGACAGATGATATGCTAAAAGTATAAATTAGATGCTTTCATTCCCCCACACCCTCCTTTGCTTCCCATTGCTGGTACAATGAATTCTAAAATCTACGCGATCTGGCTTTTGGCTATCTTGCTAAACTCATATTCTACCACTTTCTCTTTATTTTTTATATCCTAGCTACACTACCATTCTTTCTGTTCATTCCCATCTGACTATGCCCTAAACAAGAAATATCTTTCCCTGAAATTTTTTTCTGGGCTTTTATACTCCTCAACATTCTTTTCTCACCTTCTCAGAGAAGACATCTCTGGCCGGCTAAGAGAAGTCACCAGAGTCCCACCATCCTCTCCCTCGTTACTCAAATTGTTTGGTTGTTGTAGTTGTTGTTAAAGTTTGTTTATTTATTTTGAGAGAGAGAGAGAGAGAGAGAGATTGAGAATGCAAGAGCAGGAGGGTCAGAGAGAGTGGGAGAGAGAAAGAGAATTCCAAGCAGTCTCTGTCAGCATGGGAGCCTGACTCAGGGCTTGAACTCATGGACCATGAGATCATGACCTGAGCCAAAAACAAGAGTCAGCTACTCAACTGACCGAGATACCTAGGTGTTCCTCAAATTGCTTTTGAACATCACTCATCCCTATCTAAAATCATCGTATTTGATTTGTTTGCTGACTGTCTCTGCCCATCAGAATGCCAGTGTTTTTTGTTTGTTTTCTTGTTTTTTAGGTAGAAGTCACAGCTTTTTAGTGAAAACAATTTAGTGTACATGCCCTTAGGGGCCAGAATGCCAGTCTTATGAGGGTAGGGACTTGGCTTATCTTGTTTACCTCTGGATTTCCAGTGCCTGGAATAGTATCTGTTACAAAGTATGTGTGCAATATATATATATAGTAACAGATATTTATATAAATAGAAAATATATTTATATATTAATATATTATATATATATATATATATATATATATATATGCTGAGGAAATGAATGGCACAATAAACAGATCATTAAAAAATATTTTTAACCTCATTATCCAGAAGTAGCCCCTCTTTATGTATTTTCAAGCATGTTCTTCTAGCCTCTCTCCTTCCTCTCTCTCTTCCTCGCCTCTCTCATTCCCCTGATTGCATGTGCATATGCATATAATAAAATATGTATATTGTACATACTATTTTATATTATTACCTGGAAATAACTACTAAACCTATACCACAACAATAATAATTTTTATGAAGTTTAAATGTACCTGTTTAAAAACTAAAAGACTAAAAAGAAAATAATGAAAGCCATACCCCATTCAATCAAGTTCCCAGAACTAACAGCTATTAAGATTGTATGTATTGTATGTATTATTCCATAGTTCTTTCTTTGTCTGTTAAACATACACACCAATACACACACCACACTCATATACATAAGATATATAACATATGTATGTATATATGCATGTTTATATAAGGAGAAATAAGATCACAGAAATCAAACTTGCCTCTTTTTTTTTGTTTGTTTGTTTATTTATTTATTTTTGAGAGAGCGAGAGTGTGAACAGGAGAGGGAAAGAGAGAAAGGGAGACACAGAATCCCAAGCAGGCTCAGTACTGTCAGCACAGAGCCTGATGCAGGGCTCAATCTCACAAACCTTGAGATCCTGACCTGAGCTGAAATCAAGAGTTGGACACTTAACCAGCTGAGCCACCCAGGTGCCCCAAACTTGCCTGTTGTACTTCAAATATAGTAAGATATTCCCATGTCAGCACATGCTGAAAATGTTAAGCGCTTTTTAATCTTTAAAATGGCTGCAGGGTGGGGAGAAAGGTAAGCCAAAGAGAGACAAGCTGATTCCTGCTTCAGAGAGGTTCAGGAATTAAAGACAAACCGTATCTCTGAAGGCAATGACTCAGGGTAAAGTTGAACACAGGAGGATAGATTCAAAGTTCTTACAGGAAGCATATTGAAGCCCAGTTTCCCTTGCTCACTACATAGTTGACACCCTCAGCCTTAGCAGAAGACCAGAAATGTGCCCAGAGAGTATTGACGACAAATCATGGCTGAGGGCAAAATAAGGCACATACTGAAAATAGGTGAGTTAAAGTCTGCATATTCAAGGGTGAACATTCCAGCTCACTCTCCCCTGGCCCCTAGAATAGTAACAACCAGCCTCTGCCTTCTAGGGAAGAAGCAGGAAAATTCTGCTTCAAGAAAACTGATCTGCCCAAGAAACAAGAGTTACTATATTGGTCATTTGGAGTCCTTCAGACCAGATTCACCTCCTTAACCAATGGGGAATCCCACTACTTGAGCTCAATTAACATACATGGAGTTTCCAAACTAAAATTTTTGTGTGTGTCTTACTCTGGAGTATATATGAGTAGCCAAGGATCATCAGATATCCAGGAAAAGCCTCAAAATTGAAAAACAGACACCAAAGCATATATGTAAGCAATCAAAAAATGGAGCTAAAAGGGAAAAGAGACATGGATGGGACCAGAAATAAACTTCAAAAACTTATAATAAATATGGGAAAGTAAGTTGGGATAATTATTTTTAAAAGAAGAGAAATGATTAGGGAATAAGAAAAAGCTCTTGGAAGTTAAATATATGATCAAAGAAAAATTTTCAGAATCCAGGAAGATTGAAAGATTAATATTGAGAAAATCCCTACAAAGGAAACATAGAAAGACAAAGAGATTGAAAATAGAAGAGAAAGTAAAACAAAAAGAAGAGAGATGGGGGGGGTACCTGGGTAGCTCAGTCGGTTAAGCGTTTATCTTCAGCTTAGGTCATGGTCTCATGGTCCATGAGTTCGAGCCCTGCATCAGGCTTTGTGCTGACAGCTCAGAGTCTGGAGCCTGTTTCAGATTCTGTGTCTCCCTTTTGCTCTCTGTCCCTCCCCCGCTCATGCTCTGTTTCTCTCTCTCTCAAAAATAAACATTAAAAAAAGAAAAGAGATGGAGCAATGAAAAGAAAATGACAGAAAGTTAGAAGATGGAACATATACAGGTCCAAGAAAGGACTCTTAGTACCCACAGAAAGTGAGAACAGAGATGTGAAGCACTAAGGCACATCATACATTTCAGAACAAAGAAAGAAAGAGAAAATACTAAAATCTGCCAGAGATGAGAAAATGAGTTAGAAGCAAAAGAAATCAGAATGGCATTTGCCTTCTCAAGAACAATATGGAATGAAAAAAAATGCCTTCAAACCCTGAGAAAAATTTCCAACCTAAAATTCTCAGCAAATGAAAAAAACGAGTCAAGAATTCATTCCAATAAAAAAAAAAGTTGGATGAGGAAATGAAATCATTTACTGCGAGACTCAGCTGAGAACTATGCTTACATAGCCATAGTGATATAAAATATGAACATTGATATAACCCAAACTAGTGACATAACACCACTGGGAACTTGGGAAGAGAAGTGTCTATAGGTCTGCATGCATGCCTTGTGTGTGTGTGTGCGTGCGCACACACATACTTGCACATATACCTGCACATGTAGGAGTGTGTGGGATGGATATAAAATATGGATGGATATATCCTTCTCTTCCAAGATAAGAGGTCAATATCAAAAATCTCTTGGGAAAAAAGCACATTATTTGAAGGATGGAAGAAACTGTCAGAAGAGACAACTGAGGCAGTTTTCTATGGTTATTATTCGCTTTAGAAGCCTGGACACATAAAGCAAGCAGAAAATGGGTAGGGCCCACTCTTCTAATTATAAGGTTTTTGAATTGTATGAGGGTTTTTTTTGTTGTTGTTGTTAATGTTTATTTATTTTTGAGAGAGAGTGCAAGCAGGGGAGGGTCAGAGAGAGAGGGAGACACAGAATCTGAAGCAGGTTCTAGGATCTGAGCTAGCTGTCAGCACAGAGCCCGACACAGGGTCCAAACTCACAGACCATAAGATCATGACCTGAGCCAAAGATGGATGTTTAACCGACTGAGCAACCCAGGTGCCTCTGAATTGTATGACTTATAAACTCAGCATATGTATCATTTTAACTTGTTTTTTTGAGGGACACAAGAACTTGTGAAAATATTTGCAGTGTTTCTGAATAGGAGAAGTGTTTCTTTTTTCTTTTCCCTTCTTCTTCCCTCCCTCCCTCCCTTCCTTCTGTTGAAGATTTTATTTTTAAGTAATGTCTACACCCAACATGGGGCTTGAACTTATAACCCTAAGATTGAGAGTCACCATGCTCCACCAAATGAGACAGCCAGGCTACTGGCTTACTTAAGTTACCCCTGTTGACAGACATTTAGGTTGTTTCCAGTTTTTTAGGGTCACAAAAGCTGTATCAATGGAAGGGTCTGGATGTGTCTCCTGATATGCATAACTGAGACTTTTTCTAGGGTTTAACCCTAGAAGTTGAAATTCTGGTTACAGAACATGCACATCTTCAACTTTTTTCAGTATTACAAAAATGTTCAGTATTACAAAAATGTGCAGTATTACAAAATTGGTCTTCCAAGGCAGTGAGGCAATGTGCGCTCACACCAGCAGTTTACGAGTGGCCTAAGTAAGCCCGTGGAGTCACTTAAGTATTGTCACAGTTTCTGATATTACCAGTCTAGTGGGGGTGAAATAATGTATCATCATATTAATTGTCATTTATCTGAAAATTAGTGAAGTTAACCATCTTATGTTTCTTGGCCATTCAAGTTCTCAATTTCTGCATTACCTATTCACATTTTTTGCCGATTTTTCTCTGAGGTAACTTTCTTTTTCTAATTCATTTGTAGAAATCTTTTAAAATATATCCTTGATAATACTAATAATATTTATGTACATTCACGTAATATTTTGGTTTTTTAATGCCTAGATGGCAAAGAAGAAATGTTAAGAATTCCTAGAACTCGTAGTATCATAAGGCCTTGGCAAGCAACATGACCATATATTTCAGAAACTATAAGTATTTACTGAGTATTTATTACATGGCAGGTACTGGAATATCTCATTTAATCATTTTAGCAGACCTATGAAGTTGGAATATCTTTCCATTCTGCATGTAAACAAACTATAGGTCACTAAGTCAAACCAATTGCTTGGGCCATGCAAATAACAGTGACATGGGTAGGATTCTATTTGATAACAAAGTCTGTGCTTTTTCACAGCACTACATAGCTCTTATTAAAATACAATCCACTCCAGGAGCACGTGGGTGGCTCAGCCAGTTAAGCATTAGACTTCGGCTCAGGTCATGATCTCACTCCTTGGGTTCGAGCCCTGCTTTGCACTCTGTGCTGACATCTCAGAGCCTAGAGCTGGCTTCGGATTCTGTGTGTGTGTGTGTGTCTCTCTCTCTGCCCCTTCCCCGCTGTTTCTCTCTCTCTCTCAAAAATAAATAAACATTTAAAAAGTACAATCCAATCCTAACAGTTTATTCCCAAAAGAATAAATCTAGTAGATAAATGCAAATACACAAAACATTTATTGCAGCATTTATTGATAGCGGCAAAAACATTATAAAGACCTAGGCTCCAGTATAAGGGGATAATTTACTAAGACATCCCTCATGATGCAGACAACTGTGAAAAAACAAACACCCAGTGCCCTCTCAAGGACGTTCCCTGCTGCGGCCGCTGCTGCGTAACAAGAAACTAGTTCCTTACTGAATAAAGATAATCTATGATGATGGGAGTCAATTAAGAAATTGATTAAAGTAATTTGGGGGCGGGGGCACTCCTGGGTGGCTCAGTCAATTAAGTGTTGGACTTCAACTCAGGTCATGGTCTCTCTGTCTCGGAGTTCAAGCCCCACATGGGGCTCTGTGCTGACAGCTCAGAGCCTGGATCCTGCTTCAGATTCTGTGTCTCCCTCTTTCGCTGCCCCTCCCCCACTCATGCTCTGTCTGTCTTTCTCAAAAGTGAATATAAAAAAAAATTTTTTAAGTAGCTTTTTGTGGACCCAAGAGGCAAATGCTGTAAGGGATTCATTTGTTAATTCATTTATTCGTTCATTCATTTGTTCAGGAGGCGCTAATGAGCACCTAGCCTATGTTCTGTGCCAGTAATAAAAACCAGTACATGCTCTCCACCTTTGGGGAGCAGACAGGTTAGTATGACAAAATGGAAGCACAAATGCAGAGCGGCGTCGAGACCTGCATGCCGTGGGGCCGTACAATCAACACGTAGCTCCTCTGTTTTCCCAAACTGATCTCAGTTTGCCCCTTGGTGATGGCAAGGGATTGGAAAAAGTAGAAGTGGACTTAAAGTTGCCAGGGAAAGGTAACTTAGCTTGTTCTGGGTTAAAGTCTGGTTTAGACGACCTTAATTCCTTTAGAGTAAATACTTCGTGGTCCAAAGTTCACACCCTTTTGTTTCTTCCATTCTTCAGACATCTTCCATCTGTCTCCCCACTTCTTAGGAAGACAACAGGGAGTGTTTACCTCTGTGTGGGAAGGCACAGACTTCATGATGAATTAATCCTAATCTTCCCCCATTGAGTCAGATTTACCTCTATCCCCACTGGCAAAGGCTCATCCCTGGAGTGATGAATGGTCTGTTTCCTTCACTCTAGCAAGACACCAAGGCTATTTCTCAGGGACCTTGGGTTTCAACTGCAGCTAAAAAGGCCCCTCATTGGCCTCAGCAGGTGCTGTGGATATTGTAGCCCTTAAGTGATGATGTGACAGAAAAGCTACAAGGATAGGCTGTCTTGCAGATGGCCCGAGGTTGAGTCCCAGTCGGACTAATTATTAGTTTTGTGATTTTAGGCAAATTTCTTAAGTTTACTATGCCTTGGTTTCTTTATCTGTAAAACGGGGCTAAGAAAAAAAATGATCTATAGTGTTGGGTGATCAGGAAGATGAAATCTACCATATAGAGGCACAAAGAACAGTATCTGGAGCTCTGGGACTGTTCGGCCCTGCTTTCTGTTGTCTGAATCACGCGTCAGCTCTCATCAGCAATGAGAGGCGGGAAACTCTGGATCCAGGCCAGAGTATTTTAGAGGCAGAGTGAAATAATGGTGTTCTCTGAGGCTTTAAAACAGAATAATGTCCCCTTAAAGACATTCAGGTTGAAGACAGATGAATCTAGTGTAGAAATCCAGAAGTTCTTAAGGGATGTGAAAGACATCAATCCAAACTTGACAGCTGAATGTCACAATTCCAGAATAGCCAGATCCTCATGTCGTCTCTTCCTTTCCTCAACATGCTGAGCTCATGCTCAAGTAATTACATGCTTGAAAGGGGTGATCTGACATCTCCAGCACACCTCGTTAATGAAGACTAGATGGCCAAATGTTAATTACTGGGTAAAATCTAGAAGTTAGACCTGGCTTTCACTCTCTGGTTTTAGGTAAATTCTGTACAAGTCACATATCTACTTTATGTCAAAATATCTGTTATTTCTCACAAAGATACAAGGATAATGAAAGGTAAGCACTTTGTTTCAAACAAAACAAAACAAAACACCTCAACAAATGTGAGCCATTTTTCTAGCCTCTGATCTCATCAGATAATCATATAGCTCCTTCATCCAATCTTAGCATTGCCTGGTGCCTAGTGGAAGAGGGGTTGGGGAGGGTTTGGATCACTTCCATACCTGGCAAGCTGAGAGGGATGGCTTCTTTCTAAAGTTTTTAGTGGGAAGCTGGGCACACAGTACCATACACATACCTACACATGTTAGCTTTCCTCTCTACTTCTCTGTGACTTCTACCCCGCCTTTGATTCCTCTTTTCAACCCAAGTTTTATCCTACAATGAGAAGCAGGATGTTTACACTACCCTCTGCTGGTATCCACAATTCCTCTTTCATGGCAGGAGGCTTTCTTGTTCATTCTGTTTAGTGGGAACTTAATATAAATCACATCCTGAGTTCTCTCTATCTAAGACTTAGAATAAAACTTTGTAATCAGACCTCCCCGCTTCGCTTTTCATATGTAAGGGAATGTTTAGAATATAGAAATTCCTTTTCTCTTTCAGTGAGGCTGATTTCACAACTGAGGAGACTCAAGAAAGTCAGCCTGGAGATTCAAAGCTGGCCAACTACTTCCTTATTTTAGTGTTTCTTATCCTCTCTGTCTAAAGGAGTGAGTGACACACCCACCCCCCTACACATTATTAGCTTCACTATTTTCCCGTGATTTCTACTCCTCCTTGATTCCTATTCACACCCCATGGAGAGCCCCAGTAAAACAAGGCTGATGAGGAGAAAGCAATGTTAGAAAGTGTTCAGAAAAAATCATCTCCATTTATACACAAATAACATTAGCTCCAATTTCTTAAACACTTGATATGTGTTAAGCATTGTGCTGCTGGGCTCTTTTCATACAGTCTTCCAATTTCTCACAGCAACTATAATGATCCCATTTTAACAGATAAATAAACGGAATCTTTTTTTTTTATTTTTTTTAATGTTTTATTTATTTCTAGGAGAGAGAGAGAGACAGAGTGAGCAGGGGAGGGTCAGAGAGAGAGGGAGTCACAGACTGAAACAGGCTCCAGGCCCTGAGCTGGCAGTCAGCACAGAGCCCGATGCGGGGCTCGAACCCACGAACCGCGAGATCATGACCTAAGCCAAAGTCGGACGCTTAACCGACTAAGCCACCCAGGCGCCCCAAATAAACAGAATCTTCAAGATACCAAATATTTGCTGAATGTCACACAGCTAGTAATGAGCAAAGATGTCATTAGTAGACGCCAGCATCTACTCACAATCACTGTATTATTTTGCTTTGTAAATATGCAGTGATCCGGCATAGGAACGTTTTGGTGAGCTTGGATGGGCCAGACCGTGAAGGCTAGCTAGAGTCCAGGCTTTAGAAAAAGGGAGACACAATTCTCGATAAGACAGGAAAAAGAATTTAGATCTTCGGGGAGAATCCAAAAGGAAGAGGATGAGGAAGGATCAAGACAGTGGTTGAGAGAGGAATTTCTTTCAAGATATCTACCTTTCAAGATAGAAAAGCAGACAGAGCCAGATCATGGGAGGGTCTTGTCAGCCAGCTTTTGAGTTGCAATGTGATCCTATGGGATATGAGAAGCAATGGAAGTGAATGGAGTAAATAATCCAGAGATGTGCCTCCCAGCCAGACTTCTGCTAAATAATGATAGGGCTGTGTGGCAGATGCTATTGATGCCCTCTTTAAAAGCTGCTGAGTTCCCCCCACAGCTGTGGTGGCTGGTCCCCACGCACTTCCCCAGCAGCTGGTCTCTCTGCCTCTGTGCCAGAAGGGTTTGACCAGCTTGCTCAGCACCACCACCTAAGACTCCTCTGAAGCACTAAAGATTTAATCCCCAACCATGAAGGGACAGAGTTCAGTTGATAAATACCCGTTTCTGCCTCTCTTATGGGACTGCGTAGTTGCACAGAGGGTCTATAGCAGGATCCAGCCCCAGTTCCCTCCAGTAGTAACCGGTAGTAGTAACATTAACATCCACTTTATTGGTTTTTCTCCCTTCTCTCTATTATATTCCTGGGATCACCTCCAAAATACTACCAATACGTAAATCCTTGTCTTGCATTCTATTTTTGGGAAAAAACAATCTAAGACCAGTAGTTCTGGGAGGGGCCTCAGGATGGAGCCGGCCATTGGCTCACTCCAGTCAGGTGAAGGCAGCCAGAATGGCACGGTTGGAGGTGTGTGCAGCTGCAGTAATTGCTGACGGCCTGGAGCGTCACAATGACTAAAATGCTCTCTGTGATCATTGGGTGGAAGAGGAAGCACTGGCTTCTGTGCTCTCTGTGGCCCTTGAAAGATACGATGGCAATAGCAATGATAAGGGTGGTGAGAGAAGGAGTAAAAGACGGGGGTCCACCAAGCATCAACTCCCTGTGGCACAGCGTGAAAGCCAGAGGCCCTCCCCGGAAACATTTTAAAGAGGTTCTTTTCTCCTATACCTATAAGGCAAGCTGTGCTGAAAATCCAGCCTAGGACTTGATATAAGGATGAGAAACATACCAAGGAGACTGGTGCAAATGGTCCTCGGAGGTCTTCCACATTAAAAATCAGGCCTTGATATGGAATAGTTGGACTCTAAGACCTGGGGTGAGGGCACTGCCATACTGGCTGAACGGTGCCCTACCCCTTAGCAGAGAAAAGCCACCTCCCATTGCCTAGAACCACATAAAGTTCCTTGCCTGAAGCAGTTGCCTCACAAAAAGATGGTGTCCTTATCATTACTACTTTCCTTGGTGCTTCTAGACCAATAACTACGATGAGGGCTTTGGATATCCTGAATGGGCTAGTGAAGTTCATGCCACAGGAAGAAATGGCCTATCCACCAAAATAACCACGGAACCTGGTTGATCTATCCAGTAGCCACTAAGGGAACACATATTGAGGATGTTAGATTAATAGGTTGTTGGAAAGAACCACCTCTAAAAAGTAGAAGCCACTCACTTAGAGACATCAGACCCTTCCATCCTGGAGGGGTAGTAATTCATCCTACCAGTGCGAATGTTTACTTCTCTATCCCTTCCCTGCCTAGAACGCCCCTACCGGCCCCATTATCCAAGGGCTTATGGAGTCATTGAGTTATTGACATGAGATCCTGTATAATATTTCCTTAAACTAAGAAGACCAAGGTGTGACAGTGGGCCCGTGATCATGAGTTCTTTCCATATACTATACTCTCCCACAAGCTGCCAGACTGATCAAGTATTAGAACAACCTTGTAGAGTCTCCGCTAAGATACCAGCTCACAGACGTTTCAGGGCTGGAATCAGCCCTTTGAACCTTTACTCCCAGTATCTTAATTGGGGGGATTTATGTCCCCTCATATAGAAAATTTTGGCTCTGCAGAATTAGAGGTCTAAGTTTCCAAGAGGTGGTGAGTTTCAACTCGGGGACATAATAAGGGTCCCACTGAACCTAAAGCTACTGACACTGGTCAGTTTGGGTCCCTCATGCAGGTAGATCAATAGGCCAATAATCAAAGTTAATATACTGGTGTTAACTGACCTTGATCATCACAAGGAGATATAGCTGATGTTATGAAATATCAGTGAAAACCTTGGCAAGAGCTGCAGCTATGAGGACTGTAATGTATTTCATGAATCTTCCCATTTTTTTAAAGCTTCTTTATATATTTTGATAGAGTGTATGAATGGGAGAGGAGCAGGGAGAGAGGAAGAAGATAGAATCCCAAGCAGGCTCCATGCTGTCTGTGCAGAGCCCTACGCCGGGCTCGATCCCATGAACTACAAGATATGACCTGAGCCAAAATCAAGAGTTGGACGCTTAACTTACTAAGCCACCCAGGCACCTTACTAATCTTCCCATTTTAAAATTCTGGTTAGAGACTATGGCCCATATCTATCTTGAAGCATTAATACCAGAGTCTACCCAGAGCAGGGCAAGGATGATCTAAGCAAAGCCAGGAGAGAGGGACTCCAGCAGACAGTGTAGCTGTCCACCCACATCTCCTGAACTCCTCCCCGATTTAACCTGCAGCCACCGCGGACAGTTGCCTTACACGCTGACCACCTCCCACCCAAACATCTGTCTTTCTGCCTGTTGGCCTGAGCGCTTTACCTGGCGCCTCACCTCAGGAGCATACTCAGCCTGCACACAGGCCGCCCAGACATGCCAGGACTTACATCCCAGGAGCAAATCTCAACAATGAAAGACAGTCATTAATTAGATAAATAGCTCAACCTCCTTGTCCTTCAGGAGAACTATTTTGAGGGGCATTCTCCACGGCTCCTCGGCAATATTGAGTGATCTGACTACACATACACACTTACCTCTTTTTTTCCTCAGCTGTTTCACTCCCCTCATTCCTTCATTTGTACTTTCTGAGATCACTTTCCGAATAAACTCCGTAACCCCAAGTCCTTGTCTCAGGAATCCAAAACGGGCAATGTGCCATGAAGAAAAAGGAAGTGTTCTGATTTCAAAACCTCTTGATGACTTAGAATTCATTTTAGCACATTAGTGGTCCTGAAATTTATACAATAATAACAAATGACAAGCAGAAAACAAAACAGAACTCTTTAAACTGTATTTACCTCTGTATTTCCCAAGCGTATATTTGCGTATGGTTAAGAGAATGGACTTTGGAATCAAATGCACCTGGCATGAATGATGGCTCCATTACTTACTCCCTAAACCTCAATATCCCAAACTCTGACATGGATGTGATAATGTATCCACCTAATGGAAGTGTTGCTATGGTCAAATAAAAGCCTGGCACAGGGCAAGAAAGTGACACAAGGTGGATATTATTGATATAGTTATTGATATTGATATTGATACAGTTACAGTTACAGAGAATCCTTTTTAGTAACATCTGCTAATATCAAGAACATAAAGTATTTGGAACTTTCTGTATGCATTTCTCTGGTGAAAATCTGACCTCTCATCTCGTGCAGAGAATATTAGGTCAATTCTATATGATGACTTCTCTTTACCCAAAGTCTTCAGTACATTTGTAAAACTCAAAAGAAAAAAAGCATTCCTATCAGCGAATCCCTACAAATGAGAAACCTATGTTGAACATATCAGCTTGGCCCAGAATATAAACCTTATGATGCCTCTCTGAGGATTCTCATTTTGCATGTGTTTCCTCCAAACCTCCTTGTTCCCTGGAAAAGGTGTTTCAAGGAAACGTATGTGGAAGTTGTCTTCACTTTTCTGCCAGTCCTAACTCATGCTGTGATGACTCACTCACCCCCAGGTTGAAGGACAGACTGGGTTGCTCTGTTACCAAAACAAACATACGTCCCCGAACTGCCTTCCTCATCGACAACAGGCTAAGAGAAAGACCATGGAAACACTCTACCCTTGTTTAATACTCTGCCACTCTTCATTTATTTCCCAGAGCAGCTCTAGGATTACATAGCCATCAATTCTGAAAACTTCTCGCACCTCTTCTTAGAACAAAGCACTGTCATGTAAAAGAATGTGAACAACAACTAGCCATGTTTTATACAGAAGCCACTCAGTACCGGACCAGCTACACTGAGGGGACTCGGGTAGAAGGCTAGAAGCAAGCTTTGCAACTTGAAATGGCTTTTCCTTCAACAGCCCCGTTTTCCCCTGGTTCCAGGGCATTGCCCCTCTGTGTGTACATGAGACGGCTCATCCAGTGATCCCCTGAGAACCCAGCTAGACAATTAGGCAAAAATTCAGCCAATGGTTGGGGGGATGCCTGGGTGGCTCAGTCAGTTGAGCATCCAAGCATCCGACTCTTGATTTCAGCTCAGGTCATGATCCCAGGGTCCTGGGATGGAGCCCCACGTTTGTCATGATCTCAGGGTCATGGGATGGAGCACCATGTTGGGATCAGCATGGAATCTGCTTGAGATGCTCTCTGTCTCCCCATCTGCCCCTCTCTCTCACTCTCACTGTCTCTTTCTCTCAACCAATCAATTAATCAGTATTCAGCCAGTTGTCCCTAGGAGCTCCTGGTTAGTCTGCTCAGTCAGGAAGCACACAAGTGTCATTCTGAGCTGAGGAACTTCAATGGGGTATTTCTTACTCTTTAATAGGTAGTCAAATGTGTAGTTTCCCTTAAGGTCTGTGTATCTGCAGCGCATGTGAATAGAAAATGACAAACATCATTTGACTCAGCTTCCACTTTAATCGGCGATGTGTCTGAAGGTTGAATTTACCCTTTAAAGACATAAATTGGAGAACGGGGAGTGTGTTCACACTGGCCATAAGTCCTTGATGGTGATGGTGAAAGCTGGCTCAGAAGAGAATCTGGGGAGGCATGGAGAGGTGGGGGGTACAGGGAGGGATGGAAGAAGTCTTGGCCAACTTCTCAAAACGATCCTGGTAGCAATTTTCATCCTCCTGGGGCTGTTTCCTTGGAGTGATGTCTGGATGCCCCGATCCCAGGGCTGCTCAGTGGGGCCGTGCAGCTGCGCCCAGCGCAAGGGCCCCCAGCCTACGTGCTCCTGGCAGAAGGCTGTGTCAACTCTTCTCCTGAGGTACAGCATCCTCCCCACAGAGAACCCCCAGCCCTATTTCTATTTCTTTGGCATCTGCCAAGAACTCATTTTTTTTTCATGATGCTGTCTCTAGTCTTGATGGCTCCAACTTCTGACCACCTAGACATGCTCACAAGAAGCAACTATTCCATTGGGAAATTCTATCAAAGTGAAAGTAATCGTGGCAAAAGCCAGCCTCCTATAGGTACTTCAGTTTTTCAATGTTCCGTCTGGACTGAGATCAGTTTTTCGTTTTGTTCTGTTTTGTTTTGTTTGAAAAAAATGTTGAGGCACTGTGGTGTTACTTGACTAGGAATTGGGTAGGGTGGTGTTTGGGAATATGAATTGTCACTGAAGCACTTCAGTTGAAGAATATCCACTGAGTAACCAAAACAGAAAGCATAGAACAGAGAAACAGAAGATTCACATACAGTACTTGCTCCCCAAGTCTCACTAAGTTGACTTTTAGTGATTTAATTCAGGTTCCATTCCAAATCTAAGTGTTCCCTCTTAAAAGTAGCTAATTCAAAAACAGTTGATAATAGCAGGTTAATTACCTTGCATCTTCGTACCGGAAAAACTGGCTGGGCAAACCATTACACTGTTATGATTGTTTGGTGACTCATTATCACTAAGACAATCTTACATCAGTTAAATCAACAGGGTTCCATTTCTTCACCAGAGAACTATCATCACACAGCAACTACACACACACACACACACACACACACTTCTGAATTTTCCTTTATTTCCACAGCCAAAGAGAGTAAGCTCTGGAGACACCAAGGAACCACAGAATACTACAAGTGGAACGTCTTTAACATGACAGGATCTGAACCTCTTAATTTTCCTTTGGAGCTGTCTTTTCCCACACCTGACGTGTGTTATCCTCACTTCTGCCACACCCAGAGCATACACCCAGATACTTGGCAGAATTGTGAAATCCAGGAACAATGAACTGTACGTGTGACAAGGCAAGCTCGGCTCCCCGAAAAATTACCTCACACAGCAAGACGCTGGACATTCACTGAGAGGTCCCAATCCCGGTCTGTCTTCAGACATTTTAAAACTTGAAACCACATCCACAGAGGTGAGATAAAACAATCTTTTGAGTTCAATAGACCTGTTTTTTTTTAACACTCCTTTGCATAAAGAACTGTTGCAGAAAATGTGAGGCAAAGAGGGGAGGTCAAAAGAAGGAGCTGGAATTCAGTGTCTTTGTCCCGAGCTCCCCGAGCAATCTGTCTTGCCCCTGATGGAGGTGTTTGCATCCTTCCGGCAGAATTATATGAAATACTCTTGTTCAGAGTCCTCCTGTTTTCACAGCAATTTAGATTTCAAAATTGTTGGAATTTCAGTTATGGTTTTCCTGGTAACACTTCAAATTTCCTTCTATAGAGTGGAATTAAGTATGAGAGACTATTAAAAGTGTGTACTTCCGGGGCGCCTGGGTGGCTTAGTCGGTAAAGCGTCCGACTTTCGCTTAGGTCATGATCTCGCGGTTCGTGGGTTCAGCCCCGCGTCGGGCTCTGTGCTGACTGCCGGCTCAGAGCCTGGAGCCTGTTTCAGTCTGTGACTCCCTCTCTCTCTGACCCTCCCCTGCTCACACTGTCTCTCTCTCACTCTCTCTCCTAGAAATAAATAAAAAAAACATTTAAAAAAAAAAGTGTGTACTTCCACCTAAATTAAAGTCAAGGTATCAGGAACTCAGACAATTGCTTCTAAAGACATGGTGACTTCCTCAAATATGTCAAGCTTCATTCATATCTGCTCCATTTTATTTGAAGATTTTTGGGATGGGAGGTGGAGGGTTAAGTAATTGTAATTTAAAATATTTTTTATAGTACAATGAGCATAGCTGTATTTTAGATTAAACAATTGTGTATAAAGTAAGGCAAAACTGGGAGCTGTGCCTTAATCTTCTGTGTAGACTACTTCGGTGAGAAAGATTTGGACACAGTGATGTAGGAAAGTGAAAAGGAGTCTTTTTTCTATTTGTTTCTGTTTCTGATGAGGAATATTCTATAGCATAACAAAAGCCAAAAGGATGAGATATGGTATATCTATATCTATGTGCTTGTGCTCTATATTTTATGAGAATACCACGTATTCACCATGTGGAGGGTTTTTTTTTTTTTGTAATATGTATTTCAAAGTAGTCTAGAAACAACAATTAAAACTCCCAACATGCAGTAGTGTATGGATGATTCTAACGTCTAAAAAAAAAGTCAAGGCCAGGGGTGCCTGAGTGGCTCAGTCATTGGGCGTCTGACTTCGTCTCAAGTCATGATCTCACAGCTTGTAAGTTTGAGCCCTGCGTCAGGCTCTGCACTGACAGCTTGGAGCTCAGAGCCTGGAGTTTGGTTCAGATTCTGTTGTCTCCTTCTCTCTCTGCCCCTCCCCACTCATGCTCTCTCTCTCTCTCTCAAAAATAAATAAATATTAAAGAAAAGTTTAGAAAGTTATGGCCAGTAATCTGTAACATCAACAGCGATACAGTTTAAGAAGACTGAAAATCAGTACTTCAGAAAGATGCTATTGGGTTTTTATCTACAAAGCCCTCTCTCTCCATCAAGGCACCAAATCAAAACTGGAAACTCTCATTTCAATCAGACTCCCATGATTTTGGACAATGGCTTGTACCTGCAACACTTATGAAGTCATGACTCACGTGGTCTGGTCATAGAGAAGTGATCCGAAAGAAGAGAGTATGGTCATGAAAACTCAAAACATTGTGAACTGGGTTTCTCAAACTCCATGCAGTGAGATACATAAGGCTTAGAAATTGATTCTTTTTTTTTTTTTAATTTTTTTTAATGTTTTATTTATTTCTAGGGGAGAGAGAGAGACAGCGTGAGCAGGGGAGGGTCAGAGAGAGAGGGAGTCACAGACTGAAACAGGCTCCAGGCTCTGAGCTGGCAGTCAGCACAGAGCCCGACGCGGGGCTCGAACCCACGAACCGCGAGATCATGACCTAAGCGAAAGTCGGACGCTTAACCGACTAAGCCACCCAGGCGCCCCTAGAAATTGATTCTTAAGTCCTTTCTTTTCCTCTCTCATTTAGGCCCTTTAGCTGCCCCCAGCCAGGTCTAGCTCTTCATACTCTGGCCCTCCACTCTACACCTCTGCATTGTACAATACCTGCCCACCAGCACACTGGGAAGGCTCAACCTTCCCTGGAGTTTGGAGAAGTGGAAGGTGTTGAGGGACCCACACCAACACAATGGCAGGAGGGGCAAGCCAGAAACTACTTGCCTCATAGTATTACTTACTGTACGGTCCCCCACTGTACCAGATACCATCACACTGTATTTTGCACTTATTACTGTTATTTATGAGCTGTCTGATCTTAAGAAAGTTACTTCATGTTCCTCTGTTTCCATTCCTTCTTTGAACTATTAAGAATAATTAAACCCATATCAGAGAGTCTAGATGCCATTTGTATGGTTTAGCACATGGGAAGCACTTAGAGCACACTGTTTCATAAGCATGATTGTCATCTCCGGGTTTTGCCTATAGGTAAGCACTTTAGGTCAATTGTTCCCCTCTCTAAGGGGTAAGAGTCTGATGGGAGGGAGGGGAGGCCAGGCAAACTGGCAAACTCTTCATGGGGCAGACCAATTCCCGATTTATTCCCTCTTCCTTTTCCAGCGCTACTCTTTTCTCTGCCAGCTCCAAGCTTGGCACCCCTTTGCCACTTATCAAGCAGCTGTTAATTTCCCAACAGCCAATTTCAGTCTATTCTGGGTGGTGGCTTCACTGTTGACGATGTCACTCATTTTTCGCCTTCTCAAACTTGGCAAAACTTAATCCCTCTGGTACTTGTTTATTATTCTACATTTTTTTTCTATATTGGTCAGAAGTGAAGGATTTAATGGAGTCCACTCCACCATCTTGAATCAGAAGCTCCCTAGAATACAAATAAAGCTTTTCTTCTAAGCTTTAGGGTTACTATGTTTACGATAGAGTTTATATTCACTTCTTTAGTGGTTCTTCCAACTAAAGGAATCTTCTTTTATTTCCTTTTTTTTTTTTTAAACATTATTTTTGAGAGAGACAGAGATTGAGTGCGAGCTAGGGAGGGGAAGAGAGAGACAGAGAGACAGAATCTCAAGTAGACTCCAGGCTCCAAGCTGTCAGCACAGAGCCCCAGGCGGGGCTCTAACTCACAAACTGTGAGATCATAACCTGAACCGAAGTCTGATGCTTAACCAACTGAGCCACCCAGGTGCCCCTTCTTTCCTTTTCAGTTAAAGAAGAAAAACACAGTATTAAGATTTTAATCATTGTCTCTGGCTATGAAGGTCAACTTGGTGGGGGGAGGGGGGGAAGCACACAAAAAATAGCATCACTTTACCCTATTTCTTTTCAACCAAGAATATTAAAGTAAATTAACAAATGAGCAGATATGCATACACACACACAGAATCAAAGGATTTTGAAACAAAAAGGATCATTTGCAATCATTTTATGAATGAAGTTATGAAGCCAAGGGTGAGGTAAACTGCCCAAGGCTACACAGCCAGCAAGGGCCAAAATTGGATGCGATTCAAATATGGCCTTTCCAGATATGTCAGGGAAAACGAAATAAGTTGACCCAGTATTTCTGTTTATTATATTAATAGGACTGTCTTTCAGCAGAAGTTGGTAGCAAAAGTCAACATGATGATTATGGCTATATTCTCCCATTGTTTTCATTTTCTTAGAAAAGGAAAGCCTAGGGGCACCTGGGTGGCTTAGTCGGTTAAGTGTCCGACTTTCGCTTGGGTCATGATCTCGCGGTTCGTGGGTTCGAGCCCCGCGTCGGGCGCTGGGCTGACTGCCAGCTCAGAGCCTGGAGCCTGTTTCAGTCTGTGACTCCCTCTCTCTCTGACCTCCCCTGCTCACGCTGTCTCTCTCTCCTGGAAATAAATTTTAAAAAAACAAAAAAAAAAAAAGAAAAGGAAAGCCTATCCAACTTTATTGTCAGTCCTGTCATATATGGTCTTGAAGCTAAAAGTAATCACACTCCATAGTTACCTTTTGTGACAGTTAAAGGACCTTGACGTATTACTTCTTTGTGGCACCCAGCAGATCTGACTACTTATAGTGTGAGTGTGAGAAAGTGCTTGAGAACCTACAAGGGCTTATTTAAAGGGTGGGGACTTGATATAATTAGAGCCAAAAGCCACTCAGCTTTACTAGGGAAATATCATGCAATGCATTCACTGTTAGTTAGTCTTCAGATGGCTTCTTAGTCAAATTCTTCATGACTCTCCAGAATTCTCTGGAATTCTGCCCCATTTGTAACATAAAGGTATCTGTCCTGGTGAATATGAACCAACAAAGAACAGAGGATCTCTGTGTTTGAACACAGCTGAAAGAAGTAGAACATGGTAGCCAAAGTGACACTTAGTATGTCTTTGTTAGAAACACTGGAGGTTGAAATGCTTCTGTTAATACAGACCCCAGGTCTCCAGAAGCCATATTTTTCCTACATGTGCATCATTAGACTATAGTATGTAATTTATTGAGGAAGAGAAGACGAAAGTTGCACAGGGAAAAATCCAAAGACAGGAGAGCTTGCTTTAGAGAACAGTGTATCTGAGAGTCATTTTCAGGTATACAAATCGTTCTCTTAATCTCTAGTTACCCATTATCTTCTAGGGTGACCTGTGCTATCATTTTAGAAGATGACATTTTTAACATTGTTAATTATAACTTCAACTCCTCTACCTATCACAGACGTTTTTGAAAATTCTGGTGTGAATGATGACCCAAACTACAGTCTTCTAAATTTACAGTGAGAAACATTAAGCTCATATGTTGAAAAACACAGAAAAAAATGGACTCCTAAGAATCAACTAGCCTAGAAGTATCTCCAGTTTCCCACTATGCCTCTCTGCAACCCGTTTTCACATTGACACACACCATAGGAGAATTAACCTAGAGTCCGTGGTGGGAAACTGGGGGAAGGTAGACAAGGGGAAAGAGGGAAAGAAACTGCTTGTTGTTCCACTACCCGGATGGAAGAAGATCACAACCCAAGCAGGAAGATGAGAGAAGGATGAACCTTCAGCTGAACCACACAACTGTGCCTTGGCCTCTGGACCTATAAGAAACTTCTTAGTCCATTTCCCTCTGGCAGCAGCACCAGATAGATACCATATGTTACATATGGTATTAGTACGTATGGTATTAGCTAGTACTGGGTATTAGTCATTGAAAAAGAAGTCCAGGGAGAAGACTACTGGAATCCATTAAAGTTCATTCCAAAATTGTTATTGGAAACCTAAAATGAGCAAGACCTTTAAAACTAAGAAAAAGCTACTTCTCATTTTACCCAACATTCTTATCATTTTGCTCCACTCAAAGCATTTTTTAAAAATTCCCTTCTCCAGGCAGAGGGGTGGCTTAGTCAGTTGGGCGCCCGACTCTTGATTTTGGCTCAGGTCACTGATCTCACAGTTCATGGGTTTGAGCCCCATGTCAGCTCCATGCTGACAGTGTAGAGCCTGCTTGAGATTCCTTCTCCCCCATCTCTGCGCCCCTCCCCCACCTGTGAGTGCCCTCTCTTTCAAAATAAATAAACTTTAAAAAATTCCCTTCCCCAGAGTTGAAAAAAAAAAGCAAAATCAAAAACTACAAACTAGAAACAAGATTAGAACACCTGGTTTATTGGGGAAAATTCATAATGAAAACTGCACTGGTTTATTCTGCAACTTACAAAATAAACACTTGGTATATAAAATGAATTGGTTTTCATTATGTAAGTACAAATGGTAAAAAAAATAGTCAATGCGATACATCATATATTTGCCATTCAGAGAAATCTCACATCCCTGAATTCTCCTGTTGTATTTTTTATATCAGATATTTTAAATCTCTTTTCCAAGGAAGACCAGGTTGGTAACATTTAAGGTGTTGTTTACAATTGCAATCTACCAGAAGCTGTGTCTATATGATTAGAGCCCAGTTGAATCCGAGTTGAAAAATTCAAGCCATTTCTTCTCCTGAGGCTGTTTTCATGCTACTGCATGATAGGAATGACCCTCCTAATGCTTCACTAAACAACCAAATGACACCCACCAGTCATGAGTTAGACCCAGCCTAGCTTTCAATCAGATCTACCGTGATCCCAAACATACAGACACAAAAGAGTACAGATTTATTAATGCAGCATTTCCCCTCACCCGAACCCTACAAGCCACTTTAAAAGAGAAAATTTCATCTTAACATTTCACTATATAAGGAGGTCTTACTAGAGCCGTGGACTTTGGGTATGAAAGTACTTTCCTCAATGCCATTATCAAGTTAACATGAAACTTTGCACAAAAAATCAATTAGGATATTAGTTATAAATTTCTTACAAAAGATATGCATTTAGGAAACTATTTTGCTTTTTCAAATAGGTGAAGGCTTGAAAAATATTATTTTTTTGTATTTCTTTTAGAATATTTGGTGACTGACAATTTTTATTAATATCTCTCTCTCTTCTCCTTGGCTTTTAACAGACCCAGTGCATTCCATCTGAGAAAAACAGAAACCTTATCAGGTCACTCCAATCTTTGAAGCCTTCTCATTTTTTTTTTTTTACCTTATAAAGGAGTAAAGTTTCATATTCATATTCTTTTACAAATGCAGTATAAATGGTATGGATAGAAATAAGGAGATATGGGCATATTATAGGTAACTAGTTAAAAGAAGTAAGTTTTGTTCACAAAACATATATAAAAGATGAATATGAAACTGTACCGCCATTTAAGAAACATTTTCTCACAAATTATGTTGGCCTTGACTGGTTTAATGATATGAACACTACCCACAAAATGGGTTCAAAGGATGCTGAGGAAGACAGTTTCTTGCTCTGGGAACCATCTTGGCAGCATCGATATTCTTCTGCTCATGTCCCTCCTTAGGCAGATGTGTAGAAGTACCTGGGCTTAGCATTGCCCAAAAGGTCGTCTTCATAGTTGGGAAGGCAACAGAAGAAGAAGGAACAGCCGATCAGGATAATTGTGGCTGCCCACCCAAAACCATAGGCCCAGTTATAGATGTAAGTGACGGCAGGGTTGGAATGAAGGTCGAAGGTCTGGGTGTACTTCACGGGGTAAATTACCAGGGAGATGATCTGGAATACAGCTAAAGGGAAGAAAAACATCCCAAAGAGTGAATATGGACGCATGAATGAATGCATGGTAACAACAGGTTAACTTCCTCTTCTACAATGTCTTTGGTTTAAATAATGGTTAAATCCACTTCATGCTAATGAAAGGGACTGGGGGAATCTAGTTATCATGAGCCAAAGCAGGTCATTGAATGTTGTGTGTCAGAGATACCTGGCACTCAGCAGAAACCTGAATATATGAAATACAGACAGAAAACAAGTAGAGATTCTCTCTGTAGTACCTGTGTAAGCATTATATTTACTAACGTAAAAGGTGCAAAACTAAAACTACAGTACACAGGAGAAAGCAGGGTGGTACCGAAGAGTATTTTTTCATCTTAGTAATTCCTGTTCCAAACACAGTTCATATATTAAGTGTTAGCAAAAATAACAGGTATACATACACACACATGTGCACACAACACATATGCTTGACAATGTTGATATTTAAGAGTAAACCATTGAATATTCATTTAATAAACGAGTGACTGAGTATACAGCAAGCCAATGATGCAAGGATCAATGAGGAGAAGCACCAGAAAACCCTGGGGAGGAGGCAGGGATCTGAAGTATAAATAGAAATGGAGGGATGGAGGTGGGAAGCAGGGGCCTTCCAGGATGGGGGAATGGAAATTCAAGAGGGGAGGGGTCAGTGCCTTGGGGAAGTGTAAGGAAGATAGAAGAAGAAAGCACAGATCAAGAAGATTTCTAAACTCTTTGGGTAGAAGAGTCATCTTATTACAGTTTGTATTCATCGTATTAACATTCTAAGCAACTTAAAAAAATACAATTTGATTAAATCTACTTTGTATACTCTTTCGATGAACATGCATAACTCTACAAAGCTATAATGAGCCTATGCACGCTATGTTGTGTTCTGCATTCTCTTCACCAAATAGCTCACGTGCGCATTTCACGTCATAGGGTATGAACGCATTTTCTCTCTGTGACAATGAGACACCAGTCTGCACTAAGAGGGGCCAGCTGGCCAGGCTCTAGAGAGTATAGAGTCCTCACACCCCTTCCTTTCACCTAAATGCTTTCTGCTGGCTCCACAGAAGCACCCCCAAAGTCATTTTCTTTTCCTTTTTGTTTTTCGTTGTTGTTGTTGTTACTAGAAAGGCCGTCAGCGTTTTGACATCATGGTTTATTCCTTCCATTTCTCAAATCAAAATATGCCTCTTCTCCAGCAATTTAAGAAGGGTGATCTCGGGGCAGATCATTTCTCTGTTTCTTATATGCTTTAAAAGGCCAATTCTTAATCGTTAAGTTTATTGTTTACTGCAAAATATTGTGTAAGACACAAAAGCAATCCTTGCCTACATTATTCTCAAATTCCCTTTGTCATAAATGTTAAATATTTGTCATCACCCATTTCAGTTCATCATATATCAAGGTCTTATAATGATTTGGATCCATTTCTGCAAAATCTATTATTGTATCAGTACTCAATTTTTCTGAATTTTAACCCCATGATATATGTAAAATTAAAAATAATTATTGCTGTGAAATATGTCTTAAAAGTCAAGGAGGCCTTCACTGTACCATTAAAAGCACATTGAGATTTCTAGGCTTTTCATTCTTCTATAAACATTCCCCATTCTATTTATCAAGCTCTCAAGGAGACGATGAGTACTCAGTCGTAAGACGACAACGCAGATTTAAGCAGGACAGTATGCAGTGAAACTGTGAGAGTTTGCTAGGATTAGTCTTCCTTTCAACAGTAACTCTGCAACCTGGTCAGCTCGAGCCGGCTTTTCCCAGATCATAATGTTTTAACGCTAATATGGATGAAAGAGTTTTATTGGGATTTTTTAAATGACGGCAAATTACATACAACATCATATTTATCATGTAACCATTTGTTAATGTGTACAATTCCGTAGCACTGAATACATTCACAATGTTGTGCAATCACCACTATCTACACCCAGAACTTTTTCAACCTCCTCAACCTAAACTCTGGTCACCCCATTACCCCACACCCTTTCAGCCCCTGCTAAACTTGGATCTACTTTCGGTCTCTATAAATCTACCTATTCCAGGTACTTCATATAAGTAAAATTATAAAAGACTTGTCCTTCTGTGTCTACCTTGTTTCTCTTAGCATAGTATTTTCAAGGTCCATCCACAGTGTAGCATACATCAGAACTTTATTCCTTTTCACGGCTGAATAATATTCCATTGTATGTATAGACCACATTTCATTTAACCATTTCCTGCACCACCTGGGTTGTTTCACCTTTTGGCTGTTGTGAATAATACTGTTACGACCATAGTGTACAACCATCTGTTCAAGTCCCTGCTTTCAATTCTTTGGGACATATACTGAGAAGTGCATTGCTGGGTCATATGATATCAACTAGGACTTTACAATGAACATTAACTTCCCAGTGTGTTATTTATGATGGTGATTTATACAGGCATCCATCTAGTCTTCTAAGACATGAGAAAGGAAGATACATCAAGTATGTTTCTTTGATAAAGTCATACATTTAACTACAAAATAGAAGTGGAGATAGGACTCAACAAGACTCTTCATGTTTTGTGATTCCAAACCATTTCTGATTTTAAAATAGTATTCTCAAAGCAAAGTCTGAGACATTAAGGAACACTGGAGTAAACCTTATGTTTCAATCAAGGAAAATTCTCAAATGTAAAGGTGAGGGCCAGACCTATACCGGCTGGTTCTCTGAGGCCACCTCCTTCCTCTGAGCCAGGACCCTTTTCACCCTCAACTTGCCCTGCCCCAGGCTCCGCGAGCACCTTCCCTAAGCTCAAGGGACCCAGCACAGGGTAGGTTCCCTCCTGGCTCACGCTTGCTCTTACGCACCTCTTCTAATCACAAGGCTTCCACCCTGTTTCCAAGACCGTCTGCTTGCTCTGTACTTGTACCCCAGGTCTGGAGCTGGATTTCTGCTTTGGTCCGTCAAGCCTAAGTTGGTACCTTGAGAAAAGACCCGTGGCTTGGCTTTGCCCTTATCAGCACCTTCTCTTTTCTCTTCCTCAGGAAATCCAGTGTGGCATCTAAATTCGGTTCTGTGGCTGAGGTCCCTAGTGCCAGGGAACCCACCTAAAAATTTCGAGTAATTCTTGCTCCTAGACTCCTAGTTCTTGTATTCCATTAATGAATGTTCACTCTGACTACATGCAGCTGCGTAACTAAATTTCCCGCCCCCTTGAATTGGCTCTATGACAAAATGGCAATCCCAGCTCTGGCGCCTCCTAGAGTCTCTGTCCCATCGCAGGAATCCTTTCTATGACCCGCTATATGACAAGATTGTAACATCCTTCAAGAAGTAAAATGGCTCCGGGACATCCCAGCCCCCTCAATAAGGGGATCAAGGAGGCCAGCACTTGGAAACACTATACTTCCAGGGCTGACTCAGCCATGGTCCCTCAACGTAGGGGTGTCACTGGACATGGGGTCATCCATATGCAACAGCAGCATACAGAGTGACAGCCTTCCTCACTTGGTTGGAGGACATGTAATACCATCTGAGCCACAGGAGGAAAGGGACCCAGATCTTCAGACACATGACTGTTACTTCTGCCCTTGGTGACACATTTTCTGGGAACAGATCAGGAAGTGTAACTGTCAATAGCTATGGGCTAGACAGTACTATAGTGACTCCTAATGAAGGCACGAATGAAAAATTGCTGACGTAGTCTTACCAGCCAGGGCCAGGAGGCCTCCAATCACTCTCAGAAAGACCAGCATCTGGGGTCCGCAGAGGGCAAAGAACGAAAGGATGAAACAGATCACCAGGATGATAAAGCCACAGAAAAGCATGGCAGCAGCTGCCCTTCCCCACGCTGGAAGAGAAAAGAAACAGTAATTAATAAGACAGACATGCCAAATGCAAAAATCACCTGCCAAAGTATCAACAGGAGTTTTCTACTTTCCACTAATTATATTTGGGTGGAAGGATGGTTTCTTTGACAGTACTTAAGCATTTCCCTGTCTCAAGGGAAGAATAAGAAATTTACATGGAGAGCACTGCTACACTGCTACGCAATAATGCCTTCTCCCCTCAGATTTCGGGCGAATGCTTAGATCTCTGAAATGTAAGTTAAAATCCATTAAACAGTTTCTCATGTAACAAAAAGGCCATATAAACAGGTATCTTTAAAAGGTTCACTCAGGGGCGCCTGGGTGGCTTTGTCAGTTAAGCGTCCGGCCCTCGCTTAGGTCATGATCTCGCGGTTCACGGGTTCGAGCCCCGCGTCGGGCTCTGTGCTGACTGCCAGCTCAGAGCCTGGAGCCTGTTTCAGTCTGTGACTCCCTCTCTCTCTGGCCCTCCCCTGCTCACGCTGTCTCTCTCTCTCTCTCCTAGAAATAAATAAAACATTTAAAAAAAAAAAAAGGTTCACTCAAATTCTAATTATAATACAGAACATTTTTTGTATTGAGCAATTAAATTATAATCTCTTTAGGAAATGGTTCAAACACCTTGACAAAAAAATCTTTGTTTTGTACTAATGTTTGGTTCTGTGCCAAAATAATCATCGAAAACATACTTCAGACTCGGCAGAGATGTGAAATAAAACAATTTGATTATAAAGAGGCTGTGATTTCTTTGACAAGTGTAGGTACAAATGTATCCAATTGTTAGTCTAAATTTTAACTTGTTTAAGTATTCAGAGTGTATTGCACAAGGGTTCTTAATTATTGATATTGACCCTAAAAAGAATCAGGAGGAAGTGAAAATTGATTTCTGGGTTTGAAAATCTGCACGGGCGCCTCCAGCCCTATGTTGTCCTACTCCGAGCCTGTGGAAATCTGGAGAGTGAGGATACCTTGGCTAACAATTTCGGTCAATAATTCTCATTGTGCAACCTGCACTAATTTTTAAAATCTCTTCAAATACAGCCTCTCTAGAGGGGCCTCGCTAATACTGCTGATGTAATCGCTCTGTGCTGGGCTCTGTGCTGAGAACCTACATGCATTAGTTCACAGAATCTTCCCAATGGCTTTTTAAGGTTTCTACTATCATCATTTCCTTAGAGGGGCGCCTGGCTGGCTCAGTCGGTAGAGCATGCGACTGACTCTTGATCTCAGGTCATGAGTTTGAGTCCCACGTTGGATGTAGAGATTACTTAAAAACAAAAGATCTTTAGCTTCATTTCTTTAGAAATGAATATATACTAAGACTTTGAAAGTTCAAAAAACCTGTCACATAGCCACACAGCTGGTAAGTGCTTCAGGAAAACCTGATTTCCAGCCTGTCTAAATCCGAAACATGATTCTTTTTAGATCTACAATTCACATGTCATAAAATTCACTCTTTCAAAGTGTTCGATTCAGTGGCTTCTGCTATATTCACAGGGCTGTGTAACCATCACCACTTACAATTCCAAAATTTTCATCCACCCCCAAAAGGAGCCTCACACTAGCCATCCCCCCTTTCTCCAGCTCCTGGCAACCATTAATCTAGTTTCTGTCACTATAAATTTGCCTGTTTGGACATTTCATAAATGGAATCCATACTGCATGGCCTCTTGTGACTGTCTTCTTTCACCAAGCATAGTATTTTCAAGGTTCATTCCATGTTTAGCATGTACCAACACTTCACTCCTTTTTATGATCCAAAAATATTCTATTGTATCGCTAGTCCATATTTTACTTATCCATTCATTCATTGATAGACGAACATACACTGTTGATCTATTACTCTTTGTTGCACTCAAAACAGAGTCATGTGCTCATCTGCCCTGGATTTACTCCTACACAGCTTGGCTGACAAATGTATCCTCCCTTAATTCTAAGTCATTGGACTGGTCAAAGTGAAAGATGTCAGAGAGCAGAGGCTTTGAAGCCAGCAAGACCTCATTTATACCCTTCCTCTGTCACCAATTAGCCATCATCAGCCTGCACATCTGCTAACCTGGGCTAAAAATGCCTTCTTTGAAGATTATTGTGAGGATGACAGCCCTTGTGTGGAAAGTCAGGGAGCTAAGAATTCTCCAGCCTTTACCATTCAAAAAGTTCCTCATGTATTATTCCTATAACTTTTCTCCAGTACCTTAACTTTTTCCATTTTCTTTCTAGATTTCCTTATTTCTGTACTTCTGTCCATACATTCTTGTTCCTCAGTTGCCCACGGCATGTTTACATCATCATCTGTTATAGACTAACTTTCTCCAACCCGCAAGCTCCTTCCTGATCTTCCTCTAGATTCATGAATGACTGGGGCATAATAGGTTATTAAGAAGAAAACACATCTTTATATGTCTCAGAAATACCCTGCTTTCCTACAAATTATCCCTTAGTGGCTTGCAGGATGAGACTGAGACAGAGCATGAGTGGGCCTAATTTTATATTTATACTTTTCATTACTTTCCTCCAGATCTTTTTGCTCTCTCTGGAGATCAATAAGAGGTCTTAGGGGCAAGATAAAATAGCAGTGTTTTATTTTAAAACAGAAATGAATAAAGCCAGAATGTGAAATGTGCTCACTTTTGCCTTATCTTTCAAGTAAGGTAACTTGCAAGAGAAATGGGATTGTGCTGTGGAAAGAATATTAATCAGGCCATCTCAAAATCTAGCCCATGGATCACTGTATCAAAATCATCAATGATACTTATTAAAAATACTGATTCCTGTGGCTCCCTCCAAACCCAATGAATCATAACTCAAGACGTAATACCCAGGAAGGGGCAGCTGGGTGGCTCAGTCGGTTGAGCGTCTGACTTCATCTCACAGTTCGTGGGTCTGGGCCCCGCGTCAGGCTGTGCTGACAGCTTGCCCAGAGCCTGGAGCCTGCTTCGGATTCTGGGTGCCCTTCTCTCTCTCTGCCCCTCCCCTGTTTGTGCTCTCTTTGTGTCTATCAATAATAAATAAATGTAAGAGGCAAAAAAAAATTTTTTTAAAGAGGTAGTACCCAGGAATCTGTACCTTTCTGGTATTTCTTATATCCATACTAAAGTTTGAGAAGAACTAAGAGAGATGATTAATCTCCTTATAAAAACAGATCTAGGGGCGCCTGGGTGGCTTAGTCGGTTAAGCGTCCGACTTTCGCTTAGGTCATGATCTCGCGGTTCGTGGGTTCGAGCCCGCGTCGGGCTCTGTGCTGACTGCCAGCTCGGAGCCTGGAGCCTGTTTCAGTCTGTGACTCCCTCTCTCTCTGACCCTCCCCTGCTCACGCTGTCTCGCTCTCTCTCCTAGAAATAAATAAAAAAAAAAAACATTAAAAAAAAAAAAACAGATCTAGCACTGCCAAAAAAGAGCATATAACTTTCAGTATATGACCCACTGTCAGTCTATAGATTTTTTATGGCTGCTGCCAATCATTACATTCAATTAAATCCAATTATTAAATTCAAAGAAGCAGACACTGATTTTTCCTTCTAAGTTGAGTTCACAGCTTCGAAACTTCCATGAAAGGCAGCATATCTGTATAAGCATATGGAGGAATGCAAACATGATGAAAAATTCCATAGCAGAAAGTGAATTTTCGATAATAACAAAAAAATCCCTAACGAGGAACATATTTTGCTGACCAAACTCTGATAGTCATAGGTTAAGGTTTTAAAAGTATACCTAAATAAATGATGTGTGGTGTAGCTGTGAAGAGTAATATCAATAATTGTTCCTGTTTATTTGGGAAAGAGTAATACAGATTATTTCTATTCCTACTTCCTCTAACACGATGGCTGAAGGGTAATTTACACTTAGTTTCAAGTACTTGAAAGGAATTAAGAAAATAGTGAGCCCATTTGCCTAACCTGAAGCCAACAGGTGAACACAAATATAAACACAGCCCAGTTTAAGAACTTTGCCTGTGTTATGTTAAATAATCCAGTAGTGTCTCCTTTTCTTAAAATGCTGAGTCTAAAGAAAATCAAAATGGCAAATTAAGTGGCATTTTGTCTTGAGAAAGGCTGTCCTAGAAGCAGAAGACGTGATAACCTGTCCCTACAGCATGGAAACACCCACACTGAGTCATTTAATTACCATAGAAGACAGAAATCTTGGCAGGCTTGGAGGCGCTGGCTGATGAACGGTGAGTAAGGCAATCTGCCCTCTCCTATCAATGACTGTTTTGCTGTGAAATGATGAGATGGACCCTACCTAGTCTGAGCAAGGTCGTCCCAGCCCAATATTCCTCCCAAGAAGGGGACCAATGACCACGCAGACTTATAACATGGCAAATCTCCCTGACATACATTTCGAAAAGTTAAATCTGTACCCCAAGTACTTTTGGTCACACTTAATTACCCAGAATAAGCCTAATACCTACAAATTTACCCAGCCCTTTGGGGAAACCATTCATATTTTTATATTATACTGTGGTCTAAAGGATACCATATTTACGAACCCCAATAGAAAAGCATCCATTTTTAAAACTTATCCTAAAGCTACTTCCTCCATGATTGAACAGATGGACGGCCCTCGGCTCTTAGAGGGCAGACGGTCCATCTTTATTCTGAAGACAAGTCTGTCCTCCATTATTACGTTACACACAAAATGTTATCGTCTTTCCTAATTATGGTTTGTGACAGAGAGCAGGGAGGATTCTTACTGTCAATTAGCCCTCTCTGAATGGAGAGGACAAATCATGCGGTACAATCATACAGGCAAACAGATGCTGTGTTTCTGTGCAGGAATGCGTTTCGCTTGTTCTGTCTTCATAAGGGAAGATCAATTTGGTGTTATATATAACCTATTACATCCTAAATTTATTTTCTAAGTGCCACTTGGAGAAGTTCATATTATTAAAGAAATCAGCTGCTTTATAAATCCCCTTTTAAATAAGATTCATTAAAGATCCGTTTGGATGAAGAGCAGCCTACCTAATTTTGCTATCACTTGCAAAGATTCAACATTCAATCAACCCTAATGGTCACTAATGTGATTCTGGGTTTTTCCTAGGAAATGCTGTTAAATTTTTTATATGAGCTATAATCTTTTTTCCAGTGATGACATTTGACAATACAATGTTACAAGGCAAATACAGCTAGGAAGAGCAGAGTAAAGTCAACTGATAAGAAAGGAGCAAAAAAAAAAAAAGTAAAAATAAATACTTTGAATGCCACGCTAGAAACCATAAATCAAACTGAAGCTTGTGAAAAGTAAAAAAAAAAACAAAACACCAACTTATAGATGAGAGCACTACTGATATTTTTAGTATTGTAGGCAATATTTTAGAGACGGTCACTAATTGTTCTTCCAAAATTAGTTCTTCTTTTAACAGATTTGCTTCATTCTTCAGTAGTTTGACATGCAGGCACTCAATATTGACTATGACAGTCTGGCCTTACTCAGTGCCTTCAGACACCCACCTGTCACTCAATTAAAGTAGAATCCCTTTCCAGAATGAAAGATTCATCTATTAATAGTACGAAGGCACTATCTAGTAAGTCTGAGCTTTTATCAGACCTCATTCTATTTGTATAAGGTACTTTATGTCAGATAGACAGACTCTTTAGGTCACAGAACTGAAACCTGGATAAAACTATGATGGGAAAAAATTAAATGGTTCCTATCTACAAATATGTATACACATGGATGGAATATACATTCAAAAAGACTGGTGCATGTCCAATGAGGAGGCAATCTGCAGGAATATGGACCAGTGCTTCTGAAACTATACAGTGCTTACACATCACCTGGGGACCGTGTTAAAATGCAGATTCTGGCTCAGAAAGTGGGGCCTGAGACACTGGATGTCCAGTCACCTTCCAGATAAAGTGATTTTGCAGAAGCTTTAGAAGACACGTAAAGCAATGTCAGGGTCACATGCAACAGCATCCAGTCAGTGTGAGATTCTTTACATGCTCTACATTTTCTCCTGAAACTGAGCCAGACGATAACTAATAACCACTGTGTTTTCACAGAACCATGATACTACCCCTTTATGGTCTTCTTTGAAAATCTCAGTGGGGAAACCATCCTATACAGGAAGACGTGAAAAGGGGGAATTGTTCCCTCAACTTGAACAAGATAACTAGCAGGGAACTGGGGATCAATGGTCACATATTTGAAAGTCTGTCCGATGAAGAAGGCTGGGAAGGAGAATTTACATGGAAGCACATTTGAGCTTCATCAGTAGAAGACAAGTGCTTTTCAACAAATAGCAGAGTCCAGGGAACTGAATTAAGTTACGAACAAAGGGGAGAGGCTGCACTCTTCGTGGCTGGTGTGGATGAGCACAGGCTTTGGTGAAAGCGTGAACAAGATACACTCTTCCGCCTTTCTAATTCTCATAGCCTGGGAGTCTGTGACCGCTTGCAGGGAGAAAACAAGTTAGGTCACTAAAAAGGGAATGAGGCTCTTGGGCGGTTACTGCCAGGTGCAGCAAATGGCTAGATCACTAGTTCCCACACATCTGGATTTCATAAATCAACATACATGTATATGTTTTAATTATGAAAATCAGTTGAGTGACCAACCTTTATTTTGCTGTGTAAGGACATGACCACACACCCACAAAGAGTAATCTACCTACTAATACCTAATTTCATACACTAATACCATTTCAGTATCTCACTCTGCCTCCCTGCAAAAAAGCCTCAAGAGCATAATCTCAAAATGAACTCTTTTAAGTTCCATTTAGCCTGATGTAAACCTATTAGCTTTGTACTTATGTTTCTCATTTCCTGTACATCTTAAGAACCGTGGGGCTAAATGATCTAAAAATGTTCACATAATACTTTGATTCTTGGACTTATCCAAGACTGATTTCATGTTAAAAAAAAAAAAAAAAAAAATGCCATTCAGTGCATTCTGTGGTATTCAAAGGGGGTCTGGTAAAAAGGAAGCTCTGAATTCGTGAGTTCAGATCTAAAGCAAGCACTCTTTGACTTGGCTATACTGACTCCCAACTGCCATTCTTGGTGCATAAACTCATCGCCATTATCCCAGTGCATAAATCCGGCTCCATTAGTCTCCACCCTGACAAGTCAGAGCTTGCTTGGGATTGGAAATCTGTATCACCGATACTTAAAATGTCCTTTTGATGTTATTTTTTTTCTTAAAACTGAGGAGTGAAAGGTGCCAGCCGTACAAAAACAGTCTGCATGAACATGCACTCAAATTTAACTTTGCATTTTATTTACAAGTGAAATTTGAACGATTATTTCAATGTTCTTTTCCTAAACATGAGGTTCTTTCCATGCTCTACATGCTCATGATTTTTTAAAAAATTAGACAAGTATTTGTTAAGCTGGGTAGCTAGTGAGTTGTTAATATCATGTAAAAACAAATATCCAGCTTATAATTTGGTTCATTTATAAGAAAAAATGAGGTGCTGTGGTAATCTGAAATTCTTTAAAAAACTGTCAATAACCATGAGGAATATAATATTCACATTTTACATAGTCGAAAGGAACTATTTCCCTTTATAAAAATATTTATGCTATTAGTATTATTGCCTATACTTGTGTTTTTAATATCAAAATGAGCATATTAATGTTATGAATATTAATAAAAAGAGATGGTCAAGCACTTTGTAATAAAAAGGTCTACGTTCTTAAAAGTTACAATGGTAGTTACACGGGCGGCTTAAAGTTACCTGGGTGGCTCAGACAGTTAAGTGTCCGACTTCGGCTCATGTCATGATCTCAAAGGTTCACAGGTTTGAGCCCTGCAACAGGCTCTATGCTGACAGCTCAGAGCCTTGAGCCTGTTTAGAATTCTGTGTCTCCCTCTCTCTCTTTGACCCTCCCCTGCTCATTCTGTCTCTCAAAAATAAATAAAACAATAAATAATTTTTTAAGTTACAATGGTAAATCACATTTATGTTCTAGTACATGTCAAGAAGTTTTTAAAAAGTGGATGTACACTAGCAGCACTCTCCACAATAGCTAAAACCTGGAAAGAGCCTAAATGTCCATCAACAGATGAATGGATCAAGAAGATGTGGTTTATCTATACCATGGAATACTCCATGGCAATGAGAAACAATGAAACCTGGCCATGTGTAGCAACATGGATGGACCTTGAGGGTGTTATGCTGAGCGAAATAAGTCAGGCAGAGAAGGACAAATATCATATGTGTGCACGTATAGGAGGATTAGGAGGAACTTAATAGAGGACCAAGGGGGAGAAGAAGGGCGGAAGTGGTGGGGGAAAGGGAGAGAGGCAAACCATGAGAGACTCTTGAATGCTGACAAAAACTGAGGACTGGTGGATGTGGGGGGGAGGAGGGGTGGGCATGGAGGAGGGCACTTGTGGGGATGAGCACTGGGTGTAGTTTAATTAAACAAAAAAAAAAAAAAAAAAGAAAGAAAGAAAAAGGAACCCAAGCATATTGGGATTAAGTAGAAGAGGGGAAGTTGATCCTAAATAATGGCTCTGATTTTCTGAAAGCCAGGAGGAGCATGGTGCATGACTACTATCTATTTTAAAGATGTAGGAAGAAATAAATTATCAAAAGCATTATTGGGCAGTTAAGTTAGGACACTACAGTAAACTTATAAACTGCAGAGTGGGACTGAAAAAAATGGGCAGGGTAAGTAAGCACATCAGTGATTACAACAGTGTGATATTGTGATCTGTAATAAGAAATATATATATGATCTTCATCCACTCTTCCTGGTACAGAGTTCCTGAAACTCTTGGAATTTCCTAAGTGATAAGAGCAATAAAGGCGCCTTGTTATGTTAATGAGGTGACTGGACATCTCCTAAGAATGGGGCCATTGCCAGGAAAACCAACCATGGGATTGAAGGATTGGGATTTTTAGTCCCACCGCCTGACCTCCGGGAGGGAGAGGGGCTGGAGGTTGAATTAACTGCCAATGGTCAATGATTTAATCACTCATGGCTATGTAATAAAGCCTCCCTAAAAACCCAAAAGGATGCATTCAGAGAGCTTCCAAGTTGGCGAAACAGAACACTTTCGACATGTCACCATGCCAGCCCTAAGCTCCACAAGGAGAGAAGCTCCTTTGTTCAGGACTTTGCCCCATGTATCTCTTTGTCCGGCTGTTGATTTGTGTCTTTTGATATCCTTTGTAATAAACCAGTAATCTAGTGGAAAAAAAAAAGCGGATGTACACAACTCAATCCTCTATAGTGAGATATTTTAATTACAGCTGTCCACCTTACTCTTTGTTGTGTTTATACATGCGTGGGAGAGTTCGTAAACTGCCCCCTACATATTAAATAAACCTCCTGGAAACATACTGTTTTCGGCAAAGCCTTACTTGAGGTTATCTGAAAATCTCCAGGGTTCAGAGATGCCTCGATAATCACGCTACAGTGTGGGAATACACAATTTCTACACCTGTGAAGCAAGCCAACATCCATGGCAGAACATGAAGTGAAAGTATAATAAGCACTCAACTCATCTCTGACCAGAACAGCACGAAATGGACCTCTCTGAGGGTTCACATCAAAATTCTTCTTCCCATGGTCACCTACTGACAGTGGATCCTGGATTCCTGATTTGGTTCTAGGTCTTGAGCAAAAGCTGCATCTCACACATGATTGGCACTTATCTTTGCAAAGGTCAGAGGAATAACTGAATTGGGATGTTAAAGCCACTCACCACTTCGGAAAATCAGTCTTGCCACATCATAAAGGTATTAACAGATTTTTCAAGACCCAGTTGGAAAGCTGAACTTTACCAAAACCCAATTTTTTAAAGTTTATTTATTTTGAGAGAAAGAGAATGTGAGTGGGGGAGGGGCAGAGGGAGAGCAAATCGCAAGCAGGCTCCACACTTGTCAGGGAGGATCCTGATCCGGGGGCTCCAACCCAAGAAGGGTTGAGATCAGGACCCGAGTCGAAATCAAGAGTAGGAAGCTCAAAGGAATGAGTCACCCGGGCGCCCCACCAAAAACCAACTTCTATATCAAACTGAAACATAGTTTATACACTAGACCAGTGTTGTCTTTACAATTACAAAAGTTAATGCTTTAGACTTCTAATTAAAAAATTAAGGCAACAAAACCTGCTTATTCCCTTCCATATACAAAGCACTCTATGATTCTGAGGCTGCAGGAGCCACGCCCTAGGAAGGTGAGCTCATCTTGCAAGTCTAGAAAAATAAGAACCGCCTTGTGTGAGTTTCACAAGAGGGCTGCAGCCACAGCCAGGGGGAGCCTTGCAGGCCACATCATGTCCCAGCAGTAGTGCTGATGGCCCTTCTCTTCCAGCGCTAACCTTCTTCACAGGCCAAGGACTGCGGAGAACTCTTAGCCGTCGTTCCGAAGTCTGATGATCAAGTTTGCTTAACAAACACCTCTGTATAAGCTGTCCTCGTAAGCCTCCCAAAGAGACTGAGTTCTAGTACATTTTAGCTAAAAGACAGATGTATTACTTCAAAGAAATGAATTCCCTTTAAAGCCCTAAGAGATCTGAGAAAATAGAAACTCTGGCAGGCGTGTTGTTTGTTTGAAGAGAGGAAAGGCACAGACTTTAAGGAAAGCAGGAATTCCATGCGGTCTTTACATTTTATTACCTGCTAATGAGGACCATGCCTCCCTTTGTGGAGCAAGCTCCTGGTGAGAACTTCCAAACAATTCCACAGTAGATAAGACACAGCACCAACCTCAGGATAAGGGCCCCCATAACCAGAAATAAATGCCCTAGGCCACTTAGGAGTAAAGAATCAAGTCAATAGTCCTAGCAAGGAATGGAAAAAGGCAGGGTAGGCTCGCTCCTTGGTTTTAAACTAAAAATGTGGCTAAAGCCCCATTCAATAGCATTTTGCTTTAAGTTTTGAATTCTGCTCCGACTTAAAGGCTCCTCCCCAGCACCCCAGGCACACATTGCTAATCACAATAGATCCCAGCTGCTCTTGGCAACTACCCTACGTGGGGCGTGGCAGCGGGCAAGAACTGGCTCATTTCCAGTGGCGTCGATTAAGTAAAACACCCGGGCTGCCTCCATGCTGGAAAAATAAAATAACTCCAACTGCAATATATTCAGTTTGTCAACTCTGCTTCATTTTGCTGGTGTAGAAGATGTGTTTGCTGTGTAGATTTCAAATCAGATGAAAATAACTGAATTTCCTCGGCAGCAGTGCCGTACTGAGGTCGAAAAAGACATGCCCTGAAACAAAAACTAACAAGAACTAGCCTGCCGCTTAAAAGAACTGCAGCCCCCATTGAAATGTAGCTGGTAAAACTGTGACAGAAAGGACTTTTTAAAAAATGGAATGAGTTGCTTTCACTTAATTAAAATCAACCGATCACACTTACACGTTGGGGAAGGCAGTATAGTTTAATCTTATGAAGAATCAGAGGAGGAGGCATAATGGTAAGAGATTTCAGTAGGTCTCCAAGAAAATCGACTTTGTTCATTATATTTACTCATCTAAACCTCTTTGATGGCTGAAAAATCACCTTTTGCATGTAACCGACAAACCCTACAAACAACATAGTTTGAACTAGGGCCATTGTCGCCTAGCGTTGAGCCTGGTTTGGGCCACTCAAAACTACTACTGCTTTCTTTTGTTGAGGTCAGATGCCTAGACCTAAGCTCTAAAGAGATTTTTTTTCCTTCTTTTTTTCTTTTTCTTTCTTTCTTTCTTTTTTTTTTTTTTTTTTTTTGTAATCGCCCACTACCTCTGCCCCAGTTCAGCCCTTTCACCTAGGGCGGCTTCCGAGAGCCGAAGGCCGCGCACACCCAGCCGCCGCAGCCCGGAGGGCTTCCTGGAGGCGGCGGCACTCACCGTAGTCCATAAGGCTCTGGCAGCCATCGTCGTAGGACCCGCTGCCGCCGCCCTCGTGGAAGCATCGCCACCACAGGGAGGACGTCTGGATGTGGTCGCTCGACTGCAGCCAGCCGCGGCCGGCCAGCGCGATGATGTCGAAGGCGATGGCGCTGAGCAGCAGCAGGGGCAGGATCCACCTGCAGCGCTCGCAGGCCAGGCCGCAGCGCAGCATCTCGACGGTGGCGGCGCGGAGGAGAGGAGCGCGCGGGGCTCGGACGCCGGTGGAGACTGGCCCGCGAGCACAGACCGCGCGACAAAAGGGAAGAGGCCGCGGGGAGGCGGCTCCCGGAGGACGCGGCTCGGGGCGCCGGGGCCCCACCTAGATTCCGGTGACTCACGGCGCGCCGCCCCGACCTGCCCGGCCGGCCTGGGTGCGCGCGGGGAGAGGCGGGGCCGGGCTCGGGTTACACCGGGCGCGGGGGAGCCGCGGGGGCCGGGCCGGGGCTGGGGCCGGGGGGCGGGGGGCCCGGCTGCAGCCGCGCGCGCCTCTGCGCCTCCGCACGGCTCGGTTCCCGGCGTCCTTGAGCCCCTCCCAGCGCAGGCGGTCCTTTCAGGGCCTCGCCGGGTGCACGTTTTCATCCGAGCAAACCAGCTAAGTAGCTAATCCCTGATTTTGGAATAATGGCCCGACATGATAGTCAACAGTCTTGTATTCAAGTTTCTAGCACGTTGAGCTAGGCGTCCACGCTGTACCTGTGGGTCGATGCTGCACTCCGTTTGAACGTGTGCGCAACCCGGGAGCCCGTCCCTGGCGCTCCTGAGTAGAGATGGGCACTTCCTCCAGCCTTTGTACCTTGAACCGTGGCTCGCTTCATACTCTGATCTGTTTGTGTAACTCTCCTTTCCTGCTGGGTCTGGAGCTCTGGGCCAGCAGAGAGCATGTTTTATTCAACGCAGAGTCTAGGCCCTGTGTCTGGGGCTTAGGGGGAGCTCTAGAAACGTGTCATGCCTCAACGCGCTGGAGTTAACAGATGCTCACTCCAGTCTTGGAAGCCTTCACCTTGGCTTTGCGGATAGCGTTCAGGCAGTCCACTCTCCACCACAAATCGGCCCCTATGCAAACCACACTTAATCTACTCCTCTCCTTTACTGTTTTGAAGTTTCTCCAAATGCAAACCATAGGTCAGCATGCACCCAGCCCCTAAAATCCCACCTCCAGTGTCCTGGGCCTGCTGCTGTCACGGCCAGGACTCAGGTGTGGCAGGGAGGGTGGGGTGGCGGCCGGGAGTGGCACTGAGGTAGAAACAAGTTCTCAGTGTCGGGCTCCACGGTGTCCTTGGGCAAATTATGAAAAACATCCAACGAGGGTCACATCTTACCGTGTACCTCCACAGATCTCCTCGGAATCCCACCCATTCAATACGAAAGAAGAGGGAAGTACTTAGCAATAGAAAGAGAGTACTATTTTGCCAGTTCTCTGGCAGTTTTTGAGGACTAATAAAATAAAAGTGCTAAGAAAGTTAGTGTTTGAAACCACATGAAAAAATTCCCCCGGGCTTAATTTTACATAAACCCAAATTCACACATAGTTCCCTTAGAGCCAAATATTTTCACTTTGAAAGAATAGCATGGGGGCAGGGGCGGGGGGCTGGGAGCCTTCTGCCCAGAGTCAACTGCATAAGGTGGATATTGTGTAAAGAAAATAAGCTCTTAGGGTTTTCTTTCTTTCTTTCTTTCTTTTTTTAATGTTTTATTTATTTCTAGGAGAGAGAGAGAGAGACAGCGCGAGCAGGGGGAGGGTCAGAGAGAGAGGGAGTCACAGATTGAAACAGGCTCCAGGCTCTGAGCTGGCAGTCAGCACAGAGCCCGACGCGGGGCTCGAACCCACGAACCGCGAGATCATGACCTAAGCGAAAGTCGGACGCTTAACCGACTAAGCCACCCAGGCGCCCCGGGTTTTCAAAAGTAATGTAAATATTTTTTTAAGTGGCTGTGTCTATAGAATATTAGTGAGGGAAGAAATCCTATTTCCACAAATCAAATAGAGTATTGATCAGGAGCAAAGTGGTTCAGACAAAATCAGAATTTCATTGGTCTTACTATCTCTAAATGATTTTCGACTAGATATACCTTCTTTTTCTTGTTCCAATAGATTTGAGGGAAAGGGCTTATTAATGTTGAGGAGGAAGCAAGGGAAATAGCGCTTCAGAATTTCTGGAAGAGACTCTAACCCTAATGTACCTAAAATACGTCTCTCAGATTGTGGAACAAGATAGCTCAGGTTCAGATCCTTTCTGATACTAGCTGTGTGATATGGGGACACTTAGCTTCTTTGTCCCTCAGTTTCCTCATCTATCAAGTGGATAGTGCTCACCCCATAGTGTTGTGATGAGTATTAAAAGAGCTAATATATGTAAAGTGTGCAAAATAGTACCTGCACATAGTAAGCCGTAATAAAAGGGTTGATGGTGAGAATGTTCACATAGGTGTCCCACTTTAATAAGGTTAGAAAGGGGCCTTTGCATGCTTATAGGGAACAAATTCTTTATAAGAATACCAACTATAAATCGTTACATTTTCTCAGACAATGCAATCGTTCATCCTAATCGTTTTAGTGAAATGACGGCTTATAGTGGATCGCTGACAGTTAAGTAGTTCCCCCTGCTGGATAACATAGAAATCACAGAGCACCTGACAATGTAGAGTGTATCTGAAAAAGGGTTTTACTTTTATAAATTTGGATTTTTATGGTTATAAAAGCAATAAATATCACAAACAAAAATACGTGAATACGTAATTTAAAAACAAAAACATGCAGTTGTTTTACTATCTTGTCTAATGGTCATAGTAGCTAATTTGTTGGAAGTTTACTACATGCCAGAAAAGTATTCCACATACCACTGATGAGGTACTATCACTTTCTTTATTTTTTAATGTTTTATTTTTTTCTGAGAGAGACAGCATGAGCAGGGGAGGGTCAGAAAGAGAGGAAGGCACAGAATCTGAAACAGGCTCCAGGCTCTGAGCTGTCAGCACAGAGCCCGACACGGGGCTCGAACCCATGAACTGTGAGATCATGACCTGAGCCGAAGTCGGATGCTTAACCGACTGAGCCACCCAGGTGCCCTAGTACTATCACTTTCATATAGACCAGAGGACTGGGGCACAAAGAAGTTAAGTAACTTGCTCAAGATGGCACAGTCCCTGAGTGGCAAACCCACACATCACCCTAGGCTTTTTGTCACCACAGGCAGTGCTACTTACAATAACCATTTGTAAGAATTTGGAAAATATTTCTCCAAAAGTTTCCTTCTTTCTTCCCTTCTCGTTACCTTTGTTTTATTTTTTATTCTGCTTAATGTTTCTTTATTCTTCACACACACACACACACACACACACACACACACACACACACACACACACAGAGGGTGAGCAGGGGAGAGGCAGGGAGAGAGGGAGATGCAGAATCCAAAGCAGGCTCCAGACTCAGCTGTCAGCACAGAGCCCTGTGCAGGGCTTGAACTCACAAACTGTGAGATCATGAGTTAATGTTGAATGCTTAACCAACTGAGCCACCCAGGTGCTTATCTTCTCTTTACCTTTGTAAACATCCCACCCACTACCAGTTCTCTCCTGAGCTGTAATGAAATGGTCCCAGATAAGCTGCCATGATCTCGCTAGTAAACCAAAGTCATAACTATGCAGGTGGTAGTAGAATGAGCAATGGACAGGAAATCAGGCATTCTAACGTCTACTTCTTGCTGACTCTCTGTTTCACCTCTAATATTGTCCCATCTCTCCCCTCCCCCATTCATGCAAACTTTTAATTGTCTCTCTGCTCTCCCGTCCCATTCTTTCCCATCTATTCTACCCAGTGGTGTGAGGGTTAATGTTTCCCAACCAACTTTCTGACACCTCCCCCTCCAAATCCTAAATTTGTAGCATCTGCCAATTTCCATCATGTAAAACTCCCCCAACGCTGATTTCCAGCTACCACCTTGATGTCACTGAACACAGAGTTCAGAAGACATATATGTAATTACCTCTCTGAAGCTAGTAAAAGCACATCCCTGCATATACCCCCAATATCCTACTAAAATCTTTCTCGCAGCGGTTACCAGTAAGCTCATATTTGCCGAATTCAGTGGACATCATTGGCCTCTCTGTTCCACTAGATACTGTAATGTCTCCCTCCAAAAACCTGTCTGCTCTCTTGGCTTCTTCTTTTTTTTCCTTTTTAAAAAAATATAATTTATTGTCAAGTTGGTTTCCACATTAACACCCAGTGCTCATCCCAACAAATGCCCTCCTCAATGTCTGTTCAGAATTTCTATCTCTTCCCATTTGAGTTTTGGTAGTGTGTGGATGTTTAGGAATTTGTCTATTTCACCTAGGTTGTTCAGTTTGTTTGCATATAATTTTTCATAGTATTCCCTGATAATTGCTTTTGTTTCCGACGGATTGGTTGTAATAAATCCATTTTAATTTGTGATTTTATCTATTTGGGTGCTCTCTCTTTTCTTTTTGAGAAGCCTAGCTAGAGGTTTATCATTTTGTTTATTTTTTCAAAAAACCAACTCTTCATTTCATTGATCTGTTCAACTGTTTTTTTTTTGGGTTCTATATTGTTTATTTATGCCCTGATCTTTCTTATTTCTCTTCTTCTGCTGGGTTTGGGGTGTCTTTGCTGTTCTGCTTCTACTTCCTTTAGGTGCACTGTTAGATTTTGTATTTGCACTTTTTCTGGTTTTTTTTTTTTTGAGATAGGCCTGGATTGCAATGTATTTTACTCTTAGGACTGTCTTTGCTGCATCCCAAAGAGTTCGGATTATTGTATTTTCATTTTAATTTGTTTCCATTTATTTTTAAATTTCTTCTCTAATTGCCTGGTTGGCCTGTTCATTCTTTAGTAGGGTTTCTTTAACCTCCATGCTTTTGGAGGTTTTCCAGACTTTTTCCTGTAGTTGATTTCAAGTTTCATAGCATTATGATCTGAAAGCATGCATGGTATGATCTCAGTTCTTTTATATTTATTGGGGGCTGCTTTGTGACCCAGTATGTAGTCTATCTTGGAGAATGTACCATGTGCACTCGAGAAGAAAGTGAATTCTATAGCTTTAGGCTGTAGAGTTCTAAATATCTGTCAAGTCCATCTGGTTCAATGTTTCATTCAGGGCCATTGTTTCTTTAGTGATTTTCTGTCTAGTTAATCTATCCATTGCTGTAAGTGGAGTATTAAAGTCCTGTGCAATTAGTACATTCTTGTCAATAAGATTGCTTATGATTAATTGTTTTTTATATTTGGGTGCTACCAAATTCAGTGCATAGACATTTATAATTGTTAGCTCTTCCTGATGGATAGACCCTGTAATTATTATATAATGTCCTTCTTCATCTCTTGTTACTGCCTTTACTTTAGAGTCTAATTTATCTAAGTATGCCTACTCCAGCTTTCTTTTGGCTTCCAGTAGCATGATAGATAGTTCTCCATCCCGTCACTTTCAATCTGAAGGTGTCCTCAGGTCTAAAATGAGTCTCTTGTAGACAGCAAATAGATGGGTCTTGTTTTTTTTTTTTATCCCTTCTGATACCCTATGTCTTTTGATTGAAGCATTTAGTCCATTTACATTCAGAGCTATTATTGAAAAATATGGGTTTAGAGTCATTGTGTTCTCTGTAGGATTCATGCTTGTAGTGATGTCTCTGGTACTTTGTGTTCCTTGCAACATTTCCCTCATAGAGTCTCCCATAGGATCCTTGCAGGGCTGGTTTAGGGGTGATGAATCCCTTTAGTTTTTGTTTGTTTGGGAAAACGTTTATCTCTTTTTCTATTCTGAATGACAGGCTTGCTGGATAATGGATTCTTGGCTGCACATTTTTCCTGTTCATCAAATTGAAGATTTCCTGCCATTCCTTTCTGGCCTGCCAAGTTTCAGTAGATAGGTCTGCTACTACCCTTATGTGTCTACCTTTGAATGTTAAGGCCCATTTATCCCTAGCTGCTTTCAGAACTCTCCTTTTATCCTTTTATTTTGCCAGTTTCACTATGATATGTCATGCAGGAGATCAATTCAAGTTATGTCTGAGAGGAGTTCTCTGTACCTTTTGGATTTCAATGTCTGTTTCCTAGCCCAGTTTGGGGAAGCTCTCAGCTATGATAAATTCAAGTACCCCTTCAGCCCCTTTCTCTCTTTTCTTCTTATGGAATTCCTATGATACGGATATTGTTCCACTTGATTGTATCACTCAGTTCTCGAATTCTCCTTTCATGCCCCTGGATCAATTTATCTCTCTTTTTCTTAGCTTCCTCTTTTTCCATAATTTTATCTTCTAATTCACCTATTCTCCTCTCTTCCTCTTCAATCTGTGTAGTGGCTGCCTCCATTTTATTTTGCACCTCATTTATAGCATTTTTTAATTCATCATAACTATTTTTAAGATGCATCATCTTCGCAGCAATGGAATCTCTGCTGTCTTCTATACCTTTTTCAAGCCCCACGATTAATTTTATGACTATTATTCTAACTTCTTCTTCATTTATGTTGTTTGTATCTGTTTTTGATCAATTCCTTAGCTGTTACTTCTTTCTGGAATTTCCTTTGAGGAGAATTCTTCTGTTTCATAATTTTGACTAGCTTTCTGTCTCTTGTAAGTTTGAAAAGCTTGTTATGTGCTCTGCACCTGCAAGTACTGCTATATTAAAGAAGATTCATACACTGTCCAGGGCCTGACCATTCAGGAAGTGTTTTTTGGCTTAGTCGGTTAAGTGTCCGACTTTCATTTAGGTCATGATCTCGCGGTTCGTGGGTTCGAGCCCCGCGTCGGGCTCTGTGCTGACTGCCAGCTCAGAGCCTGGAGCCTGTTTCAGTCTGTGACTCCCTCTCTCTCTGACCCTCCCCTGCTCACGCTGTCTCTCTCTCTCCCAGAAATAAATAAAACATTAAAAAAATTTTTTTTGAAAGGTGTCACTTAGTCTCTCTTTTTGTGACTTTGGTTATTTTATTTCCCTACTCGTAGTGATGTTTTGGACTCTCCACCATGTGTGCCTTGGTTTGTTCCTTGAAGTAGTCCTGGGAAGGAAAACAGACAGACAGGGAACGAGAACATGCAAACACACAAACAGATCAAACAAACAAGCAAACATACAAAAACAAAAACAACAACAAACAATAAAAAAACAAAGGATAATCTAAAAGCATAAAACAGAAGCCCCAACTACAAATAAAGAGCAGGGTGGAGGCGGTGCTAATGGAAGAGCATATACAAAGAGAGAAATGGCAGGGGTGGGGAGAAAGAGAAAATGAACACTGACCAGGCAGAGAGACTAAAGGGCTTAATCCAAAGAGAGAAAAAGAAGAATACGGAAGTAGGTGAGAAGAATGAAATGAAGATGTTACCCAGAGAAACTCTATGGTCTGATTTTTCCAGAGAGAGAGAGAAAAAAAGGAAAGTAAAGAAGGAGGGGTAGATAATGCATCAAGAGGATGGATTAAATATGTCTGTTTAAGCAAACCAATAACCAGAGTAGCCAGCTCAGAGAAAGGAAGAGATAAGGAGAAAAGGGAGAATAGATCTGAATAACAAGAATTGATCTAGAGTTACTCCCTGCAGTGCAGCAGTGCTGGTCTGGGGGAGGGGCCATCTGTTTCTAGAGCATCTATCCGGCTCTTGTAGATAAGAGCCGTGGATGGGTGTGGTTTGGTGTAGGAGGGCCTTGCCCTTACTGTCAGCCCTCTCCCCCCATCCCACACCAATCCCTGAGGCCACGCCCTGGTGGTTGTGGGGAGAAAAATGGTGACCTCCCCCAGTCCCTTCTCCATGGATCAGGTGTCCCAAATCACTCCCTTGGATCTGTCCTCACTGCGCTGCAGGCACAGATAAGGTGGGTCCTCTCCTTTGCCCCACACCAGCTGTGTTCCAAGCTTCCACTCTGTGCCCATTAATAATGCTGCCCAAAATGTAATCCAGGCATTTCAGGGCAGGGGACCAGTTCCTCCTGATGCTGACTGGACCCCCTGAGGTGCCACTGAACCCGGAGGGGACTCTCCTCATCCCCAGGTGCAGGGACAGGACAACCGGCCTCAGTCCAAAGAAAGCCCCACAGTTAGAGGATGCAATCTCTCTCCAAAAGTCCTGTGGTTAGAGATAGGATGGTAGGGTTCCTCTCCGTCCCCCGCTGAGGTTTTTCTCTTGTCCAGATACAGTCCCACACTTCCCCCGCTGCTCTTTCTCTTCCCTTTGTCTCTCCACAGAAGGGGCTCCCTCCCCTCCACGCCTCCGTGACCCTGCCCATGTTTATCTCCCCCCAGTTTGCAGTCACGCACCTATGAGGCCATCTTCCTAGTAGACTGTCTCCTTTCCTCCCAGACTCTTGGGGTTCAGAGTCCTTTGGCTTCATCCCTTCTTTGTTTGAGAGATGTGGGCAGAAAGTGCTCAACCCCCTACTTCTCTGCCATGTTGAACCCAGGCTTTCTTGCCTCCATAAAGATGTTAAACCCCAGTGTCTAAAGATCACCAGGAATACACCTATAGTCAAATTAAGTTAGATTTATTACCTCTGCAGCAAGGGACCCTGCACACCACGGGAAAACCTGGGGGTGTCTCAGTGAGAGGATGCTAGGAGAGCTTCGGATTCTGTGTCTCCCTCTCTGACCCTTCCCTGCTCATGCGGTCTCTATCTCTCTCTCAAAAATTAAACGTTTACAAAATATTTAATTAAGAAAAAAAGATTTAGGCTTGGGGTGCCTGGGTGGCTCAGTCAGTCAGTCAAGGGTCCAATCATTGGTTCAAGCTCTGCACTGACAGTATGGAGACTGCTTGGGATTCTCTCTCTCCCTCTTCTCTTTCAAAATAAATAAATAAGCTTAAAAAAAGATTTAGGCTTATTTCAGGTGATTTTGGAAAGGGTTTAGGGATGTGGGTATTTTGTTCTAAGTTACGCTACATCAGGAAGAGTGATATCTTATGTTGTAGTTGCATGGTGTGGTTTTTTCTGTGTCCAGATGTAAGTATGGAGTGGTTTTGTTTTTGTTTTGTTCTGTCATAATGACACAGTGGCCTTGTCTGATGTTAACATTCTGTGAAATTACTTATGCTCAGTGTTGGATCATCCTGGCCTCGCTATTGGCTTCCAGAATAATTACTAAGTATCAGGGGACTGGGTTTTTCTTTCTCCTGCACCGGGTCACCATGAATCTCTCCATCCATCCCTTCCCCTTCTCCCTAACTCTTCTGACAGTTACCCTCACCCAGTGCTGGATTCGCTGGGATTCTTTCCTGTATGACTCTTCAGTTCATTCTAGACATTTTCTTTGAGTTACATCGTCCACTTTGATGATTTCAACACCTATCTATATATTCATGACTTGCAAATATACACACTTTCCATCTGTGATTCAGAATTTCATACCCAACTTCCAGCAGGTGGCACCACCTGGATTCTCCCTCCACCACATTAGCATCAAGCCGTACAGAGCTCAACCTGCTCTCTCTTCTAAACCATTCTCTGTGGCCCCTGAATCTATCCTCTTGGTCACTGAAATGAAAACTCCAAGATCATCCTTGACTCTTTCTCTTATATCCAATTTAAATCCAGTAACTTGAAGTCTTGCCGGCCCCCAGACATTCTGCAGGGCAGACCCTCTGCTCCGCCCTTCCTCCCCCCCGCCACCCCCCACCCTCCGTCATTGGCCCTCACTGCCATAGCTGTGCCCTCCTCCAGGTCTGAACACGTCCCCTCCCTAATCCGTCTTCCAGAAGACGACTGAAGTGATCCAGCTAAACGTGGATCTGACTCTGACGCTCTCCTTGATGTGCCCCTCAATGATTCCTCATCACCTCTGCCATCAGGGATGAGATTCCTGAAAGTAACACACGAATTCATCTGTGGGCTGGCCCATTTCACCTGTCCAGCCTCGTCTGTCCCCTTTGCTTGCTTTTCAGTGCTTCAGTCACTTCAAGGAAACCCATAACTCTAAAATGCTCTAGTATAGATAAATGAAAAAATTTTGACTCAAAATTGAAAGAACATATATTTATGTGAAACAGTAGATGGCACTAGAATACTGTTTTTCAGCATAGCATTTGCAAGAACTAAAATTGATCTAAAATTTTTCTAGAAAAATTGATAGCCAAATAGTAGTATGATTTTTAGTTAACAGCAATGTGTCCATATTGGTTTCTTAATTATAACAAATGTGCTGTGCTAATGTAAGATGTTAATCATAGGGAGCACTAGGGGCAGGGGTTTATGGGAATTCTACCATCACAAGTTTTCTATAAATCTGAAACTATTCTAAAATATTATTTTTAAATGTCTCTATATTCTTAAGATATAACTTTTTCATGTGAAAAATAAATATGATAACCCCAATAACAGTCATTTCTTTATGTCAAATTAAATACAAACCCCCCCAAGTCAACAATTAATCTTTAAGTTTTAAACACGTTAGATACTCAGAAATAAAAGCTATTCATGTAACATTTTACTGTCCTGTTGTGATTATGAATGTATTATTTTAGGAAATCTGAAGAAGACAGAAAGTATAAAGAATACATCACCCAAAGAGGATTGCTTCTTTCTCTTCAACCACAATCAATTGCTGCTAATATTTTGACCTTTTGTATTAGACTTTTTCTCTGTGTGCTGTAATAGTTGAGATTCTCCCCTGGCTCCTCGCAGCCCACATTCTTCCGGTTTCTTCCAACCCTGCCTCAGCTTCTTCCTTAGCATCTGTATCAAACCAGTGGGGTTCATCAGGATTCCATCTGGATACCTTCTTCAACCTCTGCATTTTCTCTTTAGATGACCTCCACTATTCCTGTGGCTTAGATACTATGCTGGGAAATTCCAAGTTGATTTCTGGTCCAGACTTCTCTTGTGAGCTTCAAGTTGAATGTCTCACAGATAGTATCAGACGTAAAAGAGCCCAAATTGAGCTCTTTCCTCCCCAAAGTGTATTCTACCCCCTTGTCAGAGAGAGAGACAGTGTGAGCAGGGGAGGGTCATAGAGAGAGGGAGGTACAGAATCTGAAACAGGCTCCAGGCTCTGAGCTAGCTGTCAGTGCAGAGCCTGACGTGGGGCTCGAACCCACAAACTGTGAGATCATGACCTGAGCCGAAGTCGGATGCTTAACCAACTGAGCTACCCAGCTGCCCCTTGTCTTATCCATATTAATATAATAAATGGTACCAGCATCTTCTAGCTTCTTACAAGCCATCCTCAACCCACGTGTTCCATATCCAACCCATCAGAAAATCTTTAGCTGCCACCTGTAAGTGTGTATCTCAAATCCATGCACCTTTTGCAAGTTCATTATCACTGCCCTACTCCAAGCCACCATGCTTTCTCACCTAGACCACTGTAATCTCTTCCTAATTGATTTTCTAATGTCCATTCTTATCCCCTTAGAGCAGCCACAGAGATGTTTAAAGATACAGATCACTTTCCTAGTTAAGGTTTTAACGAAACAGCAATGCCCATGGCACTTGGATTAAAATCTGCCCAGTCAGCAGCTGGCTGGCCCCTGCCCACCCCTGTTAAAGAATCGATGTGCCTTCGTCTCCTCATAGAACTCTGATAAAATTTTTAATTATTGAAAACATAAGAAAGAAAATAAATCTTCATCGTGCTGTCACCTACTCAGAGATAAGCACAGTTAATATTTTTATATATTTCTTTCTACTTCTCTTTTTTTCTGCATGGACACATTTCTACATATACATGTATGGATAGTATATTATATATATGTCTGTTTTTAGAAGATTAGAATTACACTGTATAATTTGTAACCTGTGTTTTTCACTTGATAGGTAAAATATGAAAATACTGAAGTTCTTATTACACATTGCCCTTTACATTTGCCATCAACAGGCACTTAATACATGACCTGTCCGACCTTTGCTACCTTTGATGATAGCCCCTGTTTGGACCTTTTTTTTTTGTTTCTTAAAGTTTATGTATTTATTTTGAGAGAGACAGAGAGAGTGCGAGCGGAGGAGAGGAAGAGGGAGAATCTCAAACAGACTCCATGCTGTCAGCACAGAGCCCAATGTGGGACTCAGACTCACCAACCATGAGATCATGACCTGAGCTGAAATCAAGAATCGATCACTTAACCAACTGAGTCACCCAGGCACACACACACCCCGCCCCACCCTGTTTGGATCTTTATAGTCCTGTGTCTTGGTGCTTATAACGCTTGTTCTTCCTGGAAGCTTCTGAGTTCTTCTCATGCACATGGCACTGTGTCAGGAAGTAGTCTACGGATACCTTCCCAGAACCACCCCCTCAGTGCCCAGGGTTTGGGGAAGATGCTGCAACCAAGTGGTACTGATGCCAGTGCAGTGTGTCATGCTAATGCAGGGCTGTGCCTGGGCCTGTGGGAACAGAGAGGAGGTATCACTCACGGCCCTGGAGCAGTCGGGACATTCATTAAGAGTGGGAGACAAGGGCTGGTTTCACGTATTCTCTGTGACCTAATTCTACCTAAATCCCAATTCCACACCCCTCCCTAGGACCAGTGTGACAGCTTTCCCAAAGGGACTCATCGATAGCCTTCCACTGGGTAGGGGCAATTAATATTTGTTTGAAATGCTGTCTCCAAAGGCCTCCGCCATGTTGCAGGTAAACTCTCTTTGAATTCTCATGACTACGTGCAAGTTAAATTCTGTTATGCCCATTTTAACAGATGGGAAAAAACAAATTGAGCTGTTAAGTAAATCATGTTAGCCGCTTTTCTCATGGTTTAGACACTATGCTGGAAACTTTCAAATTTCTTTCTGGTCTAGACTTCTTTAGTAAATTAGGGGATCTGAGCCCCAATCTACTTGCACCCTGTCCATACTATGCCCCCTCCACCATAGGTGGTTTCTTAGGGGAGCACAGCATTCGCAACAAACAAGGAAATAGAAGGTGTGTACTAATGAGGAGTTAGCACAGACATACATTCTGTACAGAAAGTGGCTCAATCTCAACGTCATTTCCAAGTTTTGAATGTTATTGAATAAATAAAGAATGAAATACTGAGCTCAAGTCATGTCATCTGGATCCCAAAATTTAATGAGAAATAATAAACACTTAAATTTTTGAGTTCTTCAAGGTATGTGGCACTATTATTTGTACATGATATGTAGTAATTACTTTATTCTTGGAACAATCCTATGAGGTAGGTACAACGATCACAACTACTTTGTAGATATGGATACTGAAACAGATGGTGTGAATTCCTCATTTAAGGTCACCCAGCATGTTGGGGTTAGCTGGGATTAAAGTCCAGACCAACTTTCTTGGTCTAAGTTCTCAGCACCTAACCACCGTGAGAATAATTATACCAGCACTTGGGGCACCTGGGTGGCTCATTTGGTTAAGCATCCTACTCTTGGTTTTGGCTCAGGTCACGGTCGCAGGTTAGAGCCCTGCCATCAGGCTCTGTGCTGACGGCACGGAGCCTGCTTGGGATTCTGTCTCTCCCTCTCTCTCTGCTCCTCTCCTGCTTGCCCTCTCTCTCTACCTCTCTCCCTCTATCTCTCTCTCAAAAATAAATAAACATTGGGGCACCTGGGTGGCTTAGTCAGTTAAGCATCCGGCTTCAGTTCGGGTCATGATCTACGGTTTGTGGGTTCAAGCCCCACATCGGGCTCTGTGCTGACAGCTAGCTCAGAGCCTGGAGCCTGCTTCGGATTCTGTGACTCCCTCTCTCTCTGATCCTCCCCTGCTCACGCTGTCTCTCTCACTCTCTCAGAAATAAAAAAAAAAAAAAACATTAAAAAAGTAATTAAAAAAAATAAATAAATAAACATTAAAAAAAATAGTAGCACTTACCATGTGCCAGTGCCTGCTTCAAGCACACATTAATTTGCCTTATCCTCACAGTATCATGAGCAATGTACAACAATTGCTTCTACATAACAGATGAGAAAATTGAGGCACAGAGAAGCTAAATGACTTTTCCTGGATAACTCAACTAGTAAGTGGCAGAGCTGGGCTCAAATCCAGACCTTTAACTACAGAGTCTGCCCACTTAACTCCTAAAATTCAATTTTAGTGTGCAAATTCTTCAGTCTATTGAGGTACATTTAAAATTTGTAGAACATATCCAGTCATTGGTATATATTTTAAGACTACATATCTTTCTGGGGGCACCTGGGTGGCTGAGTCAGGTAAGTGTCCAACTTCTGTTCAGGGCATGATCTCACAGTTTGCGAGTTCAAGCCCCGCGTTGGACTCTGTGCTGACAGTTTTGAGCCTGTAGCCTGCTTCGGATTCTGTGTCTCTCTCTCTCCCTGCCCCTCCCCTGGTCACGCTCCCTCTCTCAAAATAAATTGGAAAAAAAAAAAAAAAAAGACTACTTATCTTTCCAAACTGGTGCTGCCAATGTGCTCTGTCTCTCCCTCTCCCTACCCTCACGCTAGTACAAAGATGATTCTTGTGCCCCAGCATGATCACTGTATTCTAGGGTTATTTCAGCCCAGAAAATTTCCAATAAATACTCAGCTAAGACCTCAGTGTGTCAGACATACTCTTAAAATACGCTTTTAAAAAATATACTCACAATATAAAGAAAGGGATGAAAGGCATGGACCTATGCTGAGCAGAGCTGTATTAAAAATTACACTGGGGCACCTGAGTGGCTCAGTTGGTTAAGCAGCAGACTCTTAGTTTCAGCTCAGGTCATGATCTTGCGGTTGGTGAGATGGAGCTCCACGTCAGGCTCCATGCTGACAGTGTGCAGAGGCTGCTTCTGAGTCTCTCTCCCTCTGTCTCTCTGCTCCTCCCCTGCTCGTGCTCACTCTCTCTCGAAATAAATAAACTTAAAAATTTTTTTTTTACATAAAGAAATTTTAAAAGTTATACAGACTTATTTCTTTAGTGAACTGAAGGAACCATCAATGTTTGGGAGATTCCTTCTATTTAAAAATTCACACATTTCAGTCTGTTTCTGATATGGGCATTTTGTTTTATTTGAAGTTTTCTGTGAATTCTTTCCTATTTACAACTAATCCACTATGCAAGGCCACCGCAGCCCGGCCCCTAATGGCTTCTGAGAGACCACTTGGCCTTGTCTCTTCTCTATACAGATCTCCACCGTTATCTCTTGAACTGACCTTAAAAACTACCAGAGCAAGTTTTGCACTTCTCTGTATTCTTTTAGCATCCATGCAATCTTCCAGGCTCCATATTTCTTGACTTTGGAAATATCACTGCCAAATAAAAAACTGAATTGACTTAAAGACAGAGATTAGAAAGAAAAAAATATATATATTTTTCAATTGTTTATTTCTGAGAGAGAGAGAGACAGCATGAGCAGGGGAAGGTCAGAGAGAGAGGGAGATACAGAATCGAAACAGGCTCCAGGCTCTGAGCTGGCTGTCAGCACAGAGCCCAATGCGGGGCTCGAACCCACGAACCGTGAGATCATAACCTAAGCTGAAGTCGGACTGAGCCACTCAGGTGCCCCAGAAAAATATATTCTTAAATGCATGAATATTAGGCACTATTTCATATCTCTATCAAGGACAAAACAGTTGTTCCTCAACTCCGAGAATCTGCATCCAAGTCAGCTACTATTGCCATACAGAGAGAGGCGACGTGAGCAGTCATCCAGGGGGCTATTAATTTATTAATGTTCAATTAGAGGGTGTTGAAAAAAACTGTGTTGGTTCTTAGAGCCAACACAGAATATTAAATAGAATACAAAGATATCTTCAAATCATTTTGACAAATTTGCAGATTGATTTTTCCAGAGATGAAATTAGCAGAATGACATTACTTGTCCGTTACTGGATCCTTGTCACTGTTTCCATTCACTGGACCCACATGAAGACTTCTCTAAGTAAAGCAAAATCTATTCATCCTTTTTCTAAACCTAGTGCCCTGTACACACAACTATGCAACACACATGGTATATGAAATAGAAATGCTTTGTTTTAGTAAACCAGTGACAGACTTCTGGCTTGAGAAATTTAATAAATTGGTGATTATGTCATTCATGAAATTTATAGAAATCTTCCTTGGTCCCATATGATCTTGGCAGATAGTTGGAGAATCCTAGTGGGCTTTAAAAAAAAATCATTGAAGGGCTCCTGGGTGGCTCAGTTGTCTGAACATCTGACTCTTGATTTCTGCTCAGGTCATGATTCCAAAGTCATCAGATCAAGCCCTGAATCAGGGTCCACACTGCTTAAGAGTCTCCATCTCTCCCTCTGCCCCTCCCCTCCATTTTCTCTCTCTCCCTAAAATAAAAATGGAAAGAAATCATTGAAATTGCAAATAGTAAAAATTAATTATGGGCTTTTTGGACATTTTTGGTGTTTCCAAACCACTTTATGAACCATAAAATAGTTTATAATTGATGCAGCAATTTGTAGTTTAATTATTTTCTTTTAGGAGGATTGCTTTTTTACTTTTCCAAAGATTTAAAACAATGTTTCTTTTAAAATAGCTACAAGTTCATCAAGCACTTTATCAGTTGGATTTGTGGCAATTAGAAAGAAATATGGACCCCACCTCTGTTTTCTTGGAGTTTACAATTTAATTTGGAGGACAGCTTACACTGGAATATACATAAAAACAAGTAACATTAAAAAGTTTTTAAGAGTAAGTGCTCAACATGTACCCCAATGTTCACAGCAGCACTCTCAACAACAGCCAAAACATGGAAAGAGCCTAAGTGTCCATCAACGGACGAATGGATCAAGAAGATGTGGTTTATCTATACCATGGAATACTACATGGCAATGAGAAACAATGAAATCTGGCCATGTGTAGCAACATGGATGGACCTTGAGGGTGTTATGCTGAGCGAAATAAGTCAGGCAGAGAAAGACAAATATCATATGTGTGCACATATAGGAGGATTAGGAGGAACTTAATGGAGGACCATGGGGGAGGAGGAGGGGGGAAATAGTGGGGGAAAGGGGGAGAGAGGCAAACTGAGGACTGATGGGTGTGGGGGGCAGGGGGTGATGGGCATCAGGGGGGCACTTGTGGGGATGAGCACTGGGTGTTATATGGAAACCAACTTGACAATAAACTATTTGTAAAAAATAAAAAGTAAGTGCTCGGTGGAGATATATTGAGCAGACGTTCAGAGCAGAGCTGCAAAGAGAATTATGGGTAGGCAGGTATATTAGTTTTCTGTTTCTCTATAACAAATTACCACAAACTTAGTGACTTTAAACAACACCCAGTTGTTAGCTCACAGATGTGTAACTCTGAAGTCCAGGTGGGAACATACTTCTATTCAGACCGTTTTCTACTTTGGGTCTCCCAAGGTGAAATTTGGTCAGATGAAGCTCATATAACGGAGCTCAGAGAAAAGGATGCCATGCACATTCATGGTGTGGGCACGATTAGTTCTCTGTGACCATACCTCTGAAGTTGTCAGAGGGGCCCTCACTATTCGCCAGCCTCCTCCATCTTCAAAGCCATCTTCATAGTAACAGTGCATCAACACCTGTTCGTACTTCAGTCCCTCTGATTTTCGTCTGCAGCGAGCTGCTTTCAGTGGGCTTGCCTGATTAGATTGCAGCCACCCAGGTTATCTCCCCTTTGCCATAGAAGGTGACACAATCATAGATCACAGTTTCCACACACACTCACAGGGGTGGATACCCAAAAGCAAGGGTTATTGGGAGCCACTCAGAATTGAGGGAACAGTTTGCACAGAAGGACCAGAATGCACCCTAAAGGAAGGATACATTCTAGATAAATAAATATACTAACAGGTTTAGTCCAGAGAGAAGAGCCATTTATTCATTCAATAGATATTTATATAATATATTGATATCTGATTATTGGGATTAAAATGATGAACAAAGGAGATGTGATTCCTGGTCTGATGAAGTTTACAGAAGAGAGTGACCACAGACGTATTTGCATGAGATGTGCTCTTGGACAATGAGCAGTCCAGTTTGGGGGGCAGAAACAATTCCTTTAAAAAGGGAGAGCATGGAGTCACGTGGTATATTTGTAAGCCAAGACGCAGATACGGACACTTGAAGGTTTTAGGACGAGGCATGGAATTTTGGGTAAGCAGCCCAGTGGCTTCTGAAAGGAAAAAATAGAGATACCTAACCTTTCTTCTAGAGACTGAAAGCTGCTAAAATCTGCCTGGGAAATCCCCCCATCCCAGTCCACTGTCAGGTCAGGGAAGATCAACAAAACTCTGAATTTTAAAACACTGTGAGGACAAGAGAGATGGCCCAACGGGTTGGTCGCCACACTGAGTTGTATGGTCAGGGAGAGAATGGTGGCTCTGTGCACGTGTGGTGGTGGCACCCAGATCACACCCCAGCCCAGCCTCCTGTTTGGGAAACAGACACCGTGGGATGAGGTGAGGTGAGTAGGCAGTGTGGGAGCCGGGCTAAACTTGGTGTGAAGCACACGTGACTGAGCTTAGTACTGAGGGAGAAAATGGCGAACCTCTGTGGCAAGGATGGAGGTCTGCGGAGATGGGTGGAGAGGGTCTCAGCCGGAACATCCGTCCCACTGCAGTATCTGCATGTAGAGAATGTCCTAAGATCGCCACGGTCCAGCAACTTGTTTTGGCAAATAATGACACTTCTCTAGCCTCAAAGGAATATAGGTTGTAGGCAAACACACTCAGCATTTGTTTCAGAGTTTCCCTGGAAATGGAATGAGGTGCTGAGCTAATAAGATGTCCCATTTAATGGATGTCCATGGTGAGTCAAGGGTTGTGAAAAGCAATTCCCTGCATGCTCTGCACGCCTTCCTTCTCCGAACCCGAAGATCCCACGACTCCCATATTGCAGATCAGGACACAGAGGCTCAGAGAGGTTAAGTAGCATGTCCCAGGTCTCACAGAGAAGAATTGGTAGCCAGGACTCTTCTGCAAAACCCATGGTCTTTTAACTTAAGCATCACTGCCACCTGAGACCATGTTTTAAAAAGGATGAAATGCACTTCAATGATTTCTAATTGTTCAGCTACCTAAACACTTATGAAACAGCATATGACTTGTGTTATTAGTTGCCTTAATGACAATGTTGGAGATGAATTTATTGATCAAAGCATAATATAAATAGTTTGGGCTGATAAGGACAATTCCAACTCTCAAGAAGTCACTAAAGAAATTCTGGGGCTTAGCCCATATTGTGTGTTGCGAACACCAGGGTCAAGCATTGGACTACTTAGGTAATCTGGGATTTAGCTCCGTTGGGGTCCCAGTATGCTGGCTTCTGACTTTCCCAGAATATTTGGGGATTTCTAGGACCTGAATGACAGCTATCCCATGGTGGTATGAGGACCAGAATGGGTCCAGGATAGAGGTCTTCTGAGAAGCTTTCCCAGCACTTTCAAAGGGAAAAAGGATTAGAGAGTGAAGATAAGCCAAGAGGTGAAGAGAGGGGCCAGGGAGGAGATGCTTTCTCAGTGTGCTTGGTAAGTGATGGTAAAATGGATTTACAGTTCCCTTCTAAGGGTCCAGATGGGATCATCCCCTTAAATGCAGATTCCACACCATATTTAACTCTGTCCCAAAGTCTCAGAGCAGTAGTCCGGATTTCACCCTTCTTGATTGATCTCTGAGTCAAAGTAATAGAGAATTGGACCTGGAAGTAGCTGGAATTTCCGTCTTGATTTTGCAGCTAATTCTATGCGTTTGGAAAACATACTAAGTTTCTCTATCATTCATTTTCCTCATCTGTAAAACACTCTGCTAACACAGAGCTATAAAAATGTAATGTAAGGTGAAATCAATTATCCAGATAATCTTGGGCTGAAATACTGTCCCCTGGGATGTCAAGAAAATTAGGGCAAATGTCTTGGAGACAGTTTCTGAGACTCTTCTAGATAATTACATAAATTCACCTCCATATCTTACATGTTTTTATATAGTCAATATACAGTGACATTTTTGTTGATGGAAATAAGAAATGTGACACCCAACAGACCCATCCCTGAGTATTTGAGGAGCCTGTGATGACACTAAGAATGGAGGCCAAATAACATAGTCTAAGTATGTAAAAGTCATAAATCAAGGCAACAAACTGAGATAAAATATGTTCTATCCTCCTGTCCTGACAAATATACCTTCTTAACAATCTAGAAGGATGGGTTTGAATTTAGAAACTGTGCAATGTGGATTCCCAACCCACACCCATTCCTTTCCCACCTCTGCCTCCTTCCTGTATTGCCAAGCCCTTGTAGGTCCCAGCATGCACACTCCACCCCACACACCAAAGCTCTGGCCAAAGCCCCTGCAAACAGCTGCCCTTGGCTACCATGTGGGCCTAAGTGTACACATACCCACAGCACATTTGGACCTTGGGAAGGTGTACCCAAACTCAGGTTGATTGGGCAGGGAACTTATGGGACATGGGCACTCAGAAGATGGTCCAGAGAGGGCCAGTGAGAGCAATGGGTGGTCATGTGCCCTTAGATTCTTTATCCCACGTGGAGGGCACAGTCAAGGGATGACCAATGTACAGCCCTTGAAAGCCAGGCCAAGGCAGGGACCTCAGGTGCCCTATGTCTGCAAGGCTTTGTGACAGACCTGACACATCCATCCTGAAGACCTACCTCTAAGTACCTCTTTCTCCTGTGGACATGGTGGGAACTCCCGGCCACACTCTCTAAAGCCCCACTGCACTCCAGAGGAACATCATCTGAGAAACTGATGACGCTTGAGGGTGCTTGTGCCCTACACGCCTCTCTCCATCTTTTCTGCTCAAGCGTAGCAGGGGCAGTGTTCCCTAAGCTCCCCTTCCCTTGCTTCAGGAAGTCTCTTCCACCACCATTACCTACTCGTGTCTTTTAATGGAGTCTGGGGACATTTTCTGAATTTTGTTTTAAAATTTAAAGCAGTATCTTTATATGCCTGAGAAAGGACTAGAAGGATATAGGATATATGTTAACAATGGATATTTATGGGTGGTAAATTACAGGTACAAAGCAATTTTTAAATTTTTTAAAATAGTTTTTATTTTCACTTTAAATTTAAATTTATATTTTCTTTTTTAAAAAAATTTTTAATATTTTATTTCTCAGAGAGAGGGAGAGAGACAGCGTGAGCAGGGGAGGGTCAGAGAGAGAGGGAGATACAGAATCTGAAACAGTCTTCAGGCTCTGAGCTGTCAGCACAGAGCCCAACATGGCAGTTGAACCCAGAAACCATGAGATTAGGACCTGAGCCGAAGTCGGATGCTTAACTGACCGAGCCACTCAGGCACCCCTAAATTTATCTATATTTTCAAGCATGAATGTATTAATTTTAAGAGAAAGAAACATGAGGGGCACCTGGGAGGGTCAGTCAGTTAAGCATCTGACTTTTTTTTTCTTTTCAGCTTAGGTTATGATCACATGGTTGTGAGAGTTGGGCTCCATGTTGCCATGGAGCCTGCTTAAGATTCTCTATCTCCCTCTCTCAGTAAAAGAGAGAGAGAGAGAGAGAAACATGAGTTATATGATTCCTTCTAGAGATGATTTAGGCATGTAGGAATACATGACACACAATGGTGTGATATGATACATAAACCTCTGCTTTTGTGACTTAATTTTTTTGATACTTGTAGACACAGTCCTACCATATTTTCTTTTCGTTGTGCATCAGAGTTCCATGATATAAAATGACCACAATTAAGGCAGCCATTCTTCTATTGATGGATATTTCTATGGTGACCAGCTTTTTACTTTTCAAAGGCAATGCCACGATAAACATCCTCATGTATGTTTCTGCAAGTATTCCCTTGGGCTGAGCCTCTAGCAGTGGAAATAATGGATCAAAGATAATGTACCAACTTACTGATATTAACAAATTGTCCTTCAAAAAGGTAGCACCTATTTTCATTTCCACTAAGAGCATATGAAAATTCTGACAAGTGCTTGCCAACATTGCATTTTATAAATGCTCATCATTTTTGCAAGTCTGATAAGTGAAGAAAATAATGGTGTCTCCTTGATTTGATTTTCAGATCCTTTTGAGTACGGTGGAATGTGCATGTTAGGTATTAATGTTTCTTAATAATTTAAAAGTAAGACTCTGCCCAGCACTGAGCTTAGGGTTACTGCTACTCAGAGCAGAAAATATGAGGAAGGAATCATGTCTTCCTTCTCTGAATCCATATTCCATGCCCAAGCACTCGCTTTATTTGGTGATTATGTCTTGTAAGGTTTATGTACTTCTACAACATGACTGTGAGCCCCTGGGTAAAATCAACTTCACATGCCTTAAGCTAATGTGTAGTAAAATGTAACAGAAACAGACCTGGGTGTAACCTCACCAGGCAAGACTCACTTGCTTACAATAAAAGCTAAACTCTTTTCTGAGAGCTAAAAGCCTCTCCTGATCTGGCCCTTACTAATCCCGCCTCTCCTCTCTCCTCCGGTCCCTCCAACCCACCAACTACTTTGCTGTCCCAAAGCCTTCACAGTTACTATTTTCCCTCTGCCCGGAACACACCTCCCTAGTGTCACATGCTCGGCACACTCTCGTCTCTCATGCTCCAATCCATTCCCCCTTTTAACTCTGCACCTTCCCTCAGTTACTCTAACACACCACCCTGTTTCTTTCATTTAATATGGTCATGCTCAGACTCAATGATGTGCTGGAATGAATCATGGGACTCAAGGAGTTTTAGTTTGTTATTTTTTTAAATTTTATTTTAGAGAAAGAGAGTGTGTGTGAGTGGGGGAGAGGGGCAGAAAGAGAAGAGGGAGGGAGAGAGAGAAAGAGAGAGAGAGAGAATCTCAAGCAGGATCCGCACTAGGCTCCATCCCGTGATCCTGGGATCACGACCTGAGCCAAAATCAAGAGTCAGATGTACAACTGACTAAGCCACCCAGGCGCCCTTCAAGGAGTTGTTTTATGCATGGTTGTAGTCTTTACAGTGAAAGGATACAGATCAATATCAGCAAAGGGAGATAGCTGATGGGCAAAGTCAAGGAGAACCTAGGTGCATGCTTTCAGGTGCATCTCCCGATGGAAACCCACGGACATGCCCTTAACACCCCAGGCAACAATGCGTGCCAACAAGTGTGAGTATAGCAAACCAGGGAAGTGCACCAAGCCCTCACGTCCAGGATTTTTGTTACAGACCAGTTTCGCAGGTGTGTATTACCCATGTGACTGATCTTATGATTCAGTTTCCAGCCCCACCGCGCTCAAACTGACATAGCACAAACCAAGCAAAAACACTCTTATTAGGCGGGATATTTCAAGGGCTCAGCGTTTTCACCTAGGAGCTGGTCAAGGGTCAGTCTTCCTGAAGACAGGCCTTTTTTGGAATGTGCAGGGTTTGAACAACCTGGGCCTGCTGAGATGAGCACAGTCTGAAGTGTCTTATTTTTTCGTTCATTCCTTGTGGATTATTTCCCTCTTTAGAAGATATTTCCATGAAGTCAGAAAGAGCTTGTCTGTATCGCCAATGCTACACACCCCGAAATTAGCCCAGCACCAGGCACTCAGTAGAAATGTGAAGGAATCAATGAATGAGTAAGTGAAGTATTTGAACAAGTATTTACAATACGTTCCTCTTACCCCTGTTTCTTACGGGGATTTTGTCACTCTTGTACACCTTGAGAGCTTGGAAGAAATTTATAAAACAGAACATTTTCACAGAGGAAAAACAATCCTCTACAGTTCAGTCTTTATTAGCATAAAATTCCAGGCATACCTTGAAGTAATTTTTAAATTTCATAATTATTTGACTTGGCATGAGAGTTCTATCTAAATATGTCAGAGGCTTGAAAAATAACTCTGGCTTTGTAATGAATCTCACTTTATTGCAGACCCTGCCTACTCTCAAATGATAGTAATAATTCTACTATAATGTTTTCTGAAACATTTATGAATTCCTTTAACTTCCATTTTAGTGGCATCATAATCTTTTGAACTTCCTGAAGCAGAAATATCTTTTTTTATCTAATGTCGTAATTTTTTTGCAGTGCATTCCAGTGGAGTAAAAAAAATCCTTCAATAAATGAAAGTTTTCTATACAGAACATTTCTGCCTTTCTGAGGGGCGGGGAGAGTGTTTTACGATTACATTACCTGATGCTTAGCTCTTGCCATCTGCTTTGCCCGCAAATTATAAATGACGGGAGAATACCTCACAAACATGCAAGAGATAAAAATGATTGAAGATCCCTGTATCTGTTTCTTTCATTAAAAAAATGCTGTGAAGAAGACATTATTTTTCGTGATTATTTATGATTCAGGCACAAATTAGAAAGTGCACTGGTCATACACGGCAGACCAGTTGATTTCCTGGACTGAAGATTTCTTCATGCTCACGGGACACTGGAGAATGACTGCCTTTATACGCCTGTAGCGTCTTCGGCATTAAGGTACAACAGGAAGTGAATTACCGGAAGTGAATTACGGGAAGTGAAATTACCGAAGGACTGATGCTTATGGCAGGATTGATGACGCAGATAAACAGTTCTGACCCCATTCGCTTTGTGGGAATCTCTGTTTTGAGATGAAACCACCACCACCAACAACAACAAAAGTAGAGCCGGAAGTGAGAATGTATCTAAGAAGATTTGCATAATCAGAATAATAATAAATCCTGCTGTAGGGAAAATAAATCCTACTGCGACAATGAATTTAAGCCCTAACTAAAGCCAAGTTTCATGAGAGTCACTCTATTCTTGTTTAAGCAAATACAGGTCCCTTGATTTTGGAAAAATCGTTGCTGGACCCTTCAAATAAGGGTCGAAGAGACTTCTGCTAACCCTATACTTTGGTAATAATAGGAATCGCCTTAGGGCTTATGAAAATCACAACTTTCTAGGCTTCATGCCTATAGAGTATATTTCTGAAGTAAGGGGGGCGGGGGGAGGGGTCAGAATTTGTCTTATAATCAGTAAGCTGGGCCAGCAGGAAACGTCCTGGACAAACTGGGCCATATGGTCATTAACATCAGGCCTAGGTGTATATTTACCAAGAGCTTCCCGTGATTCATGTGAAGAGGGAATGGGAATCCTCCTGAGAGAAGAAGTCACCTTCTATCCCTCAGGACCTACAGCACTTCTGGGAAGAGCTTCTGCCTGGAGGGAACCATCTGCCATGAAACAAGGAAGGGCCTTTCAGATAGAGCCACCAAATATCCCAGCTTGCCCGGGCCTGAAAGAATTCCCAGGACACAGGACTTTTAGTGCTAAAACCAAGTCCTGGGCAAACGGGGATGTGTTGGTCACCCTATCACAAGGAACCAGGCAAAGTAGCAAAGTAATTTTTCCAGAGCCTAGGATTGAGAATGGAAAACTCACAGGAGCAGAGTAGCATTTCCAGCCAAAGCGAGAAAGGTACATCAGAATTTTTGCCTTTCTGAGTGTTTGTATTCATTTCCTAGGGCTATCATAACAAAGTACCTTAAAAGCAGAGCTTAAAATAACAAAAAGCCTCCCAGGGTTCTGGAAGTTGAAAGCCTGAAATCAAGGTGTTGGTGGGGCCATCCGAAGGCTCCAGAAAAAAAATTCTTCTCAGCCTTTTCCCAGCTTCTGGCGGCCAAGAAAAGTCTGGGATTGCAGATAGCCACCAGAAGCTAGGAACTCTGCACCCATTGTCACATGACCATCTTCCTTGTCAGGTGTGTGTGTGTATGCGTGTGCGTCTCCAAATCTCCCTCTCTTTTCTCTTATAAAGACTCCAGTCATTGGATTTAGGGCCCTCTAGAATCCAGTATGACCTCATCTTAACTGCAAAGACCCTATTTTTACATAAGGGCTCATTTTGGTGTCCAGTGAATATAGACGGTGGGGTAAGAGGTGGGGAAACTAGTGAACTCAGTCTAGCATATAAGCGGTGTTAATGGAAAAAAGAACTAATTATTTTCAGAGACGGTTCCTGCAGTCCATTTTGTTGGGAGTCTCCTCTACCTGGTGGACCTACTCAAGAAGATTTACTTGCCTACCCAGAGGTCCACGCTTAGCATTTCCCATTCTAAGCTCAAAACCCTGAAAAGACCAACATCACTCGCGACACACAAAGATGGAGGCAACCTGGCAGACGTATCGCCATCTGAAATGCTGAATTGTTTCTTGGCAACGCTCTGCCTTTACAGAGTTTAGCTCTTAGGTCCTCAAGCATGAACTGGGAAGTGTATACTGAACAAGAAGGCCACTGAGTTTTTCATAGATTGTTTCGGAGTTCGAGAGGGAGAAAATAGAACGGAACTAACATGTAGTAAGCATTCAACTCTACTAAGGACTTCTCATATATTATTTCACTTGTCCTCACAGTAACTGTGTAATATGCATTATTAGATTGCTCTTCTTTCCTCAAGGTTGTTTTAAGACAAGAGGGGCCTCAGTTCTTATGGACCCATTTATTCCCCAGACTTCCTCAGAGGTCAGCAGGGATTGGTTACTATTTGTTCCGAAGCTTAGAGAAGCCAAGCTTAGTAAAACACTGAACTTAAGGTAGCTGATGGACTTGTTCCCTTAATAATAACAAAGCTGTCTTCCATTCATTATTTAAAACACTATACTCTTACTGCATGCCTCAGTGAATCTGTTAGTGTTGGGCCATCAGTCATCTGTGAACAAGACTGTCCCCGGAGAGGTAGAGACTAAGGAGGGGAGAGGTCACTGGAGAAAGAATTGGGGAGGAAAGCAGGGTAACACCTGTACAAGCTTAAGGCATCATGCGTGCGGCAGCCCTGTGCGCATGCGCCTGAGGAAAGGGCCACGGCGCAACTCGGGAATAAAAGCTGCCCAACTGTTGTTAAACTCTTTTTCCCGTCGCTCCAGATGCGGTGGCGGCTCTCAGCCAACACGGACCGCAGAAGCCGGGATTTCTGGCCTGGATCCCAGTGGCCATCGCCATCGCCATCGCCATCGCCATCCTCAGTAGTTTCTGAGTGATCTCGACAGCACGGTGTCTTTGCAGAATGGTGCACTTGGCAAAGCTTACCGACTGAAGTAGGTGTATACTTTCTTTTCAACTTTCAAACGGTTTACATTTTATCCAAGATTTCACAAAGATACTTTCTTTAATGTGTGGAATGAAAATGGTCACTAAGTCACAGTCGATTTAACTTGCTATAAGGATATCTAATAGTTCATTTTGACATTTCCTTATGTGACAAGAAAAATAGATCAAGTTTGAGGAATTTGTAATCTTTTATTTATTTTTTCTGTATATGAACCCAGTCGTAGCTTTCAGGATTTAGAGTACGGTTGTTTAAATTGAAGTTAAGAGAGTTTCAAATGTATCTGAGAAATAGACATATAATTTCCTAAGGACTTTTCTGTTTTCTTATTTGTGGCAATACATTTTCCCCAAAAATCTTTTTTGAAGGAAGGACAACACACAAAGGTAAATTTTATAAACTTCAGATCCTATCATACAGTATATTAAATGTTTAGAAAAATGACAAGGTAAGACCATTGGTTCAAACAGTCAAGATTTCTAGGTTCTCAATCTTTCTTGTCACTAGCCGTGTAAACTGAAACTTCTGTAACATCTTTGTGCCTTAGAAATCTTTTCTGTAAAATAAATGTATTCAGTGAAGCTAGTCATTTTCAAAGTGTGCCTCCTAGCCCCCACTCCCCAGATGAGCTTTCATTCTGACTTCTCATTCATTCTCACTAGGAGTTGCAAGAGATTAATAAACAACCCTATCTTCATCCCTTGTTGGGTTTGTAAACAACCGAGTGACCGGTGCAGGAATCAGACAGTCGAAGGGGAAAAGCAGGTGTTGGTTACTGATGGGAGCTCCACCAGTGAGTCGTTCACATGTGCTACGGCAGAGGACATCACCTAAGTCAGTGGCCACTGGGCCCCCTTAGGCCTCATTAGATGGAGGGACAGAGAATGCATGTGTCCTGCAGAAGGGCTAGATCCAAAAGGAACAGAAGCTCATGAGAGGCTGAGCCAAAATACTCCGTCCCTTTTTCTAAGTGTACTAAGAGCCACTTAGAGTCTCTTAGATCATCCTCTTGCCACGGGATGGGGTTGGGGGTGGGGTGGGGAAGAAGTAGAGAGAAGCAAGGCAGTTTCCACCCATATTTGTCCCTCCTGGGAGATTGTAGTAATGATTATATTGTATTGTAAATATATGAAAAATGAGTAAATTTTACAGGTTAACTGGGTAAATCACATAGCATATGAATTGAATCTAAGTAAAGCTATTATTAAAAAATAAATTTTAGGGGTGCCTGGGTGGCTTAGTCGGTTAAGTGTCCGACTTTGGTTCAGGTCATGATCTCACGGTTTGTGAGTTCCAGCCTCGCATCAGGCTCTGTGCTGATGACAGCTGGGAGCCTGGAATCTTTTCTGGATTCTGTGTCTCCCTCTCTCTCTCTGCCCCTCCCCTGCTCACACTCTGTCTCTCTTTCTCTCCCTCAGAATAAATAAACATTAAAAAATTTTTTTTTAAATAAATTTTATAAAGTCTATGCTCAAATTATACTAATTGTTTTTTTTTAATGTTTTATTTATTTCTAGGAGAGAGAGAGAGAGAGAGAGAGAGAGACAGCGTGAGCAGGGGAGAGTCAGAGGGAGACGGAGTCACAGACTGAAACAGGCCTCAGGCTCTGAGCTGGCAGTCAGCACAGAGCCCGACGCGGGGCTTGAACCCACGAACCTCGAGATCATGACCTAAGCGAAAGTCGGACGTTTAACCGACTAAGCCACCCACGCGCCCCTATACTAATTGTTTTAAGTGAAATTAATTGAAACACACAAGTTACAAAAATTTTCTCAAGAAGAAATATCTGAAGAGCCCCATATTTATTAAAAAATTATAGTTGCAAACCCTTCTACAGACAAAAGACCAGGCTCAGATGAATTTAATAGTGAATTCAACTAAGCATTGAGGAAAAAATAATATCAAGTTTTCATAAACTTCTTTAGAAAGGAGAGGAGGAAGGGATACTTTCCATCTCATTTTGTGAGGCCAGCAATGCCATGATACAAATCCAGCAAAGACCTTACAAGAAGAGAAAGTGACAGACCAATATCTCTTAAATATATATAGACACAAAAATTATTTACAGATCAAATTGAACAATACATAAAAGGGATATTACATCACAACCAAGTGAGGTTTATCCCAAGAATGAAAATTGAGTTCACATTTGCATCAATCAATGTAATTCTGTGTATTAAAAGCTAAGAAGAAAAAGTATATAATTATTTCAATAAATATCAATAAAGCATTGGGAAAGAATTGAATGCTCATTATGATAAAAACTTTCAAAAATATCAGGAACAAGGGTGCTTGGTCAGCTGAGTGGATGGAGCATGCGACTCTTAATCTCAGGGACAGGAGTTCAAGCCCCATGTTGGACGTAGAGTTTATTTAAAAAATTAATTAAACTAAATTTAAAAGTATATATTAGGAACAGAAGAGAACTTCCTCAACCTAGTAAAGGTCATCTACAAAAAACCTTCAACTAATATCACGCTTAATAGTGAAAGATTGAATGTGTTACCTCTAAGATGAAGAAAAAGGCAAGATGTCAGTTCTTACTGTTTTATGTGCTCAGTTTTGAACTTCTAGCTTAAACACCTTTTCAAAGGTTTGTTCGTCATTTATGTTTCTTCTCATATGACGTATTTCTCCTTTCCTGTCCAATTTTCTCTGGTGTGACTCCTTTTCTTATCTATGTAATACCCCATTATTAGAGATATTAAACCTTTGTTGTACATATTGCAAATGTTTTTTTCTCAATTTGTCATACATTTTTGGTCATTTGTCTTTATATTTATTATTTTCTATAGAAATAAACATTTTGATGAAGTCTAAGTGTTATAAATTCTTGCCTAAACTTTAAAATTTGAAAATGAACCCATAGACATCACAAAAGATTTCATTGTAGTTAACAGTCAATAGGAATCTTTATCCCAGGAATCCATATTTTTAAAGCTTATTATTTATTTTGAGAAAGTGAGAGTGGGGGGTGGTAACAGAGAGAGAGTGAAAAAGAGAGTATCCAAGCAGGCTCTGTGCTATGTGCTGTCAGCACAGAGCCTGGTGCAGGGCTCGATCTCACAAAACATGAGACTCTGACCTGAGCCGAAACCAGAGTCGGACATTTAGCCAATTAAGCCATCCAGGCACCCCAGAAATCCATATTTTTAAAATCTTCTCTGCATAGATAGGAAAAAAAGAGCTCACCTACATGAAGATATGTCTAACATAGTACACAAGAAGGTGAAGAAGTTGAGTTTTCATGAGAAATGTCAACTTTGTCTTTTTTTCACATGGTATTTAATACGTATGGGTAAACTTCCAACAAACAAATTAGAAGTCTCCCATTCTTCTGGATCAGATACTTACCAAAGTCCTCAGCATCCAATTCTGAACTACACCTATCAGATGTGATATTTGAGAGAAGTGGTATGTATCCCTCAGTAGAGGTGGTGACGACATGGGTGAAAAAGGTGAAGGAGATTAAGAGGTACAAATGTCCACATATAATTCAAGTCACAGAGTTGAAAAGTACAGAATAGAGAATACAGTGAATAATAGTGTAGTAAGTTTGTATGGTGACAGATATTTTTTTTAAAGAATGAATGTTTAAAAACTACTATAAGTTCAAACATCTTCTGATGTTTGTAATTACTTCTGATGTAAGTAATACTTACAAATAAATGACTGCTACAATGTGCCCACAGATCCTCCCCAGTCACTAATATCCTCTTCTCTAGGGACCTTCCACCATCATTGACACCCTCATCCATGGAGTCTTTCCCTACCATTCTCTCCCTGGTGGGGAGACCACCAGGAATTCCTTTTTGAGGGCCTCTCTAGCCAATGGCACCTCTACCCATTCCTCCTTATAGACAAAACCATCAGGGCTCGAGGGGTCTCAGGACTCAAGAGTCTTAGGGCTTAGGATTAAGAGTATAAAGTGGTAGTCAGGTCTCTCTTTCTGGGAATACTAGGAACTACACTTAGGAAAATTTCATCCTCATGATGAAGCAAATAAGATTTTGTGAGTTTGAGAATGTTGCTACTATTTATAACATTTCTGAGCATAGACCTAACAAAATGTTTTTTGGGTTATAAGCCATTCGTAAATTGGGATTACCTGTAGAGTGAACATTCATAGTTATAATAATCTGATTTTTGTTTTCATTTGATAAAGTATTAAATCTAAGGTATATTTTATCTTTAATATGAAAACCCCGTCCGATTGTAAAGATGAAAAGGAAATTTTTCCTTTCTGGTCATGCCTGCAGCGAACTCAAGGGACATCCCAGCCACAATGGTAAGCAGAATTTCTTTCCCCTTCAAACACATTGCTTGTTCATTCCTTTATTTGTGTGGTAAAGCCATAAGCTTCGGAGGGACATGACCTGTGCTTGTAAAACAATATCTGTAATATTCCCCCGAAAGCAAAGAAAAAGAAATAACTGAGACACAGAAGAGAAATATTCAGCCTTCCTCACTTCTGAGTTTCCTCAAAAATCTCTTCAAGGTTTGACGAAACAGAACATTTTTGCAGCATAAATTTCTAAGTGTGACAGAGGCAGATCAGAGCATTGCTCCAAAGAACATCCCTGCAGAATGTTAGTGCCCAACACGCAATTGTCATTTCCATCTACTTCTAGGACCTGACGTGTCCTCTTTAAACAGGGGGCCCAGAATTAGGGCTCTTCCCTTTCAGAACTTGTTCTACCTGCCAGCCAGTCAGCTCAGCCAGCCACTCAGAGTACATACCCCATGCCACCATTGGTCAGGGATTCCTGGAGTCTAAACCGAGCCCAGCAGAGTGGTAATCGGGAGTAGAGAGTAGCACGTTGCTGGGCAAGTTCCTCCAGGTCAGGTGTGTCTGGCCGATTGTAATTCTCTTCCCTATCCCCCCTGCTCCACCCCCAGGTCAGAACCTTTGGAGATTAGAGAGGTGAAGTCCATTTGGCTTGTTTTTGTTAAATTGTTTTTTTTTTAATGTTTTTATTTATTTCTGAGAGGGAGAGACAGCGTGAGCAGGGGAGGGTCAGAGAGAGAGGGAGTCACAGACTGAAACAGGCTCCAGGCTCTGAGCTGGCAGTCAGCACAGAGCCCGACGCGGGGCTCGAACCCACGAACCGCGAGATCATGACCCAAGCGAAAGTCGGACGCTCAACCGACTAAGCCACCCAGGCGCCCCAATTGTTAAATTGTTTTTAATTTTAATTCCAGTATAGTTAATATAGAGTGTTAAATTACTTTCAGGTGTACAATATAGTGATTAAGCGATTTTTATACATTACTTAGTGCTCATCATGACAAGTATATTCTTAATTCCCATCACCTATTTCACCCATTCTCCCTACCAACCTCCCCTCTGGTAATCATCAATTTGTTCTCTATAGTTAAGAGTCTGTTTCTTGGTTTGTTGCTCTCTTGTTTCTTTGCTCATTTGTTTTGTTTCTTAAATTCCACATATGAGTGAAATCATATAGTATTAGTCTTTCTCTGACTGACTTATTTAACCTAGCATCATATTGTCTAGCTTTATTCATGTTGTTGCAAATGGCAAGGCTTCATTCTTTTTTACGGATGAATAATATTTTTTTAATATTTATTTATTTTTGAAAGAGAGACAGACAGAGTGCCAGTGGGGGAAGGGCAGAGAGAGCAGGAGACCCAGAATCGGAAGCAGGCTCCAGGCTCTGAGCTGTCAGCACAGAGCCCGACATGGGGCTTGAATTCACGGATCTCAAGATCATGATCTGAACTCAAGTCGGATGCTTAACTGACTGAGCCACCCAGGTGCCCCATGGCTGCATAATATTTCATGGTATACATACATACCACATCTTCTATATTCATTCATCTACCAGTGGACATTTGGGCTACATCCATAATTTGGCTATGGTAAATAATGCTGCAATAAACAGAGGGGTGCATTTATCCCTTTGAATTCGTGTTTTTGTATTTCTCAGCTATTCCCAGGAATACCGTATTCCCAATAGTTGATTTCTGGATCATAGGGTAGTTCATTTTTCACTATTTGAGGAATGTCCGTACTGTTTTTCAGAGTGGCTACACCAACATTTCCTTTTTCTCCATATTCCACGCCAACGCTTGTTGTTTCTTGGGTTTTTTATTAGTCATTCTGACTGGTGTCAAGTGATATCTCATTGTAGTTTTGATTTGCATTTTCCTGATGATAAGTAATGTTAAACATTTTTCTTGTGTGTCTGTTGGCCATCTGTATATCTTCTTTGGAGAAATGTCTGTTTGTGTCTTCTGCCCATTTTTTAATTGGATTATTTGTATTTTTGGTGTTGAGTTTTATCAGTTCTTTATACATTTTGGATACTAACCCTTTATCAGGTGTGTCATTTGCAAATATCTTCTCCTATTCAACAAGTTGCCTTCTAGTTTTGTTGATTGTTTTCTTCACTATGCAGAAGTTTTTATTTTGTTGCAGTCCCAATAGTTCACTTTAGCTTTTATTTCCCTTGCCTCAGGACACCTATTTAGGAAAATATTGCTACAGCTAATGTCAGAGAAATGAATGCCTGTGCTCTCGTCTAGGATTTTTATGTTCTCAGTTCTCACATTTAGACCTTTAATCCATTTTGAGTTTATTTTTATGTGTGGTGTAGGAAAGTGGTCCAGTTTTGTTATTTTGCATATGTCCAGTTAAATCCATCTGGTGCAGTGTTTCATTCAAATCCATTGCTTCTTTATTCATTTTCTGTTTAGATAGTCTGTCCATTAAGGTAGGTAGGGTGTTAACGTACCCACAATTATTGTATTACCATTGATTATTTCCTCTATGTTTGTTAACTGTCTTATGTATTTGGGTGATTCTATGTTGGATGCATAAATATTTATAATTGTTACATCTTCTTGTGGGATTGTCCTCTTTACTATTATATAATGTTCTTCTTTGTCTCTTGTCATAGTCTTTGTTTTAAACTCTATTTCGTTTGATATGAATATTACTACTCCAGCTTTCTTTTGACAACCACTTGGTTGATAAATGTTCCTCCATCCCCTCACTTTCAAGTTGCAGATTTCTTTATGTATGAAAGGAATCTCTTGTAGGCAATTTATAGATGGGTCTTGATTGTGTGTGTGTGTGTGTGTGTGTGTGTGTGTGTGTGTGTGTGTGTGAGAATGTGTTTTTTTAACCACTCTGTCTTCCTATGTCTTTTGATTGGAGGATTTAGTCCATTTACATTAAAAGTAATTATTGACGGATATGTACTTGTTGCCATTTTGTTACTTGTTTTTTGGTGTTTTTTGTAGTTTTTCTCTGATCCTTTCTTTTCTTACTCTCTTTCATGGTTTGTTGGCTTTCTTTAGTGATATACTTGGATTCTTTATTCTTTGCATATCTATTACTGGTTTTTAAATTGTGGTTACCATTAGGTCTGTTATATAGACATCTTCTGCACATAGCAGTCTATATGAAGTGATGGTTACCATTAGGTCTGTTATATAGACATCTTCTGCACATAGCAGTCTATATGAAGTGATGGTTACCATTAGGTCTGTTATATAGACATCTTCTGCACATAGCAGTCTATATGAAGTGATGGTTACCATTAGGTCTGTTATATAGACATCTTCTGCACATAGCAGTCTATATGAAGTGATGGTCGCTTAAGTTTGAACCTATTCCTTACTCCTCTCCCCTCCACATTTTAAGGATATGATGTAATATTTAAATCCTTTTGTTTTGTGAATCCCTTGTCTGATTTTTAGATATATGCTTATTTTTACTGCTTTTGTGTTTCCTACTTTTCATACACCTACTTATGCTCTTTTCTTTCTACTCAAAGAGTCCCCTTTACTATTTCTTGTAGGACCAATTTAATGGCCATGAACTTTTTTAGTTTTTGTTTGTCTCAGAAACACCTTCTCTCTACTTCTATTCTGAATGATAGCCTTGCTGGAAAGAGTATTCTTCGCTACAGATTTTTCCCTTTTAGCACTTTGAATATTTCATGGCACTCCTTTCTGGCCTGCAGAGTTTCTATTGAAAAATCCACTGATAGCCTTATAGGGTTTCCCTTGTATATAACTGTCTTCTTTTCTCTACTGCTTTAAAATTCTTTTCTTTATTGTGACTTTTTACCACTTTAATTACTATGTATCTTGGTGTGGACCTCTTTGGGTTGATTTTGTTGGGGAATCTCTGTACCTCTTAGAACTGCATATCTGTTTCCTTCCCCAGATTAGGGAAGTTCTCAGCTATTATTTCTTCAAATAAATTTTCTGCCCCCTTTTCTCTCTGTTCTTCTTCTGGGAGCCTTATAATGCAAATATTATCGTGCTTGATGGAGTCATTGAGTTCCCTAAGTCTCTTCTCATTTTGCATAATTTGTTTCTTCTCATTTGCTCAGCTTCATTACTTTCCGTTACTCTGTATTCCTGGTTGCTAAGTCATTCCTCTGCTTTGTCTAGCCAGCTCTTTACTCCATGAAGTGTATTTCTAATCTCAATTATAATGTTCTTCATCCCCGAATGGTTCTTTTTTATCTCTGAGTTAAGAGACTTACTGATGTCCTCCACTCCTTTCTCAAGTCTAGTGAGTACCTTTATAATCATTACTTTAAATTCTCTACCAGGCATATTACTTAACATCCATTTTGCTTAGGTCTCTTGCTGTGGCTTTGTACTGTTCTTTTATTTGGGCCATATTCCTCTGTCTTCTTGTTTTGCCTCTCTGTGTCTATTTCTGTGTTTTAATAAAGTTAGCTATGTATCTTGCTCTTGAAAGTAGTGGGTGTAGCACATCCTCTTAACAAGGTGTTTCTGATCCTCTTCACAGGGGACACACAGCCATTGTGGAGGCTAAGGTGGCCAGGGACACTCTGCCAGGGACGTGCATATGGACAGAGGATGTGGTTTTAATACGGTGTTCGTGTCCTCCACAGGAGGTTGGGAGATGCAGTGTTGGCAAGGTTTGCACCAGTTTTCTGGGGGAGGGGACCCACAGCCCCAGAAGCGAGGAATGCCCAGCTGGAGAGGGCAGGGCATGATGCAAGCAAGTTAAACAGTGAATGCCAGTGCAGGGCTGGTTCCTGCAAGTGACTGTGTGATTATGCTGGAGGTCAGGGAGGGAAATGGCACCTGCCAGCTACTTTGTTCCTGGAGAAGTCCTTCGGTGATCTCTGAGATTAGTAATCATCTCTCCCTCCCAAATGCTCCAGGTGTTTGTGAGACTGCTGGTTCTCAGCCGTGTCTCTGAGGGCTGTTTGTTGCACTGTCTCTTTAAGGGCAGCGACTCAGCTTCCTATCATCCTCTGGGCTATCCCAGAGCCAAGCCTGCTGATCTTTAAAGTTCCAGTCTTTAAGTCCGACTGGTTATAAGAGCTCAGGAAATTGGGCCCCTTTGATTTCCAAAGCCAAATGCTGTGGGGATTTGTCTTCCCTGTGCAGCATCCCAGTGTGAGAGTCTTTCTCACCCTTCTCCACACCTGCGGCTCCCTCCCTCCAGTGGCCAGGCCCACAGGGTTTAGCTTCCCACCACACCTCTGTCCTTCCTACCCTCTCCAGTGTAGCCTCTTCTCTACATTTAGTTGTAGAGTTTGTTCTGCCAGTCCTCAGACCATTTTTCTGGGCTATTATGCACCGATGTGAGTGTTATGTAGTTGCATCTGTGGGGTGACATGAGATTCGGGTCCTCCTACCCCACCCTCTTCCCTGGAAGTTCATTTTGTTTGGTGCTTGTATCCACTCCTTAGCTCCAGGGAATATTGCTTTTCTTCCAACTACTAAATTATTGATTCAGTGAGTCTCTCAGAGTTTGCTAACCAAATGCAGTCTTTTAGCTAAAAGTATATATACTTCCAAAAAATTATGGTATGGTTTGTTCCCATAGTAAATGGACGGTTAAGGTTTCAGTATAAGCTGGAACTTCTAATAGAAACATAAAGATGGATGTTACTATCAGATGGAGATGCTACTCCAGACACCTGGAGTAATGTAAGCATATTGGTTCACTCAAACATTCATATTTATTTGAATTGAATAACCATCATGGGCTAGGCACCCATGTCATTGGGCATTTAACAGTGAGCAAAACAGACATGATTATTTTCTCCTTGACTCAGAGGAGATGCCTGAGCTGGAAAGTGATCAGCACAGTGATAGCATTAAAACCTCTGAGAAGAGGAGCTCCTGGGAGGCTCAGTCAGTTGAGTATCCAACTCTTGATTTCGGCTCAGGTCATGATCTCATGGTTCATGACTTTGAGCCCCGAGTCAGTCTCTGTGCTGTCAGTGTGGAGCCTGCTTAAGATTCTCTCTCTCTCTCAAAAATAAATAAACTTTTAAAAAAATATTAAAAGCTCTGAAAAGAGATGTAATAGCCTCTAGGGGGTGAGAGGGAAAGATAGAAGAGAGAAGGGGCAGGAAAGAGGGAGGGAGAAAGATAAAGAGAGAAACAACCATGAGAAAAAGAAAACTCAGATTGAGGCGTGAGGTTACTCTAATGAGAGCCAGTAAAGATAGTCAGAAGTTCAGTTAGAAAATATAATTAGAAAGGGGCGCCCGGGTGGCTTAGTCGGTTAAGCGTCCGACTTTCGCTTGGGTCATGATCTCGCGGTTCGTGGGTTCGAGCCCCGCGTCGGGCTCTGTGCTGACTGCCAGCTCAGAGCCTGGAGCCTGTTTCAGTCTGTGACTCCCTCTCTCTCTGACCCTCCCCTGCTCACACTGTCTCTCTCTCTCTCTCTCTCCTAGCAATAAATAAAAAAAAAAGAAAAAAAGAAAAAAAAAAGAAAATATAATTAGAAAACTTGAAAGAAAACAAAGGGAATGTGGTTCCACAGAATCCAGTACAGGAGGGTGTTTCATGAAAAGAGTGGTCAATGACATCAAATGCTACCAAGAGATAGAATAAAATGGAAGGCTTATCTAAGGTGTCTAAAGGAAGGAGATGTACTGGGAGGGGCAGGGCAGAGATTACAGTAAAACAAACCACACGGCAGGGGAGGCATTGGAGGAGGCTTAACATGATGAGCCTGGAACGCTCGCCTTCCCCCCTGGTCACTGGGTTCTCTACTCATCCTCAGGTCAAGGCTTAGATGGCACTACGTGTGGGAAGGTTCCCAACCCCATTTTGGGTAAGTGGGCTTCCATGCTTATGTAAGCGCTGTTTACTGCCCTTCATGGCAAGAACCATATTTCCTTACTGATTTTAAACACCAGCAAACAACTCTGACAAACTTAAGGAGAAAGACGATTTTTTGGAAGGCTATCTGGGAATTGACAGAATTTTAATGGAAAGGTGGAAGAACTCAGGCTTAGAAAATAGGTCAAATCCAAAGGAGACCAAGTGAAGAAGAATACGGTTTCCAGGTCAAGTCTCCAGGTGGGGATGGGGGTGGGTAACCAGTTACTCCACGCCTGGCTCCATCACAGCTAGTGCTGCCAGATGCAATGCATGTCACTGCAAGAATGGGCTCTAAACTGTCCCTTCTTGCTTCACTTTGTTAAGTTGTAGGGGAAAATCAGACCCAAGAAAAGAGGGGATAGAACATTTATGTACAGTTTGAAGAATAATAAGGTGAACAATTTTGTAGCTACTGCTAAATCATGATTTTGAGTACTTTTCTGATAACTTCCCTATCTTGGAGGTAACTGAGACCCTGAATTTGCTTTTTTATATAATTTTATTAACAGTGTCCTCAAACTCTATACAATCTTGTTAGTTCTGCCCGTTTTTTTTTTTACTTTATATAAGTGAAATCACACTTATATGTTCCTCAGTGACCACTATGAGATTGTAATTTATAGTAAGAAATACACAGATATTTGGTCCTCATCTCATTTCTGGCATAGAGCTCTTTAAACTCTTAGAATTTCCTAAGTGGTGAGAGCCCTAAAGGTGTCTTTTGTTACATGAATGCTTAATGCCTGACCCCATCTAAGGATGAGGGCTGGTTGCAGGAGACCCAACCATGTGACTGGAGGGTGGGAACTTGAAGTTCTCCCACCCTTAGGTAAGCGGAGGAGCCTGGAAATCCACCCCCTAACCTTTGGTCATCCGAGAAGAAGGTGGAGTGAGAGGCTACAGGTTAGAATTTGAATCAATTGCCGATTACCAATGATTTTATTAACCACATCTATATAACAAAGCCTTCATAAAAACCCAAAAGGACAGGGTTCAGAGAACTTCTGGGCTGGTGAACACATGGCGATTGGGGGCAAGTGGCATGCTTGGAGAGGGCATGGAAGCCCAGTGCCCTCTTCCACCTACCTTGCCCAGTGCGGCTCTACATCTTGATGCTTCAGAGTTATGTCCTTTTACAATGAACTTACAATTTAGTGAGTAAGATGTTTCTTCAAGTTCTGTGAGCAGCTGTAGCAAACCAGTTGAACCTGAGGAGGGGTTCATGGGAACATTTGATTATGTTCTAGTCAGTCAGTCAGGAGTACAGGTACAACTGCGACTTGTGACGACACCCTGAGTTGGAGAGAGTCTTTGGAACCTCCAGTCTGTAGCTAGTAGGTGGGAAGCACAGGTTACAACCTACGCTTGCGACTAATGTCTGAAGTGGGGTGGGTCAGGCAGGGCAGTCCTGAAGGACTGAACCCTTGACTTGTGGAATCTGATGCTGTCTCCAGGCAGACAGTGTCAGAATTGAGTTGAAGTCTCAGACACCAGCTGGCATCTATGAATTGCTTGTTGTTTATCTGAGAATCATCAAAAGTGTTGTGGGTTTTAAGACAGACTTTTATAGGGGCACCTGGGTAGCTCAGTCGGTTGAGCATCTGACTTCAGCTCAGGTCATGATCTCACAGTTCGTGGGTTTGAGCCCTGCGTCCGGCTCTGTGCTGACAGCTAGCTCAGAGCCTGGAGCCTGTTTCAAATTCTGTAACCTCCTTCTCTCTCTCTGACCCTCCCCTGCTCACACTGTCTCTCTCTCTCTCTCTCAGAAATAAATAAAATGTTAAAAAAAAAAACAAACTTTTATATTTAAATCAACATGCACAGTTAATTAAATTTACGAAAATATTTCTTTTAATCTGATCACAAGATCTCACAAATTCCCTTTACATTTTTAGTGTTTATTTATTTATTTATTTATTTATTTATTTATTTATTTATTTATTTTTAAGGCAGAGGAACACCTTTTTTTTAATGTTTTATTTATTTCTAGGAGAGAGAGAAAGAGACAGCGTGAACAGGGGAGGGTCAGAGAGAGGGAGTCACAGACTGAAACAGGCTCCAGGCTCTGAGCTGGCACTCAGCACAGAGCCCGACGCTGGGCTCGAACCCACGAACCGCGAGATCATGACCTAAGCGAAAGTCGGACGCTTAACCGACTAAGCCACCCAGGCGCCCCTATTTTTGAAAGAGAGAGAGTGGGGGGGGGCTTAGGAGGGCAGAGAATCAGGAATGGGCTCTGTACTAACAGCAGAAACCCAATGTGGGGCTCGAACTCATCAACTGTGAGAATCATGACCTGAGCTGAAGTCATTCACTTAAGCAACTGAGCCGCCCAGGTGTCCCTCCCTTTACTTTTTAAAAATTTATTTTTACCTTTTGAAATTTTTAACCCATTTCTCCTACTTCTACCTGTCTCTGAAAATTACCAATCTGTTCTCCATATCTGTGAGCTTGGATCTGTTTGTTTGCTTGAGATTTACATGTAAGGGAGATGATAGACTATTTGTCTTTCTCTGATTTATTTCACTTGACATATTGACATCACAATCCATCCATGTTGTTGCAAGTAGCAAGATTTCATTCTTTTTTATGGCTGAATAATATTCCATTGTATGTGTATGCAACATTTCTTTGTTTATTCAGCCATTGATGGACACTTGGGGTTGTTTCCAATAGGCAATAGACAAGATATGGAAACAACCCCAAGTGTTCTTGCCTATTGTAAATAAAGTTGAAGTGAACATGGGGGTGCATATATCTCTTTTTGAGTTAGTGTTTGCATTTTCTTTGGATAAATACCCAAAAATGGAATTTCTGGACCATATGGTAGCTTTATTCATCTGGTAGTTTTATTTATAATTTTTTGCAAAAACTCCAAACTATTTTCCATAGTGGGTGCACCAATTTACATTCCCACCAACAGTGTACAGGGTTCCCTTTGCTCCACATACTCATTAACCCTTGTTATTTGTCTTTTTTTCTTTTTTTTTTTTCAGGTAGCTTCACGTTCAACATGAACTCACAACTATGAGATCAAACCTGAGCTGAGATCAAGAGCCAGATGATTAACTGACTGAGCCACCCAGATGTGCCTTGTCTTTTTTATAATTGCCACTCTAACAGGTATGAGATGATTTCTCATTGTCATTTTGACTTGCGTTTCCCTGATAATTAATGATGTTGAGCATCTTTTTATGTATCTGTTGGCCATCTGTATGTCTTCTTTAGAAAAATGTCTATTCAGATCTTCTACCCATTTTTTAATTGGATTGCCTGTTTCTGCTATTTAGTTGTATGAACTTTTTATATATTTTGGATATTAACCCCTTATCAAATACATCATTTGTAAATATTTTCTCCCATTTAGTAGGTTGCCTTTTCATTTTGTTGGTGGCTTTCTTTGCTGTGCAAAAGTTTTTGGTTTGATGTGGTCCCATCTGTTTATTTTTGCTTTTGTTCCTTGTGCTTTTAGTGTCAGACTCAAAAAATTATTGCCAAAATCTATGTCGAGGAGCTTGCCACCTATGTTTTTTTCTAGAAGTTTTTGGTTTCTGGTCTTACATTCAAGTCTTTAATCCACTTTGAGTTCATTTGTGCGTATGGTATAAGATAGTGGTCAAGTTTCATTCCTTTGCATGTGGTTGTTGAGTTTTCCCAGCACCATTTATTGCAGGTGCTGTCCTTTCCCTATTGTGGAGTCGTGGCTGTCCTACAATGGCTGTATAACAAAGCTAAAGTCGTTGAAACGTGTGATATTGGCATAAAAACAGACACATAGATCAATTGAACATAATAGAAATAAACCCAAGCATATACGGTCAGTCAATTTACACAAAAGAGCCAAATGAATTTTGAATTAAGCTGTTTGTGTTCCATAAAAGTACCCATTGGGAAATTCACTAGAATTGCTTGTTATCCTGTTACTCAATGCTTTGGTCGTATATATAATGTTTTATTTATTCCTGAGAGAGAGAGAGAGAGAGACAGCATGAGCAGAGGAGGGGCAGAGAGAGAGGGAGACACAGAATCCAAAGCAAGCTCCAGGCTCTGAGCTGGCAGTCAGCACAGAGCCCGATGTGGGGCTCGAACCCACAAACTGTGAGATCAGGACCTGAGCCGAAGTCAGACACTTAACCAACTGAGCCACCCAGGGGCCCCTCAATGCTTTGGTGTTTATAGAAGTGAGATATGTCTCTCCATTCATTTGAATCTCCTTAAAATGCTTCAATAGAGACTTGGAGTATTCTGTACAAAGGACCTGTGTATAATTTCTTACATTTATTCCTAGATGCTTTATATTATTTTGTTCTACTAAAACTGCAAATAGAGAGGCAGTTGTCTTTTTATATTAATATTTTTTACACTAATAGTACAGCTAGAAATCTTGCTAAATTCATTAATTCTGACAACTTTTCTATAGATTCTTTAGAATTTTCTGCATTGATCATTATATCATACATAAATAGTGACTGTTTTATTTCTTTCTTACCTCATGTACTTTCTTTTTCTTGTTTCACTGTAATCTTGCCTATAATCTTTAGCCCACTGTTGACTAGAGGTAGTGATGGGAGCATTCCGGTCATGGACCTATGTCGTTTCCTTCTTTTGGGTGCTCGCTTCAGAATCAGAACCTCAAACAGATACATTGATGAGGAAAAATAGATGCCATACATTAGCGTCCACAGTGCAACAAAGGCCTCTTTCTCTAACCTTCTGAGGAATTGCTGCCAAATTGGAAGGGTATTCGGGTGCTGAATAATGCAAAGTAACTTCTAAATGTCTGGATGCTTGTCATTATCACAATAAGATTCCACCTACCAATTTAATCAGCATGCATAATCTTGTGCCTGTAGGAGAATTTATTCTTTATTTTAAATTGAAACTCTGAGAGCATATCTCCCTTTGCTGCACACATGATACCAGAATTGGGGATTCTCTCCCTTCTAAATCATTAATGGAAGCTGCTTTAGTCTATTGCAGGGTCTTTAAGAAGCTAAGAGTTGGAATGGATGAGGGTGAAGTATGGAACATTCTGAAGAACTGGAATTTCCGGTTACTATAAAACCCCAGAGAGACTTCTTAAAGTCACATCCTCAGTAATTCTTCTGAGTCTCCTGAGGATTTATCCACTTCTGTCTCCACCGCATAGCCTATAGCATAGCACCCATGTTCTCTTCTGTCTGGGTTACTGATGGATAGGACACAGCCTCCTTTGCTTTCATATCTGTGAAGAAGCTCATGTCCTCTTATAGTTTTCTAGAAGATTACTGCTGGCAACAGTGAGAAAGAGACTTAATAAAGAGGATTCTGCCATCAAATTTATACACACACACACACACACACACACACACACACACAAAGAATTTAAAAGTGTCTACGTAGTGAATCATAAACAAAATTAAAAAATTACAAATTGAAAAAGTGCATTCACCTTCTCTTTGACAAAATTACTATCCCTAATATGAAAACAGCTCTTACAAATTAATAAAAAGAGGTAATATCCCAATTTTTGACATGGGCAAAAGACATGAAAAGGCAGAGAGAAAACAATAAAAATGAGATGTTCAACTTGATCTTTTGGGTTTAGTTATATCCTAAAACTAAAATTAGATACTACTTTTTCACCATGTAAGTTGGCAAAGGGAGAAAAGATTTCTAATCTGTTGTGATGCTGAAGAGTAGAAATCCAAGTTCTCCTGTGCACCATTGGTGGAAGTAAACATCTGTCTTCCTTAAGGATCATCTGCCAATGTCAGCAAGTCTTTGACTGTGTGAGCTTTTTGACTCAGTACTTCTACTTCTAGACGTTTACTCTAGGAAGATATTCTAATTGGTAAGTAATATAATAACCACAGAAATATTCATTAAAAACTTCTTGATAACAGTAAAAGATGGAATCAACAATATGGATTGATTATAGTTTGCTAGAGTCATACAACAGAATAACAAACACTTGTTTAAAAGGAAAACTTGGGGGCACTTGGGTGACTCAGTTGGTTAAGCGTCTGACTTCTGCTCAGGTCATAATCTCACATCTCGTGGATTCAAGCCCCCCATCAGGCTCTATGCTGACAACTCAGAGCCTGGGGCCTGCTTCAGATTCATTACCTCCTTGTCTCTCTGTCCTTCCCCCGCTTACATTCTGTCTGTCTCTCTCTCAAAGATAAATAAACATTAATTTTTTTTTAAATAAAGGAAAACTTGTTTGTGACAGACCACTGAGTGAAAAGAAGCTGAATGTTTAAGAGCATATATAATATTACCTCACTACCTAAAGGTATATGAATGTGTGCATTTATATATATATACACATCCACACACATAGACATATTATAACTATGAGAAATGCTATTTATTAAAATTTTATTAATGAGCCAGTATCAAGCCTTTGAGTCATTTACTTTATTGTTTATAGTGTTATGTATACTTTTATATAGCCTTAATTCTGTGTGATTCCCTTTTCCCTGGACTCTTGGTTCCTCATGTTTTCATTGCTTTAATAACTCAGAACTCCAAGTTGTCTGTTTTTTTCCCCCAGACTTCGAGAACTCTGACATCTCTAGGCCACCATCTTTGACTTGGCCTCTATGCATTGCGATGTGCTGGTGAGTGCTCCAAGGGAAAAAAGTGGTAGAGAAATCTGGCTCACTTCTGTGCACTCCTCTTCTCTCCAAGACCTTGGTCCTTAAGTTCTGGCTGCCTGGTTGATTCTGATGCCTTCAAACAACCACTCCTAATTTTTTAAATCCAGTTTTAGAATTTCTTTCAACAGTAAGTTTATTCTGATATAGGTACTGAGTCATAGCCAGAAGCAAAAATTCAGTTGTACCATATTTAAGTACATCCATTTTTTTTTTTTTTTTACTTTAGAGAGGGGGAGGAGCAGAGAATCTTAAGTAGGCTCCATGCTCAGCACTAAGCCTGACTCGCTGCATCTCACAACCCTTGAGATCATGACCTGAGTCCAAACCAAGAGTTGAATGCTTAACCAACTGAGCCACCCAAGCACCCCAGTACATATTAATTTTTGCTGAAATAGAAGCTGGTTTTTTTGCAGGGTTCCTGGGTGGCTCAGTTGGGTAAGCGAACGACTCTTGATCTGGATCTGAACGTGATGGGCTCAGGTCTTGATCTCAGAGTTTGTGAGATAGAGCCCTGCATCAGACTCCTGGATGGACGCTGCTTGGGATTCTCTTTCTCCCTCTCTTTCTGCCCTTCACTCCCCTCTCAAAATAAATAAATAAACTTAAGAAAAAAAAAGAAACTGGGGCACCTGGGTGGCTCAGTCTGACTCGAGCTCAGGTCACGACCTCCCTCTCCTGCCTGCTCTCTCTCTCTCTCTGTCAAAAATAAAGTAAACATTAAAAAAGAAACCTTTTTTTTTGGCGAATAAAGGAATCATTTTTCAATGTTAATAATTGTTAATGTTATCTATGTGGGAGGCATTTAAATTTTTTCCTTAAATAAAGGTACACTATACTTTATAGTGTACAAATTATACATATTACATATACAAACTACTTAAACTGTATTAAAAATTATCATGTGCCTTTTGAAATGTTGAAGATCACAAATGATTTTATAAACGGTCTTCAAATTAGATACTATTTTCCTAGGCTGAAGTTCATACAAAACTGAATTTAATTTAAAATTATGCTTATTTTAACTTTCAGATTATACTGGTGCATATTTGGGTTAAACAGTATTGCCTACAAGTTCTGTTAGTATGCTGTGAATTAGGTACCAGGATAAATGAGTATCAGTGAAATAAGCCTGAAAGAGAAATTGGAGCTGGAAATTTGGATTTAGCCTCATCAACCTGGGTGGTCAGCATTCGGAGCAATAATAGCAAATTCACTAGATATTACCAGACTTGGAAATTTTGCTGCATTGGGGCTGCTCCCTAAACATTCATAAACAGAAATTTCTAGGGCACTTCAAGGAAGCTTTCTATGCATTCTGGTCACCTCTCTTTCCCATTTCCATGCTTTTCATCCTCTATTTATATCTACACTCACCAAACATCTTCCTGTCTCACAAGGAAAACAAACCATCAGGTGTAACTTCCTCCAAACTCCACTTCAACAAACTGAACACTATCAAAACGCCATTTTCCATCTTTCCCTCCGTATCTGGAGACTGGCCATCAGACCCTTACCTGACGAGTGACTCTATCTGTAGCTAAATGGCTACATGTTATCTTTCCCATCTCCTTACAATGTCTATTTCACCTGGTAGGCCAACTGCCTCCTACCTATTCAACTTCTACATTTGGGTCTCTTTTCTTTCACAATGTAAATATACTTCCTACAAATAGACCCTTAAATTTCCCACTGGTCTAGTGCTTTTCAAATTTCAGGTCTACCTGTTAATGGGTTGTGAAATCAATTAGTCTGTTTCACCAGAGTCTGTTCTTTTTGGAAATGAAGCAGTGCCGAATCTTCAATATTGGAACATGGCTCTTGTATTCTAAGTCATGCTGTCCACATTGTAGCAAATACTGGGGTCACCTGAGTTGAGTGACAGCTGATGGAGGGGATGTAATGACTATGTGCATTGGCTGGGAGCCAGCAGGCCATTCACTCTTCTGTTCACTGGTGCCTCATTTGATTCTCTGGATTTGATTATAATTATATCAGGAGAGTTAATGTTTTATAGTTTAATTTGTGTCAGTGTAATTATTGGTTAATTATGAAGTTAGAAGAATTTATCCACTGTTGCCAAGGGCAGCAAGAGTTCCTATTAACTTTTTGGTTGTGAGTTCATAATTTTCAGTGTGAACTTTTGGGTTAGGCATAATCATTAGGCATTTTTTGACTTTGCAAATAATTGTACATTTTAATGAAACTTGCATAAATTCTTCTTAAGATAGTTTATTATTAGAAGAAATAAGGATGACAACATTAAAAAAACACAGAAGCGTATTTTGTGTTGGACTTATAAATAGTAACAACAATGGGAAAATGTTTCTTTTAATCGATACATTTTTTTATTTGAACTTAATCTGGAAAAAAAAAAGGTTAGCCTTTAAAAAAAGGATTAAGTATTGGGGCATCTAGGTGGCTCAGTTGGTTAAGGGTCTAACTTTGGCTCGGGTCATGATCTCACAGATCTTGAGTTCAAGCCCCATATCGGGCTTTGTGCTGACAGCCTAGAGGCTTCTTTGGATTCTTTATCTCCGTCTCTCTGCCACTTCCCTCCTTGTGCTCTCTCTCTCAAAAATAAATGAATCTTAAAATAAAATAACGATTAAGTATAACTTGTCAAATACTCAAAACCACTAAAAATGTATTATTTACAGTGTTATTCTTTTTTAAAGAGATCTTTAAATAGTTTGTTTAACCTTTACCTATAGTTGAAGTATTAAAAATATCAATAACCAGATATTAGCTAATAAAGAGTATATTAATATATTATGTAGTATTTTTAGAATTTGTTTTTATTGAAGCATAAGTAACATACAATACTATATTAGTTTCAGGTGTGCAACATAATGATTTTTCATTTCTAAACATTGCAAAATGATCACCACTATAAGCCTAGTTATTATGTCACCATACAAAGTCACAAAATATATTTTTCTAGTGATGAGAACATTTAAGATCTACTTTCTTAGCATCTTTCAAATTTGTAATATAATATTATTGACTATAGTCACTATATTGTACATTACATCCCATGACATTTATTTATTTATTTAAATGTTTTATTTATTTCTAGGAGAGAGAGAGAGAGACACAGCGTGAGCAGGGGAGGGTCAGAGAGAGAGGGAGTCACAGATCGAAACAGGCTCCAGGCTCTGAGCTGGCAGTCAGCACAGAGCCCGACGCGGGGCCTGAACCCACGAACCACGATATCATGACCTAAGCGAAAGTCGGACGCTTAACCGACTAAGCCACCCAGGCACCCCCCCCCATGACATTTATTTTATAAATGGAAGTTTGTACTTCTTTTTTTTTTAAGTTTATTTATTGTTGAGAGAAAAAGACAGAGCAGGAGTGGGGGAGGGGCAGAGAGAGAGGGAGACACAGAATCCAAAGCAGGCTCCAGGCTCTAAGCTATCAGCACAGAGCCCAATGCAGGGCTCGAACTCACAGAGTGTAAGATCATGACCTGAGCTGAAGTTGGATGCTTAGCTTACTGAGCCACCCAGGTGCCCTGGGAAGTTTGTACTTCTTGATCCCCTTCACCCATTTTGTCCACCCTTTCCCTCTGCCAATCATTAATCTGTTCTCTGTATCTATGATTATTGTTTTGTTTTCTTTGCTCATTCGTTTTGTTTTTTAGATTCCACATATAAGTGAAATTATATGGTATTTGTCTTTTTCTGTCTGACTTATTTCACTTAACGTAATATCCTTGAGGCCCTTGAAGCAAGATTTCATTCTCTTATAAGGCTGAGTAGTATTCTATTGTGTAAATACCCCATCTTCCTTTTCTATTCATCTGCCAATGGACACTTAGGTTGCTTCTGTATCTTGGCTATTGTAAATAATGCTGTAATGAACATGGGGGTGCATATGTCTTTTCCAATTAGTGTTTTCATTTTCTTCAGTGAAATACACAGAAGTGGAATTTTTGGATCATATGGTATTTCTATTTTTAATTTTTGGAGGAAATTCCATATATTTTCCAATAGTGGCTGCACCAAATTACATTTCTACCAATAGTGCATTAGGGGTTCCTTTTTGCCATGTCTTCCCCAACACTTGTTATTTCTTGTCCTTTTGATAACAGCCATTCCAACATGGTTGAGGTGATACTTCACTGTGGGTTTCAGCTTCCATTTCCTTGATGATTAATAATATTAAGCATCTTTTAAAAAAGTTTATTTATTTTTGAGAAAGAGTATGCATGGAATGTGAATCAGAGAGGGGCAGAGAGAGAGGGAGAAAAAGAACCCCAAGTAGGCTCTGCAGTGCCAGCGGAGTCCCATGTGAGGGTCAAACCCAAAGAGCCAAAGTCTTCACTTAATCAACTGAGCCACCCAGGCGCCCATTAGGCATCTTTTTATGTGGTATTGGCCATCTGTATGTGTTTTAGAAAAATGTCTATTCAGATACTCTTCCCATTTTTTTAAGTTTATTTATTTTTGAGAGTGAGCATGCGCACATCTGCACAAGTGGGGGAGGGGCAGAGAGAGAGGGAAAGAGAGAATCCCAAGCAGAGCCGGCACTAACAGTGCAGAGCCTGAGACGGGGCTCAAACTCATGAACTGCGAGATCGTGACCTGAGCTGAAGTTGGACACATAATGAACTGAGCCACCCAGGCACCCCATCTTCAGCTCATTTTTAAATTGGATCATTTAGTTTATATTGGTTTATTATTGAGTTATATGAGTTCTGTATATATTTTGGGTATGAAACCCTTATTGGATGTATGATTTGCAAATGTCTATATCTTCTCCCATTCAGCTGGGGGCCTCTTTATTTTATTGATGGTTTCTTTCACCGCGTGGAAACCTTTTAGCCAGATGTAGTCTCATTTGTTTATGTCTGCTTTTGTTGCCACTGCCTTGGAAGTCAGGTCCAAAAACAATATTGCCAAGACCAATGTCAAGGAGCTTACTCTCTCTGTTTTCTTCTAGGAGTTTTTACAGGTTCCGGTCTTACATTCAAGTCTTTAATCCATTTGGAGTTTATCTTTGCGTATGGTGTAAGATAGTGGTCCAGGTTCGTTTTTGTGGTTGTTGCTGTTTTTGCTTGTGATTGTCCAATTTTCCCAGCACCGTCTCTGAAGAAACTTTCCCCCATTGTACATCCTTGCCTCCTTTGTTGTAAATTAATTGACTATATATGCAAAGACTTATTTCTGGGTTCTCTATTCTGTTCCATTGATCTATGTGTCTGTTTTCATGCCAATACCACTGTTTTAATTACCATAGCTTTGTAACATTGTTTGGAATAAGGGAATGCGATGCGTCCAGTTTTGTTCTTCTTTCTCAAAAAGAAATGGTATTATTGTGAATGAAATCTAAAATTTCCCAAAAAGGAAAACACAAACTTGGAAATATAGTAAGTCAAATTTGTTGATAAGGCCCTCAAATATTTTCAAAGTAGGGGAAAAAAGACAAATTTGTCAGCACTCTTACACCATTTTACATTGGTTATGAGAAATTATTACTATTTAGTTAGATACTGAATTGTATATGTGTGGCAAAGAGAAAATTATTCACGTAGTTGTTGAAAAACAAATTATTCTTGGCATGCATGGTCATGGTGAATATGCTTCCTGATGATAAATTATCTGAGAAATTTAAAACAATACTGCTAAGTAATAATATAGTCTCTTAACAAATTTGTAGGTCCATAGAATATACAGAATAGAATTAATACTTATTAGGTATGAGCAGACACCGTTTGTATGATTCTACTTAATGGGAACACTAATATTTCAAGTTATTGTATATTCAGTTTATGTCAAATATATATATATGACAATTTTTATGAAGGATTAATTGTGCTCTTTAAATTTAAGCTAACATGTAACTGGTGTGAGTAACTTGATAGAATTTGGAAAATACTGTTTGAAAAATCTAAATTAAACTGGTAAATTGTAATAGAATTGCAAGGGATTCAGAAATAAACATGACCAGGAAACATAGCAGATAATTTAAAATGTTATTAGTAATTACCATCTACACAGCTATTTGGATGCACTGTTCACACACTGTTCTTACCTTTGGCGTCATAAGACTTCTACTGAATCCCTACTGAATCTCTTGAAAACAAAATATAGTGCTAATTGTTTAACTTCATTAAGAGAACTTTTACTCTTTGATGCGCTTTGTTCAAATCTGAACTGTAACTGATATGGAGGTCATCCACCAAATCCTTCTCCTGCTGCCTTGGGAAGAGATCTGCAGTGGGGCCCTGAAGCCCAGATAAACTACATTGTATCCAAATGTCTCTCTACAGCTGTCTTCACCAATGGAATATGGGAGAAGGAATTTGTGTGACTTCTATCACTTCTAGCTATCTGAGGCCTGGACTCATATACCTGCCTAGGACCCACTGTGGGAGAACAATTCCTTCCAAGATGGCAGAGCAGGAAGATGTAGGGTACGTGGTCCTCAGCTGATCTCCCGGAACTGCTATACACTAATCAGCACCGTTACTCAGGACGTAGCTTAAACGATAACTAAAAGTCGACCTAGGTTCTGTAAACCACTGTCTTTTTGGGTTGTCGTTAAATTACCTTAGCCTTTCCATTAACTGATACATGTATATGTTTTATCATGCTGGCATGATTGTTTTTTTTTTTTTTTTGAGGAAAATATTAACTAAGTTACATGAACTCAGGAATGGGATTCACATTGTTTTGTTTAAAAGCTATCTCATTTGGCTAACATTTTTGGAGGTAGTATTTTAGCAACAAAATTGGCACACATAACTTAACATTTTTTAATAACTGGATTTGGCCTACAGGAAAAAAGTAACACTGTATTTCGAGATGCTGAATATATCCAACAGTTACAAAATACACTTTAAGTAATCACCATGGTTACTATATGTTCTCCACATTTTGCAGCACAGGAAGAGAGCATCATTAGTAAAGTTACCCTGAATGGAAAAAAAAATTAATATATTAATGATATTACAAGTCTCTGTTTCAAACTTCAAACATTTCCAATAAAGAACATTGAAATACCATGAAAAAGCATTTAAAAAAAAGATCCATTTGTTTTTCAAAATCCTGAATCCATATTTGTGTTAACGTTGGTACCCAAGGAAGAAAACTACTTACTAATGCTTTGTGATTCAAATATGCTGAAGAATGATTATAAATTTATCACCATTTTAGATGAAGATTAAAGAAGAACCTGCTAAAATTTGTAATTTCAGTTGCTGAGTATGTTGAGAGCATGCACGGCAACTTATTTGTGTGAATTAGAATTTTTAACCAAAATAATGGAGAATAGAGGGAAGGAATAGCCATCCAAGCCTAAAGCACCTGGGCTGTGCATGTAGCAATATACTCCTGTCTTCAGCCTGGAATGAATTTAAGAACAGGCAAGTGTGCCTGCAACAATGAATCAAATCCTATTTAATAGCAACTCTATTCTACTTAATAGTAAGTATTCTTTTCTAAATAAACATTTTGTTTCAGGGACACCTGGCTGGCTCAGTCAGTAGAGCAGGGGACATCGATCTCCAGGTTATGAGTTCCAGCCCCACATTGGTGTGACGTGACTTAAAGAAAAAAATTTTTTTGTTTCAGCAGTGGGTGGTGATGCAAAGGGTATTTTTTACGGACCTGATGTTTTCAAACAGTGTTTTGACTATTCTACTCTTAACTTTCCTTCACAGCCAACATTTTGAGAGCATTGTTTATACCTATGTTTCTCTCTGTTCTTAATCTACTGCAGCCAGGCTCCGCCCTCATTCTTCTTCTTGGGCAGCTTTCCTAACTAACCCTCACATCCATTTGATCCTTTTCTGTATTTATCTCTGTCCACTCTGTAGCCATTGCCTGTATACTACTTTTATTTTTTTCTACCATGTAAAAAAATAACACATTGCAATTTTAAAAAGAAAAAGTGTGTATTTTCCTGTGTGTATGTGTATTTTTAAAAACTTGTATGTATATCATCCACATCAAATATTTAAATTACAAAATTGAGGTCATTTATTGCATGGATGTACGTAGCATTTTATGACCTTCTTATTTCACTTAGCTATGTAGTAGCAACCACTTTTCATGTCATTCAATATTATGCTCCCACGTTATTCTTAAAGGCTCTATTTCTTGCTGCTTTATGGCTACATACATCATGGATTACTTATCCATTTCTCTAATGTTGGACATGTAGACAGTTTTCGATTTAAAAAAAATGATTGAATATCACATTGAAATCCTTGTCAGGAAATATTTACCCACTTCTATAATCACTCACTTCCGATGAATTCCTAAAAATAGGATTGCTGGACTCTAGCCATTTCTGTGCTGTGTACCCATCCAAAATGCCTCCAGGATTACCCTTCTACCAGCATCCATAATACGAGAGGATCCAGTTGGCTAGCTCCTTACTAATCCTGGCAATAGCATTTACAGTCTCTTAGCCAGTTTAGTGGATTTTTAAAAATCACATTTTATTTAAATGTTTGTGCTCTTTTGATCAGTAGGTGCTTGGGCACTTTTCATAGGTTATGCCTTATTTGCATTTCTTTTGGACTGACTTCACAATCACTGCCTATTTTTTTTAGAGTGTACAAGGGCATCTGTTTTTTAATACTCTGCAAAAGCTTTTTTACAAAGCTCTTTAAACTTTGTATTCTGAAATTACTATTCTTTTTCTAGTTTGTAGCATAAGTAAATTTGTTTTTAATCATAAAGAGAATAAGTTTTTTTTAAAAAGTAAGGGGATCACAACTTCCTTCCTGGCATCCTGAGCTTCCCGTTCCACCCACTGCCTCCTGAAACCTTTGCCAAACCCCAGGCATCAACCATTCTCCAACCTGAAGCCTTTCAAATCCTCATCTCTACTGGGCAACACTGTCCTGAGTTCCTGCCCGTAAATGAAACACCCTGTGGGTATCTCATTATCGTTTTCAACCTGAGTAGGTTCAAAACGGAGCCAAACCCTCTTCTCTTCTTTAACTTGGAAGATGAGGCCACCACCTTCCCATTTTCCCAGAGGAGAAACCTGAAAGTCATCCCAGATGCTAACCACCTCAATCTGTCAGTAAACGTACTGTTTCAACTCCATAAATATCTCTTGCTATATTTTCCTCTATTCTTTCCACCTACTATTGGCTTATTTCTAGATTACTGTTCTCCCGGCTGCCAGTTACTCCCTTTGCAATTTTTTTTTCACTACCACTCCAGTTACATTTCTAAAGACAAACGAATATGCTTAAAATCCCTTCTTAGTTCCTAGTCACCGTTTTCACAACAGGGAAACAATGAGATGCTAAATGAGTTTCCTCCTTTCCTTTCTCCCCCTTTCGTTCAGCAACCCTTCCAGGGGCCTCCAGCGTGAAGGACGTGAAGTTGCCGAACCACAGCGCGCTCTCTCGGGATCTGAGGCCCTGGCCGATGCTGCTTTCCTTCCACATCCAGGGGAAGGCCACCCAGTCTGTTTCCCAAGTTCAGCCTGGGGGTTCTTCAGTGGGGACGCTCTTCCTGTCCACCCTCTCCCACCCCCACCGAAGTTGGATAGCTGTTTAGTTCCCTGTGCGCCCCCTCACTTTTTTTTCCCCCCCAATAGAGAATAACAATTTAATGCAAGAGAGGAAGGGAAAGCCGAGGGGGTGGGTAATGGAGACATTTTAAAAAAGGGGTTTGGATACAAAAATGTGTTTGAGGCTAACTCTTGGAGGCTGGGGAAGTAAGCGAGCCTCTCCGGGCCTGGTGTCCTGGTGTGTATAATGGGGATATTAACCCTCTCTCCCCGGCCCCCTCCACAGGGTAGTGTTGGTAGAAGGTGGGGCACAGTCAGAGCCTATTCACAGGTAGCGCCCGAGCCTGTCACAGAGAGTGGCCCAGAGGCGCTGCTCACTGGAGAGCGCGGGACCACGGGACGCTAGGGTGCGGCGCCACACAGCGCCGGCCTGGGCCGCCCCCACCCCTTCCTCCGCGGCCCAGTGGCTGGGGGCTGGGGGGGATCGAACGTCGGGGTCGGGGTGATCGCGGCGAGGCCCCCGCCGCCCGCTGCCCGCCGCCCGCCGCCGATCAGACGCTCCCTCGGGCCGCGCCCGGCCCACGCCCGGCCGGCCAGCCAGCTCCGGACATCCGCCTCCACCTTCCCGCGAAGCCTCAGGGCCGCGCCCGGCCTCCAGCCTCCGGCCCCCGGCCTCCAGCCCCGGGCCCCCAGCCCCCGGCCGCCAGCCCCCGGCCCCCAGCCTCCCGCCGGCTGCCGCGCGAGCGCACCTGACCCGGCGGGCGGGGCGGCAGCGGCCCCCGGCCTCCAGCCCCAACCCCGGCCCCGGCTCCCCGGCCCCCGGCCCCCGGCCCCCAGCCGGCCGCCGCGCGAGCGCACCTGACCCGGCGGGCGGGGCGGCGGCGGCGGCGGGGCGGGGCGGCGGCTGACGTGGCCCGCGGCGGGGAGCGGCCGTGATTCATCAGATGCGCCGGGCCGCAGGGGGCGAGCGCAGCGGCCGCCGGGGCGCCGGGGGCCAGGCGGTGGCGGCGGCGTCCTGGCCGGGCCTGGCGCGCGCTCCTCCAGCTGTCGGCGGCCGGGCCCCTACGAAGGTCAAGATGGAAGAGATCCTGAGGAAGCTGCAGAAGGAAGCGTCCGGGAGCAAGTACAAAGCCATCAAAGAGAGCTGCACCTGGGCCCTGGGTGAGCGCGCGGCGCGGGGCACCTGCCGCCGGCCGGCGCCCGCGCCCCTGCTCGCAGCCGCGGGAGGGCCTCGCGGGCCGGGGCTCAGCCGGCCCTAATTCGGGGGTGGGGGGTGGTGGTGGGGCTTCTGCGGAGCTTCGGTTACGGATGCATTTCGCGCGATTTGCGAGAGTTGCCTCAGTGATGCGATGTGGGATGTGAGAATTTGGGTTCGGGCGTTAGCATCCATCCGCCTTCTCTCTGGTCTCGGGCTTCTGGCAAACCTTAACGGGGACGGCCGGCCTCCCGGCCAGGAGGCCCGCTTTTCCAGCTCCCCAGCAAGGTGGAGGATGGTCACCCATCTCCGAGTTAGACGCGACCACCAGCCCGTGCCAGTCCAGGGGCCCGATTCCAGCCGCCTGTGGGGAAAAGGGAGGTTGAACCATCAACCCCCATCTCGACACACTGGCGAATATGACCAGGAAGGAATGGCTTATTTAATTTGATTTTCCAAATAGAAGCGTGTTGAGTATTGGCCTCCATGGTTATGGTACATGAAGAATTACGCACGGGTGGGGACTGTGTTACCTCTGCGATGCTGTTGTGGTCTGCCCTTCAGACAGGTGGGATTTTAAATTTGTGAGCTGTGCAAGCATGGAGATAAGTTCCAGGGAGCACATTTGTGTTTCCCATCGGACTCAGGTGGCAGAACTCCGCCTCAAAGAAGACCGCAAGGCATTCCAATTAGGCAAGAATTTGGGCAAACAAAATTTTTTTCTGGATGGGAATGCAGAGGGACCAGGGGCATGCTCTGGGTGGTAGTGAGGGGGAGCCCCGTGGGTCCCCGGCCTTGCCCAAGCCTGCATGTGATTCCTCAGTTGCGATTCAATTACAAAATAAAATTGAATCTCTTTCTCTCTTAACCAGAAAGCAATCAGTGCTTGTTATGACACCGATCTGGTACAGCCTGAAAAGAGATAAGTGACATTAGCAGGTTTTCCTCTAAATGTAGAATCCGATGGTGTTTTAGGCGACTCTGTTAATATTTAGATGATCCGAATTCACGTATTTTGGGTGTGTGTACAGGTAATCACAGCAACATTATTTTTCTTTAACAGCTGCATCTCATCACGTTTTCTACTAGGAAGTTCATCATGTAGGCAGAACTTGACCATTGTTTACTGTCACAGAAATATGGACCAGATACAAATGAGCAGCTAGGCTCTTAAAGCCACAGGACTGTTTTGCATTGCCATTGTCATTCAGCAGAGTGATTCAGAGCTGGAGTCCCAAATGCCTCTAATGAAGGGTCACAGATGGCCGAGTAACATAATAAAGCGGGGCCTGACTATGCTGTAAACACACCATTTCTTGTGTTCGTTATTATTTTGCTGTAAGTTAAGCAGATTTAGGTAACAGGGAAGAGAAGAGTAATGTAGTATTTTTAATGTTTAAAATTTGATACTCAGCGTCTTATTATGTTAAACCACAGTGTTGCCAAGTTTAAATCCTTGAAGCCACCTGGGAAGCCCAGACACGAGGCAGGTAGATTATCTGAGTCGAGCCTGGAGTCCAACCTGACTATAAGAGTGGATGTGATTCCTTTCATGACTGTTCTGTAGTTACCAAGAGGAGACGACATTGCACGAGATAGTTAAGTAACAGTGCCTGGCATTACTGTGCAGGTTGAAGTGAGTAAATCAGGAAAACAGATGAAAAGAAGAGGTCATCAGTGTGGGGTTAGGGGTTGAGGCATGGGAATTGGTGTGAGCTGGTGGGGCTTTTAAAGTAGATTTGGCTTGGGGCACCTGGGTGACCGAGTCGGTTGAGCATCTGACTTCACTTAGGTCATGATCTCACGGTTCGTGAGTTCGAGTCCTGCATTGGGCTCTGTGCTGACAACTCAGAGCCTGGAGCCTGCTTTGGATTCTGTGTCTCCCTCTCTCTCTGCCCCTCCCCCACTCATGCTCTGGCTCTCTCTCTCTCAAAAATAAATAAAAATGTTAAAAAATTGATTAAAAAATAAAGTAGATTTGACTTGAAGAATAGGTAAGCTGTGGATTCCTTCTTTTCTTCACTTATTTATTTAGCAAACAGTTATGAAGGCCTCCCTGAATTGAGCAGTGGGGATGTAAGGATGGATAAAAAGCTTCCTCCCTATAAGGAGTGTGTTAGAAGGGCGTGTCGGAGGGAGAAGGCAGCATGAACAAAGGCTATATGGTTTCCTGTTCACTCTCACTCCAGTCGATGTTGCACTGGTCCACCCAATTTTTTTCTTTTTTGCTGAGAACTCCCTTTCCAGACTCCTAAGGCCCAAATGACATAGAAAGCATTTCCTGAGCTCTTTAGTTGAATCAGTTTCTCCCCTGGGTTCAAAACGCTGCCCTCATGGCTGTCTTAGAGCACCTGCTACTTTGGATTATAATTGGCTGTAGCTACCCTTCAGGGGCAAGATAATTGAGAAATGTTGTCTTCAGGAGACCAAAAGCAAATGAACAAAGCAAAACAAAACCCTCAATCACATTGATTTAAGCAAAATGATTTATTCACTGTATTAACTAAATATCCCTTGTGAGGCTAGCTGTGGGGTTGAGTTTGGTTCAGGAATTATATGCTGTTCAAGGACCTCGCTCTGCTCTTTTTGGGGGTGACTAACATGCTCTGAGTGTGGCTACAGCTTTGGGCTTGTGAATGATCCCACTGAGACCATCTATGAGAAAGAAGTGTCAGCACACTTAGAGCATCTGAGGGGAGGGGGATCATCTCCCACTAAAGCCATCGTGGGAGAGAAGAGTCATTTCCACACTTAGTCCACTTGAAGAGAAAGGAGTTATCTCCCACTCGGACCTTCATAGGGGAGAGGGGTCGCCATGACATTTAGCCTGTCACAGGAGAGAGGGGTCATCTCCTACGGAAACCATCACAGGAGATAGGCCATGGGCATCGCTAGGCCATCACGGGGGAAAGAAGTCATCTCCCATTTGGCCCATCATCAGATTGTCTCAAGAGACTGGAGCTATTCTAGTCACTCCTGCCCAGTTTTTGGTTTCGCTTGTTCTCTCTTGGTCCTGATGAGTTGTGTGTATGTGAACCAGCCCTCTAGCTAAGGAATAGAATGGGCTAACTGGCCGAGGCTACAAGGCTTAATGAAATCCCGAGTCAGAAAAGGATGGTTTCCTCAAAACAAAGGTAGGATGCTGTTTCAGAAGACAAAGGAATGGATACTGGTCAACCAAAACAACGAAGGTCCATAGTATAGACATGTGCCTCTTGAACATAGGGACTGTGGCTGACATTTCTTTGTGACTTCTGGTCCTGCAGTAGGAGAAGCAGATGGTCAATAAACAAATTAGTCCGTTAATGACTTCTTTGGGTTTTAAGTGATATCCATCTTTTTTTCTGTTATAAAACTTTCCTTTTTTTAAGTTAAAAGACTTATGTATACTCATTTTAGAATATGGAGAGATATTTGGACAGCATAAAATAAAAACTAGCATTGCCTGTAATCCCAACACCCAAAAGAACATCAATCACATTTTGGAGTATTTCCCTTCTGCAAAGGGTTATACTACATATGGTGGACTGTCATTTGTTTTTGTTTTTTAACTTTAGCATTTCCTTCTCCTTTGTTATTAATACTTATCTGAAAATCAGGTTTTTTTTCCTAAAGATTTTATTTTTTAAAGTAATCTCTACACCCAGTGTGGGGCTTGAACTTACAACCTCAAGATCAAGAGTCACATGCTCTACAGACTGAGCCAGGTGCCCCTGAAAATCAGTTTTCTTAATGGTTATGTAACCATAGATAAGGAATATATGTATGTATCTTTTCTCTATTTTGAGGAATCTAGGTTATTATATATTTTTCTTGTCAGTGAGAAAAATGGTCTGACTAGGGGACAGAACAGAATAAGGGAAGGGGTCAGATTGTAGAGAGCGGAGAGGATAGCATTCTCCTTCAAGAACTGGCAATCCCAGAAGAATTGAGATGAGAATGGCTGGATGACATAAAATATCAGAACATTAGAGGGGCGCCTGGGTGGCTTAGTCAGTTAAGGGTCCGACTTCGGCTCAGGTCATGGTCTCACAGTTCGTGGGTTTGAACCCTGCGTCGGGCTCTGTGTTAACAACCAGCTCAGAGCCTGGAGCCTGTTTCAGATTCTGTGTCTCCCTCTCTCTCTGACCCTCCCCTGCTCACACTGTCTCTCTCTCTCAGAAATAAATAAAAAACATTTAAAATTTTTTTAAAAAAAAGAACATTAGAACTGGAAGGGGTTATGTCTTCATTTTAGAAATTTTTAGTGTTTTACATATATCCAGGGACTTGTGTAGTATGGATTTGGAAAATGGAGGAGAGGGGAAAGAAAACTAGAGGCTGGGATGCCAGGTAGGGGAAGAATAATTCACCGCCATCCTTTCCCTCCATCTTCCCACCTGCTTTTGCTTCCAGCCACAGTTTCTGTTATATTCACAGCCACGTGCTTCTTCAGAGGTGTCTGTAGTGATTGTGTCCACCTCCCCACTTGCAGCTCACGGCCATCTGACTTCCTCCTCCATCGTTCCGCCAACTGTGGGAGAAGAGTAACGTATGCAAACCTCCGTCCGGCAGGCTGCTCCCAGCCACACAACACATACCCACTCGGGTCGAACCCTGGCCTCCAGGACCACACCCTGCCCATTTTGATCATGCCTCTTAAGTGGCTCTGTGTCCTTTGCCAGCTCCCGCACTTCCCCCCAGCCTCAATGTTCGCGTTTCTCAGGAGTTAGTCCCGCTTCCCAACTTCTCTAACTCCCAAACCTACTGGAGTACGACACATCCAGACCCAAGGCTTCTGTTCAGTTTCTGAGAAAGTGATGCCACGTTTGCCTCATGAGTCTGCACCTGAGCTCTGACAGCCAGACCCCGATGCAGGTGCTTACTCAGCAGCTCCACTTGTACAGGACGGGCTCGTTATGGCCGCTCTGCTTTTCCTCTTTTTTCTTTTTTTTTGGCTCCTTGTTAGCAATTGTAGGGCTGGGCACTACTGAACATCGTGAGTTGAATAGGAACCCCTCTCTCTGATGAGAAAAAGTATAATGATTTGGTTGTTTAGTGTCAATCCATCCTCTTTTTTTTTAAATTTTTTACTGTTTTATTTGTTTCTGAGAGAGAGCATGAGCAGGGAAGGGTCAGAGAGAGAGGGAGATACAGAATCTGAAACAGGCTCCAGGGTCTGAGCTGGCTGTCAGCACAGACCCTGACGCGGGGCTCGAACTCACGAACCGTGAGATCATGAACTGAGCTGAAGTTGGACGCTTAACCAACGGAGCCACCCAGGCGCCCCTAGTGTTAATCTATCCTCTTGAGGAGCAGCATCAAATTGTCCCGGGCACTGGCCCCTGCCCTGCTAATGTGAGGCCATGCTGACGCCAGTGGTCTTCGATAGGCTCCCTGCACCTGCATCTTAGGGCTTCACTTTCCTGTTATCCTGTCTCATCTCACCAACTGATGTCAGTTCTTCCAGTTCATCCCTTGGCCTTACTGGCCACAGCATAACTGACCCTCCTGATCCTGTCTTTCTGCTTTGCGGATTCTCGCTTACACCTACTGTTTGTCCCATTGGCCACAGCAGACTCAGATAGTATCATCATGTTTTGGACTGCTTTTACTCTTGAGTCTCAGGGATACATCTAGTGTCCATTTTTCCTTCTGGTCTTTTTTTTTTTTTTAATTTTTTTAAAAATGTTTTATTTATCTCTAGGAGAGAGAGAAACAGCGTGAACAGGGGAGGGTCAGAGAGAGAGGGAGTCACAGACTGAAACAGGCTCCAGGCTCTGAGCTGGCAGTCAGCACAGAGCCCGACGCGGGGCTTGAACCCACGAACCGCAAGATCATGACCTAAGCAAAAGTCGGACGCTTAACCGACTAAGCCACCCAGGTGCCCCCTCCTTCTGGTCTTTTAACAGGCAGGGAAAAACGTCTCTCCTTCTCCAATGAAAACAGTTCATGTTGACAGGGCTTGTTGACTCCAAGCAATGAAGAAAGGAGTCAACACAGTTTGAGCTGAAAAACTGGGAACAAATTGGAGGTCGTGATATTGGGATTTCTAATAAGAAATATATATTTGGTCTTTGTCCTTGCTTCTGGCACAGAGCCCCTAAAATCTGTGAATTTTCTGGGTGAAGAGAACCAGAAGGTGTTTTTTGTCATGTTAATGAAGTGACCTAAGTTTGGGGGTCGGTTGCTAGGAGAATTGGCCCTGTGTTTAGAGAGTTAGAATTTTTATTTAAAGTTTATTTTTGAGAGAGAGAGACAGAGTGTGAGTGGGCAAGGGGTAGAGAGAGAGGGAGACACAGAATCTGAAGCAGGCTCCAGGCTCCGAGCTTTCAGCACAGAGCCCAACGCGGGGCTCGAACTCATGAACTGTGAGGTCATGACCTGAGCCCAAGTCGGATGCTTAACAGACTGAGCCACCCAGGTGCCCCAGAGTTGGAATTTTCAATCCCATCCCACACCTCCAGATAAAGGATAAGGGCTGGAGATTGAATTCAGTCTCCAGTGGCCAATGATTTAATTAATCATTCCTGTGTGACAAAGCCTCCGTTAAAAAAAAAAGAGAGAGAGAGAGAAAGAACACAGTTTGGAGAGCTTCTGGGTTGGTAAACACATGGAAATTTGGGGAGAAAGGCCCCCTGAGAGAGCATGGGAGCTCCACACCTTTTTACCACACCTTGGCATGATACTTCCTCCATCTGGCCATTCCTGAGTTATGTCCTTTTATAATGATCCAGAAATGTAGTGAGTAAACTGTTTCTCTCGAGTTCTGTGAGCTGTCCTAGCAAATTAACTGAACCCCAGGAGGGGTCATTAGACCCTTCAACCTACACTGGTCAGTCGGAAGCCCAGGTGACAACCTGGATTTGGGCTTGGTGTCTGAAGAGGGAGGTGCAGTCCTGGAGGACTGAGCCCTTAACCCGTGGGATCTGATACTCTCTCTAGGTAGGTAGTGTCAGAACTGAGTTAAACTGTACGACAGTTAGCTGGTGTGAGAGAATTGCTTGTTCATGTGGGGAAGTCTCTCCCCTCCCCCCCACCACTGCCACATACATCAGAATTGTGTGCAGAATTGTTAGAGCTATTGAAATAGAACAGTTTTAGGGAGGGTGCCTGGGTGGCTCAGTCGGTTGAGCACCCAACTCTCGGTTTTCGCTCAGGTCATGATCTTGTGGTTTTGTGGGTTCGAGCCCCGCATCAGGCTGTGCACTGACAGTGCAGAGCTTGCTTGCTATTCTCTCTCTCCCTCTCTCTACCCCTCCCCTACTCACACTGTCTCTGTCAAAATAAATAAATAAGCTTTAAAAAAGAACAGTTTTTAGAGAGATAGAGAATACTGTCATTTTTTTCTACAATTAGAAGCAGAAGCAATGTATATAATCTACAACAGTGGTAAAGTATTGAGCATCAGCTTGAATTAATGAGATTTAAGAGTGAGCCTCCTTTCAGTATCCCTAGTTATAGGGTGATTTTAAAAAGTTGAATATATCATAAGTGTGCATGAGAATAATGAGGTATTGCATAAAATGATTTGTAAACTTAAGTCTCTCACAAGTATACATTATTATTTAAGTGTATTGAAACAATATTTTCAAGGAAAGAGCTTTCCTTTCTATATGTATAATTATTATTTTTTAAAGTTTATTTAGTTTGAGAGAGAGAAAGTTAAGGAAGGGCAGAGAGTAGAAGAGAGAGAATCCTAAGCAGGCTCCACACTGTCAGTGTAGAGCCCAGTGCATGGCTGGAACTCAGGAACCACAAAATCATGACCTGAGCTAAAGTCAAACACTTAACTGACTGAGCCACCCAGCTGCCCCTATTATTTTTATAATTGAAGTTTAGTTGACATACAATATTATATTAATTTCAGGTATACAAAACGTTCACAATAAGTGTAGTTACCATGACATCATGCAAAATTATTAAAATATTATTGACGGTATTCCCTATGCTATACTTTTCATCTCTGTCACTTAGTTTGTAACTAGAAATTTGAATCTCTTAATCCCCTTCACCTACTTCACTCATCACCCATACCTCTCCCTTCTGGTAATCACAGGTTTGTTCTCAGTACATATTCATGAGTGTATTTTTATTTTTTGTTTATCTGTTTTTTGGATTCCACATAGAAGTGAAATCATGTGGTATTTGCATTTGTCTGATTTATTTCATTGCATAATACCCTCTAGGTCCATCTATGTTGTCACAACTGACAAGATTTCATTCTTTTTTATGGCTGAGTAATATTCTATTGTATATATTATACCACATCTTCTTTACCCATTCACTTACTGAGGGGCACTTAGGTAGCTTTTATATCTTGGCTATTGTAAATAATGCTGCAATAAACATAGTGTACATATATCTTTTAGAATTAGTGTTTTTGTTTTCTTTGAGTAAAGGATGCAGTAATAGTGGAATTAGTGAAGTGAATGGTAGTTCTATTCTTAATTTTTTTAAGAAGCTCCACACTGTTTTTCACAGTGGCTGCACCAGTTTACATTTCCACCAATAGTGCACGAGGCTGCTCTTTTCTCACAGCCTCGCCAACACTTATTTCTTATCTTTCTGATTCTAGCCTGTCTGACAGGTGTCGGGTAATATCTCATAGCGGTTTTGATTTGCATTTCCCTGATGATGCGTGGTGTTGAGCATCTTTTCATGTATCTGCCAGCCATTGGTATGTCTTCTGTGGAAAAATGCCTACCTAGATTCTCTGCCCATTTTAAAATTGGATTATTTGTGTATTTCCTGGTGTTGAGTTGTATGAATTCTTTATATATTTTGGATATTAACCCCTTATGAGATATAGGATTTGCAAATATTTTGTCTCATTCAGTAGGCTGCCTTTTGTTTCTGTTGCTGGTTTCCTTTGCTCTGCAAGAGCTTTTTAGTTTGATGTAATCCCAAGAGTTTGTTTCTACTTTTGTTTTCCTTGTCCTTTCTGTTTTTTATTATAAGAATATAGCACTTTAGCCAGTTAGCCAATAGGTTAAATTGGCATTTCAGTTCAGGTTAAAAATCTAACTGTTTATTCTATATCTCTATAGGGAAATACATCCTAATTCTTAACTTCTTTAAGGAAGTTTTTAGAGCTATCAAGGGAGAAGGATTTTGAACTATGGATGACTTACACGCAGATAATTGAGAACTGACCAATTTATAATTACAGGAATTTCTAGGGAAAAAGGAAACTAACAGTGAAATTTATCGGCAGATTCTCAGTCTACACATTTATTTTTAACTTTGTTATTTTCCTTCTGCAGAAACCCTGGGCGGTGTGGATACCATTGTCAAGATTCCCCCACATTTGCTGAGGTAAGGAGACTGGAGTTATATAACTTAGTGGAAGTAAAAATCACCTACTGGGTTTCCCTGAAGCCCCAGATAATCTCCCTGGCTTATAGCATTTTACTTGTGGGCCAATGGCTTTTTTCCATCCATGAAATGGGAAAGTTCACATGATGGGGACCTGATTGTAGTGATTTCTAGGCATTTGTGGAATGAGTGGAGTCAATAATCTGAAGAAAACAGCTGAGGAAGTGAGGTGAAAGGATAAAATTGGTCAAGGAGAGAAGTGAAAAAACCTCGATGAGAATGTAGTTAGTGGACAAAGTCTTCCAGTGCAGATTGGGCAATGGTGCCCCCGCTGGAGAGAAGCATGCCTACACTCTGTGGTGTGGATCTACCTCCACCAGCCCTTTGGCTGGACACCATGTCACAAACTCTGGCCACCTACAACAGCCCTGAGATGATAAGCCTGTTTTCCCACTTTCCTCACCATTCCCCAACCCCTTTATCATGAGAGAAATGCCCTGTGTGACAGATTTGGAAAGAACAAATAAGAAAGTTGCCCATAATTACACCACCTAAGGATAATCACTAAAAACAGTTAAATAGATTTTCTTAACAGATTTTTTCTACATATACATTACATATACATATTCCTGCTTGTTTCTTCAGCCCATATCATATGAACATTTTCTAATGTCAATATATGTTCTTCAAATTAAAATATATTCTTCTGTTATATGGCTGCTCTAACATTTAATAAGTTCCTTTTTTAAGTTTCTTTATTTTGGGAGAGCAAGAGAGAGTACACAAGCAGGGGGAGGGGCAGAAAGAGAGGGAGAGAGAGAATCCCAAGCAGGCTCTGTTAGCACAGAGCCCAACGTGGGGCTCGATCTCACGAACTGTGAGATCATGACCTGAGCCAAAATCAAGAGTCAGATGCTTAACCAACTGAGCCTCCCAGGCACCCTGGTAATTATCTTATTATTAGACATTTGGATGGTTTTCAGATTTTTTTTGGACATTATTAAAAATATTGAGCTTATAGTCTTATTGAGTATAGTTCTAAACTGTCAGGACATAATGACTTTTTTCTTTTTAATGTTTTATTTATTTTTGAGAGAGAGATAGCGTGAGCAGGGGAGGGTCAGAGAGAGAGGGAGTCACAGTATCCTAAGACAGGCTCCAGGCTTTGAGCTAGCTGTCATCTCAGAGCCCAACGCAGGGCTCGATCGAACCCATGAACCATGAGATCATGACCTGAACGGAAGTCGGATGCTTAACCGACTGAGCCACCCAGGCTCCCCAGGACATAATGACTTATTAGGTATTTTCCATCTCTACAAGTAGAATGGACAAAAATTATGATTCCGTGTTTTTTAAAAATTTATTGCTTCTCTTATACTGTCTGCTGCAAGCTGATATATTGTAAGGAAATTCATGTGTTTATCAAACCGCATGTATTTTTGTGCTACAAAGCGAAGTGGACAGAATGGCTGGCAGCAATGCTCTTGCCCGGGGAGGCATGTTCCGGCTGGGGTATCCGTGCACCTAGGAGACTAGGAAGACTCTCCTAGAGATAAGAAGGCATAGATAGTTTAAGGGAGATGATTTCCTTGTCCTCATCATCTGTAGGTGTCCTTTTTAAAAACTGATTTTGCCACGTTTCCTTTTCTAGCCTATTATAGTCCCTCTTCCTCCCCTTGACCAAGGAAAGCATTGCCATTACTCATCCCATTCTGAATCTTACCATAGTGTGTTGTGCTGGGTACAGAAATCTCTTCCTGCCAACAAAGGACTATGAAAATACTAGTGTCTGTGTTGGTAAAAAGGATGACTATAACAACCAGACCACACATCTTTTTGCAGGTTAGTTTTTACTTCTTGACTTTCGGCAACATTGAAGGAGGACCGCTTCTAGTTGACAGACAAAAAAGAGGTTTCGATGCTAAGTCTCCTTCATTCTCTTATTTAACTAAATTTTCCTACTGCTTACATCTGTAAGAGTGGAAAAGTATAGAAATGATGCTAAATCCCACCTTATTATAGCAAAAAGGGATGCTCATCCATAGCTATATGAAGTAATTGAGGATAGAAATAAACAAGGTTTATCCATTTCTTTTTTTTACTTTTTAAAAATGTTTTATTTATTTCTGAGAGAGAGAGAGAGAGAGAGAGCGTGAGCAGGGGAGGGTCAGAGAGAAAGGGAGATACAGAATCTGAAGCAGGCTCCAGGCTCTGAGCTAGCTGTCAGCACAGAGCCCAACATGGGGCTTGAACCCACAAACTGTGAGATCATGACCTGAGCCGAAGTTGGATGCTTAACCGACTGAGCCACCCAGATGCCCCAAGGCTTATCCATTTCTTTAGAAATGCATTGCTGATAAAATTATACTTTTGTGTTAACAACATTAACCTTCTTATATAAAATAATTAATAGTGTTTGGATCAGTTAGGTGCATCCATAATGATACCTCAAGCCAGAAGAAAATTAAACATTTTTAAGCCTTATGAGCACAGGAGATTTTTTTAAAAAATCACTTTATATACACTTTATATACAGAAATATAGTAGGGAGATTAATAAAAAGCCTCTCAAGAGTTAAAACATATAGAGGCGCCTAGGTAGCTTGGGTGGTTGATTAGCCAGCTCTTGATTTCGGCTCAGGTCATGATCTTAGGGTTCATTGGATCGAGCCCTGCATTGGGCTCTGCTCTGACAGTGCAGAGCCTGCTTGAGTTTGGGTTTCCCTCTCTCTCTCTCTCTCTCTCTCTCTGCCCCTGCCCTGTTCATGTGTGCTGCCTCTCAGAATAAATAAACATTAGAAAAATAATTAAAACATATTAAGATAAAATTAAGTTGGGGAAGCAGAATGGAAATACAAGTTCAAGGAGAAAAGAGAACAGTGTAGCATCTTTTACTCTTAAGAGTTTGCTCAGGGACGCCTGGGTGGCTTAGTCGGTTAAGCGTCCGACTTTCGCTTAGGTCATGATCTCGCGGCTCATGGGTTCGAGCCCCGCATCGGGCTCTGTACTGACTGCCAGCTCGGAGCCTGGAGCCTGTTTCAGTCTGTGACTCCCTCTCTCTCTGACCCTTCCCTGCTCACCCTGTCTCTCTCTCTCTCTCTCTCTCTGAGAAATAAATAAAACATTTAAAAAATTAAAAGAAAAAGACTTTAAAAAAAAAAAAAAAAAAAGAGTTTGCTCATAGGAGTGCCTGAGTAGCTCAGTGGGGTTAAACATCTGACTTCAGCTCAGGTCATGATCTTGCAGTTCGTGAGTTCTAGCCCCACATCGGGCTCATGCTGACAGCTTGGAGCCTGGAGCCTGTTTCAGATTCTGTATCTCCCTCTCTCTTTGCCCCTCCCCAGCTTATGCTCTGTCTCTCTCAAAAATAAGCATTAAAAAAAAAATTTTTTTTTTAAGTTTGCTCATATACCTTTTTGATGGAGGAAGTTGGTTTTCAAATTTGTGTGATATTTAGATTTCATTAGCTACATTTAAATAAGTGATATGTTTTAATTAAAAACTATAGTAATTCCAATATACCAGAATTATAGCCTTTTCAAGTAATTAAAATTATGACGAAGAAATGTAAATTTAAAATATGTGCAAAACAGAACTTTAAGTTTTTCTTAGTGGCTATTGGAGCCAAAAATTTGATAACAGCACTCTAAAGGCTGTTTCCTAATCCAGAGGGTTGTTGAACCTGACAGCAGAGTTTTCTGTGGTTCTGGGTCTGAGATAAAAGTTCTGCCTATTAGTGTTAGTCGTATGAATGTGGCAGTGTTACCAGAAAGGGCTCCTGGCCTCCTGCTTAAGAATGTTCATCAAAAGACAACTGGTATTTCCCAACCCTTGGTGTGTGTGTTGGGGTTGGGTGGGGCAGATGAGTTAGAGAAAATGCAGCATTAATGGGAACATGGTTGGTCTCCATTCAGCCATGTCATTTAGCTTTACTTTCACCCATGGGCTCGAGATTTACCCAGAGCCAGCTTGCCATCTTGTACAACCTGTAGAAGGGGGTCACCAAATTGGTGGGAGGGATGGTGAATCAGGAGCTGTGTATGAATTATATCTATATATCTGTATCTATATATCCAAGTCTTTTCATACCTTCACTATTGTTAGCAGATAATTCGGAGTGTTTATCCTAAAGAGCTGATGCTGTCATCCTTGTATGCAAAGGAATGTGTTTGTATTCTAGGCATGCAGTGAGGTCTATCAACCATTTTTGTACAGAGAACTAAACCATATAAACGAGACAAGGCAGATGTGAGCCTTGCACTCAAAGGTTTTGTATTCAGAGGAAGGAGAATAAAGAAAAACATAGCTGGAAAACACTTTTTGCAGTAGAATTTTCTTCTATATAAGGAGGTTTGTTTCAGTTGGACTGTGATTCAAAATAGTTGGGAGGCTTTAAAAGCCTCTTTTAGGGTATAAGAATAAGCCATAATTAGAACAAAAAAGAATCATTGAATCAATATTTGTCTGATTTACTATTTCCCTTTATCATGAGGGAAGTGATATAATGACATATGCTGTAATGGGCCTTTCTCCTTTTGTTGTGAAATCAGTCTTCCTTTGATTCTACTGCCAGGCACTTTTAAACTGAGAGTATTTACTCTGTCCATCATTTAAGAGGGCATCTTTCTATTGTTTGAGTACCTGCTCAAAAAAAAAAAATCTAGTCACTGCAAATATTTGTGCATAAGAATTTGGATATGTTGATTATTTTTCTTTAGAGATATTTTATTTCTTTTTCTTCAATTATATTTCTGTTTAGTGTATGGTAAAGAAACCAGATTCATTAACTATGTCTTGCATTCTCCTGATTTTATATTCAGATTCAGGCTCCATTCTGATAATCGCTTAGAAGTGATTGTTTGCAGATATTTTGTTGTTTTGGAAAGGACAATAGGGAGTAATTCAAATCTCAAGTACTGTTGCTGTTTTTCTTAAATTTTCTTTTGCCACTGATTGATTGCTTTTTATGTAAAATATATTAACATTGTGATAAATAATTGCTAATATTGATTTGCTCATTTGTGTACATTAGTAATGATAGCTCTGATCAGAAGAAAACTGAGACCCTGAGAGACCTATGACTATACTATCTTCTGTTTTACCATTGATTGCTCCAAGGACTTCTTGTACAAACTAAAGCAGTCCAGATGTCACATGAATGATTTTAGTCATGTGTAGGGCATTGTAGGGGAGAAGACCCACCATAAAACATTGTAGATGAACATAAGGAGTGGCCAGAAACATGACCTATTTCCCCCTCAAGCTCTTTCATTGAGCCAATGTCCATTCTCCTGGTTTATAAGGTTAGCAGCTGTAGCAACAGGGATAGGAATTCATGCAGAGTGCCAGTGAGATTCAACATAAGGGATGGAGGAAGATCCGGGGTGTGGTATTTTCCCCAAATTGATCAGTAGATAGTTATGTGAGAATTATTCTACCTTCTTGCCTTAAGTCTTGATTTTGAACTTGAGAGTGAATTTGAAGAGTCCTTTTCTTCCTCTATGAGAAGCCTGTACCCTCACTGCCTTTGCTCTTCTTTTCCTTCTTCTTAAACTTCTTAAACTGCATGTCATCACAGGGTTGAAAAACCATGAATTAGTGGGCCATCATGGTGTCCCTATACCCAGGAAGGAGGTCATCAGTAGCTCAGGCTTTTCCTTTGATTGGGGTTTCCTCTTCCAAATCCTGCTTGTTTTATAAGCAGAAGGCAACTTAGGGTGCTCCCTAATTGTGACAGACTTGGTGAAATATCTCTGACCAAGTCAAGTTACTAGTAATAGTCATCACCTTCGTTGTTGTTAGCCACTGGTTTGTCAACCCAGTGATAAATTAGTCTGGGAGGCTATTGATCCAGAAATATTAGTAGCTAATAACACAAAACGTTTTCTGTTTTCTGACACTTTTCTGCTTTATCTTCTCACCCCCTATACCTCCCTGCTTTTTCCCTGTGGTTTGGGAATCAAGTGATATAACCAAAATTGCCTGGTCATTTATGGAATCTTCAGGGCTATTGTGGTTTTTGTTATGAATATTCAGCTGTGATGTCTGTGTTTGTGAAGCTGTCGCCAGCCTTGTCTGGCAGGGAGCACCTGGCTTAAACCTACCTTCAGTTACCACAACTTCTGGAATGTTTAGCTTCTTGCAAGTTGATTCATCAGCCATCCCCCTCTCCATGCCCCTCTGTCCTTGTCATAGCTTGGTTATGATGATACCTCGTTCTGTCTGATCATTTTTTCTCAGAAATGTTGAAGAGTTTATATTATATCCAATCCTAATTGTGAAAAAGAAAAGGGTTCTTCTGTGGACCTTACAGTACCATTGTTGTATGCAGTCACTGCCTCTTCCAGATCATTCTTTCTTTTTTTTAATGTTTATTTATTTTGAGAGAGAGGGAGTGTGTATGCACGCATGCATGAGTGCATGCATGAATGGTGGAGGAGCAGAGAGGGAGGGAGGGGGAGAGAGAGAGAGAGAGAGAGAGAGAGAGAGAGAGAATCCCCAGCAGGACCCACACACAGTGTGGAACCTGATGCAGGGCTCCACCTCATGAGCCACGGGATCATGACCTGAGCCAAAATCAGTAGGTGGACGCTTAACTGACTGAGCCACCCAGGTGCCCCCCAGATCATTCTTTGTCTGCTGGCACATTCCTAAAAGATACTCTTCCCTGTCTGATGGGGTTTTGCAGTGTTCTTCTGCTTCTGAGTTTTGGTTGGGTGTGGTCAGTCTCTCTGCTGGCGTCTGGGCCAGGATGGCTTGCTTGCTGTCTTCTCCAGTGGATTTGGAACTCCAGATTCCGGTGGCCATGGGCCTGGAGATCTTCTCCTAACTCGACATAAATCTCTAAGGAGGATGCTTTTCAATCCATGCCAAGGCCAAGAGACCTTAGGCCACTACCAGTTTGATGTCATGGTTGAGCTGTCTGGATCTCTGACAAACTACTCCGCCTTCCCTGGCAGATTTCCAAGAGGTTCCCTCCCCCCACAGCCAGGACCAGGTGAAGTGAGTGAGGCTGAGTCATGTAAGTACAGGGCCAGGTCCTGTCTTTATTTAAAATTTGGTATTTCGTTCATCATGGAATTTTGGCATTCATTTTGAGTTTTTAAAGTGTGGCTTTAAAACACCTGACACCAATCAGAATGGTTAAAAAGAAAAAATGCAAGAAACAACAAGAGTTGGTGAGGATGTGGAGAAAATGGAACCTCACACACGGTTGGTGGGAATGCAAACTGGTGCAGCCACTGTGGAAAACACTATGGAGGTTCCTCAGAAAATTAAGTAGACCTACCATATGATCCAATAGTTCCACTGCTGGATGTTTACCCAAAGAATATGAAAATGCTAATTCAAAAAGATCTGTGTACCCCTATGTTTATTGCAGCATTATTTGCAATAGTCACATTATGAAAGTAGCCCAAATGTCCATTGATAGATGAATGGATAAAGAAGATATGATACACACACACACACACACACACACACACACACACACACACACACACACAGAGGAATATTTCTCAGCCATAAAAAAGAATGAAATCTTGCCATTTGCAACAACATGGATGGATCTAGAGGGTATAATGCTAAGTAAAATAAGAGAAAGACAAAATATTTCACTCATGTGTAATTTAAGAAATTAAACAAATGGAAAGAGATAAGCAAGAAATGAGACTCATAACCATAGAGAACTGATGGCTACAAGAGGGGAGGTGAGTGCAGCGAGTGAAATAGTTGAAGGAGACTAAGAGCACATTTATCATGATGAGCAATGAGCAACTTATAGAATTGTTGAATCACTATATTGTACTTCTGGGAAACTAATATAACAGTGTGCTTATTATACTGGAATTTAAAAAAGGAAAAAATATGGCATTACAATATTATTGATCTTGCTGAGTTTTTTAATGCTCCCTAAAATTTTGTGCCCAAGGCCAGTGCCTCACTCACGTCACCCGAGTTCCAACCCTGCACTCCCCATGCTCTTAGAAAGTTCTCATGGCTGCTGGGGCCATCCACATTCAAGTCAAGCTTTACTCCGCCTCCTCTAGATTCCACAGACTGTTCCTTCTGTCCTCCTTTGAGCGGAGCCTCAGTGGCGTGTATGTACCATCAGGAAAACCTGCTCTTTCCCACGATGAAGGCTGTGCTTAGTAAGACCCCACTTCCAGGATACCCTGTCCCACATGTACTAATGTTTCACGGAAGGCATTTCCCAGCACCCATTCCTCCTCCCTCCTGGGCCCATGTCATAAGCTGGAACAAAGCTTGCTTGTTACAAAGCCGCTACCTCCTGCGTGTCAAAGCTTAGACGGTCACAGTAGGTCTGAGGCGTTCGGTTAGCAATGCCAAACTCCCTTTCTGTGGGACACTCAGACATGAGGGGGGCATTTCCTGACCTGCTCTTTTCATCAAGATTTCTCGTAACCTACAGTCTTTCTCACTCTGTCCTCCTACTTCTCCTTGAAGACTGAGCCGTATTTGCTAGACGTGACCCTTCTCCCCTCTGTGCCCTCGCTATACATAAATCTCTCACGGCACTTACCAGGGGGTTGGCAGGTGTCTAGCGGTTCTGTTCTGAGACCCTGTCCTCAAGGAAATTATTCATCTTTTCATCCCCTAGTTCGGTGCCCTGTAAATGCCTGTAGGATGAAGCTGCTTCTCCACACATCCCCGGGGACCTGTGCTCTCCTACCCTGGAGTCTGGGGAAACATAGTATTTGAAAGAATCCAGGCCAGAATGGAATCTCAACTTCAGCAATGGAACTTCTCAGATCTCGTTGGCCGAAAGGGGAGGTCCCAGAGAGTACAACCAGAAGCCTAACACACTCAATCCATGAACCTCAGCTAGCATAGTCTTAAGTTCCTCCCTCTCTCGTCATCCAGAGCCCTGACTAGCCTGGTGCGTATTAGATCAGGGGTTGGGAGTTAATGTTCTGTGCCAAAGGACACTGACTTGGCAAGGGTTTCAGCTCTCATTGGCCCACGTGGGAGAGGGAAGCTGCCTGCCATGCCACAGTCTCAATGTGAATTTGACATTGGAGGATTCCTGTTATAAAGAACTAAAGAACCTTCACCCCGATCCCATTCAAAGCCAGGATTCACCCCTTCTTTTAGCCCAGGTTATTTACAACAGGACTGGTATAGATGAGGTACAACAGTCAAGGGAACCCGCAGCCTGTCTTGTAAAAGGCAGCCGTTGGCAATGAACCTCTTGCCCCTTTGGGAGCTGTCCCAGACGTTACCTCGGTCATGGCCCAGCTGCCTTTTGCTTACCTTCTCTGTGATTCTTCACATCCAACCTCAGCCTAATTACTTTTCTCCTGCCAGTTGCCAGAAAGACTCTAACAGCGCTTCTTCCCATTTGTCCTTGTCTGCGTCCCCCACACCCCTCCTGTCCCCACCCTGGCTGAGCCTCTGCCCAGCCTTCTGCTTTATTTTGCCTGCCTGATCCACATCCTTTTCTCTCTTTTTTAAAAATTTTATTTTATTTTATTTTTGAGAGAGAGATAGAGACAGCGTGATCAGGGGAGGGTCAGAGAGAGAGGGAGTCACAGAATCCGAAGACAGGCTCCAGGCTCTGAGGTAACTGTCAGCACAGAGCCCAATGCGGGCCTTGAACCCACGAACCGTGTGATCATGACCAGAGCTGAAGTCGGACGCTCAACCGACTGAGCCACCCAGGCGCCCCCCACGTCCTTTTCTCAACTCGGATGCTGACACAATCCTCCCAGTGTTGTCAGGGAACCTACTGATCTTTCCTGCAGGATGGGGGCGGGGGGGGAGACATTCATCAGCATTTATACTTTGAGAGAACCATCCATAATAGTTTTCCATTCCTTGTATGGTTTTATTTTAATTGCCTTTCTGCTGCTTTTATCTATGTTAGTGTTTTAGTTCTGTTTTGAACCCTGGAGCAACGTCTACAGGATGTGCAAAATCTGTGTTTGTTTTTAATTGAAGAAATCAACGTATCCCCGTCAGCTGGGAAAGTCTGTGATTTAAAAGGAACGAGGACAGCAAATACCGCCATAGTGGGTTTTGGCAGGCAGTTTCAATCTCATCGTTGTTTCTGCCTTTCTTGTATCCTGGAGAAGTGTTGGGCTCCCCTTGCGATCTCCTACTATCAAGAAGAGGAAGCAAAGGGACCTTGCAGAATTCTGAGGTCCTGTTTCCAGCTTGTGCTAAGTGAATGGAGGCTGTGCCTAAGTACAGGACAGGTGCTGCTAATGAGGCTCCCACGTTATTCCAGGTGAATTGCAAACACCTGTGCTTGTCGTGGATTTAAGCCCATCTTGAGGGCTCCTCTCTCCTGGCTTCTTTCTTCCCTAGTACAGCTGACTTCCCTTGGCAAAGGCATGCAAATGTAAGTAAGCTTTGGCTCTGTTGATATTTTGCTGGTTGTGCAATAGGAAAACAATTTAAAAAAGAAGAAGAGGTTTAATACAGTTTGGTTAATCTAAGCCTGGTTCTTTTTCAAATTGTAGAGAATTCTTTATCTCAGCAAGTCATGAAAGGAAGGAGGGAGACTCTGTCAACCTTGCTGGAGGTGGATAAGGGACCATGTATGTGAACAAGGACTTGCTCTGGAGCTGACCTCATGTTCCAGCTTCCTGAGAGCAGGCTTGCCCGAAACAGATGAACAGAATGACATTTCTGTGTTGGCCACAAATACCCATTGGCATGTGGAGAAGCCTTTAGCAGGGGGGATGTTGAAATCCATGTTAGAAATCAAGGTGTCCCTGGGCACCTGAGTGGCTCAGTCGATTACGTGTCCAACTTCGGCTTAGATCATGATCCCACTGCTTGTGGGTTTGAGCCCCACGTTGGGTTCTGTGCTGATGGCTCAGAGCCTGGCGCCAGCTTCAGATTCTGTCTGTGTCTCTCTGCTCTTCCCCTGCTCAAGCTCTCTCTCTCTCTCTTTCTATCTATCTATCTCAAATATAAATAAAAACATTTAAAAAAAAAGGAATCAAGGTGCCCCAAAGATCTGATTTCCCTTTTTCTGTTCCTTGCTGCTATGGAAGACAAAGAGTATTTCTGTCATCTTTTAACAACAAATAGTGTAAGTAACAATACCATACTATTTCCTAACTTACAAACACCTTCTTTTGTGTGTTTTCTGCCAGCCTGTAGGCCAGTCCTAATGATTTTTGTGTTCTATTCCCTTTGATAAGAAAGACCTACAATTAGCTCTCAATTATAAAGCTTTCTCCTTGTTAATAGCCCCTGACCTAAAAGCACTTTTAAATGATGCAGTCAATTAAAGAAGTGCATAACCCACCCAAAGAAGGATGTAGGGGATATTAGGTTTGACTGATAATTTTGGGATGTGAGCAAGATATTAATGTTCAAAAATAGCCATGGCCACTTATCACTCCTTTATGACAAATAGTTGATGTTTTTATTTTATAGTCCTTGGTTCTGAAGGAAAGTGCTGCAAGGAAAGCTAAAACTCCATTTTGAAAAAATATAACCATCTGATCGGAAATTTTCTTTCTTAAGCCTCTTTTTTTTTTCTGAATGGTATGAAGGTAGGCTTTTTATCCTGTTTGGTTTTTATAATTAAACTGTGCCTTCTAGGCAGTTTAGGTCCAGATCTCCTGCTTTATTTCAAAGTATGCCTCTGAGAAGTTGTTTATATTGATGGGTTATAAGAGTGGATTCCAAGTGATGGGGAGGGACTGGAGCTTATTGATTCGGTGATAGAAATGGTTCAGTGAGTTGTTTGTATCTTTCCTGTTCACCCTGTAGGACTTTTTTTCTACTGGAGAAGGCAAGGTGCAAAGATTAAAATTATATTTAGTTTCTTTGGCCATCTTCATGTATTAAATATTTTATATTTTTACTATTTTTGTTATACTGCATATTTATGTGTAGTCGAACTGTTGATAAATGAGTACGACTACGTAATTACACAGGTGTAGCTGTGTGTATCTTTTTCAAGTTAAGTCTTAAAAATTTGACAGAGGAAATCTCCCTTTACCTGTTTTATAGGCTGGACTCTGTTAATGTGATGCCTTGTACAGGCTTCATATTTTCCCAACTAATTTTGGGACACTTAAGAACATAGGTAACATTTTGAAAACCTTTCCTATGTGACAGGGCCTCTCCTCGGTGCTCCGCATCCTGACCTCTGTTCTCACAGATCTTCTGTGAGGGAGGGAAGGGAAACGCTGAGGTTTTGGAGACCCCGGCCAAACTCCTCAAGCCTGCCTGGGCCAGAATCAGGACTCTGCTGGACTCCCAAGTTTATGGTCTTAACCCATTATACAGGGTATTCCCTCCGCCCTTACTGATTTATCACAAAAGTTTATTTTTTCTTATTTGTAACTTACGTGAAAGGCTGAAATATAGAATATTACATTTCATGTGGCAAATTACTTGATGAAGCACCATCGTTGAAAAGAGCTCTTGTGAAATCTGTATTTAGCTGCTGCTCACTCACAAGAGCAACGTACTAATGTAGGAACATGGATAAGATCACCTTGCACCGAAACCACTTTAAATGCAATTTCCAAGGAGCCAGAGCTTTTAAAAGGGGGCGTGTCATATATTTAGACTGAGGGGAAAAACCAGGAATTATTAGAACCATCGAGATTAGTGTGTAGACAGGACTTTGCCAGGAAATGACCTAAATTGACTTTTCCTCTTTGTGAGGCAGAAGGAGACCTTAAGATAAAAGACTCTGGTCTGGAATTGATGTGAGTACCCACTGGGAAGGCCTTAGTCATTATGTAATTAACTCACCCTTACCTCTTGGAGCTTCTGCTCACTTGACTGAGGAAGATGCGTAGTCGCATTTCTGTGCGAGCCTGCAGCATTACCGAGAGGAGATTCAGTGCGGGACCCATTTTTACCGAGTTAGGCCTAAACTGAAGACACGCGTCCAGTATAGATCACATTCTAAGTGGGAGCAGACCTGGGCTAGTTTTTAATTTAATGAAGTCCAGAGAGAACTGTTGTATTTGAAAGATTTTTTTTTCCCCTCTGAAACTGTAACGTCCCCATGGCTTGCTTTATTTTGTAAGCCTCATTTTGTTTTTCTGTATTTCCCAGCTGGGAGAAAAATCTTTCAAAGACAAAAGGGGTTTTGTATGTTTATTTCAGAGGCTGTTGGTAGAGAAAAAGCCAGAAAACTGTGTCCATCTGTGGGTGGTTGGGGGGGGGTCACTGAACACAGAGGCCACCTGGGATAACCTGGGGAAGATTGCTGTATTTACCTTCTGGGATCTTAACTCCGCTTCTGCGATAAGGCTGGATGTGGAAGACAGGGCCAGTAACCTGACATTTGCCAAAAGCGGGGATGAAAGCACTCATGTGTTTCACACACAGCAAAAATATAATTGTTGTTTTAAAGTCAATAGAATATTTGATTAAGAAAGAAAATGGTTGTTGGTTTAAGGTGTGTGCACCCCAGCACCCAGTACAGTGGACGCCTTTATAAATATTTGCTTGTGATGATGACTTGCAGCTTTCAGTGTTGAATGTCAGCATCTCTATTTGAGGCGTCTGGAGCTGATCAGTAGTAGGAAGACAGTGCGAGGGGGTCTCGGCTGTGCTGGAAGAGGCAGGGGCAGGTAGGGACAGGCATCCCTGAGCCACATTCTGTGTGCTGGGAATAGGACACAGACTATCTCCCCTCTAAGAGCGCACCATTCGAGGAGAAAGGAAATGGTAATGGTAATAAGTCCTGGCTCCAGCTCCCACTTCTCCTGTGTGTGACCGTTGGGATTCTGAGCTAGTCATTTTGCCTGTCACCTTCCACAAACGAAGATGGACACTGCAAGATGGTAAGGCACCTCTCTTTCCCCAGTGTGGTTATTGACCAACCAGTAGATGCAGAGAAAACCAGAGCTAGAGAGACCCTGTTGGGACCAGAGACGGACTCCGTCTCCCCGAAGAAAGGCTCAGCATGCTGGTGTGCTGCCTCCTGAGAAGAGCCTCCGATTTACCTCCTCCTTCCTTTTATCTTCTCAGTGTTCGAGCAGGAGAGGAGTGGCTAGCCCACAGGGCTTTGTCTCAGGTGACAAAGTGTGTCCCATGTGACAGGTGTGTGTTTTATTTCTAGCTTTATTGAGATATAATCAACATAACACTATAAGCTTAAGATACATAGACTGATGCTTTGATATATGTTTACCTTGTAAAGTGATTACCACAGTAAGGTTAGTGAAGACATCGCCTGCCATAGCTACCATTTTGTGTGGGTGTGTGAGGAGAAATTTGAAGTAAGGTTTTACAGTATTTGTCTTTCTCGGACTTATTTCACTGAGCATAATGTCCTCAAGGCTCATCCATGTTGCTCTAAAGGGCAGGATTTCCTTCTTTATTTATGGCTAAGTGATGTCCCCCATTGTGTGTATGTGCCCCTCACTTTCCCTATCCATTCAGCGGTCACATTAATGGAGCAGTGTTCAGACTTTTCGGTCTTAAAACCTTTTATACTTTTAAAAGTTATTGAAGACCCACGGAGCATTTTAGGGAAATTTTTGGACTATATCTGTCAATATTTACCATATTAGAAGTCAAAACAGAAACTTAAAAAATATTAATTTACGGGCCCCTGGGTGGCTCAGTCGGTGAAGCGTCCAACTTTGGCTCAGGTCCTGATCTCACAATTTGTGAGTTCCAGCCCCATGTCAGGGTTGGTGCTGGCAGCTCGGAGCCTGGAGCCTGCTTCACATTCTGTGTTTCCCTCTCTCTCTTCCCCTCCTCCATTTGCACTCCATCTCTGTCTCTCTCAAAAATAAACATTAAAAAAAATTTTTTTTAATTAAAAAAATTTTTTTAAATATCAATTCATTAAAAGTACCAAGAAGCCTATTATATGTTAATATAAGTAACATTTTTATGAAAGCTAACTACTTTAAAAATGTCATGAGAAGAATTTTACATTTTTGCGAATCCTTCATATCTGGCTTCATAGAAGGAAAACAGCTGGAATCTCGGCTCTGCTTCTGCATTCCATCTGCTCCAATGCATAGCTTTGGTTGAAGAAGATAAAGAAAATCCTGCCTCCTACCGATAAGCAGCTTAACACAGGAGAGGAATCTGAATCGCCTTTTCAGATAATTGTGGATCTTCTTTTTTGATAAAGTCCACCCTGTACTCCTGAGAGATTGAGACTGGAAAAATGTTTGACTTTGTAGGCCCTCTGAAAGGGTCTCAGGAATCTTGACTACCCGTTGAGAACCATCTCTTCCCCATTTTAGATGTCAGAATCCTGAATTCTTCATTCTTTTTTTTTTTTTTAATATTTTTTTATTTATTTCTAGAGAGAGAGAGAGAGAGACAGTGTGAGCAGGGGAGGGTCAGAGAGAGAGGGAGATACAGTCTCTGAAACAGGCTCCAGGCTCTGAGCTGGCAGTCAGCACAGAGCCCGACACAAGGCTCGAACCCACGAACCGCGAGATCATGACCTAAGCGAAAGTCGGATGCTTAACCAACTAAGCCACCCAGGCGCCCCCTGAATCCTTCATTCTTAAGAGCCTCCGACTCTTCCTCTTAGCTGAGAATGGGAGCTGAGAATGGCCCCTCACCGGCGATCCACGGACCTGTGGAACTGTCACCTGGGTCACCTGTCGTCTCCCAGAGCTACGGAATTGCCCTGTAATAGCACTGCAAATAATACTCCTTACCGGGGTCTTATGAAGATTACATAAGATTTTAAATAAGATGGTACTTTGCAGAACGTACATCAAATCATAAGTGTAATATCACTCTGATAAAATAGGCGTATGGTGTTTTGGCAGTTTGCAGCATGATGCAAGTTTTTTGGTTTATTTTTGTTTTCCCCTTCAGTGCTGAGTTTCAAAGTGTGATTTTTAGATAACAGAACAGGTTCCAGGAACAAAGGAGCAGATAAGAGTCTGCATTTAGGTAGTGTTATTTCTGATTCCTGAGAGTACAGCAAGGACTAATTGGTCCTTGGGAACTAGAAGCAGATCAGCCCGAGCAGGCTCAATCTGCAAAACTTCCCTGTGGCAGTTTAAAGTGTTGTTTAAAATAAAGTCTAACATCTGAAATCAGGAAACTGGAATCGAATGCCACTGTACCTTCCTCTTCCATTTTTGCTTGTAGACTCGAGAAATTTCTTTGAGCTGGCTTCTCTTGGGGCCAGTCCAGGATGAGGGTGGCTGTTGATGGGGGCAGGGAAAGCAGTCAGATTCCCAGTAGTACTGCACCACATACCTGCGTAAAGGTAATGGTTTGGCTTTGATTTGGCTTTGAACCGGAAGACATGCAGGCGATTTCCTAGTTTAGGAGATAATTGTCAGCATTTGCAAAATCTCTGGGCCTTCCGTCTTTTTCCCCTGGAACAGAGACCTTCGGCTGAGTTCCCAACGTCCCACCAGCTCCTGCCACCAACAGGACCCAACTGGGTTATGAGGACCTGCTTTTATTGTCTGCTTCAGAGGACAGTGCCCTGTCGCAGGCATGACGTTCCCGTCTGGCCAACGGGTGTGCCCTGTGTCAGATGGATCAGAATGGAATGGGAGAGGAATGCTCTCTCAGACTTGTGAAGTTCTTTCTTCCCTGAAATCTATCATATTTAAATGATGCTTGGAGCAGCCACAGCTGTGGTAAAGCAGACACTTAAGAGGGTGGACGAGGAGGAAGATGGAAAGAACCCGGGTTCTTGACTGTGTCATTGGAGCACTGAATCACCTAAAATTGAGGGGCCCTGCCTCTATGTATAAGCCACTTAGGGAGTTGATTTCCTTTCACTTGCGGCTGAAAGCATTCTCCCTGATACGCCCACTTTAAAGGAAACCACCTGACCCTCAGGGACAGAGGAGGGAGGGGTTTAGGCGAATTTGCAGCCTGGAAGATGTCTCTTGCTGGAATCTTTTTCCTGGTGTCTGGCTGCATTTTGACCATTTTGTTGGCCTTTTATTTCTTCTGCAGGATAAGGATAAGGGAATTCTACATTAAGTATTTGGTTAAGTCCTGTGAAATAGTAAGGGAACAGAGCTAAGATGTTTGTGCCATTTACAAAGTGTGGGGGTCTGGATGTGGGGCGATGGGACCCTCTGTCACACAATATGCACAGTGGTGCATAGTATGGCCTTCTTCTGCCACAGATAACTGATTTCCTCATGTGCTTCCCAGTAGCTAGACCCTGACTCTATCACCCTTATACCCAGGCACGTGGTGTAATGTACCTCCCCACAATACTGAAGGTGACCAATTATGAAGCATCAATCTATGCCAGGAATTGTGCTAATGACGTTGTATATTACCTTATTAAATTTTACAGTAAGTGCAATAGGTACTCATACAACCTAAATTTTAATAAGAAAACTGAGGATGGAGTGATAAATATCATTTGCCTGAAGTCACATGGCTAATGCAGGATAGACAGAGGTTCAAATACATGTTTGAGGGCACCTGGGTGACTCAGTCTTTCAGCATCTAACTTCGGCTCAGGTCATGAGCTCTTAGTTTGTGAGCTTGTGCCCCGCTTCTCTCTCTCTCTCCCCCTCATGAGATTCTCTCTCTGCCCCTTGCTCACTTGTGCCACCCCCCCATCAAAATAAGATTAGATAAAATTAAATAAAAGAAACAAATACAGGTGTGACTTGAAAGTTCTTTTAACTAATATAATCTATGCCTTTAATGGATATTTACCATATACCTGTCACTTAGATATGTTAAAATAGGAATTATTGTTGTCCCTGCCTATTCCTTCATTTCTCTTTTCATCTTGGGGAGATGTACTGGGACAGAAGGCACATATGTGATTACCTGAATATTGGCTTTTCCCTAGAAATGGCCTTTAGTAGTATCTAAGTTATGGATGCCTTCAGCTGTAAGTAATGGAAAGCACAACTAACTGTGGTTTAAACAAGATAGGGCCTATGTTCCTCACGTCGTAGGCAGTTGGCTGTGTCTAGGCTCCTACTGACCTTCATTATATTTGGCTTTCGGTACCACCAACTGGCTCTTGGCAGCCACATTTGTCACACCCCCATCCAAGGCAGAAAGACAAAAGGCCAAAAGACAGTGCCAACTGAGTAGGTCTTGTCCTTTTATCAGGAAAGTAAAAGTACTCCAGGAGCCACAAGGAAGGCTGAAAAAGTAGGAAAACAGGATTGTTGGGAACGACTTAGACCAATCTTGATTTACCACTTGGGGCTGACCATGCTGTCAGTCAAAAACACAGTTGGAATCGAGTTGCTAAGAAGCCTGCTAGAACTGCAAGCCATGTGTCTCAAAGAAGCAGAGGCCATTCAAATTTGGGAAGGTGATGGAGATACGCCATCTTGCTGAGAAGATGGCGGAACCATACGGAGACTGAGAGCTGGTTTCCTTGGACTCTGCTACTCTTCTCCCTCTGCTTCCCTCATGTTTCCATCAAGTGTTGGCTTTCAAAGCTCTTTCATATCCCTACTTAGTTGATCCTTCCCATCCTTTTGAAGGAGCTTAGAAAGCTTTTGCCTTTGTCTTGTGAATAGAAACTGGGCATCAGAGAGACCTAAGTAATAGGGTTATACCCAACATTTGTTGGCCAAAAGGAAACCACAGATTTTCAAACTGTGCCAGAGTTCTTTTACCAGACTCCATTGCCTTGCCTGATACAGAGATTTTCCTTGTAGATTCACACTTAAACCAGAGCAGGGGGACTTCCTGCCCAGACACCCCAGGCATTCAGTCAGGTGGGCCCAGCTACTCAGCTCCCTAGTGAGGATGGCTCTGCCTTTCAGGGACAACTGGGCGGAGCCCAGCCTGCATAAAGCTATCCAAGTCCTCAGGGAGAAAGGACAGTCAGTGGGCCTATGAAAAGTAGCAATAGAGAAGTGCTCCAGAACTTGAGTATGAATGTTTTCCCAGGTTGATTTGACCCTATCTTTCAGCAGCAGGGTTCCTCGTCATTTTGGTCCTGGCCATCATGTTCCTGCCTTTCCAGGCTGGGATCTGAGAGTGCCTTGGAGCCTTCTGACACACAGGGAAGAACACTGTGATGTGAATAGTGTGTTGAATCACCCTAGTGACAAGATATCTGTGCAGCCAGAAGAGAGTTTAGGTGGTGGAGTTAGTTACTCTCCATTTTCCATAGTTGGGGGACCTCTTCCATCAATATTAGGATACCAAATGAGTGGGTTTTTTTTTTTTTACCTTGTAGAAGGAGAAATCCTTTGCCTTAGCTAGAGATTGTTACGTAGTGAGATTTTGCCAATATAAATAATAATTATAGCAGAATTACAGTATTTAAAATACTTGAATACTTGATAAATATATTCTCAATTTTTCCTTTCTTCCATGAGAACATCTTTATCAGGCTCCAGGATCTCCTCTGGTTTTCCCTGGATTTGTGGGTACCCATATATGTACGTGTGCAAACTCACCGAGTCCCTGTTTGGATTTAGGCCATTTAGAGCCAAGCCTGTAGAAGTTTATGGAAGTTTGGCTGTGTTGATTTGCTCTTTGCAATCTGTGATGGCTGTGAATGGCGAGAATAGTAACATGGGGCCGACTTCTGTTAACGCCCATAAGGGAGAGGAGCTCTACCATGGCCCTCCTGGTCTAGTCAAGGTTTCAGTCCCTTGCTGTCCCGTTTTCATGCCCTGGGCTGGGATTCTTGTCAGGCAGCTTTCACTGCCTTGTGATCTTTAATCATTTCACTAGGAGAGCAGTCCACTACTGGTTTTTTCCTTGAGTGCATTAAAAAAAAAAAAAAAAAAAAGAAAAGAAAAGAAAAAGCCACTGTGCATATTTGTTTTTCTCCCAGTACATGTTTCATTTAGGAAGGCCATGCAGTTGTATAATAGGTCAGATACTTACCTTGAGTGGAATAAACAGCCCTTTGCTGATGTATTGTTACAAATACAACTGCTTTCAGGGTAATTGGGTTCTAAGGCAGTTTACCAGGCTGAAGGGTAACTAGCACCCAGATACAACCCCAACCTTTAAAACTATATTTATCCTGAGAAACAGTCTTTTCATCATCTCAGATAGTGCCAGACCTGAGGCTGTTGAGTGGCAGATTAATGTGGCTCTTATTCAGCTGAGTCTACAGCCTGGGAGAGGGAAGTATCGGATCTATAATATGTTTAAAGCTGACAGCTAATAAGGATCTAAACCAATCTTTTTGGCTTTCACCCACAGCCTATTTTTAAAAAGTGCTTACAGAGCAGAATCTATTGGGATATTCAGAAGTTGAAACACCACACACACATTACTATGGGGCAAAGTTGCTATTTATGGGAATATAAAATTTTACATCATTGTTCTCTGTCTGACGCTTATTGCCAAAATGTGTTGCTTAGGGGGAGTGATCACTATACGTGGATGGCTGAATGTGATTTTTGATGCCTATGGGGAAAGAACTGTGGAGCGTTTCATGGGACAGAGGCTGTTCCTTCAAAAAGGCGTCAGTTTCTTTTCCCAGCTTTATTGACACATAATGTACACAGCTGTACATACAAATTAAACTAATTTACAAATAAAATTGTGTATATTTAAGGTGTACAATGTGATGATTTGATGCATATATGCATTGTGAAGTGATGACCACACTCAAGTTATACATCCATCACCTCACATAGTTATAACTTGTGTGTATGTGATGAAAACATGTAAGATCTACCATGTTAGCCAATTTCAAGTGTATAATACAGTATTACTAACTATAGTCACCATGCTGTACATTACATCCTCAGAATTTATTCATCTTATAACTGAAAGTTTGTGCCCTTTGACCCACATCTCCCTATTCTTCTGCCCTTTAGCCCCTGGCAACCACCATTCTACTCTCTCTTTTATTTCACTGTTTTAGATTCCACAAATAAGTACATCATGCAATGTCTGTCTGTCTTTTTTTATTTATTTAAAAATTTGTTTAATGTTTTTTATTTATTTGTGTGAGAGAGAGACACAGCGTGAGCAGGGGAGGGTCAGAGAGAGAGGGAGATACAGAATCTGAAGCAGGCTCCAGGCTCTGAGCTATCAGCACAGAGCCTGATGTAAGGCTCTATCTCATGAACCATGAGATTATGACCTGAGCCAAAGTCGGATGCTTAGCTGACTGAGCCACCCAGCCGCCCCATATTGTCTGTCTTTCTGACTCTGGCTTATTTCATCTAGCTTAATGTCCTTTAGGTGCTTCCATGCTGGATTCATGGCAGGATTTCCTTGTTTCTTATGGCTGAGTAATATTCCATTTTGTGTTTGTGTACCTATCCTTGATATTTGTATTTAAGTATAAATATATAGTTATGTCTAGATTTGTAGATAGGTAGATTGATACCATATTTGCTTTATCTGTTCATCTCTTGGTGGACACTTAGGTTGTTTCTGTACCTTGGCTATTGTGAATACTGCAGTGCACGTGGGAACACAGATATTTCTTTGAGGCTGGTTTCTTTTCCTTTGGGTATATACCCAGGGATTGTTGGATCATATGGTAGTTCCACATTTAATTTTTTGAGGAACCTCTGTACTTTTTCCATAATGGCTGTACCAATTTACATTCTCCCCAACAGCACTTATTATCTCTTATCTTTTTGATAATGGCCACCCTAACAGATGTGAGGTGATGTCTCATTGTAGTTTTGATCTGATTTCCTATGATTAATGATTTTGAACAGTCTTTTAACGTACCTGTTGGAGATTCATGTGTCGTCTTTGGAAAAATGTCTTTTCTGTCTTTGCCCATTTTTAACAGGACTATTTATAATTATTGAGCTGTATCATTTCATACATATTTTGGATGTCTATCTGGTAGACAGCTTGCAAATATTTTCTCCCATTCTGTAAGTTGCATTTTCATTTTACTGATTGTTTCTTTTGCTGTGAAGAACCTTTTTAGTTTGATGTAATCCCACTTGTTTATTTTTGCTTTTGTTGTCTGTGCCTTTGGTTGTTATCCAATAAATTGTCACCAAGGCCAACATCAAGGAGATTTTGTTCCATATTCTAGAAGTTTTGCAGTTTCAGGTTTTACATTTAAGTCTTCAATCCATTTGGAGTTAATTTTTGTGAGTGGCATAAGAGAGAGGCATAAAAGGTAGTATTTTGTCCTACAATATGAAATATACTTGTTTTAAATTATCTAGAAAGTAAAAGAATACACACATGACACACTTAATGGGGAAAAAATGGATGTTTTTAGATTGCAAAGTATGTTGTTACTGTAGAAAATTCAAAAGCCTAGAAAATATCATTCCTGACATCTAGTGCCATGTTGCTTGAACTATGTAAGGTTTCATTACATCCATACTTTGTAGATGAGCAGACAGGTGTGGAGTGGCTAGGATTTGCCCAGATTACCTAGTTAGAACTGGTAAAATCTGAATTCCAAACCTTGATAGTTGGATGCAAAAGTCAGATCATCTAGGGATAATAAATCTTAACATTGCTTTTTCTTTGGAATGTGTATCATGAAAATTAGGTCACAGGGTATGTAATTTGTTGCAGCTTGCTACTTTCACTTAGTATTACATTGAAGAAAATTTTCAGATGCCATTAGGAGTTCATTAAAAACATTTGAGGCTATTAAAATTCCATCAAATTGATATACCCTAGGAAAAGTCATTTTAATATTTCTTTCATTGTAGTTATAATTCTAAAAATTGATAAAAAATGGCATAAAACTCTGGAGAGCTCCTCTTCTTTGAAGACATGGTCTTAATTTTAAAATGTATGCCATTGTAATATTAGTAAGGCAGTTCCCTTGCCTAGTAGATTTCACAAAGACCTCGATTACCAGTTGATTGTGAGCTAGGAAAGGTGAATACATTCCCCCCACAGCTAACAAATTTTCTAACCACCTTTGTAACCAGCCACTGTATCCTGTGCCATGGTGGGGGGGTGGGGAGGAGGGAAGGCACTGACACTGCCAAGAGGATCTCTAGAAATGCTAGTAGGGTCAAGCAGAACCATGAAGGAGGGCAGCATTTGTGAAGATACATAGATGTGTAAATAGAGAAGACATGAAGTTTAAAAGCCCTGAGCATGCCTTTGATGAACAGTTGTTAGTCTTGGATGGTACAGTCTATCTTGACACTAGAGATCTAAGCTTTAATATATTTTCCTTGGTCTTTCCCTGTATTCAAAGTAGCCAGATGCTTACCTTTTACATGCTGGGCTAAATTTGACAATTTAATGCTGAAAATTTTATCGTTGTAGATAAAAAGTCAATAAAAGAGTAAAGGATACAGGTTTTTCTATTTTCTGTGACCTACATGCTTGTGCATTTTATATCTGAGTGCGCTATTCAGATGGACAGTTCTCAGTTATACCCATCCTGAGAAAGCGGGTGATTATTGCATTTGCTTTCATGTGCTGGATTGTTTGGTGGGGGGGTGAGGGTGGGGAGAACATAGGTCAGCTGAAAAATAAAAAGAAATTATTACTTTGGTTAATTTTCAAGGATGCCTGTGCTTGTTTTCATATTATAGAGGCCTTTGTCCTCTCCTTTTAGCTTTTGCTTCCTCTTGATAGAGAGGTAGCATGCTGCCGTGGAAAGAGAGAAAGCTTTTGTGTCATATAGTCTTTCTATTTGAACCTGGATTCCTCCATTTACCAGCTCATTTACATAATTTTGGGAGCCTTCATTTCTTGAACTATAAAACAAACTCGATAATGCCCAGTATCCAAGTTCTCCTGAGGATTAAAGAGCTATAACCTAATGGGACAGTTCCCAGCTCATACTCTCCTCTGTTGGATGGGCATATCACTTCTCCTCCATGGATGGGCTTATCACTGCTCCTCTGACGGATGGGCTTATCACTTTGCTTTTTTCCACATCGCCTCCTCTATAGCCATGACCGAAGTGTTCCTTGTTTTTCCTGTTTTAACAATAGGGTTAAGCTTCTAATGGGACCTAATGCTGAATAGTGGCTAGGTGGCATCAGACAAATTACTTACCATCTCTGAATCTGTTAGCTCATTGATCTCATGGAAGTAATTACCTCTCACAGTTTTGTAGTAAGTACTCAATTAAATGAGATTTTATATGTATGACTAGTTAAAATGCCTGGTACAAAGTGGGCACTCAGTGACTGGTGAGTACTAGTACTGAATGGGCATATCTTTGAAGGAAATCTTTCCTTCTGCCATCTTTCTATACAGTCAACAACTTCTCTGACTTCTTTGCTAGCATCCTTCTCTCCACTCACTGGCTAGATGGATTTTTCTGAGCTCTCTCTTTCTACTGTGTCTCTTAAACTTTGCCTTGGAAATTTCATTCACTTCCAAGGCTTCAGCCACACTTTAAGATGGATTTTTTTTAAATTCCCGAGCTCCAAACCAGTATATCTAGTTTTCTACTTATCAACATTTGGATGCCCAAAGAAACCTGAAACTCAAAATAATGAAAAATAGAGTTTTTATTCTTGCCAGTTTCCATCCTCAAAACTATTCTTCCAGTAGGTCCCCTCTATTCTACTTCTGTGCTATCTCTAGGTTATGTTTCTTCCTTTTTAAAAAACTTTAAGAAAATATTTATTACTTATTATTGAAAGAGAGTCAGAGCACAAGTAGGGGAGGACTAGAGAGAGAGGGAGACATAGAATCAGAAGCGGGCTCCAGGCTCTGAGCTGTCACCACAGAGCCCGATGTAGGCCTCAAACTCATGAACCACAAGATCATGACCTGAGCCAAAGTTGGATGCTTAACTGACTAAGCCAGCTAGGTGCCCCACTCTGTTCCTTCCTTTGCATTCCTGAATATGGCTTACCTGTATTGTACTTCCAGTGCTGGCCTTGTTAACAGAGTGTAAGTCCTTCCTCCAGGCTTTACTACCTCCAGTAAATAATGATGACAACAACAAAACTATAATAATAAGACAGTAGTGACAGTGAGAAAAGGTACCATAACAACAATCATTTGTTGACTGTGCACGACATGCTAAGCACTGTCATACCACCCTAAGTCCTGGGAGAAGTGGAACCCTTCTCTGGGCTTATGTAGTAGAGGCTCCATTCTTGTCCTTTCCAGAGTGGAGGGAACATTCCTACCTAGAGCCTACCCCAGCCCGTCAGCTCATGTTCTGGGCATTTGAGACTTCAGAATTCCCTGCTTGGACTATGCTGAGCCTCCTTGCAGAAACTGCATGCAAACCCCTTTCCCAACTGTATCTTTCAGAAGGCAGATGGTGCCACAGATGAATGCATCTCTAGGCAGAAGGACTGGCTAAAGGGCAGCTATTTGCCTAGCTTGTAGTCTGAGACCTGTGACATGAGACTCATTGTGGGGCAGGACAGAGCCAGGGTGGGAAGAGATGGAGTTTTGGCCAGGGACCTTCAGGAGTGCTATAAATGTTAGGATGAGAAATCAAGAATTTTTCTAATGTAGTTTTTACCTAGTCATTGTAATACTTCTCCGGGTAGGCAATATTAGGTCCATATACAAAGTGAGAGTTGCAGAGGTTAAATACTTAGTGTACAGATTATAATTGGCAGAGCCTGAATTTGATGCAGGTTAGTTGGACTCCAGAACTTTTTTTCCATGATACTCTACTTTTTATCCATTCCTTGCATTGTAGCCACAGATTCATTTTGTAGAAAATGTCTGCGGTCACATTATTCCCTGGATTAAAAATCTTCCATTAGCTCCTCATTTGCAACTGACTCCAGGCCAGTTTCTCTGGCATAGCATGCAAAGACCCTTCAAAAGCTGCCTTGGATATACCTTGCCAAATTCATTTCTCATCAGTAGTCCCACCATGACTTACCCGGTCATAATGAACCCCCTGTGTGCCTTGGCACCCACAGCCTCAGCTGCATATGTCTTTCTGCCCCTTTCTCTGGTCCTATACTGTCCCTTCCATTTCAAAGTCAAATGAATATCACCTTGTTCATGATGACACTTGAATTTTTCTAGACAGGATCTCTGCTACTCCTGTTCATAGTTGATTGTTTCTACCTTAATACAAGTGTGTTTTGGGCGCCTGGGTGGCTCAGTTGGTTAAGTGTCCAACTTCGGCCATGATCTCACGGTTCATGGGTTTGAGCCCCACATCGGGCTCTGTGCTGACAGCTCAGAACCTGGAGCCTACTTAGGATTCTGTGTCTCCCTCTCTCTCTGACCCTCCCCTGCTCACGCTGTTGCTGTCTCTCTCTCTCAAAAATAAATAAAACATTAAAAAATTAAAAAAAAAAATACAAGTGTGTTTTGCTTTATTACCTATGTTTTCATATTATCCCTTGTCTGTTACCTCCCTGAGGCTGTGGCTTCCATGTGGACAGGAACTGGGTATCTTACCATTATATGCCTCTCTTTTCATAGAGTCTGGACATGTGTAGTAGGCTTGCTAAATATTTTTTAAAGACCTTTTTATTACAAAAAATCTTATGCACTTTTCACAAATGAATTATTAACAATCAAGCAATACAAATTTTCGTTCTGATGGTGTGCTGATCTGCTAATGGACTGGTTTTATGTGGCATTTTGACATCACAACTGGAAATTTCTATTTCCAGAAAAATGTTACTTTACATTTAGTCCTAGAATTTTGCTATAATGGCATTTAAGTGATGAAAAATCTTTATAAAAGTGTGTATACATATATGCATATATAATTTGTGAGCTTTAACAGACCAGTGAGCTCTGAGTCTAGAGCATTAAATCACAGTTTTATCTGAATGTGATTAATTTAGTTTTGCTTTTTAAGTTACCTGTCTATGAGTACATAGACTTTTCTGAAAGATATTTATGCCATAAAATTGCTATTTTTGAAGACACAGCTACCTATTTGCATAAGATTATCAGTGCATTAAAAAGATTATGTTGGTGGTAGTGTCCAGGTACTATTTCCTCTTCCCTAAAATTTGAATATTTGAATTTGAAATCCTGTCTGTTTTGGTGGATTATTGCTTATTGCCTCTTTGTGGCAGAGATTCTAGGCAGAATCCTACCTCTTAATCATCAGTTCGAATACTTTCATCATAAGAAATCATTCAGTAACAAAATGCACACGGTTCCGTGTTCTAACGCAGGGCAGAGCAATTTCCATAGGCAGGTTTCATGCTGTTGATATATTTATCCTCTAAGCCCAAAAATTTGATTGTAGGAAAACATGTCCTAGAAAGAAGCAAAATGAAATTAAGCATACCGATTATAGATTATATGACTAAGGTAACTATATTTTAGAGACTCAAGCAAGCCTGTTTTTGGTCAAAAGGACTTTAGGGAGAAGAAAGAATTTAGGATGTGTTTGAAAGATGATAAGGGAATGTCTAGGAGAAAAGAAGAAGGGAGACTATTCCAGGAATATGGCCCAGTTTTTGATAAAGTGGGAAGGGTGGTGACTTGACAGGAGAGGAAGTTGGCACAGAGGAAGCCCAGGAAGTATTAGATGAAAGCTGTTGCCAGAAATAAGGCCATTCACAGGTCCAGGCCAAAAGCTTTGAAGGAAAATGAGAGGGTGTTTTTGCTAGTGTAGTATAGGGCTAGCACTACTTTTTATTTCTAAAGGTAATATATTCTTAAAATTTTTTTTAAATATAGAAACATATTAAATAAAAAAAAACCAAGATCACCCATATTCCCAGAAGGCAGAGAGACATTCTGGAGGTGTTTTGAGAAATGAATATCTGGCCTCTCATCCTTCTCCACCCATTCTGCAATTGTATGTAATTGTTTATTTCAGAGTAGGGTCCATGCTATGGTAATATTCTCTGTTCATTCTCATTCTTTCAGTTTTTGGCATAAGATTTCAAAGCGTTTTCGTGTGTCAGTGAAAACTTTCCAGAATACTTACTCCATTCTAAAGATGTGCCATGATTTGTTTAACCTCATCTACATTATAAATAAAATGACAGTAAAAAATCTTCACATTCAAAGCTTTACTACATGTATAATGATTTCTTCTGAAAAGTTTTATGGAATAGAAACTCCTCCATGAAAGCATATTCATGTTTTTAAGCTCTTGATAGCTACTCACAAACTGTTGTTGTTGTTGTTGCTGGTTTTTAAATGGAAGTCTTAAAGAATAAACCTTTCCGTGGTGCCACAGGAAGAGGTTGTATGAGGAATTGCTAAGTGTGTTGATGGAGATGAGGGGTGCTTTGCAGTGTTTCATAGGGAAAAATGTAAAAGTGTGTAAACAATTGCCGTGGGAGGTAATACAAGGAAATGCAAGGTTGGGTAGACAATGGACAGAAAGAAAGGAAGTTAGGCTTCTTGTTTGTTTTTCCTGAAGGATACTTCACAGGCTTAGTGTGTGTAAAATGCTTAAACCAGTCTTGGAACAGGGTTTGAGAGTGACAAATGGTAACTGTCACGGTCCCATGCTATGGAGGAGCTTGAGTTCATGGGTCCAGTTACTGCACCACCACTTTTCCAGGAGTGAATTTTCCTCTTATCTTCTTTCTCTCTGATAAATGTAGACATTATTTGTCCCTCCTCATTGGGTTGGTGGGACGTCGATCACGTGGTGTCCGGCACACTGAAAGCTTTGATAAATGGCGTCTCTGTCCTTGCATGGCTGCTCTCCCATGTATCCGTTAAGGATCCTCTGGTTGAAAGGGACAGAACACTCGAGCCAAAGATAACCAATATGTTGTGTCCAACGGAAGGAGAAGGTCACTTGCTTTGGTATTTTTACTGGACTTACTCACCTTTATAGGCTCAGCTAACTAACCATAATAGCCCTGATGCTAACACTTCTCCGGCGTTTTCCTTCTTTTTGATGATTAGAAGGTGAATTGACACTTGCCTGTACCTTGGACAGGAGTAACGGTCGTACTCTGTCCTTTAATCATTGCCAAGTACAGTGCCCTATGCTTGATGGTTATAGAAAAAAAAAGAATTCTAGAGCAACTTCCCTTATGATTAATATGGACTTCATGTCTCCTTTCCTCTAGAAATTCAAAAAAAACTTTAGTGTTTTTCCATTTGATTACATAAAATGTAAATCTTATTGATAATCCCAGATTGTAGGTGAAAATACCAAGCCGTATGCATCTTTTTTTTCCCCAAAGATAAATAAGGATGTCATGCACAGCATGGTGACTATAGTTTTAGCAACACTGTTGTATATGATGAAAGTTGCCAAGAGAGGCCTCTTCAAAGTTCTCATCAAAAGAGAAAAATTGTGACTGTGTGGTGATGGATGTTAACTAAAATACCTGTGACAATCATTTTGCAGTATATACATATATCATTATGTTGTACACCTAAAACTAATATATTAGAGGTCAATAAGGTCTCAATAAAACTGGAAAAATGTTTTCAAAGTGAATAAAAATGTACTTTCCATTATAAATTGTTTTCTTGACCTGTAGTGTTCTGTATTTTTAAAATATTGTCAGAATGTTAAATGAAAACTTTGAAATGAAAAAGGTAAGTGGGTTTAACCATTGTCCTATCACAATAATGTCACAAAATATTTTTTGTGTTTATGTTGCTTTCTATTCTTTTGTAACTTTTTTTTCCTTCTGAATTGCCTTCCTTTATTGAAAAAAAATGTCAGGAAAACAAGCTTGTCTCTAGATGTTAGAAAGATATGATTTTCAAGGTAAATTCTAGAGTTTGAACACATTTAATCACCTCCATACATATACCCAACTACTATAGAAGAGCCATTAGACCTATCAAATAACAAAGGTAAAATATAGATCATATTTACAAGTTTTTAGATGATTGATGAGCCTACTTAATTACCTGTAGTTGTCCTTTCATTACAAAAACAAGTCAGCTAGCATAGTGTGGCTGTCATGTACACAGAAGTTTTCTTTGTAGATAAGAACAGCATGTATCATAGGTATAAAGAATACATGGACTGTCAGTGTAAGTACTAGTAAGAAATGGAAGAAAATTAGTTCTATATTTAATATTTTGCTGGCATACAAGCAAAGTAACTCACCTCTTTGAGCTGAACAGAAAGAAACACAGTGATGATTATCTTTGTAGGGAGCCAATGGCTTTATGGCTTTAAAAAATGTTTTGTTCAGATTATGCAAGTATATTCTAAAGTTATTATATAAAAATTGATACAGGGACGCCTGGGTGGCTCCATTGGTTGAGTGTCTGACTTCGGGTCAGGTCATGATCTCACGGTTAGTGGGTTCGAGCCCCACGTCAGGGTCTGTGCTGACAGCTCAGAGCCTGGAGCCTGCTTTGGATTCTGTGTCTCCCTCTCTCTCCACTCCTCCCCCAACTCACACTCTTGTCTCTCTCTCCTTCAAAAACTAAATAAACATTAAAAATTTTTTTAATTAAAAAATTGATACAAATACAATGTATAAAATACAGAAGATTCCCCAATGCTACATCTGAAAACACCCATCGTCAACACTTAGTCCAGCTCTCTGAGAGAGCCCTAGTTGATTTTCACTACTATATAACCCTTTCTACTGTTTGAATGTTTTTATGTACATAAAAGCCTTTTACAATAAAATGAGAGTGAAAGCATATATTTTAGAAGAAAATATGAGCATAACCTTATTCTATTATTTGGGATTTTAAAAAACATATTGAATCGCATCAGATTGTTGATATTCAACCCTTTCCAATCTATAAAAATGGCCATTTAATATGCTCAACTTAATAATTGTAGTAGCCTTGCTAAGAATCTTGAAAGCCCACAGGAGAGAAGGAATTATATGTTGTTCATAGTTGCATTCATAACGACTAAAAGTTCCTGGAGGGTGAATCTAATCTTTGTTATGAAATAGAAAAGGATTGGTACTGATAAAAATAATTGTATTAATTTAGACATGGAAACCTTTTTTTTTTTTTTTGAGTTAATTAAAAAGGGCGGAGGGGGGGAACGCAGGGAGAGGGGCAGAGAAGAGAGAAAGAAAATCCTAAGAAGGCTGGGTGCAGAGCCTGATGTGGGACTTGAACTCATGAACCTTGAGATCATGACCTGAGCTGAAACCCAGAGTCGGACACTTAACCAACTGAGCCATCCAGGTGCCCCCCAAATGGAAACCTTTTTAAAGGCATTGTAGAGAATGTCAATTAAGGAATGAATTCAGTTCCAGTTGATTCAATGGAATTGGCTCTGGCAGAACTCAGTCAATGAAAATTCATCAGTGTAAATACGCACTGTTTAAAGCCTCAGTATTCATAAACACAATAATGTCCCAAGTGTCACAGAAGTGGGGAGGGAAAGCAGTGAAAAACCTCCTTCACTGGGAAAAGTGGATGGCTGTAACTTGAACTCAGCAACTGGTTTTAAAGCCACATTCCCCATTCATCCAAACTGTCTACACCTTCTCATAACTACATACTAGCTGTCAAATACAATGTGTTGTTTCATCAACATTCACTCAAGGTAATTTATATTACTTGTTTGATGCCTATCCCCAGTCTTTTAACCTGAGGGAACTTTGAATGCTACTTAAGAAGTGATGTGTCATATGCCACAGTCATTGGGGAGCCGTCTGCTGGTAAAGGCATTTGTGGAGGCCTCGGCTATGGGTTTTGAAGACACATGGTACAAGCTTAAATCGCAACAGTTTCATTTACCAACATGTTATCTTGAAGAAGTAATCTATCTCTTTGTCTTGTTGACAATTAAATCTCTACTTTCAAAAATTGTAATTGAAATATAAATATGAATATGTGATCATGGGGTTTTGCACATACAAGCCTCTGATTTTCAACTGGAGCCATGGTAATTATATGAAACAGTTCAGACAGTTATTGAATTAATGGCTTAGATCACAGAATCCTAGAATTGGAGAGTGTCAGCAGATTTTAGAAATCCAGAGGATCTCTGTGCTCTTTCCCATATGGTTCATCCAAATGAAATCAGCCCAACATTCAGGAATTTGGTTTTACTTGAAGTTCATATTAAAAGCTAATGTTTGGTAAATCCTAACTTCCCCTTATTCACCTGTTTTAATTTCCCATTGTTCATTGTTGTCTTCTACCCCAATATAGCTGGTCTGTGAAACATGACAACACAGTAAAGGCAGTTGGTTTAGTCTCCTTGACACAACCAGGCAGTGTCCTGAGATGGTCTTCCTCATGCATATGCAGCACTACTAATTCTTCTTCTTTAAGAAATTATCACATGTCAGGACATGAAACCTGGGGCCACTGCCTTTATTTAATTAGGCAAGAGTGAACACGTGCCTGTGCATAAAAAATAATCACTTGATGTAACTGAATATTGATTTTTGGTATGCCCTTTTCCTAATGAGGCAGCATCTAGAAAGATCAAAAGATGATTTATTCTAATACAGTATGTGCAAAGGGGACTGTGTGCCACCTTGCATCTCCATTATAAATTTCATCCTGAGACCTAATTAACAGGCCTGTATTCTCTTTATTCACACACACACACACACACACACACACACACACACACACACACACAAAAGCCAAGGCATCAGGGTTTTTATGATATTACAGAGCAAGCAGTGAAATCATTTGTGCCCCAGGAGCTTCATTCATTTCCCTTGCGTTCATTTCCTGTTGAAGTCAGGAACTGAGGCTTGTGATGCTAATCTAGGACTCTGCTGGGTCTGAGGGGAGGAGAGACCTTGGATCCTAAAGAGGGTCATTTCCCCTTAACTCCCTTACCCCCACACAGGAACCTACTCTGTCCCAGGCTCAGCATAACATCACTTCAGAGTCTATCCTTGTGAAACTCTAAGCCCATCCAGGGAACATAACCCTCTTCTCTGACACCAAAATAACCGCCATGTTGGGCAGGGTCCTTTCCCTTGAGGTCAGGGGCCTTCAATTTGGGATCCATGTGAAATTGGGTCTTGGGGGACTCATGAGTTCTCTGAAATGATTTCTACATTTCTCTAGGAAGAGGATCCCATGCCAGATATTTTATGTTTGTAATCCAAAAAAGGTCAAGAAACAAATCTAACTTTGCTCAGATCTTTTGAGACTAAAGTGTGTTAGAAGGAACTTGTCTTGAGAGTCAGATGGATTTCCGTTTGGATTGTGTCTAATAGACTTTAGCTGTGTAGCCTTCAGCAGGCTGTAGAACCTCTCTGAACCTCCATTTTCTTAAATGTAAAATGGGGTAAAAATACCTATTTTAAGGTTGAAGTCACAGGTACACTAAACAGAGAGATAAGTGCTGATTTTATTTTTCCCTCTCTTTCAGTCCTTGAATGAAATGAAAGCAACTATCTGCTCTGTTTTGCTTCTGGCCAGATTTTACTGAGCACCCATGATGACATCTTGCACACATAAGGCACTCAAATATTGGTTGAATAGATGGTTGGATGGATGGAGTACTTTGGCTTAGTACCTAGATGAAACCTATCTGCTTTCTCAAAACACTTATTTTCCAAGAGACATCTTCGTAGTCTAAGATCTCTCTCTAGAAGAGAGCTTGGTTTTGTCAAAACCCTTCCAGGACAATTAGCTCCATGTCCTGTGCAAAATCTTTCTGCATACGATGAGAAGATTAGATCTTACTATCCTGTGTTGCAAATCATGATCTGTGCTGGGCTTGTGTCTGTATCAGGACTGGGGAAACTATAGCCTGTAGGCCAAATCTCACCTATTGCCTGTTTCTATAAATAAAGTCTTATTGGGACATAGCCATGTTTATTGATTTGTATTATTTATGACTGCTTTTGTGCTATGGTAGAGCTGAGCACTTAGGACAGAGACAATATGGAAAGGACAACCTAAAATATTCATTATCTATAGAAGAAATTTGCCAGCCCCTGATATATATGATTTGTACTCCTTACTGCATCCTTGCAGGATTGGTCTTCAGATGCCCTTTTTATGTAAAGGGAAGCTAATATCCAACAAAGTTAAGTATCTTGATTAAGATTATACAACTTATAGTTAGGGTTTGAATCTGGCTCTGCGTGATTCCATAGCCCATGTTCTTTCCACTAAATTCTGATACCTTTCAACTCAGCCAAAGCCTAGTTGAACCACTTATATCTTTCAGTCCTGCCTGGTGACCAACACTAGCACAGGGAGCAAACCATTCAGTGATGTCCTCTAGAATCATGGTGCAACCTGCTGGCCCTCACATTTGTTCACAACCTGGCTCAGGTCTGCAGATAAATCGTGTGAATATATCAGTAGACGAGAAAGTAAAATGAGGATTTCACTGACTGTTTCTGAAGGTGGCAGAACAATTTGAGTCTGCAGGTTTGTTTGTTTTAAATAGAATTTATTGTCGAGTTGGCTAACGTACAGTGTATACAATGTGCTCTTGGCTTTAGGGGTCACTTCGTATGATTCACCACTTACATAAAACAGAGTCTGCAGTTGTTTATACACAAACATAACACTGCTTCCCAAGGCCAGAAAGTTCAGCATTTCCCGGTGTGCCCTTGTTGCTGAATGTGGTCTCCCTCCACTCTTGTTTGGTGCCCTTAGTGAGTAATGTGTGATACTTGTGGATTTTCAGCACAGGGCCACCTACCAGAGACTTGCCCTTCCCCAAGCTGTGAGGCCGCAGAGTAATGGACCTTCATGCTTGCTCATTGATCCAGCACCTTCATTGGCAGACCTCACTCTGAATGTGAGATCAAAGTTCTTTCACAGCGAATCCTGATGGAAAGTTGATTGTTTCCAGGGTTTATAGGTGAAATTCTGTGGTTATTCTGGTTCATACTCTATCTGCCTCTTATGCCTACTTTGTAACTTTCACCCTTCCAGTTAATTTTTCTGGCTTATAAATTAGTTTGGATTAAACAAAAGGAAAAACAAATTTGGAAAAATCAACCACTCTTGCTTTAATTGAGTGGACAGCAGTATGTGTCTTGTAATGGCAGTTAAGCTGGCCATAATGGTATGGTGACAAAATTCCAGCCACCCTGCTGGAAGTAACACAGTTGGGTAATTTATCCATCTGTCACAGGATGTGTCTAATCAAAAATGGTTGTAGCGTTAATCGATTGTCATGTAAAAGAAGCTATTGTAGCATTGGGTTGGTGAGGGGAGAGGTGAAAAGGATTGGGAAGGTGAATGTCCTTTCTGATGGAGTCTGCCTTTGTTCTGTCTTTGGGGTCAGCATTAGGGACAGTCTGTGACTCTTGCTTCATCTGTCATAGAGCTGCTGATGGAGGATTCCATAGAAAAGTAGAAGAGCCACAAGTCAGATAAGAAGGAATCATAGCTATAATTAACTTTCTGTTTCTTTGGGTTCTACAACAGTGACCCCTATTTCTCCGAAGACGAATCTTCTAGTCTTACCCTATAGCTTTTATACTCACTGAAGTCAATGAATCTTTCAGTTTATGCTGAATATACAAAAGAGGTTAAGATGAGATTGCTGCGGTTAAAGTGGGGGCAGAGGAAACTGGTAAAATTAAGTAACATTCCATTTGTTGTGCCAGTATAGCTCCATGGGGAAATAATAGGTTGATTAAAATTCTTGGGCTGTTGTTTAATTATTTAGAGTGAGTGTTCTAACAGAAAGATTTTATTTTTGGTAGCCCTTTTGGGTTATTTCTAACATATTTTAGTGCCCAGTTATTTTTTTAAGCTTTAAAAGATCAGGGGCACCTGGGTAGCTCAGTTGGTTAAGTGTTCAACTCTGGATTTTGGCTCAGGTCATGATCTTATGGTTTGTGAGTTCAAGCCCTGCATCGAGCTCTGCACTGATCTATTTGAGATTCTCTATCTCTGTCTCTCCCCTGCTTGCTCTCTATCTCTGTGCCTCAAAATAAATAGACAAATGTTTAAAAAATACCCCAAGTATCTCTCTCCATGTAGGTCTTTTCCATCTCTGCCATGATACCAGGTACTTCTCTTTGGTCAAAGTTGCTGCTATTTTTTTTTTTTATCGTTCTGTCTTGGACATGTTTATTAGGAACCCATCACAAAATTCAGATCTGCCTGATGGAGGCTAAAAAGCAAATTTAAAAATTAGAAATGATTGTTGAACATTCTGAAGGGAGAGAAACTGACAAAATAGAATTTCAGTTTATATTGATGAGGCAGAGTAGTGGTGGTGATACATTCTCTTTATAGGAAAGAGAGGTATGAGCAAGGCATAGAAATCTACTTAATGGTGCTTTCCAGAGTTGTTCACCTCAGATGTACCAGGTACAAACAATTATAGTTAGGAAAGAGCAAGGCATGTTCATGGACTGGTGAGAGTCCCACCAGGTAATAATTTGTGCATCAAAACAATTGTTTGAGCTTCCTTGTGTTGGCTTTTCCAGTAGCCAAGGCAAGTGCTGATATGTTTTTTTTTTTTTTTTGCTGTGGCTTTTTAAAGTCCATGTGCATTTTTATTATTGGTTATAGTTTTTATGTATGTGTGTCACAGCATTTGGGAGTGGGTGTCCATAAGGCTTATATCATTTGACTGCCAGCTTTGCTGAGCTCACATGTTCTGTTGTTCTTATTTATGTGTTTGCCAGGGAAAAATGCTTGCTGCCTCTCCAGCTGGCCTTGGAATCCAAGAACATGAAACTGGCCCAGCATGCCTTGGCAGGAATACAGGTAAGGCTCTTACTGGGTGCAGCCAGGTGATGGAAATTGACAAGCTTCTTTGGCACTGAAAAGACAAATACTTAACATTTTGAATCCTAGCTGTCAAAGACCCAGATCACAATTTGATTGAACTAGGTAATAACCACAGAGGACAGAGGATAGAGGATTTTCTTACATTGAACAGCATTTCCCTGTGTATAGCATCATCGTGTTGAACCTCTGTCCTCTGATCCTGATTTCTGGGGACCCAGCTAAGCTCAGGGAGAAATGAAGTGTTTTGGAGAATGTTCAACTTTAGGAGAGCAAATGATCTCTTGGTCCCAAGATTGCAGCTCACATTCTATACCAAGTAAAATCTTAGGTACATGCAACATCTGTGGGTCCATGTAAGAAGAATTAATAGTAAACTGAAAAGATTTTATCTTATTTTCCATTTTACAGTTAGGTTGGTGAATGAATTCATGTGTTTTGTTTCCAGAGCAAAATTGGAGAGAAAAAAAGACATTTGGTCTGATCAGAAAAGGCCTCAGAGGTGCCTGAGTGGCTCAGTCTGTTGAGTGCCTGACTCTTGATTCAACTCAGATCATGATGCCAGAGTTCTGGGATCAAACCCCATGTTGGGCTCCCTGCTGGGTATGGAGCCTGCTTGGGATTCTCTCTCTCTTTTCCTGTGCCTCCCTTTCCTGCTTGCATATTCTCTCTCTCCCTCTCAAATGAAAAAAAAATTGCTTGAACACTTTGCTTCTCTGAGAATTTGCTCATGTGTATTTTATACCATCTGTAATAGGTCTGATTTGAACAGTACAAAGGTGATGGCTGTATAAATACATTGACTTTTAAGTGGTTTGGTTTCTAAGTGACAAAGCACTGTGTAGTTCAAGCCTATGGGTTTTATACAGTGTGGCCATGGATTGGTAGTATTTCAGATGTCTTTTCACATTAGTATGTATTATTTCATCCTTTAAATTCAGAGAAGTCCCTAATGCCGTTTAGAGTTAATACCTATGATGGGGGCACCTGGGTGTTTCAGTTGGTTAAGTGTCTGACTCTTGATTTAGGTTCAGGTCATGATCTCACAGTTCGTGAGTTCAAGCCTAGCATTGGGCTCTAGGCTGACAGCTCAGGAACTGGAGCCTGCTTGGGATTCTCTGTCTTCCTCTCTCTTCCCCTACCCCACTCTCACTTGCTCTCTTCCTCTGTCAAATAAATAAGTAAAAGTAAACATTAAAAAAAAAGATTCAGTACATGTGAATGAGTGAGAAAACCAAGACTCTACTTTTTCCAGTGGATTGAAATTAGATAATGTACATATTAATATATTTTAATATTAGACATTTATTTTTTGAGAGAAAGAGAGCACACACATAAACGGGGCAGGAACAGAGAGAGAGAGAGAGAGAGAGAGACTCCCAAGCAGGCTCCATGCTCAGTGAGGATCCCAACTTGGACTCTATCCCACAACCCTGGGATCATGACCTGAACCAAAATCAAGGGTTGTTCACTCAGTTGACTGAGCCACCCAGGCACCCCAGTGTTAGACATTTTTAAACCCTGTCAGTGTTGTTAAATACTCTTTGCTTTCTCCGAGGTAATTGGGCCATCCGTGAAAGTGAGTGGGAGTTTGTGTTAACCTGCTGTGTTTCCTTTTCTCTAATATTGTACAGATTTCCCTTTTAGTTATTTGTTAACCCCCAGACACTCTAAGCTTACAAGCCATGTTTTTAAGGACTTGCTTTATCCTGTTAATTCTAATGACCTGGTGGGCAGTAGGTCTTCCTTTTACCACCCTCTGTCACCTACTCTTAACTGTAGGCACTTTTGTAGGCCTTTCCAGTCCTTATCACTTCACGTAAAAACAGGTTTGTATAGAAACTTTACCTCTGGGGCACCCGGCATGCACTGTGTGATAGTGAAAAAAGTCTCTTTTGGAAGGATATGGACAGAGGTCAGGCAGTCCTAAGACAGTTTGAAATACTGGGTTCCAGATCTGTAGTGACATTCTGCTTAAAGAGGGAGTCCTTACCCAAGGTGAATCCGAATTCCAGAAGTTCTTCACTGCTGCAGCTCTATACAGAATGGGACCAGGACAAATATAAAATCTTGCACTAGGGTCTCAAGCACTGACTGCCTCAGGACAGAATGAGAAGAATAGCTTCATTGCAGCCCTGGGGAATGAGAATTCAGGATTTCAGGGCGAGTCAGCACAGAATGTACTGTGACTTACAACTAAGCTCATTTGATTTGGGAATATAATTAAAATTATACATTGCTGCTCTTCCAGTTGTTGGTTTTAGGGAATAAATGCATTTAATTATCTCACATAACTAGAATTCTGGTGGTGGTCAGTTCTAGGTTCAGTGCAACAGCTCAATGGTGTCACCAAAGACCCCATTTCTTTTTGTCTTTCCCTTCTGCCATCTTATATTTTAAGACTTTTTTTTTTTTAAAGAGCAATGTTAGATTTACAATAAAATTGAAAAGAAGTATAGAGATTTCCCATATACCCCTACCCTATCCATTCATAGCCTTCTCCATTATCAGCATCACTCACCAGAATGGTACAATTATTTTTTAAGTTTATTTATTTTGATATAGAGAAAGTACAAGTGGGGGAAGGGCAGAGAGAGAGAGGAAGAGAGGGAATTCCAAGGAGGCTCCCCACTCAGTGTGGAGCCTAGTGTGGGGCTCCATCCCATGACCATGAGATCATGACTTGAGCTGATATCAAGCATCAGACGCTTAACTGACCAAGCCACCAGGTGCCCCAAATGGTACATTTTTGCCAAGGATCCACTTATAGTGACACATCATAATTACCCAAAGTTTGTAGTTTACCTTAGGGGGCACTCTTGGTTGCATTATTCTTTAACGTCAGACCACCCTTAATGTGTGACATTCCCTCTGGAGGCCACATGTCAAGCAGGAGAGTATTTATGAAACCATATACATCAAGAACATTTAAAGATGTTTAAGGAGGTCTAGTATAGAGAAGAAAAGACTTAAGTAGACTTCATAGCTGACATCAGATATTTTAGCTTAGTCCTTGTGGCTCCAGGGAAAGATGAAGGAATAGAATTTGTAGGGAAGTGGGTTTCGATACAATCTAAGACAGGATTTTATGAAAAATAAGAGTTGTCCCCAAACACAAAAGAGCTGTGAGGTGTAATGTCTCCTGAGAGACCTCATGAAAGTGAATGCCTTCTCATTTGGTTTTTGTGGGATTCATTTTCTGATGAAAATGAAGATTTGTGAATTCACAAACACTTCTTAGGTAAATGACAGTTCACATCAGGAAGAAAAAAGGGTAAATGTTTGAGAAATGAACTTCTTGTCTACAGGAACTTCTCCTTTCCTGTGACAAAGCTACATTCAGAAAGGGTATGTGTGAATGTGACTTTTGTAAGGTGCTAGATTCCCCTGGGCACATTCATCCTCTGTCCCCACTACCCACATAACCTGTATGGTTGCCGTGTTATTTAGAATGGCTTACCGAATAGCAGCAAAAGGTCTTTGCCCAAACTGCTTACCAAAGGTTTGATGTGTTTTTCTTTTTTATTGGCACATGGCATGAGTACTATCCTAATGGCCTCCACCTACGTGGTTCCCGAGTACAATTACCCTCAGTATGTCCTAAGATACAACAGAATAGGGCAGCAAGGGAAAGCCTATCGGTGATCACTGCCTTGTGCCTCTTTACAGAAGCTTCTGTCGGAAGAGAGGTTTGTATCCATGGAAACAGATTCTGATGAGAAGCAGCTGCTCAATCAGATCCTGAATGCTGTGAAAGTGACGCCTTCCCTCCATGAAGACCTGCAGGTGGAAGTGATGAAGGTTGGTTTGATGTGGCTGCCAGTTTGCATCATTAGAACAGGAATGCGCTGGCCGTTCCCCCCACCCCCACCGCCCCATTGTTTTCTTGAAAATGCCTCTGCATTGTGGTCATGCTAGCACCCCCTTCATTTGGAATGTATGCTTACTTGTGCTTATGGTCCCCCAGAATTACCTGGATTGTTGAACAGAAATGACAACTGAGTAAAAAGGTATCATTTCAGTAACTCTGTATGATTTTTGGCCCGATCTTGCATATCTACGGTTGTTAGGTGATGTGTTTATCACTTTTTGAGAGAATGTATGTGAGTAGGTCCAGCTTAGGGGAGACCTGATCATTTCGGGTATTCTGTTACCTGTTTATGTTAAAACATGGCAGTGACCTGAGGATGTTTTCCCACATACTAAGGCTTTGGAATGGACAGTTTAGGGCCAGGAAGACCATCCTCAGGGACCGTATCACAGTCACATCTTTCTTTTCCATCCTCAAATTACATGAACCGTATCTCCCCCATTTCAGTTACCACTTTTGGAGATGGCATCTGTCCTTCTCTACCCCCTTGTCCGTTGTTCCTTTTCCCTTTTCTCTCTTCCCTCCTTTGAGGGTCATCATGATTGGGAGCCCTTTATGCTGACTCTGGAATGTGTCATTTCTTGTGAATGAACGGTGAGTTGGGCAGAAGACGATGAAGTCTCTGTCCAGAACAGCACCTTGGTCAGAAAAACACCTCTGAAACCACAGGGCTGGCTTTTCATAATGCCATCTGTTCATTTCCTCCCTGGAGGAATAAGCCTAGAGAGATACTTACGAATAGTTGGGTGTCATATGATGATTGCTTTCTTCCTGGAAATGCACTGCAGGATTTTTGTCTTAGATAAGAGATTTCACTCTTCTGGGTTTCAGTTTCTCCATTCAGGAAAGAAAAGATGATTTCAGTGATGACATTTGGTTAGGTGCCTTGGCCCTCACCATAGCGTGCCATTGATGGGTGCTTCAGTATTGTCGTGAAGAGCTGAGACTCTGAAGCTAGCCTGTCTGAGTTTGAATACTTACTTTCTATTTGGATGTCCTCAGGCAGATTCCTTAACCACTTTGTGCCTTCATCTCCTCATCTATAAAATGGGGGAAATAATAGCATCTACCCAGTAGGATTGTTGCAAGAATTAAATAAGTGATATTTGTAAAGAACTTAGCACAGTATCTGGCATAAAGCAAGTGCTTTAGAAGTGTTACATATTCTCACTGCTTCCTACCTGCTGCTGCTGAGTCATAATCTCAGTGGGTGCATCTAGGAATACTTTTTTTAAGTTTATTTATTTTGAGTGAGTGAGAGCGAGAGAGACATGTATGTGCAAGCAGAGGAGGGGCAGAGAGGGAGAGAAAGAATTCCAAGCACGTCTGCACTATCCTTGTACAGATTGATGTGGGGCTCGAACTTAGGAACCACAAGACCATGACCTGAACCAAAATCAAGTGTCAGATGCTCAACCCACTGGGGCCACCCAGGCACCCCAATCTAGGCATATTCTTAAACATGCAAATATTGAAATTCTCTGAGCTAGTTTGTGATCTTACTCATCTTTAACTCTGTTTGATTCTGTAATGTACAGTTTTGCCTTGTCCTCTGACACATGTTCAGCAGCTCTGCATTCATAGAACTGAAGAGTAACCACTTCTGGGCTTATTTTACTTCTCTACTTCCTCTATGCTGCCATAGAGGGGCTGGGCCAGCTGCCATGTTGATTAATCACTTTCGTGGCTTCCAAGTCCAGTCTGTTGAGTTGTCCTATTCTTACTTTCCATATACTGGAGGGTGAACTGTGGTATCATGCTGAGAGACATACTTCACATATTGCACATTATTCTGGACATTCTCCCGGGAATATACCTTTTTATGGAATACATGAACTTGTATTAAAAATTAAAAAGAAAAGTATGTATTCTTCTTAGAGCCTTGGAGAAGCAGAATGTCTAATGGTTATGTCAACAGTAGCACCTGTTTTGAAAACTTATGCTTGCTTCCTACCTCCAGCCCAGCAGTACCTTCTGCTGGCCTTGCTGGGAACAGGAGTTGACACATGTTAACTCTCCTGGAAAATCCTAATGGACTTTCTGATGACACCATGATAGGCCATTGGTACTTGTCGTTAATGTCTGGGAAGAAATAAAAAGTGTCAGGAAAAAGAAAACCGTAATCAGGCCTGCCGTTCTTTATAATTAGATTTCCAAAACACTTAAAAAGATAAGGGATTTTGTTCTGTGCTGTGATTTTTAACCACTTAAACATTGGAATTGGGAAAAAAATATTTCATCTCACAACAAACCTAGCTTTAAGCTAATTTTGTTTTCATTTTTTAAAAAATTTTCTTTCTCAGAGAGACAGAATGCCAGCAGGGGAGGGACAGACTGAGAGAGGGGGAGACACAGAATCTGAAGCAGGCTCTAGGCTCTGAGCTAGCTTTTTGGCACAGAGCCCAATGTGGGGCTCGAACACACAAACTGTGAGATCATGACCTGAGCCAGAGTCGGACACTTAACCGACTGAGCCACCCAGGTGCCCCTAAGCTAATTTTCTTACAGTATACTTTTATTTTAGATAAACATTTTTACCAAGCAGCTAAAAAATAAATGATGAAGTGACTATACTTTAGAGTGATATTATTATTTGTATCAAATGGAACTTTAGAGATAGCGGTCTGACTGCCTTGGCCCACAAGGAAGGGCTCCATGATCATTTATTTCTGACATTTAGATTATTTGGGTATGAAGACCTATCCAAATTATAGCATTTCTGGCTTAGAAATAATAATGTTCATACCCTTTCTTTATCCTGGAAGAATTTCTATGATAACTTCAGTCGTCTTCAAAGCATGTACCCTTTTATCTTGTGATTCTACAATATTTAGAATGGCCCAGTAAAAGCTCTCAAACCCTTGTTTTGCTAATACGATTACCATATTAAAAGGTTCTTTCCACTTGTTCTCCCTAAATTATATTTAACAAAGAGAATTGTTTGAGTCCTCAAAGAAAGGCTGGATTCCCATTACATATGAAAGGTATATTTATTCTTGATGCTTCACATCACTCATTCTCATGATAAATTATCTAAATGGAGCGTTTCCTATAAAAATCTTCCAGTCATTTTATATAAGTATTTCATAGGCACTAGAAAATGTTTTAATAGGAGGTATGGTAGGCATTTTCAAATGTTGGTATGCTATTCAGGAGAGATAAAGCCACACCATGCAGTTTTTATTTATGTCTGTCCAAACAGCATAGCACATTTGTATGACAAACCCCAGGTGCTCTATTTTAAAAAGCTATGCCGTGCATTTTACTCACAGATTGCTATCTGCTTGTGTTTGTAAACGTGAGAAATTGAACCATGTCACATTCTTAAGAGTATGTAGCAGTTGTATAAAGCTCCTGAAGAGAAAATAATATGGTTTCCTCTTTTAGAGGCTTCCCTAAGATGAAACTAACTGAAAGTAATAATGAAACTCAAGATTCTGATGGCAGTGTTTTCATTTAGAAAGAAGGCCCTAGATTTTCAATCAGAGGGTTAAGAAAAAAATCAATGATGCTTGCTTCTCACAAATTAAATAGGAATTGGGTTAGATCACTTAGTCTAAGATCTATTCTGCAGGGTTTTACTACCTAACAGCAGGGGGAGGAAAGGCAATTTTGATTTATTGAAATGGCCATGAAATCTAAATAAAAATTTTATAGCTATCAGGACTGTAGAATCAGAAAGAAGGTTTTTCAATAGATAGATTACTTTAGAAATGGTTTAGTAGACAGCAGGGAGCTATTTAATATTTAGGTTAAACACTTGTCCTCTTTGGTGATATTTTCCCATGGTATCTGCCCTTTCTATAAATGCCACGCAGACTTCATAGGAGCCAGGTACAAACAAATGACATCTCCAACGAGAGCAATTAGGACTTTTTCCCCCTTCTTGCAGATAGATAACCTTTAGCGAGGTTATTAACTGATATAGCCAGCTGAGTCTTTAAAACTGAAGGGAATTGCATGGCTGGCCTTCTGCTTGCCTAAGTGTGTAGCAGAAGTGAGCATCCTATCTGGGGAGGGCAGCCGGCTTAGTTGATAAGGAAGGATGTGATACTGGGTGCTGAAGAAGCATCTGACGAATGTTCTGTTATTGACTGGCCTACTTTGCCTGCACATTTGGCTAATAGAAATGAATACTGGTGAGATACTTTACAGTTTTTAAAGGAGAAGTGACAGGGGCTGATTATTTAATATTTATTATGCATCAGACACTCTGGTATGTACTTCACATTCATACTCAGATCATACATCTAGGAAAGTGGCAGGGCCAGGATTTGAACTATAATTCAGCTGGAGACCACACGTGTGCTCTTAAACGGTGGGTTTTGTTGCTTGCCTTCTAAGCCTATTCTGAAAGGCTTGTAGGTGGTAGTCATTACTATTCTCATTCCAAAGATGACTGAACAGAAAAATTAAGTCACAGGCTGATAAGGAGCAAAGCTAACAGTGGCTCTGACTCCTGTATTTTCTGTGTTCTTCAAGACAGTGCATTCTCTCACTAGTTTCAAGACCTAGATTCAGATACGAAGGAAAAATCAATGTCTCTTTCCCACTAAATTAGCTAATGGTTCTGTGTGTGTGTGCGTGTGTGTGTGTGTGTGTGAGAGAGAGAGAGAGAGAGAAAGTGAGAGAAAGAGAGAGAGAATGTGAAAGATCAAGATCGAGATCAGTTGGGGGAAGGGAAAGAGAATATCATTTGCTATTGAGACATTTTTATATTTTATAACAAAAGCCAACCAAACATATACAGAAAATACAAAGATGGGCAACTGATGGAGAAAGAGCTGATGGCTACAGAGCTGATAAGCTGGTAGACCAGAACTTCAGGATGTCTATTTAGAGCTTTGCTCTTACAGTGAGGAGGAGAGAGTGCTTTTAAATTATGTACCAGTGTTGCATTCAGTGCCTTGCCAGGGAGGAAGAAATGGGCCAAATGGAAGGACTGTTTCTAAACTCCTCTCAGTTGTGTTTTAAAGTTTATTTATTTGTTGAGACAGGGGAGAGAAATGGGGGGAGGAACAGAGAGAGAGAGAGAGAGGGAATCCTAAGCAGGCTCCTGCTCCATCAGTATGGAGCCTGATGCGGGGCTGGAACCCACAAACTGAGATCATGACTTGAGCCAAAATCAAGAGTCGGATGCTTAATTGACTAAGCCACTCAGGCGCCCCTATTCTTCAAATATTTGATTACTTCCTGTGTTCCAGGCACTGTGCAAGCCACAGAAGATCCTTTGGTGAAGAAAATGAAACCAAAAACCAAACAAAAACAGAGTCTGTTTGGAGACTAATGATGGAGGTAGAGATTAATGAAATACATAAATATACATAAATTGTGATAAATACAAGGAAAGAAAAATCTAGGGACCTAAAAGTATATTTATAATGGGATCTGATGGAGGACAGATGAAGAGGAGGACAGAGAAGGCTCTTCTTAAGAAGTGACTTAAAGTAAATAAGATCTAAAGCATAAGAATCAGATGAGCAAAGGGATAGGGTTGGATAAAGGGAAGAAAGGATTGCTACCTTAATTAGATTTCATTGCAGCTGCAACAGGGCCGACATTTATTTTCCTTTTTCATAGACCTAGGTCAGTACTGGCTGAACCACATGATCTGAGATCCCTATTCGTAGTTTTTTGTTTCTCCACCTTGTGGTCCTTAATGGTGCCCCATCCCCAGCCAACAGCTCGCATACCAACCACCTGGAAGACACTTCTAAGGACATCCCATTGGCCAGAATTCAGCGTATGACAACACTCCATTGTAAGGAGGAATGGGAAGTGTGGTCATTGCCTGGGCAGCTGTGTGCCCAGGGTTCTGTTCTTGGAAACAAAGGGCATAGTGTTGAATGATGTCTCGCCGTCTCCCACAGTCACGTATCACATGAGAATTATGGTCTGGCGTATTTCCCCAGGTAGAGGCAGGTGGCACATCATCCCCTCTGCTACCTTTCTTGTGTCCCTTTCCCCAGAGGACAGCGGTGGCCTTGTGTTCAGAGAGATAGGAGCTTAACTAAGACCCAGTGAATTGCCTGCGACGGAAAGCACACATTGTAATCTCCCCAGTGGGCAGTCCTTAACCATTGGTCCAGGCATGACTAGACAATTTAGTTAGGAGGTAGAAGCTAGTCACTTATTATTAGTATTATTTTTGTCACTTTAGCACCAACCAGGGCATCTGGCACATGGTTTACTAATTATAGTTAGTGACTCATGGAGAGTAGAAGGTTCATCAACCCAGATTCACACTTTAGAATTGAAATTACCTCCTATATCATCAGAGCCCTCTTTTTATAGGTAAATTGAAGCTGTAATGGTCCAGTTACTCAGCTGGGTGTACACAGTGGTTGGTAGCAGAGTTACTTTTTCAACCATTTTTATTTTTCTGGAAAAGGTTTATTTTTGTAGCTAGGCTAGGAGTTGATCTGGTCTCCAGATGTGTGATATTGGATAGGTGGAGAAGACAACAGTTCAGGCCCATGTTTAAGTTCGCTGCAAGGTTAATGCGAGTAATATGGCTTCTGAAAAATAATGGAACCTAATGAGAGAAAAGAAATCTCTTGCAGTAGATAGGAACTCACTGAGGAAACTTTCAGTGGCCTGGAAGAGAAGAAGGTGGCAGAGGATAACTGTCCTATGAGACAATCGTTAGACTTTGTTGTTTTTAAACTTCTTGATACTTTTTCTTTTCAAAATATCTGGTAGCAGAGTGGTAAGGGCAAAGCTTCTGGAGCTAGAATGCCTGGCGACCTTGGGAAAGTTACTTCTCTGTGCCTCAATTGTCTAATCTGTAAAATGGGAATAATGGTGACGCATACCTCCTAGAGTTGTTATGTCTTAAATGAGTTAATATAAAATAAGTGCTTACAATGCATGGCATAGGTTGATGTTAGATTTCTTTTTTGTTACAGTTATAGAAAAGGGTATGTACAGCATGATAATAAAATGAATACCGCTAAACTCATTCAAATTTGAACTGGAACATTAGAAATACCTTTGCTCTAAAGGTTTCTCCTTCCTATCTCTCTTCTTCCTCCATAGCCTCTGTGCCCCCTCCCCCCATGCAGCCTGTAATGGTAATTTTCTTCTGTAGTGATGGAAGAGTGCGTGTTTCACCATATATATTTCTGATTCCTACAGCATTGTAACTTTAAAAAACTTTGAATTGTAACTTTAAAAAACTTTGTAAATTGTTATTTATCAGTTATCTACCTAGATATATTTAGGGTCCTAATCATCAGCCATGATTCCAGTCTACAGAAAATACCCCACCATTTATGCCAATAAATTTCTGTCCCATTCTACTAGGCAGAATTCATATGATTCGGATAATCTAGAAGAGCTTTATAATTATCAAGTGTTTAACATATAGAGAATCAAGTTGGCTTTAGCCCTTTTTAAAAAAATGTTTAATGTTTTATTATTTTTGAGAGAGAGAAAGCACGTGAGAGCATGAGCAGGGGAGGGACAGAGAGAGAGAGAGGGAGACACAGAATCCAAACTGAACTGTCAGCACAGAGCCCAACATGGGGCTCAAACCCACAAACCATGAGATCATGACGCGAGCCGAAGTCAGATGTTTAACTGACTGGCTTTATCCCTTTAAAAACTATCTCAAGGGTCTTGATTGGTCATGTCTATAAGCACTGATTATAAAATTATCAAAAGCGTTATGTGTATATGAGCAAAGACTGTCTGAGATGAGGCGTCCATTGAGGGGAAAATTTGAGAGGGGAAGAGAAAAGGAGTAAAGGTGTTGTCTGATAAGAATTTATTTCTTAAAAATTCAGCTGTGAGAGTAAGTCAAAGTAAGTTTGTTACAAATTAAACCGGAAAGGACGATTCATTGAGCTTTTTAAAGTTGGTTTTCTTTTAGACTTATTTTCATTGGCTTGTTTGGTAACTGTTTTTTATAACAGCAACATATAAAACTTTGTAGGATTAAAAGCAAAACATTCAAAGACCAGAGTTCCTAACCTATCAGGAAAGAGGTAACGATGTACACATTTACCATAATCCAAGGTAGTTGTGTATGTTGTAGCAAAAGTACAGTTGGAAAAATTCAGGAGAGACCACGTTGAGCTGGGTAGATCAGTATTTCAAGCAGGGGATACGACTTGAATTGGACATTGAAAGGTGAATGGAGGGGCGCCTGGGTGGCTTAGTCGGTTAAGCGTCCGACTTTCACTTAGGTCATGATCTCGCGGTTCGTGGGTTCGAGCCCCGCGTCGGGCTCTGTGCTGACTGCCAGCTCAGAGCCTGGGGCCTATTTCAGAGTCTGTGTCTCCCTCTCTCTCTGACCCTCCCCTGCTCGCGCTGTCTCTCTCTCTCTCTCTCTCCTAGAAATAAATAAAAAATATTAAAAAAAAAAAAAAGAAAAGAAAGGTGAATGGAGCTCAGATAATTCTATTAGGGAGGGCATTCTTGGTAGAGAAGAAAAGCGCCGCGTGGGAAAGCATGGAGTGTAAAGTGGGATTAGTGAATTTAGGCTAGTGAGCAATGAGCCCAGCTACTGGAGATTCTCTAGGGCCTGGTCAGAGTAAGCAGGAAGGGGGCACTTCCAGAGCTGGTATTAGGTGTGGAGGGGGCGGAAGAAGGAAGGTTTCTGCAGGGTGGTCTGGAATTCCCAGAACCAAGTCAGAGGCACTGGGGAAATGGTTTATTTTAAGAGCCTAAGCAGGAGGTCCTGAGGACCTGAATCAGAGTGGTGGTGACAGGAAGGGTCCAGTGCAACTAAGTGCAGAAAGGCACCCCCAGCCGCCCCCAGCTGATGTGCAGAGAGAACCAGGAGCCGTGGTGACTGTTGTGGTGTAGGTGGTAAGGAGATGGGGAAGGAAAAATCCCAGATGATTACAGGACTGGGAGCCAGAGTTTCTGACCAAATGGTAGGTTTTAAGGGGCCAGTTTAAGAGAGGGACAGTGAGTTCATGTGACCAGATATTAAAGAATTATAATATTTAAAAGGATCATTTAAAGGAATACAAGTAATATTCCACAATAGCCTTTCCACAATAGAAAATAGTTTATTGTAAGTCCCATAAACGTGACTGATTTTTATTTTTATTTATATATATTTTACATATTTTGTATATTTCTTTCTAATCATATCTATTTATATATTCACAGTTATAGTCATTGTGTATATGGGATTTTATTTCTTTTTGTGTTAGACTGTAAACATTCCCATATGGCTATATTTAGTCCTCCAAGTATAATTTTAATGGTTGCATCATTAAGAATTTTAGAGGCGGGGAAGTGTTAGCTGTTTATCATATTAGAGACTTAATGAGGTTGACATAATTTTGTAGAGTTGCATCTACTTGTTGATGATGTTTAGAAGTCGAAATCAGGGACTGAAACTTGGAAGGAATATTGGCTCTAGTGGTGGATATCTGAGACTCTAGTTAGAGGGAAGAGTTAGGAGAATTTGCCAAGCATGAGAGTTTGGAGGGAAAAATAAGAATAAGAATGGTTTATTTATTTATTCAAGTGAATTAGCCAAGTTCATTGTAGTTTAATATTTATATGTTTTTCTACGGATGTGACTGGTATAGTACTTCCTAGAATTAGGTGCTAAAGGTGTATTGATGAATATCAGTGAATATCAGACTTACTACTAGTGGCAACAAATCAAAGCCAGAAAAGAAGCTGAGGCATGACTGTGTGCCAGTGAGTAATTAGAAATTATTCCAGGGGCGCCTGGATGGCTCAGTTGGGTAAGCATCCGACTTCGGCTCAGGTCATGATCTCACAGTTAGTGAGTTCGAGCCCTGTGTCAGGCTCCATGCTGACAGCTCAGAGCCTGGAGCCTGCTTCAGATTCTGTGTCTCCCTCTCTCTCTGCCCCTTCCCCCCTCATGCTCGCTCGCTCTCTCGCTCTCTCTCTCAAAAATAAACACTAAAAAATTTAAGAAAGATTTTCTAAACTGAGTGCTCAGGAACTCTAGCAAAATATTCTGTGGACTTAAAAGAAAAAGTCTCTCAGAATAGCCATTTGTCAGAATGTGGGCAAGTTGGGCCAGAAAGTGATTTCTCAAATTACTTGTCACCTCAGCCTAAGTAAGAGAAGTCAGTGTAAGTCCTAAGGCGTAAAGTTTCATGCCTGGGGGCTGTAGCTGAACTACCTGTTGTTGCCTTCAGTCCAGTGCCTCTAAAGCACAGTGAAGGACCAGTGGGTCATCCCAGATCCTTTCTGAAAGTCCTGGATTCTAGCTCCATGGCTTCTGGAAGCAGAGCAATGTTGTAGGGGTTCTTAGCTCTAGTTGCGAGGCACGTGGGATGTGAGTCATCTCAAACAGTGATTCTCAACTGGGAGCCATTTTTTCCCCCAGATGACCTCTGGCAATGTCTGAAGAAAGTTCTGGGTGTCACAACTGGGAATGCCAGCGTCCTCTGGAGGGAATGGCTAGGGGTGCTGCTAAACATCCTACAATACCCAGAACACACCACAATTGTGTGTGGGGGTCCCCCACCACAATTATTTGACCCCAAATGCCCACAATATTGAGGTTGAGAAACTTTGATCAAAATTTTAAAAAATGTCAGGAGGCTGAGTCTGCTTTGTGGTTCATGCACAGATGTTGAGAGAAAGAATCTGTTTCTACCTCATGGCCAAGGTACCTTCTTCAGCAGTTAACACTGCATAAGGCCGCCCGTCAGAAGTGGGGCAGGCCCCGCACCTGAGGGAAAGGCGTTTGGTGCCTTTCAGAACCCCCGTGCTCAACACTGAAATTTCTGTCCTTGTTCTTGCCATACTTGACAGAGTAAAAAAAGAACTGGAATGTTTCTGAAAAGGAATTATGCAATTATTTTTAATTTTACGAAATCTCATGCCAAGATATATGAAAGGCCAGAAGGAAATGTGCATTAAGTAACAAAGCTAGATTTTTCTGCCAGAACCAGATCTGGGGTTGGAAATGCGCTTGGCATTGAGAACGTGAAGAGAGTCTGCTCCTCTCCATGCACCAGGAAAGGCAAGGCCTTCTGGGGGCTGTACTCAAGTTTTTAGTTACTTTTTTGAGTTCTGGTAGATTTTGTTTGGTTTGATTTATAAATAACATCTGGTATTTGGAAAAAATGAAACTACAGTCACCTCAAAATGCACTCATATATAAATAAGATAATTTTAATAGTTGGTGCGCCTGCATAGCTCAGTTGGTTAAATGTCCAACTTCAGCTCAAGTCATGGTCTTGTAGTTGGTGGGTTCAAGCCCCACATTGGGGTCTGTGCTGACAGCTCAGAGCCTGGAGCCTGCTTCAGATGCTGTGTCTCCCTGTCTCTCTGCCCCTCTCCCACTCGCATTCTATCTTGCTGTCTCTCAAAAATAAACGTTAAAAAAATAATTTAAAAAAAAGATACTTTTAAGAGTTTTAGAAAGAAGAAAAGAAGAACTCCTTTCTTGTTCGTTCACTATGTCGCCATGTCCTCAGTGTGCCTGGACTCCCTCAAATCAGCTCACTTCATGATGGAACCCATGTCTCTTTCTCTTCCTTTAATTTATTAATTGTGTTCCAACATGTTCAATTTAAAGAGCCACAGAAAGATGAAAACAGCATCACAGCTAGTGTGCTATGTGATGGAACCTGAGGGGCTTTCCCAGAGTCCAGTGTATTTTCCGAGTCCCTGTGCCCATCCCAGCTTCTTGCGATTCCTTACTTTATGACGGTCTTCAACACCAGGTGTTGTTAGCCCCACGAGATCAGGGATCCCGTTGTCTTTTTGGTTCAGTACTGCATGCCCACCACCAGCACTACATCAGGCCCCTAGCAACACACCAATAAATATTTGTTGAATACATGAATGGGACCCTGAGTAACACAGCACATGGTGAGATGTAAAGCAGACATGTAGTTGCTACCCACTAGGATCAAGAATCACTTCTTCACTCCTGTATTCGCAGAAATGGTCCTGTGGCAGACTCATTTGGAACCTTGGCAGAAATGAGATCTTTGAGTCCCAAATCTTCGGCAACTCACCATTTACTATGTTGAGTGCAAAAGGCAGGTTCTCAGGGAAGCATCGCGGGAGATCTCAGGAAGCAGTAATGTTCCATAGGTTCCTTAGATGATGCCCTCTGGTTAGTGCAGATGATTTTCTCCCTGTCCTACCAGGTGGCTGGACACCTCAAAAGGAGGCTTACTAATTTCTGATTGCCCCAACCAAGTCTTTGGGAACTCCAGTGTGGTTACCTTGTGTGGTTGCACAATCCGTCTTTAGCCAATCACACCACCTGACTCCAACATTCAAATTCCCAGAATAATTTTCTTCTGTACAACTGGGCTGTCTTATCACGTTGTCTGCACATTTTCAATAATGACTAGGCACGTAGGTGCAGAGTCTCACTGAAACTCTGTGAGTTTGATCACTCGTGTGGACAGTGTATAGGAGGGATTGAGCATGTGCAGGGACACCACAGTTCCCAGGGCCCAGCGAGGTGCTATAAACATGGTGGGCATCAAAAGATCAGATCTTACTGCTAAGGAGTTTATCAATCTAATGAGGCATAGAGAGGGCACACAGATTCAAGTAGTATGTCTAAGCTACTCCATAGAAATGCTAGAGAGTAAGCTGTTGGCATTTCCTGTTCATTCTGGGATTGTTACATCTGTGATAGTGATATCTAGTATTTTGCATTTTGAACGAAGTATTTTGTTATTCTTTGTAATAGGTTACGATGTTAATATCTAAATATAGAGCTTTGTAAAAAAAATAATATGGGAACAGGGGAGATAGGAGGGCTGTGGGTCAGATTGACTAGAATGGTAGGTGAGGAGAGCAGGGGTAGGATGATACTCAGGTTTCACATGTGGGTGACTGTTGCCTTTGACTGTGGGAATTTCTTGCATCCCTTCGCCAAATGCATCCCAGTCAGTTCATTGTTACTGGAATGACTAGGCTCTGTGTTCAACTTCATCCCCATCTCATTAAGTGCTTTTATCACTCCAATTTATAGTTTGTCTCCACACCTCTATTTTTATCTGTAATTTGCTGGACTGGCCAGCCCTAAAACAGTACGTGCAAAACACTTAACATTGGGCACATAAATTGACATGCAGCAAGGCTCCAGCCTCCGGCTCTAGCACCATCTCTAGCCCCTACCTTTGCATGTCTGTGCCTTTATTCATGACATTTCCTTTGCTTGATCCATCTTTCCCTCCCTGTTCTCTCCTGCATCGGTGCTTTTCCCATGTGTCCTCTCTTCCTCGAAGTCTCTCCCCTCCAAGTTATGATGTCTTCTAGTTTATGTCTATAAACAGCTAATATCCCTAACAACTGTCACAACTGCAGCAGCATTTACCACAGCCAGCCCTGAAGTACAGGATGCAGGCGTTAGTTTCTCCAGTACATGAGCTTCTGTGATGTCAAAGATGGTGCTTGCTTTTTGTATTTGTGCCTCCACAGCAATTAGACTCTTAGTGAATAATGACTTGAACTGATTTGAAGGGAGCCCATAAAAGAGGGAAAAGGGAAGCCACATCAGAACAATGAGGATTTTGGGCAGTAGGAATCTGGGGCTGTGATAAATACTAGAATTTAGGGGTGCCTAGGTGACTCATTGGGTTAAGTACCTGACTCTTGATTTCAGCTCAGGTCATTATCTCAAGGTTTGTAAGTTCAAGCCCTGCCTAGGGCTCACACTGACATCTAGGAGCCTGTTTGGGATTCTCTCTCTCTCTCTCTCTCTCTCTCTCCCCACTCTTTCTCTTTTTCTGGTTCTCTGCCACTCCCCCTGCTTATACATGCATGTGTGTGCACTCTCTCAGAATAAATAAACCCAAATAAAACTACCCTAAAAAGATAGTAGAATGCAGATTCCAAGAGATTTATGCTTTTGAACATGAATACTCTGATTGATTTTTTTAACTGAAAATGCACTCAATTGTTTATGTTAAAATGGCCACCATGAGTTACATCAAATGGAGGCTTGTTTAACCCCTGTGAGAAGACAGCCCTGGATATATGCGCACCATATGTACTCTTGTTTTACACCATTATTTAGTGTAGTTGCTCCTCTAAATATCCCTGTGAGGTGGGGGGGTGTCAGATTTTACAGATAAGGAGATAGGAAATGTAGTCACACAGCAGTTAGGCATTGAATCACACGCCACAGGGGTGTCACTAAAACACTAGTGTTTTTTTAATTATTTTTTTTAATGTTTTATTTCTGGGAGAGAGAGACAGACAGTGTGAACAGGGGAGGGTCAGAGAGAGAGGGAGACAGAATCTGAAGCAGGCTCCAGGCTCTGAGCTGTCAGCACAGAGCCCGACATGGGGCTCGAACCCACGAACCGTGAGATCATGACCTGAGCTGAAGTCGGACGCTTAGCGGACTGAGCCACCCAGGCGCCCCAAAACACTAGTGTTTTAGCTCTGATATCACAGCACCTGCTCTGTCATGACACGGCCACAGGTCCAGGTCTGCCTGAGGGAGAAAGCCCAGTCATGGCCACAAGAAGCCCTTGGGAGAGGGTTAATCCAGGGTATTCATGATCAGAAGAACATACCTCTGATCTCATGCTCATCATCATTATCTGTTCATATCTGTCCCCCTCTGTTCCCAAGGTGACCACGTTTTCCAGATTATTGTCATTTATGCCCAGTTCTTACAGTAAATCAGTTTCACTTCCTCCTTTCTGGTCCAATCATCTTTTATCCAAAGTTTTGTATATACATTTTAAATTGAAGAGTTGCTTTTTATACATAGTAGGTATTAGATTATTGTTTTTTTGGTGGTGTTGTTTTTGTTTTTGTTTTTTTATTTTTTTTAATGTTTTATTTATTTTTAGGAGAGAGAGAGAGAGACAGCGTGAGCAGGGGAGGGTCAGAGAGAGAGGGAGTCACAGACTGAAACAGGCTCCAGGCTCTGAGCTGGCAGTCAGCACAGAGCCCGACGCGGGGCTCGAACCCACGAACCGCGAGATCATGACCTAAGCGAAAGTCGGACGCTTAACCGACTAAGCCACCCAGGCGCCCCTAGATTATTGTTTTTTAATGATTGGGATTTTTTTTATTAGTCGCTGTAATGATTTTTCCCATTTCATGGAAGACTTTGTGCCTGCTTTCCTATCCTCATAGCTCATTTACAGAGGCCGGGCCGGCAACCTGGATTCCAAGATGCCACCAATCACTCAAGTTCCTACCGTTCAGTGATGATGTAGTCAATATGCTTTAATGCCCCCATGAGGGATGCGTTTTTAATGGAATTGCCCTCAGTGTTTAGTTGTTCCTGTTTCCCCAGAGGCCAGTGTGCTCAGAATGTGCCTCTGAATTTTCTGCCCTCTCATCATGCTTTACATTTATTGGCTGCCCCCTAAATTCCCTACATCCAACCTGCGTTACAATCCAGTGAACTGATGCTTGCTAGGCATTGGGCACATTAACCATTTCTCCACTGATGGTGTTGGTTAGTCACTTCTGTCTAGCGCCTCATCCTTGCTGGACACTGTGGCTGCTGTCCATGTGCAAGTCCCAGGGGGCTGTGGGCACTGCCCTCCCTGTAATTAAAACCTGCTGTGCTTTCAGCACAGCAAACCGTATGCGAGCTTGAGGAGCTGGCTTTGTAAATGCCCTTCACTTCCCTTTCGTTATTTTCAGTTGTGTTTAGTTTTCGCAGTTAGCTCAGTGAATCTTTGGATCTTAATGGCTAGACATTAGGTGTGAGGAGCCTTTTTTTCAAAGATCTTTTGATCTCTATCAGCATTGGCTGAGTGCGGGGATTCTGAACTTCCTTCAGACTGCCTATGCTATGGCAGAAGGAGTCGACACTCCTCTGGTCCCCAGAGAATCTTTATTAATAAATGCCACCAACTCAACACCCTTCATGAAGACGTCCCTATGGGTATGGCTCCCACTCTGCCAGTCCCTTCTGCCAGAAAGCATCTCTTGCTCACAGAAACATGGGTTGATTTTTGAAGACTTCTTTCCTAATCTACTCTTGTGTACCTTGTGTGAATGCACAGAGTAACGAAAGGCAGAAAGTCGATCACCAGTCTTATAAGTAACATTAATAATTAACTAGTTTAGACAAGCATTTGCCATTATTACTTTCGTAAAGCACTGCCCGTTGCCAGTCTTTATTGTAAATACTTAAAAAACCAAGAGCCCAGATGGACAAGTCACCTCCTATCTCCACAGACCACCACCTCCACCAGACAGTCTCTCATAACCTCCCGCCCACCTGCCATGAATCATGGTGGGGAGGTGGGGGAACGGAGCCAAGAAAGGGAAACTGTGTGAGGTAGCAAAAGCTCGAAGTAAGAGAGCATCTGATGAGAAAGCCTTGAGAGTGGGGCGCCTGGGTGGCTTAGTTGGTTAAGCGTCCGACTTTTGTTTAGGTCATGATCTCGCGGTTTGTGGGTTCGAGCCCCGCGTCGGGGGCTGACTGCCAGCTCAGAGCCTGGAGCCTGTTTCAGTCTGTGACTCCCTCTCTCTCTGATCCTCCCCTGCTCACGCTGTCTCTCTCTCCTAGAAATAAATAAAACATTTAAAAAAAAAAAAAAAAGAAAGCCTTGAGAGCCTTTCAGATGCCCAATGAATGTTATAATCTAATGGAAAGATTATAAATAAGTAAACAAGCCAGTTGTTTGTGAGACTGGTATCTGCTCTAAAGTCCTGAAATGAGGAGCGTTGACCAGCCATTTTAGAGAAGGTGGTCCGAGGAGGCCACGTGCCTCTCTGAGGGGTTTACATTTTTGTGGAGGCCTGAAGGAAGCCAATCAAACAAGCCACATGAGGAACAAGCACAGGAGGGGTTTGGGCAAAGGTACCACCGAGTACAGCAGCCTTAGAAGATGTGGCCTCCACACCAGCTAATTTACATCATGGTGACACTGCTGTCCTCGGCTTTCACTACTTGTCTACCAACCCCAACCCCAAAGATGGTCACTGGACAGAAGAAAGCCTTTTCCCAGTAGGCCTGAGGGCAGCTGCTGCCACAGTCTCTCCCTGTCATCCTGCCTGGTGTGAGATGATTTTTATATGGAGTGTTGACTCTTGTGTATCAGGCACCTTAAGGATCAAAAGACTAAGGAACAGACCCACAATGAACATATCTAACCTGGTGACTAAAATGGGCTAAAGTCCCCCTTTCCTTCTTTAACCACATACATATTTGCTTTCTTTGGAGGAGCAGCTGTTCGTAGGGTGGCCGGACCAGTAAGGAAGACCGAGGGATTAGGAGAGCTTCCTTATCTCATCCTGCAATTGCACTTTTTGGCGTGCTGATTAGGGACAAATCTTGCATTAGGTAAATTTGGGAGGCTTCAGCGTTCTTTCATGAATTGCACAAGACCCACAGAACCGGGTGAGAAACACCCTCAGGCAATCCCCACTGCCTGCTGAGCTGCAGGTGGGTGTTGGGTTCCAGATAGAGGGGCAGATATCAGCACTGTTGTGTCTCAGGCTATCCTGGAAGAAAGTCACAGTGTCAGAAGCCAAAGGACACGGAGAGTCTGGCCTCTTATCTACAAAATTAGAAGTGATTTTTAAAATGCCACAGGCTTTTATCAATCTGTTATCTGATAGCTCTACAAGTAGAAAGTGAATTTTTTTTAATGGTCAGCAACTCCCTGTCTATATATCTTGCAGAGTAAGGGGAACCTGAGGCTAATAAAGAAGTAACCGTGGGCAGCATCTGGGGGGAAGTTATAGGAGGGAAGAGGAAAGTGCCGGTAAAGAATTTCTAATCCCCTGTGGATATGGGAAGGGGACAAGAACAGAAAAAGACAATGAGGTCTGGTCTAGGAGGACCAGACAGATTACATGGTGGTTCAGGACATAGAGTCCAATTACTCGGGTTCAAATTTCAACTGTGCAACTTGTTACTTGTATGGTCTTGGGCGGCTTATTTAATCTTTCTGAGCATCGGTTTCCATATCAGGGATATAAGGGTAATAATCATCATGCTTATTAAAAGTATCAACCTCAAGGGGTGCTTGAGTGGCTCAGTTGGGTAAGCATCCGACTCTTGATTTTGTGTTAGGTCATGGTCTCATGGTTCATGAGTTCGAGCCCCACATCAGTATCCATGCTAACAGGGGGATCCTGCTTGCCTTCGTGGGATTCTCTGTCTCCTCTCTCTCTCTCTCTGCCCTTTTCCCACTCATGGGCACATGTGCGCACGTGCGCGCGCGCGCACACACACACACACACACACACACACATTCATTCTCTCTCTCTCTCTCTCTCTGTCAAAATAAATAAACTTAAAAAAAAAAAGAAGAAGAAGAAGCAGTTGGTGCCTGGATGGCTTAATCAGTTAAGCATCCAACTCTTGATTTCCTCTCAGGTGATGATCTCTTGGTCATGAGATCTAGCCCCTCATTGGGCTGAGCATGGAGCCCGCTTGCAATTCTTTCTCTCCCTCTCTCTCTGCCCCTCCCCTGCTTGTTATAAATAAATAAACAGATAGATAAATAAATGTGTTTTTAAAAGGTATCAGTGTAGGGGCACTTGGGTGGCTCAGTTGGTTAAGCACCCGACTTTGGCCCAGGTCATGATCTCACAGTTTGTGGGTTTGAGCCCTGTGTTGGGCTCTGTGCTGACAGCTCAGAGCCTGGAGCCTGTTTCAGATTCTGTGACTCCCTCTCTGCCCCTCCCCTACTCGTGCTGTGTCTCTGTCTCTCAAAAATAAATAAACGTAAAAAAAATTTTTTTTAAAGTATCAACCTCGATAATTTGCACACCGTGCCCAGCACTGAGCCTGCTTTTATTGGACAGCCCTCCTGGAATTGCTGAGGAATGCGGTTTCTGGCCAGTCTTGCAGTGGCCCTTCCCTGTGAGGAGAGGGTTTCTGCCTTTACTTTTTACAGTTTTAGTCTCTGTTTTATTGGGCAATGTGGGCATGGGAAGGAACATCAGATAAAGAGCAAAGAAGTTGCAAAGCAGCAGGGCTGTACAAATGATACATGAAACCGTATTTCTGTTTATTTCTGAATTTTTAACCCCTTCTCCCTTCCTCCTTCACCTCCTGATGGCTAAAGGTTTTACTCTGCATAACCTATACCCCGACCTTTGACCTGAATGGGAGCGCAGTGCTGAAGATTGCAGAGGTGAGTGGCCGCTTCCCCTCGCCCTCAAGGGCTGCTTGTTTGGTGCATGCTCACGGCCGCCTTACCTCCCAGCCTGCATAAGCACGGGTTGGAGCTAAGGCTGGGCAGTGGGGAGAGCCCTTTTCTGATCATTATTGTGGGGGAATTTCCACGAATGAATTGATTTGTAGGAGGTGGGCTGTGGGCGCCTTCACCCTTGATCCTTCTGCTCTGCATGCTTTGGTTTGCTTAACTGGAGGTTTCAGAATGGAAATAACAGTACCGGTTCTCCCAGCGCTGCCACGCCCAGGCACCCCACCTAGCGCTGCCTTCCGAGTCTGATGTTTTTAAGAATAATTGAGAAGCAATTGATTTTTAAAAATGGTGTCTAAGAAACCAGGTATAACATTGAGAGAGATGTTTACCGATGAAATTTCATCCCTATCTCTTAAACCCTGACGAACTCATTCTGTAACTGTCATTGGAAAGCCTTCTCTTTTCCATCCGCCGAGTACTATGTACCTTCCCGCACTTCCAAGAGTATGTTCCACAGAAATCTTGGCTTCTTGAATGCCTGGCATACGCCTTTGGCTTTTGGAAATGTCAGCATTCCAGGGCTCTAATTTAATATGCTTAGAATCATTTTTGTTCCCTTTCTTGAAAAGAGGATCTTCAGGATTTGTGTGTTTTGACAAACGTACACATGCAGACCTCAAAAAGGCAATGATATTCTGAATTCTGAAATTCTGAAGAAAAAGCTTAACTGTCAGTGCTCAGGGGTGTTTTGTTTTACAGGAATGATTACCATTTCTTGAGTATACCAGGTTGATACTGAGCACTTTGGACATGCTTTCTTTTTTCTTCTTCTCATTATTCAGGTAATAGACAAACAAAAATTCTATATAGTTTAAGTCTACAACTCACTGTCTTGATATACATGTACATTGTGAAAGAACTACCACAATGAAACTAATTAAAATACCCATCAACGCACATAGTTACCATTATCACAAGTCATGAGTACTATTTATAATGGCCTATGCATGTACTTTTTATGGTACTCTGTGGCATTAAAGAGTGAAAAGAGAAAATTATTTTTCAGCACCTGGAACATTTTTATGTATCTATCAACAAAGAAGCAATTAGCTGACCTTGTACTACAATATAGATTGTGTATTCCCAAATGTGTATTTATATAGATAGAAAGAACACTTCTCTTCAACATATTTATGTGTTTTACTCTATGTAAGTAAAGAAATAGAATATCAGTAGTTTTTTTTCAATTGATTTTTAAGGGACACCTGTGAGTGTTCTTATTATTTTCAAGTTGACTTTTTGTTGCACATGTGTAAGAACAGTTAAGATGAAATCTACCTTAACAAATTTCTAAGTGTCCGATGTTAACAGTAATGTTAACTGCAGGCTCCCTATTGCTCAGCAGATGTCTAGAACTTATCTTGTGTAACTGAAACTTTATGCCTCATGAATGCTAGCTCCCCATTCTCCCCTCCTCACAGCCCCTGGCAATTACCAACCTGCTCTCTGTACGAATATGACTATTTCAGGTACTCCTTGTTGGTTTACTTTCTTTTTTTTTTTTTAATTTTTAATGTGCATTTATTTTCTTTTCTTCTTTTTTTTTAAATGTTTTATTTATTTCTAGGAGAGAGAGAGAGACAGCATGAGCAGGGAGGGTCAGAGAGAGGGAGTCACAGACTGAAACAGGCTCCAGGCTCTGAGCTGGCAGTCAGCACAGAGCCCGACGCGGCTCGAACCCACGAACCGCGAGATCATGACCTAAGTGAAAGTCGGACGCTTAACCGACTAAGCCACCCAGGCGCCCCATGTGCGTTTATTTTTGAGAGAGAGAGAGACTGACAAGAGGTGAGCAGGGGAGGGCATAGAGGGAGGGACACAGAATCCGAAGCAGGCTCCAGGCTCTGAGCTGTCAGCACAGGGCCTGACACGGGGCTTGAGCTCATGAACCATGAGATCTTGACCTGAGCTGAAGTCAGACGCTTAACCGACTGAGCCACCCGGGTGCCCCTATTGGTTCACTTTTAAAATGACAAAAACTGGGGTCCCTGGTGCCTCAGTTGGTTAAGTGTCTGACTCTTGATTTTGGCTGAGGTCATGATCTCACAGTTGGAGTTCGAGCACCACATCCAGCTCCACACAGACGGGGCAGAGTGTCTCTCTCTCTCTCTCTCTCTCTCTCTCTCTCTCTCTCTGTCTCCCCCCATTACTCCTTCTCTCCCTCCATCTCTCTGCCCGTCCCCCACTCATGTGTGTGTGTGTGTGTGTGTGTGTATGTATGCACAGGCACACATGTTCTTTCTCTCTCTCAAAATAAACTTTAAAAAATAATAAAATGGCAGCTTCTGATTAGAGCAAGAACGAATAGTGGCGTGCCACAGGCCTGTGGTAACCCTTTGCCATATGGGAGGGAGAAGGGAGTGCAGCCTGTCCCTGCCCAGCCAGCGCCCCCTCTGGTGTAGCTCTGCAAGGGGCACAGGGTGTTGCGGGACCCTGGGGGGGGGGTGGGGGGGGTGGGGGGGCTATCCACGTTCCAAGCTGCTCGCAATGGAAAGAACGGCTTCTTGATCATCCTCAGAGGAACCAGGTTTTGAAAGAGGATCTGAAAGATCCAGGATGTCATTCCTGAAACAGTGGACACACTCTGCCAGGAACACCCAAGTTACGGGTATTTATCCTGAGGGTGTCTAGAAACCAGAGTAGAGACTCAGCAGACACTTCCAGATAGAATAACAGGTCAGAACCCAGTGGTTTCTACCAAAACCTATGAAGGAAAAACAAAACTTTTTGTTTAAAATAAAAAAAAAAGAAATCTCAGCCCCACAGCAATACAGGGATGAAGGCGTCCAGCTGGGTGGCGGGGTGGGGGGGAGCGAGGAGCAGGTTCAGATGCAGATCCCAGCTCCACCCCCTCCTGCCCCCACCCACCTGCCCCATTGCCTTGGCGGCCTCCCCGGGCCTAGTGTTCGTTCGTTCTCTGTGTTGTGGTGTGGGTGTGCCCTTCGGGAAAAGAAGGTAGAATCCATGTAAGAGGCCGCTGTTAGAGCCACACGGCACGTGCTGCTGTCCTTAGGGAGCTGTGGGTTGACGACGATGTCCAAGCGCGGCTGAATAGTGCTGGCCCGGCCAGGACCCTGAAAGGACAGAGCATCGGTGGGGCCAGCCCCCTGTGAGGACAGTCACTAGTTTACTTGCTCTTCATGTCCTCCGTGACCCCTCAGCTGGGGAAGCAGGGTTCAGACCACTCTGGAAAAGTGTGTTGCTTCCCACGCTGGCTCGGACTTCATAGCTCAGGATAAAGGCTCGAGACTCCATTGCTTTGAAGGAAGGACTTGGTGAGGATCTTACAAATGAACTTTCCGTTCTGTCGTTGCTGGTGGGTGACTTCTGTCACCGTCACCCTGGTCAGGCCCCCAGATGACATTTTAGGCAATGCCTCTCCTGCAGACCCGCAAGCAGATTCTCCTACCGCCCTCTTCCCAGCAGGACATGGCTTAGCCTGCCGGGCCCTCCTGTGCCGCACTAGATCCGCCACTCTGCTCTGGGGACTGGACACGCTGGGCCATCCTCCGGCAGAGCCCACGTTGTAAGAGCCATGAGAGGCCCCATTTCAAAGTGCTTGTGATAAATGGCAGCGCGCAGAATCGCTCCTCTGTGCTTGTATAGACCTGACACAGCAGCTTCCAGAGAGTGGGGGTCCAGCCCTTCTGTCTGGCCAAGCCATGGGAAGGACTAGCCAGTCTGCTGAGGGAGGCAGGGTGATCCCGAGCATGAGTGAGCACCACAGATGCTAGGCCCAGAGCGTCAGTCGGTCCTGCCGCACCGATCGAAAAGCCAACAATCGACACTGGAGAGTGGTGCCCTTGCTGAGAATAGTGGACGTTTATCCACCAGGCCCTGCTGCAACTCCGCCTGGCTCTACCAGGCCTAAGTTCTGGTTCTGGGCGCTCCATGGCCATTCTCTCGCACAACTGCAGGCGCATGAAAACACCCATGGCACCAGTTATGGCAAGAGACAAGGATGTAAATTCAAAGACCGTGTCATCTAGCTGTCCCTGATGTTTATTTAGCACTTACTCTGTGCCAGGCACTGTTTTAAGAGCTTTCTTCTCTATGGTAAATCCTATAATCCACACAGCAGTACTGTGAAGCTGGAAATATTGTCCGTATTTGACAGATAAGGAAACTGACACATAGAGGTTTGCCAGCTTCCCGAAAGTCAGACTGCTAGGAAGGGGTGGAACCGGGATGCGAGAGCAGGCGGTGTGACCGCGCTTCTGCCCCTCCCACGGCGGAGTGTGCAGCCACCATCTTGGCTGTGGAAGGCCCACGTCCCAGGGTCCCTGGTGCTGTCCTCTCTGAAGGGAGGAACGCTCCCCTCTTCATCCCAAAGCAGGCTCAGGCGTGAATAGTGTGCAGACACAGTGTTGGAGTTAAACGAATCTTGCCTTTTGTCTTCAAAAGAGGTCTTTTGGTTAAGAGAAAAGCATGCACCATTTGACTGCTGACTGTGATCAAAGATCAGAAGGAGGGACAGGCTTACAAATGGTTCCTATAGAAGGTTAGCCATTTTCAGTAGTTGCTTAATTAAATTTTGGCTTTTCCTCTTTACACTCCCCAAACTGTCACCTGTGGGACATTTACAGTCACAAAGCTTTGGCGGAGGCCTTGGTGGTTCTCATCAAAATGCTGCACATTCGAATCACCTGGGAAGTGTTAGCAGAAATAAGATGTCAGGAGCACCTTGGTGGCCCAGGTAAGTGTCTGACTCAGGTCATGATCTCATGGTGTGTGAGTTGGAGCCCTATGTTGGGTTCTGTGCTGACAGCTTAGAGCCTGGAGCCTGCTTCAGATTCTCTCTCTTTCTTTCTCTCTCTCTCTCTCTCTCTTTCTCTCTGCCCCTGCCCTGCTCATGCTCTGTCTCTCAAAAATAAATAAAATGTTGAAAGAAAATTTTTTTTTTTAAGATGGCTAGGGTTGCCTCAGAAATGGAGTGTTTTGGTCTTGGGGAGACCTGAGCATACACATTTGGTAAAAGCTCTCCAGTGACTGTGCTGTAGAAGTCAAGTCGAGAGCAACCGCCATGATGGCTCCTCTTGTCAACCGACCAAGCTTTGCTGTAAAACTGTCTTGGTGTGAGCTGCTGTCCTCTAAATCCTCAGAGCGAGGTCCCCCGACCAGAAGCATCAGCAGCACCTGGGAACTTGTTGGAAATGCTGAATGTCAGGCCCCATCCCAGACCCGTGAATAAAAATCTGTTCTCCAGTGAGAGCCCCCTTGGGGTTCATGTGCATGCAAGTTTGAGAGGCAGTGTCACACTTGAATGTCAGTATAACCTCATTTTAAATGATTTAAAACCCAGGTGAGAGCCCCCTTGCCTCTGCACGGCCATTCAACATCCCCCCTCCCGCCTCCCGCCCCTGGCCCCCACATGTGGAATCCTACCAGCAGTAGCCTCCCCTCAATAAGTACTAACTGATTCTCCTGTCCCCTCATCCTCCATCCTCTCCCACCAGATCACCCCCACATTTCCCTGCCCATTTGTCAGCGCTTGATAAATATCAAATAAATTTCTTAGGCTGTAACAGTTTAATCTGCTACAGAGCCATCCCACTGTTCCTTCTGAAGGCACGTGTTTGCACCCTAAGGCCCACTGTCAGCCTTTAAAGGAGGAGCCTGCCCCTTCCCCGCTGCACTTGCACTTAACGTCATCTGTCACAGGAGGAGCATTTCTATTTATATGAAGAGCAGAGTGCCCAGTTACAAGCCTGTGGGTCAGTAGCCACACAAATTAGATCATTAGGTGAATAGTAGGTAATTTAAGAAAGAACAATAGTACCGTCATCTGAAATCATTGCTTAATTCAGCTCCACAAGAGAGGGCTAAACATTTTTCTCACTGGACTTTGTATTTCCTCAAATTTGTGATAACAACAGTGCACAGCCTTTCCATTTTCACCATAGAAATCACTTAAGAATAAAAAGAATTAATTATGTAAGAAAGTTATATTGTCTCAAAAAATAACAGTATTCTGTAGACTTATTCAAACGCAGTGATTCTGCAGGCTCTCAAAGTGCTTTGCACTTGCTCATTCAGCCTTTGAAAATCTGCACCTTGGGTTTGAAAGCAGACGGGGTGCCTGGGTGGTTCATTCGGTTAAGCATCTGACTTCAGTTCAGGACATGATCTCACGGTTCCGTGCACCCCTACTTTGGGTGAGCCCTGCTTCTCTCTCTCTCTTTCTCTCTCTCTCTCTCTCTCTCCTCCCTCCTCTTCCCCCTTGTGGGATTCTCTCTCTCTGCCTCCTCCCTCACTTGCACCCTCTCTCCCTCAAAAAAAGAAAACAAGCAAATAAGTAGGACATTTCAGCCTAAAACTACCCCTTAGCTGCTGGAAGCTTTCTTAGTCATATCTGAATTTCTCATAAAAGTAAGTCTTAATGAAAAAATACTTTTGGTATAGCTAGGAAAACACCATTTGCAACTCCTGTGGAAATGTTGAGAAAGAATCCAGACATTCTCTTCTTTCTTACTCTGACGTACATTGACTTTTACCCAAGAATAGTGTTTACCCTGAAACCTGTTGGTCAGGAAATGGAGATGTGTACTTAAGTATGAAAAATGAGGCCATTTCCCCAAGGCATTGTGGAAACTTTCAAAGGATCATTAAGCACTTAAAATGTAAATAAGAGGGCAGCCTTCATTTGTATGTCTAACTTGCTTAATTAAACTATAATAATGAAAGCTTTTTAGAAGATAATTTTCCATGATACAGGAGGAAGAAGAAATATCATCAAGTCTAGAATGGATAATTATGAAATATGCAGCATGTATTTTCTGCTCAATTTCTTATACAATCAGAAATAAAACTCCCTATGAATACATAATCCTTCTCTTCATTGGCTAAAAGCTAGGTCAAGATTTCTGAGTATTGAGGCCCAAATTAGCAGATAGGTTGAGTTTTCCAAGGGTAGTTACCTTAATATTGGAAAAAGCTGTGGGAGTAAAAATTGCCAAGGTCTTTGGGTAAAGGAAGAAGAGGAGCTATCACCAGGAGCTCTGTGGAGTGAATTTGAAAATGGTTAGTGTTCTTCCATTAGAAAGATTTGGAGTATATACTCACGTGTGCTGAAGGCTTCTTTGTGGGGTCTTTCAAAGTGAGAAAGCCTTGTTTATAAATGTGTATTTGCTGATTTGATCTTACTAACAGGAAACTTCAAGTTTTTGATCCTGTCAAGTTCAGACACAGTCTGTCTCAAAGACCATTGTTCCTTTTCTTTAAGACTCTTAGTTTCAGGGACCTCCCTCTTTCACTCCATCTATCCCTCTTTCCTTCAATTGCAAAACACTGGTTAATAATAATAGCTAACAACACTAGCTACTAGCTATTGAGTCCCTAGGGCGTGTCAAGAAATAGTGGGGTTTTTTTGTACAGTCTCCTTTAATCTTTACCACAACCAAGATAGATAAAGAGTCCCAAGAAAAGTAAGGACAGTTTGCTAGTCCAGGTTTCTACAGAAGGACATTCCAATTCAGACTTTTTATATTTCAAACATGGGCTGTTAACCACTATGCCATATTGCTTCATCGCCACTGTCAATCTTAGAAAATGTTAGTAAAATCTTGCCATTATCATGTCGTCAACCAACTGAAATTCTTAGGAGTCTTACCCACCTTGGATCTTTACCAAGGTGCTTTGTTAGAAAATGGCTGTCTGGTGTTTTCATATATAAAGCAAAATTATTGAAGAATTTTTACTTTTTTTTTGTGACCACAGATTCAAATGACTGTTAGGCGTCTGCTATTTCTTGGGCATCTTTGTGTATTGATACTCAATTTATCTTTTCTGAGCGTTGTGTTAACATTCTAGGATCTGATGTTTGTATGTTTTTAGTTTAGTTTAGTGCTACTTCTTACCCTGGGGAATTTAAAAACTGTGAGGCTGAAGACCTGCCAGAGATTCTGATTTAATGATACTAGTTGTCGCTAAAGTATTTTTTTTTTTAGATCGGGCTGACTTATAACTCTGGAAATAAATGTTCAGTGGTACTTTTTTTTAGCCTAATGTAGTAGCATTATTTCTGAGACCTACGGCAAATAAAATATTCTACAATTAAGGACCAGATTAGTCTGTGGATATAATGCAAAAGAAAAATACACAGGTTATCTGGTCAGTTTATCTTGGAAGTGTCTTATTTGTTATGTTCTTTCTAAAACCGGGAGAAGTAACCCCACCTCCTGGCAAGAAAACCGGTCAAGGGAGCCCAGACCATTGTCTCAGGGTGGCTGAGGCTGCCAAAGAAAGGAAATCCTGTTCTAAAGAATGTCTCCACTTTTCCTTCTGGAAGCCCTTTCTTTTCTTCCTTGTGGCCCTGTGTCTTTACTGGGCCTGATTTGACTCCTTTAAGTTGTATGTTCTTTGGTTACTTGTTGCCAGATGGGCTTAGAGCAAAGTAGTCTTTCTGCAACGAATTCCCACACTTCCCTGTAACCTCTAACTTACATAGCTCTTGAAAAAAATTGGAGTTAGAAGCCACACAGAGCAGTGCAGGCATCCTCTGTATTTCATTTTGGGTTCACAGGGCAGAGGCTAGCGTTCAATGGATCTTCTGTAGATCAGGTGCATGAATTAAAGGGCTGGGATCTCTTAAGCTGTTTGTTGTTGTTGTTTATACTTTATTTATTTTTGAGAGACTGAGAGAGAGAGAACAAGGGGGGGAGGGGCAGAGAAAGCAGGAGACACAGAATCCAAAACAGGCTCAGGCTCGGAACTGTCAGCACAGAGCCCGATGCGGGGCTTGAACCCACAAACTGTGAGATCATGACCTGAGTTGAAATCGGACGCTTAGTCAATTGAGTCACCCAGGTGCCCCTGTCTTAAGCTGTTTTTATATTCCAGCTTAAGCCAAGAAGAATATGGAAGCAGACGAGGGAAGTCACAATCAGAGTTGTCCCTGTATACTTGGGCACTTTAAAATTTTCCAGAAGGAAATTTCCCTCCCCAGCATGGTGATCAGACTCACTTACACACATATTTCTTAGGAATAATAAAATAATTTCAGTTCGCTCTGTGAGGGTGTGCATGTACACGTGTGTGTTTGCATCAGCAGGAACCATTTGAGGTGGCTTCTGTCACATACCCAGCTGTTATGGCTGTTGACCTGGAAACGGCTTGGCCACTGAGTTGTCATCCTGATTCAATGTAGAGTTTAGACTTTGAATGGCATCGACAAGCTTTCATAGTCTTCCCTATATAAAAAGACATTCTTCTGCTTTCTTATAGCTTCATCTTTGATCTTTCTATTTTTTATCACCATAAATTATTTTTCAACTCCATAAAAAGTTTCCAATTGGAAACACACCCATTCTTCTGTTTATGGAGCTTGTTCCTCACTGTCCTGCACTGTGTTAACAGAGCTGTACCATGAACCCCATTCAGGTAGGAAAAAGAAGGCAAACGCACAGTTCAACAACCAAAGGTCACATCCTATGTGTTTTGCAAAGCTAAACAAATTTTTGTGGCAGCTTCTTTAAAATGTGTTATCACTTTGGCCAGTGTTGAATGCCTACTGCATTCTACTGTGCTTCTTTGTACTTAATAATGGTGATTCTACCCTGGGTTTAACCTAGTACTGTTATTTATCAATCTACTTACTTGATGATATAAGACTTGTATTGCTTATGTATGGCTGGCAAACTTGTGCTTCCTTGTTCTTTTTTTCCTGCTGCTTTTGGGGTTTGTTTTGCTTCATTAACTATTTGTGGTTTTGCTCTCAGTTGTGTGTAGCATGCCGTAAAGCTGGACGTCCACAAATGCATGAAATGGTCAAAATGTGCATTACGAAACTCCTCACTGCCCTGTGTCTTCGTGCGTTCCCTGGCCGTCAGGGGCCTGTGGCTTTTCACAAGGTATTTGACTTGGCCCTTGGGCCTCTGACAGCGGCACAGGACTGGGTCTTTTTGAGTGTCAGTTCTGTGCTACGAAAGCAGAGGGCATGGGGAGGTAGAAGTGATGTTGGAGATACTACACGAAGAAATGGATGAGTCCTTTCCCAGAAACTCAGCCTGCCTTTGGACTTGGTATTCTCTTAACTTCTCTGATTCAGTGTGCTCATTTTAGTACTACCTCAAGGTAGGGCAGAAAAATGTGCACAGAGTAGAAAATCATTGGCCTTGAATACAGCGGTCAGGTTTATCATGGAAACCCTAGTTGAAGAACCTTACTGGCTTGCCAATTTATCATTATCACAGCAAGTGTGAGAGCTTTTTTTTTTTGAAGATGTCAAGATAGCTGATAGAACATTTCCTTCTGTGGACTTAAGGTTAGTGATATTATCAGGTACACGGTCTTTTAATATTTAAAAGGATCCCCATTTATCATAGTATCTATACATCCAACTTTAGCAGAATGAGCTTCTTGGATTAATACGTTTAAAAGCAGAGTATACATGCAATGAGTCATTCCCAGTATTGTACACTTGGTATTAGCAACCAAACGCTAGAAACGGTGGAGACACTAAAACTCAAAGAAACACATTGGTTTTTAGGAGGTTCTTGTCCGTATCCTGTATCGTTTATTACATAAACCCCATTCCTCATCTGTGCTTTCTTTGGTGAGTCTAAAGTGACTGATATTATTTTTGCAGGGAGATTGTAAGGCTCTCAGTGTTAAAAAGAATTGTGCTTCTATTGAGCAGGAGTTCAGCTCAAAATAGCTACTCTTTTATTGTTAATGCTTCCACAGCTTCAAAATTCCCCTTAAATTTATGTCAGAGCTCAGAGGTCTTAAAGATCAATAGCTATAAAGATTTCTGGGGAGAATGTGGGATTTAAAGAAAACTTAATTTCTGAGGCATAACTCGTACTGCTGTGCCTAATTACAGCATAGAGAATTTGGTTCATCGAAAGGAAACACCTCCCATTTGGATGTATTTGCAAGGTTTGTGTGTCGTTTCATTACATGCAAAGTAAAAGCCTTCTGAAATTAAGACACCTTTTTTTTCTAAGTATGTATAACTTGTGCCTTCAAGTACGTTATAATCCATGATCATTTGAGAAAATGAACTTAAAATTGACATGCCCCTCAATGGTAATTTGAAGAATAAATATTTTGGAATCTGCTTTTAATTTTTAGCTAAAAATGAATTAATCTGGGCTGAATTCCAAATAAATTTATGAGTTTAATTTTATTTTTCTATAAGTTCATGAGTTTTAAATGCTCACTTGGACTACCAAGCATTTAATAGGAGATAAATTAAACTTTTAGAAAGTATTTACTTTTATGTCATTAATTTTACCAGAAAGGTTATGACAGTGAGACCCCGGCAGAAAGCTCCAGCTTAAGCAGCAGAGGCAACAAAAGTTAACACTTAGTCTCTCTCTCATCTCACTTATCATCCATCAAATTAAATTTGCCATTTAGGTGAGAACACTTTATTTTCATTGTAGGTGATCTTGGAGCTATTCCTAGAAAAATAATTTAGGTACATTAAATCCCTTCTTCTTTTTGTGGATCTAAATATACTTACTAACTGGAACAGATGGCATACCTTATATAGAGAAAAAAAGGAGGGTATATTTAAAGCATGTGTTTATTGTTATGCCCATTTCTATAGCTTCCGAAAGAATTAGAGGCAATAAAATCTGAAAAGCCACGACATTAAACATCATCATCAAATGAGGGATTTTGGTTTTTCAAATTGGGATTTCTCCATGTTGCAGCCACCAGAGCTGCTTCTCAGGTCCAACTACACATCGAGACTCGCACAAACCAATTGCTTCGCAGATACAGGACCGCGGGTAGGAAGCAGGACACTGGCAGGCATTTCTGTCTCACAGGAGTCCTTGGAACAGTCCAGAGGCTAGTCTGTGCTCTCAGATGTCAGCCTTGGAGCAAGAAGTTGAGAGCCACCTTGATGGGTGCAGTCACATTAGCTTAGGAGACCCCATGTTGCAACTACATGGGAGGCAGAATTTCTGTAACAACCCCATGAGCAGCGCTGGGAAACGTCCCTCAAAGGCCGTGAGCAATGACAGGATTCACCCAGGCAACCCAGACCTGTGACTTTCCACAGGTTTGGAAAGTTCGTCCACAGCTTTCCCTAGTCAGATGCAGCTTAGTCGTTAAGAGACACCTTCGCCCCAAGCCATGCTGCCTAGTAACAGCCAATGGTCCACCTTTATCACGTTTCCAGAAGCACACAGCTAGAGAGTGAATCCAAGATCAAACCTGTTTACAGTGCAGGAGAAAGGGATTCACTAACCTGTTCCCCCCACTTCATAACTCGGGAGCTAATACATCCTGTTCCTGTTTTGCCATGGAGGGAGCTTTTCCTGATTAATTTCCGGCCATCTGAGTTTGCTCTCATAGCATTATTGGGCATATCTAAAACTCACTAATTTGCATTCTCTTATGATGCACAGAATAATAAGCTTCTAAGAGTGATAATCCTTAGGAAAATGTTCCTTTTTCTATAGGCTTAAAAACAGATTTTCAGGGATTTTAAATATTTGTAGTACTCATGGATGATTAGTCCTAAATCAGGCTGACTTTCTATTTAAGAAGGATTTAAAATCTTCTCCAGTTAATTCCAAAGCATGTTGGTAATGAACTGTTATCTACAGAGCGTGTATGTTGCTATCTCATTTCTTTACCAGGTGTGCATTGAGACATACATATGTAGCTGTCACCAGCGTAGTATAAACACGGCTGTGCGGGCAACTCTCAGTCAAATGCTGAGTGACTTGACTTTACAGTTACGACAAAGGCAGGAAAATACGGTGAGCAATCTTGCCGGCATCTCTGTGTAACTGCATGCTGTGTCTCCACATCCTAGATGCTCCCTCCCTCAACCCCTGCCGGGGCTGCTTCCTCCTGAAACGGTAGGAGGGGCTTGCTTGGTTTAGAAGAACTTCGGTTTATACAAATTAAGATTTTTAAACATATTTTTGCCTGTTTAAAGCTTTGACAGTCGTTTTTCCTTATGGTTTCTACTATTTTTTAGTCAGTCTTTTATAATTCACTTGTCTTTTTAAAACTCAGATTGAAAACTTTTATATAAAAATATTGTTCTGATATATTAAGAAATATCAGGAGTAAATTCAAAATTAGGAGGAGTTAATAGCCGTTAATTACATGCTTTGAGGTTTGATGTCTGTGTTTCTCTTTGTTAACTAAAAGATTGTGCCCCGGGGTCTTATTTCACCTGCTGCTGCATGGGGTGGGGTCAGGGAGGGAGAGGGATTTGCCTTCGTCTGTCATCAAAGCCAGTTAGAGCTTATTGATCCAAACTTGAACAAACTGTCTAAAATGAGCATTCCCAGGAAAAAATGTAAATGTAACTGGCTTCTCGAATATCCTGTCTTTTGGGAATGTTAATGAAGAGATGATCCCTGTTCAAAATAGGTGTGTGTTTGGTTTTTTAAACCTGCCTCTGAATAAATCAGGTTAAATATCTTTTAAAATCTGCAAGAAGTATTCTGAAATGAACACTCTATTATTTTGTGGAACAGGGACTCTTCATGGCAGTCTGAAACGTCTCATGAATTAACTTTACAGAAATTAAGGTCTCATGTTTCACTTACAATCATTTCTAATTTTTACCTTCAGTTATTTTCTAATTTTTAGAGTTGAGTGGAACCTTACAGCTTATCTAGTCAAATACTCTGGCCCTCATTTTACAGATGAGGAAGATGAAGCCCAGAATGGTGAAACTGAAATCTAAAATGAATGAGCTTATCAGTGAAAGAACCAATACCAGACCCCTAGGCTCCTAACTGTGGCTGTGACAGCCAGTGTTGAAAACACAACACTAATATGAAAAAGCAAATACTGATTTTTTTGGTAATGTTTGCTATGTCCAAAACCTAAGTTTCTATTTAAAAAATTGTTTTATCTTGGGATATTACAATGTTAGCTTAACCTTTGTTAAAAACCACTTCATTTATATTAGGATTTTGAATATGATAAAGTGGGAATAGTAGTTTAAAAGAAATTCAAATTATAAATGTAAAACATGCTAAGGGAAAAAAATTGAAGAAAAAAGTGTTAAAAACACATTTTAATAGAAATAAACCTATGATGTTGGGAATCTTAGATTAATCATACAATCATAGTTCATCCTCACTAAATGGCAACGTGATGAAATACCATAATAGCAATGATATCTTAATGTTTTAAGAAGAAGCCTTAAATGAAACTTTGTAGTTTCAAAGTGATTTCGATTATATTCGTTCACTTAAACTTATTTTTATATTTTTTTTAGTAGGAGAGTATTTGGCTTCAAGTAAAGTGACTTAGCCTGTTAGCTCACGCTGTTCTTCTGTAAGAATGGTAACAGGTAAAGCTGTAGAGGTCTGGATAAAACTTAGATAGTGGGGTGTCTGTCTGGCTCCATTGATGGAGTATGGGACTCTTGATCACAGGGTTATGAGTTCGAGCCCCATGTTAGGTGTAGAGATTGCTTAAAAATAAACTCTTTAAAAAAAATAAAAACAGGGTTATCTGCCTCTGCCCCTGGTATTATATGTCTAATCAGCCCTCTGATCCTGCTCATCACGGACCATCTGGACTTACCCAACCTGAGGCAAGATCCCAAATGAGGTGGAAAATTGGTGTTTCCTGTTATTTCCTTTTTGTTACTCATGCAGTCCTTGGAGATGTTTCCATGTCCCAGAAAAACAGTTCTCAGGATGCTAATATTTGTAGCATTTGTGATGTCTGCTAGAGAGAGACATTGTCAGCTAGAGTGGTGATTAAAGGGAAGAGGTCTATAGAAATGGTGAGGTTCACTCAAAGTAGAGTTTATGTTCTCCTATGGGACACCTAGCATGACCCATCACAGGAAGACATCATGGACCATGTCAGAATTAGGAAGACTTAAATACAATGGAAAGAAAATAAATTTAGAATGCCAAAAGCATTAGCATGAAATGTACAGTTAACCCTTGAACAATATGGGTTTGAACTGCCTGCGTCTACTAATATACAGATATTGTCCATGAGTACAGTACTGTATTTTTCTTCTTTATTATTTTAATAACACTTTTTTCTATCTTTCTCTATTATAGGAATACAGAATATAATACATTTAAGATACAAAATATGTGTTAATTGGCTTGTTTTCGTTACTGGTAAAGCTTCTGGTCAACAATAGGCTGTTAGTCATGTTTGGGGAGAGTCAAAGTTACACAGGCATTTTCAACCATAAGGGGTGATTGGTACTCCCAACTACCGTATTGTTCAAGGGTCCAACTCTATCTTCAACCTAATGTCTATCCCCACTCCCAGGAAAGATTATGCAGTTTGATTTTGTATCATCAGGATCCCAGAGTTATTATCAGGCTTTGTTAATTGAATTACTTAGATGATGCAAGCCATTGTGAAATTATAAGCTACTAATGTCCAAAAGCAAAAATGCCTCATGTAAATTCTTAGGGGTTAGGTGGTAGTGTTTCTCTTGTCCTTTAAAAATGATTCGGATGCATTTCCTCCAGAAAATGCTATTATATACCTATAGTTAGCCACTCACTGAGCCGTAGACATTGGCATAGCATCTCACAATGAATGTTAATGGAAGCAGCTGAGCTTTCAAACTGAAGGACAAAGAATAGTAAAGACATGTGTCTGAAACAAGTTTAAAAAACAAAACAGTGCCCTGGGATGATTTTCTTGTCTGGTAGTTGAGTTGCCTGAAAATGCTCTCTTCTTTCCCAGTGCTCAGAAGTGGGGAGACTTAAGAGCCTTTCTACACTCCTTTTAGAGGTCACTAAATTCTCTTTGCAATAGGAAGGGAGCCTAATTAATGGTAAACGTCTTTCCCTTCCTGTCCTCCCCTCCCCCAAGTTCTGTCTCTATCCTGATAGTTCTGCACCTGCCTGGCCACAGCCTAGAGGGGTTGGTCTGGTCAGACCGTTGGAAGTAAATATGATCCCTCATCAGATAGGAAGCTGGTGCTTCTGACCAGGAGTCATCTTTGGACCTGTATTTTAAAGTTCAGAAACCTGATCCTTCATTTTACTGTGTTCATTCAGTGCCAATCAAAGCACAGTCTGTGACCTTGAGACAAACAGTACAAAGGTAACCTGTTTATATAGGTATGGCTCCAAGTCCTAGCTCAGCACCCTGGAATCATAAATAAAGTGCATAAAGGGCTTAAACTTCTGTGAAGACTGTGGACTCTTAAAATGAACTATTTTTGGAACTGATGAGCTCAGTTCCAAACGTCAGAGTCTTCTCACAAATACCATGAGTAATGCTATCAAGTGCATGGAGGGTGCACTTAGGTAAGTCAGTTGAGCCCCAGAGTGTTCAGGGTGACATTGTTTCCTAAAATTTTCCAATGCCTAAGAGTCGGGGATTTTCACGCCTGAATCTCCTAATTGTCCTATGTGTGTGTCTCCCTTACCAGATCATTGAAAACCCGGACGCCCCACCGGAATTCAGGAATCAAGGTATTGGATTCGATTTTTGCTAGTTCAATTTAAGAAACGGGGGCCAACTATGTGCTTAGCACTGGGGGTGAAAAGATGAGTGGGAGCTCCCAGGTTAGTTCACTGTCCTCAGAGGTCTGCTTACCTTTGTCTTACTGGTGATTATGTTCCTGCCCTCCATGCTAGCTACCCCTATTTCTGTTCCAACTATCCGAAGGGTATTAACTCTTCATATACCTTCCTGTTGGAGGCTGGGTTTTTTGTTGTTGTTGCTGCTGTTCTCCTTGAAGTTAGGTTTATTCATTGTTAAAATGAGAATTGGATAGAGGATTTCAGTGGAAACCTGATTGGCACAGAGCTATTGTACCAGAAGTAAGTTTGTGAAATTCCATTTTTTTTTTTTATTAAAAAAAGAACCTCGCAGGAAATCTTCCAGGACAGACAGCTCAGTTTAAATAGCAGGTGAAATCAAGGTGGGGAATTTCCTTCTGACCCAGAGGAAAAGAAAAAACAAAGGCCTACATAAAATTGTCAAGCAGTTTGGTTTTTGTTTTTGTTTTTAGTATTGTTTCCTGGAAGAGGTATGAAATAATTCAAATCATCTTATTAAAAAAATTGAACTAGATTTTATTTCAGATTTTATTCAGTAATTTAAAAACCACTGGGAAATCTGCTTTTCTTCTATAGTTTTGCCTGTTAATAATGAGAAAGGGGAGCAGAGGATGAAAAGGAGAACAAAAGGGACAGAGAGAAGTAGCCAAGTGGCCACAATTAGGAGAAACAGTGAAGGAAAGGAATGAGAAAGATGTCAAACCATCTCTGAACGCATTGCTTGAGCATGTTGTTTTATTTATTTAGTTTTGTAACGTTTATTTTTTTGAGAGAGAGCATGAGTTGGGGAGGGGCAGAGAGCGAGGAGGCCAGAGGATTGGAAGCAGACTCTGTGCTTGCTGGAGGCCGATTCCGGCAGGTCCAGGGGTCCCTGAAGGATGGACGGTGTCGGTGAAAGAGAAGGAGAGAGCCCCGAGATTCTTTCTGATACTAGGCAGGTATCTCTGTCCTGTCGATTTTGGTGTCTTTATTTAAAAGTTCAGCAACAACATGAGGTCAGAGAAAAGAATTTCTTACAATGGGAGGCCTTTTATGATATCAAGTGCAGAATTATTCTGACCAAGGAAATAACAGAATGTTCTTAGTGAAAAACAGGATAACATATAAGTTAAATTGTATATAGATAAGCTAGGAGTTATTCTCTCTGGCTCTCAAGAGGATAAATGTTTCTGAATTGGTTTATTTGTGGAAACTACCATGGGGGCCCTAAATGTGTCAGTCTTTGCACCTGGGTTTATGTTTTAGCTACTCTTATCTATCCTCATCCCAGCTGCCAGTGTAAGGGAGGGTGTTTGTGGAATGTAGGCCTTGAGGAAGGGACTGCTATGCTTCACCAATTAGCAAAGATATATGTAGTAGCTGTGTTCTGCTCTTGACCCCAAAGTAGGCTCTTTGTCTTGGGGCCAGGCTCAATTGTAACTCTTGTGTTCTTAACCCCCTTTATTATCTAAGCCTTGGATCTGCAAGGCCCATAGGAAGAGCCTTTTGACAATTGCCCATAGAGCTTTCATCTCAAGTCTCTTTTGTAAAGGCAGGAATATGCTTTTCCTTATGAGGTATCTGTGTTCAGAATATGGGTCTGATATGGAATATTGTGAGGCCTGGTCAATACCAGCAGGCTTATTTCCAACACGAGCCAGTAGTAGCAGAAAGAGATACCAGTTTTCGTTTTTCATGGCAGAAGCTGCAAACATTGCCACTTCCTTGCTGTGACTGCCATCCAGAGAGGCTGGCTCGCCTCCCTGCATGTGCTGACATCAGAGAGCCCAATGCCGGGCACAAATGACCTGAGCTGAAGTAGGACGCTCACCTGAATGGGCCACTCATGCCCTGAGCGTGTTGTTTTAATTGCCCCTTGCTCTGCTCTTAGGCTGCAGACCCACCGGCATGTGCTCCAGCATCTTTTCAATCTCCCAGTGACATGCTCCACCCATCTTTCCTCTCTCTGGGCAACTGCAGCTCCCATACAATCTTCACTTTGGTTTTGTAAGCCAAAAAGAGAGGTTCAAGTCCTCTTGGTCAAAGATAGATCTTTAAAAACACATACAAGTTAAAAGTGAATGGACACACTGAAATTTACCTAAAACTGAGCTTTAGGACTACTTACGGTTTTATTTATTTGTAACTGTGTCGTATCACTGTATGATTTCTCAAGGTTTTTTCTTTCTGCATTGAAGATCACGAATTCTGAGAATTAGCCATTTCTCTTTCACATCCTCCTCCAACTTTTTCTCTCTTACGCTCCTGCCATTTTTCTCCATTTTCCTTGACCTCATGATCATCTTTTCATCTATACATTGATCAAATTCTTAGCCACATTTATATATATCTTTAAAGGTACTTGTTATAAGAAAAGCAAATGCTTCTACTTATAATTTCACTTGGCCCAACAATTCTGTGAGATTGCGATTATTTGTTCCAGTTCTGCCATGGAGAAAACTGAAGCTTACCCAAGTCCATGCAGTCAGCAAGTTGTGGACCAGTACTTCAACAGATTCTAAATGTCAGCCTCTTTCCAGTACATTAGGTGCTTCCGTGGGAGTTTGTTGCTAGTTTCTGGACATGAATATGTCTGGAGGGAAAATTATGTTTTCTGACATTGGTTGCTCCATTAAAAACCATGTGCCCCAAGGATGCTGGGCAGACAGTAAAAGTAGCGAAGATGGTGACTAAGTTATTTTGCAATCTATCCCTCGTTCCTTAGTTTGAAAAGGCCATCTTTCTTCCAAGATGCCACATTTATCTTTTTGCTACAACTCAAATCTACTCAAATGACCCAGAAATTCCAAAGGTCAGAATAAGGGATACATGGGTAGTCTGCTGACCTAAATATTGAGAAAATTGTTGTGAATTGTGTTGTTTCTTAATCAAAGCTTCTTTTGTTAAGTATGAATGAGTTTTATTTATAAGACCAACCTATCGTTTTCTTAACTGTATTTTTAGTAGTTTACTTTAGAAATGAATAATTATATTTGCTATGATGATTTTGGTGACCTAAGGAAGGCTCAGTATCTGCAAACGACCTCTTTAGTCCCGAACACATCAAAAGCAGAGGATGGGAAGGACTGTTGAGGAAGCTTCTAGTGCCCTTTGCCCATGTCTAACCTCTTGTAACCTCTTCTGTTTGAAGGGTCAACAGTTGAGTCCCTTTGTGATGACCTTGTCTCTGTGCTTACTGTTCTGTGTGAGAAGCTACAAGCCGCCATCAAGTAAGTGCCTTCAGCATTGGTGTTCTTACTTATCAGCGGTCCGTTTCTGACATAACTTTTGTCTACAGCATCCCTTCAAATTGCAGATCATAGGGACAATGATCCCCCCCTCATTGGTATTCACCTGTCATTCCTGAGAAATATATTCAGTGACTTTGGACAAGCCCACATTACCAAGCACCATGAATGAAGGATATAATTTTCTCATAAGAAATGGGAAAACTGTAGCTGGCAAAGAATTAATCTTTAATCCCTCCAGCATTGAGCTAAGTGAGAAGAATGTTGGCCAAGAAGTAGTTGATATGACAAAGCTAGTTGATGTAACCCAGTGGTGTGACTCTAAATGAGTCTTCTCATTAACCTGCACTATGCTTTTCTCCTCTATTAAATGGGAAGGGCGCACTGTATGGTCTTTCTGTATTCTAACATTTCCTGAGCCTGTGTGCTCACCTGCAGATCTCTGAAAAGAACACATTGTTCTCTTTTTTTTTTTTTTGCATGCCATTTAATATTGGTATTAGATCATATAGATGATGTCCACTGCTCTAACTCTCCAGGCAGTAGGTTAATAAGTTAACTTATACATCTGTAGTGAAGCCAAATTTTAAAAGGACTAGACTTTCCAAAATGAGATGAAAAGGCTCTACCAGTTACATATATAGTGAATTGCAAAATTCTACAACACAATGAGATTGTGAAATGCCCTTTGAGTTGCAAAAGACACTTTCACTGACTAAGAACTAGAATACTTGATAATCCAAAGAACTTTTACTTAAAGAATTTTATATATAGTAAGAAGTTGGGAGACACAGTCTAGTTGAAACATTAATGAGGTCTCTCACTTCACTGGAACAACTTCCAGAAATTTGTCGGGGTTTTTTTGGTTTTTGGTTTTTTTTTTTTTTTAATAAACTCAGGGTTTTTAAAAGCTAAGCTTAGAATGACTCTCGAAAGTCTTTGCCTAGTGGTTTCTACATCAGTGTATCCATCGTCCCTCTAGGTCACCTACACCTGCACGTTTTTTAATGTTAATTTATTTATTTATTTTTATTTATTTTTTTTTTAATGTTAATTTATTTTTGAGAGAGGGAGTGGGGACAGGATCTGAAACAGGCTCTTTGAGGACAGCAGAGAGCCTAATTCAATGAATGGCTTGAAGTCACGAATTGCAAGATCATGACCTGAGCCAAAGTCAGATGCTTAACTGACTGAGCCACCCGGTGCCCCTGCACCTACACCTTTTGACCAAATTAAGCTCTCTTTATGTTAGGCACTTAAACAATGAAGAAACCTATTTAATCCATAGGTAGGACAAGCCAGAAAGCAAAGCACTTCTTCCACAGCCCTGCCCTTAAGTTCCTCTCACCCTGGATTCTAGGCAGCACATTATTTTCCCTCAGAAGGGATGTGTCTGCTAACAGCAGATGGCATGTGGTAGATGGCTTCTCCCATACTCTGTCCCCATCTTTCCTGACCACAGAGAGTTGGGGCAGGAGGTCTGAGACTCAGATAGCTATCCTAACCTAAAGGCTCTAACACCAACTACAGTGACCCCAGTAAAGTCCCCATGTGACCTGATTACCTTGGGACAGTTCCAAGTTACACCTGTTCTTTATGATTGTAATCACACTCCTTCGTTCTTAACAGGGTCCTATCTGGGATAGGTTATATAGTCACTCTACCTATTCATGACCAAGGTTTAGATTTCTTCTAGAGCTCACTCCTCCCTACCCCTGCCTAGCTTCTCTCCCCCATAGCAGAGCCAGCTGTTATATCAGAGCTGAGATATGTTTCTCATTGGCTTGTTTATTCCTAAGATATAATCACGTACGGTGTTTTACCGCTATTGGCTCAACTATGTGATCTTTGTTGGATTAACTGGTAAAAACTCTATTCTGCCCTTTATCAGCTTTTGGGCAGAGCTCTCAACTACCATAAGCTTATGTATCCCATAAACTAATTAATATATTATTAATTAATATTTATTTATTGTTATCTTTTATGTAATATAAATTAGTAGTATAAAACATATTAGGGTTTTTGTAAGGACCAAATGAGAAAATTTACTTAAAAGAGAGTTGATGCCCAATAGTCAAAAATTACCTGAGGTTAGCAGAATTGGGTTTATTACCTGTAATAATGAGGGATTATTATCTGTAATAATAATGTCTGTATGCTATGGGGAGCCAATGGTATCCAGTCAAAGGATTTTAGGAGAGATTGTTATAAGACTGGAACCAGAGTTAGGTGATTTGGAATGGGTTAAAGAAAATGAGAGTCTGTTCAAGGATTGAGTGCTGTCAGAAAGTAGGGGCAATCCTGGTATGGGGCATCTTAGGTTTTATCGAGCAGTTGGTGTGGGGGGTATGGGAGGCAGATGGGAGCCAGCCAAGGCTCTTTTTTTTTTTTCATTTTTTTTTTAAATGTTTTTTTTTTTTTATTTCTAGGAGAGAGAGAGAGAGACAGCGTGAGCAGGGGAGGGTCAGAGAGAGAGGGAGTCACAGACTGAAACAGGCTCCAGGCTCTGAGCTGGCAGTCAGCACAGAGCCCGACGCGGGGCTCGAACCCACGAACCGCGAGATCATGACCTAAGCGAAAGTCGGACGCTTAACCGACTAAGCCACCCAGGCGCCCCAGCCAAGGCTCTTATTGTAGAAGACGCAAGAGTCACTCCTAGGGGAAGATGATATTTGGTCATTTTTGTATTTGTACAGAATTCTTTTTTAAATTCTTTTAAGTCTTGTTTGTAGATTGGCTTTCATCTTGTTCTGTCACCATTGTGGACAGTCTTCATCTGATATTAACATTCTATAAGTTGTTATGTTCACCAGGGGAACACCCAGCTTGCTGACAGCAACCAGGTGGTTAACAGCTGTCAAAGATGCTGATTCTCCATCCCCCACCGCCTTAGGTCTTAGCATTGTCAGGGAATAAAACAAAGGCCATCAAAACTTTGAAAAATATAAAGGCCATGTTCATTACTTTGCAGGCAAGGAAAAACAAAGAAGCTCAACATTTTTTTCCCTGAGTGGTTTGCTAAAGAAAGACTAAGTTTTTAAGTGCTAGAAAAGCGCATGGTTGTTATATCATTAATAACTAAAAAATAGGGGCGCCTGGGTGGCTTAGTCAGTTAAGCGTCCGACTTTCACTTAGGTCATGATCTCATGGTTCGTGGGTTCTAGCCCCGCATCGGGCTCTGTGCTGACTGCCAGCTCAGAGCCTGGAGCCTGTTTCAGTCTGTGACTCCCTCTCTCTGACTCTCCCCTGCTCATGCTGTCTCTCTCTCTCCTAGAAATAAATAAAAAACATTAAAAAAAATAACTAAAAAATAGCCACCAAGATAAATCAGAACCAATCTGTAGATCTATAAATGATAGATATTTTTAAAAAATTTTTATGTTTATTTATTTTTGACAGAGAGAGCATGAGCAGGGGAGGAACAGAGAGAGAGAAGAGACACAGAATCTGAAGTAGGCTCCAGGCTCTGAGCTGTCAGCACAGAGCCCAATGTGGTACTTGAACCCACAAACTGTGAGATCATGACCTGAGGCAAAGTCGGATATTTAACCGACTCAGCCACCTAGGCGCCCCTATAAATTATAAATTTAAAACATACCATGTTCACTGGTCAGCAAGGAATCTTCAGCTGAGTTCAGTAAGGGCTTGGTTCAGGGTTCTTTAAAACCTGGATGTCTCTAGGGGCGCCTGGGTGGCTCAGTCATTTAAGCATCCAACTTCGGCTCAGGTCATGATCTCACAGTTCGTGGGTTTGGGCCCCGCATCGGGCTCTGTGCTGACAGCTCAGAGCCTGGAGCCTGCTTCAGATTCTGTCGTCTCCCTCTCTCTCTGCTCCTCCCCCACTCACACTCTGTCTCTCTCTCAAAAATAAATAAAACATTAAAAAATAAAAAAAATAAAAAACCCTGGATGTCTCTAACATCAACTTTAGGGACCGCCATCTGTAGAGTTACCATATGACCTAGTTTATCTGGGGAAGTCCAAGGTTATACCTGTTGTAATTTTTATAGAGATTCAATGTTGTTATCCTCTAGAAAGTATTAGGATAACTGAAAGATTTTTAACTGCATAGTGCCTAGCATGGAATAAATATTTGATATACATATGGTTGGCCATACATACATTGGCTCTAAGATGGTTTGTTTACTTTTAGAATTGTCCGTGCTAATTATACTTTATGATGCAGTTTGGGACATTGAAATTCTTACATCATTTGTAGATTTTTAGAAAAATACATGGCACAAATATAAGTTGCAAATGCACCCATATACATATTGTAAACTAAAGATCATAATTTCTATCAGTCACTGAAAAAATGAAAACATTTCTGACCATATGACTTAGAATAGGCTTTCATTGCGAAAAGTAGTTCATGTGACACATACATGTTTTTCTAGGATTTCTCATTGGACATTGGCTTAAACATGGCTTTAGCCATGTCATTATGGAGCTTAGTGGTTTTTTTAGGATTCTTCTCATCTTGCTTGGTTTTTCAATGCAGTTCCCCAGTTATCATTCTGCTTCTGGAGACTGCTCACTATGTTTGAGTATAGTCTTTCCCATCACGACCCCATTACCCCCAAGATGCGGGTTCTGTTCCTGAGAAAGCTGGGGTGCCTCATGCTCAGTGCGGTATAAACGGAAGACCTGTAAGGCCTCCTGGTCTGATAGTACCAGGCTCTTGGCTGCTTTCCATCTGGTGATTATGTTTCTTCTTCTTATAAAATTTTCACACCTTTTACAATTTCTTCTGATTTTACTACCCAAACTCCTCATATTCTATTAGCTAAACTTAATACTTCTCCCACCTCCTAAATACCTTTTTCCTCTGAAATCACACTATGGCCAGTACTTCCCCTCAACAACCATTTCAAAAATCAATACCCAGATGCCTCCTAGGGCTCTCCCTCTGTAAGGGTATGTATTCATGATATGTCTAGTCTTGAGGGAGGATTCACAAAATGCACCCAGTTACACAGAATCACTCAATGCCTTGAAAATGTGATATTAATAGAACGCTATATTAGGCATGTTGAGTTACGTGGTGAAATCCAAGTTTTGGAAGGATAATTGGGCTCAGAAAGATATTTATTCATTCTTTGCCTGTTAGTCCAACCTCTCCCCACCTCCCTCTCTTCCCAGTACTGAGGGTCAGGGAGGGGTGTGCACCAAAGCATTCTCAGAATCAGGCAAGGCCAAGTGTTCATCCTACTTGTCACACAATTACTGAATTCCCTCTCTCCTTTTTCTAACTAAATTTGAACTGCCTCAAAGGGAGGAAGGTCAAAATGACTGATAAGAAAACAAAATTCTAAGAACTCCAGAGATCCAGAATGTGCTGTCAAATTACGCTTGTGGCCACCTTGTCAGGACTTCATGGCCTCACTGGCCCCCTCACAAGAGTTGTTCTCCATGGATCTTGAGCCTGGGAAGAAATTCAGACACAAGCAGAAAATGAGACCCAACAGATACTCAACCTTCCAGCCATGAAATGATCAAATGGAAGACCAGGCCAAGGGACTCACCACCCTCCTAAGTAGGCAGATTTTTCCTCATGTGTTTTGAAAGAGTTGGCTGGTTTCCTGGCTTCTCTCTGCCCTGTGCTTTTCACGTATTTGTGTGTCTACAGTCAGACAAATAAGAAACACACACACTGTGCACACGCATATGTGTGTCTAGTAAGGGGCACGTGTGGCATTTGCTTACATTTCAGGCAGCCCCTTTAATGACATGACTCACGTGAGGCACGAACACCCATTTTTCCAGACTGTTGCGGCCCACAGAAAAGCTGCTGCGTTCGGTCTCCAAGGAGACTCGCAGACCAGTTGCCTTGGCAATGCGTCCTGTCTGTCATTGGGTCTGATGACTTGGGCTTGCGATATTTCTGTGGCACACATTATAGATATTCATAGGAACCTGGACTGCTCATAGCTTTTCTATGGATTTATTTCCAGTTTCCAAATTGAGAATATTGGCTATAGTTATTTTAGTTTTGTGATGCTAGACTGACAGTTTGACAGTTAAAGAGATGTTTTTGAATTGGGACATTTAGTGATTACTGTTCTTACTGATGAGTCAGGTGATTGGTCAGCAACATTAACCAGAGACTGTAGCAGAAACAGTGCTTTCAGAACTTTCTCACATTGTGGCCTGTTGGTGCCATGGCCCTTCTGTTTTGTCTTCTCCAGTCTGTTCGTTTCTACAACATCCAGAATGATTGTTCGAAAATGTAGGATAAAGTCCGGACAAGTCCTCCAAGATCTTCCTGATCTGGCCCCTGCCACTTCTTGATGCCCACCTCTTGCCAATGATATCTTCATACTCTGCTCCAACCACCACCACCCTCTCCCCCGTGTTTTGCATACACCATCTCCCCAACACAACCATGCAAGACTCCTACTTGAACTTCAGGTCTCCATGAAGATACCGCTTCCTTTAGAAATTCTTTCTGGATCTTTCTAAAGATTAGATGCTACTCCTGTATGCTCTCATAGAACCTTATGATAAATCATTCATTTGTAGCACTTCTTCCACAATGCTTTACCTTCTTCTTTACTTGGCTCTCTAGTCCCTAAAGAATGAAGAATATGCTGTTTCTGGTGAATGCTGTCTTGCTCAGAAGTGAAGGGAAGGGGCACCTGGGTGGCGCAGTCAGTTGAGTGTCCGACTTCAGCTCAGGTCATGATCTCGCAGTTCGTAGGTTTGAGACCCACGTCAGGCCCTGTGCTGACTCAGCTCAGAGCCTAGTGCCTGCTTCAGATTCTGTGTCTCCCTCTCTCTCTGACCCTCCCCTGCTCACACTGTCTCTCTTTCTCTCTCTCAGAAATAAATAAAACATTTTTTTAAAAAGTTACATTCTTTAAAAAAAAAAAAAAGTATAGGGAAGCATGTGGGTGTAGAAGCGTAGAAACATGAAGTCCTGACCTGGCCCCAAGTGGCTGACTATGTCTTGCCTTTCTTACTCTTCCTCCAACCACCGCATTCCGCTTGGCAAATAGTAATAATTTTTGTGGAAACTCAGCCTTTACTCATCTTCTTCCCCCCTTGGAGAGTGTGGTAGAGTACATCCACATATGAGCGGGATTCCTTTCTTCAGAATAATGGCATTATCTGAATCATTGCACAGCTCTCTCTGGACAAGGAGATGGTCAGAGAGTCTGAGGCACCAAACTTTTTCTCTGAAAGGCCACATACTGCCTCTGTTCACTGTTCATCTCTGTTCTTGTTTTATAACCTTTCTAAGTGTAAAAGTCATTTTTAGTTCATGAGGCCATGGGCAGGATTTTGCCTTTGGGCTCTAGCTTTCCAGCCAGCTTGATATCAGTTCTACAGAGACCTATCGCCAAGGTATCTGACACAATGCTTAAACGAGGGACCCACGCGCTCCTCTCTTGCAACACTTCATCTTGGATCTGTGCAACTTTTCTCCATTTGGCCGCTGTGTGTATCCAACCTTGTAGACTTTGGGGCTGGTGTTAACTTCTCTTCCTTCCTGTCTCACATTTGTAGACTGCCTGTCCCTGGTCTTGCCTTTCCCTGCCTGGGAAGTTATTGGAACTGAGGACTTGAAGCTTCTTTTTGGCATTTATTTATCTTAAGTTATAAGAAAAGAGACACAACCATTGATTTTTCAAAGCAAGTTCCTTCTTTTTTTCTGACCATTCCATTCCATACAGGATTCCTGATAAATTCTCTTAAAAGTATTATACGTCTGTAGTAAATACGTGCTTGAACATTAAATTCTTCTTTATGTCACTTAACATCCACCTGGAGATAATACATTCTGGTGGGACAGGCAGAAAATTTAGTCTGGATATAAGAATGTGCATCCCATAAAATAGTCTGTTGTTGTTGTTGTTGTTTTTAACCTGTCTCTATGGAGCAGTCTCCTAATAACAGAGAAAAATAATTTGTCCTTTGAAAAACCATATTGCCTTCAAAAATTAAATTTAAATATAAGTTAGCAAAGCATTGACCACTTTAAAGATAATGTGGTTACTGGTCTTTTGAAAGGCTTAGGCAATTGGACACATTAAGAATTAACATTGGGGCACCTGGGTGGCTCAGTCGGTTGGGCATCCAACTTTGGTTCAGGTCATAATGTCGCAGTTCATGAATTCAGGCCCTGTATTGGGCTCTGTGCTGACAGCTTGGAGCCTGGAGTTTGCTTTGAATTCTGTGTCTCCCTCTCTCTAACCTTCCCCCACTCGCTTGTTCTCTCTCTCTCTCTCTCAAAAATAAATAGTAATAAATGTTAAGAAAGCTTTTTAAAAGAATTAACATTTCTGGAATAAACTGAAATTTCATTGATAATAATATATCAGTGATTGTTCTTTAATGATAGCTAATGTGCCACACTAATGTAAAATGTTAACAGGATGAACCATGTGCAGGAGTGGGTAGAACACACTAAGTCTGTTCCATGCTCAGTTTTTCTATAAATCTAAAACTGTTCTAAAAAGCAAAGTCTGTTAATTTTTTTTAAAAAATCACCCAATCTGTATCAGTTTGCCAGGGCTGCCATAACAAAATGCCACAGACTAGGTGGCTTAAATAACAGAAATGTGTTACCTCCAGTTCTGGAGCCTGGACATCCAAGGTCAGAATGTCACCTTAGCACTGCTGGGAGGGATCCGCTCACACCTCTCTCCTTGGTTTGCAGATGGCTGTCTTCTCCTTATGTCTCTCCTCTTGTCCTACCTCTGTGCATGTTTCTGTGTCCAATTCCCCCCCCCCCATTTCATAGGGACCCCAGTCTTCATGGGTTAGGACCCACCCAAATGATCTCCCTTTACCTTGAATACCTACGTAAAAGAGCCCATCTCCACTAAAGTCACATTCTGATGTATCTGGGGTTTGGACTTCAATGTGTGAATCTGGGAAGGGATACAATTCAACCCATCCAACCCACCCTCCCCCCAAAATGAAGACTTCTCTGATGCCTGCCATCTTTCCAAGTGTTTCCCACGCATCACCTTTTCAATTTTGCGCTTACAAAGCATGCGCATGTGTGCTGGTTTTGTTCTTCTGCAGTGACCAGCAGCAGCTGCAGCTCCTGTACTCTGAGTGCATCCTGTCCGTGCTCAGCAGCTCCTCCTCCTCCATGCGCCTGCACAGAGGCTTCACAGACCTGATCTGGTGAGCACCTGTCCTCACGCCCCCAACCCCAAACCGAGCAGGGCCCCTCCCATGGCATCCATGACCTGGTCATTTCATTTGTGTGCACCTGCTTTAGAAAGCAGGGAGATTGTTTTGCTTGCATGCACTAGACCAAAATAGAGAGAAGCTTACGATTTTTTTTTTAACAAAATAGGCCTCCAAGGCCCTCTTGCATTTTGTCGACATAGGATCGTGAGACTCAGGAGAGAAGGGTTTGTATTCTAGGTTATTGGTCTATCCTAAAAGTATACGAAGGCACCAGAAAATTGAACGGATGATACAGAGCTATTGAATGTTATTCTTAGACCTTCCATGGTACATTCTCCATCTCAACATGCAGGCGAGTCCCTTAATTATAGGCAGAGATGCATGCAAGTGACAAAGCCCGCAGGCAGCCAGCTAGCTGCTGTAGGGTCAAGGGCTTTTCCACAGGGAGGAAGCCGAATGATATGTGACAGTACAATGTGTCAGAGTTTCAAATCAGCTTCTCCAATTAGAAGTAGAAATAATTTTGTTATTTATAGTAAATTGAAACACTCTAATGAAGCCATCTACCATTTTGAGTCTGTTTCTTTATGTAAGATGGTTTCTTAATACTTCTCATGATACTTTCTTTAGTCAGCTCTGCCTTGAGTTCCGAGAAAAAGTCTTCTGTTCATATACCTAGAAGTGATGGAGAGACGTGGAAAACTGAGGCAAGACATAGCCAAAAAGAGCAGCAGTAAAGAACCCAACTCTTGCTAGTCATTTTTGTCACATCAGGCCAATAGTCACATTTTATCATTCCAGCTTGTTGCAAAACAGATGTTTTCCTCCTGTGTCTTCCCAGGAAAAACCTTTGCCCTGCTCTCATCGTGATCCTGGGGAATCCAATCCATGACAAAACCATCACCTCTGCTCACAGCAGCAGCGCCGGGACCAGCGTCGAGTCAGACTCTGCATCTCCGGGAATTTCTGACCATGGCCGGGGGTCAGGCTGCTCCTCCACGGCACCAGCCCTGAGTGGGCCGGTGGCTCGGACCATTTATTACATCGCGGCTGAGCTGGTCCGGCTGGTGGGGTCGGTGGACTCCATGAAGCCTGTGCTCCAGTCCCTGTATCACCGGGTGCTGCTTTATCCACCACCCCAGCACCGGGTGGAAGCCATCAAAATCATGAAAGAGGTAAGGAGGCCCTGAAGGACGCCACCATGCTTGCCAGATGGCAGAGGGCGTTATCTGCACATTCTGTCTTGCATACAGGAGGCACTCAGAAAATGTTTGCCAGGCACCTGCTAAAACTTGTTACTATGTGGTATCCAGTAACAGGCAGTATCTTTAGGGTGGAGGCGTGTATCCCATGTGTTGGAAGCCTGGGTAAGGAGGGGTTGATGGGTGCTCAGCAGTGCAGAGCCATTGATGATTTAAGCTGCAGGTATCTGACCCGGCCCCAGACTGATTTCATTTTGTTCCCTTAGGTACTGTTAGTGCAGCTATGTATGTTTATTCCCCTTTGCCAAAATTGGATTTCCAAGTGATTTTATACTTATGCTGTACATCATCCAAAAGAAAAAAAAATCATTACTCATCTCTAACTAGAAAAAGGAATCCCTTTGCCTCATTCCTTCTTAGGCCTCATAACCCAAACATCATGACCCCTGTGAGAAGGTAAAGATTGTCCAGCTTGTAGCAGCCATCCCAGTGTTCTCCTTCATGGTTTTGGGGAGGAATGAGGGTTATTTTGGAAGTACTTCAAATAAGAATTTCTCTGCTATCTCTCAAATAACCAAGAAGAAAAGAGATCAGCATTTTTGTATTTGTGAACTTGTTCATTTGCCATTGTTTTTGGTACCTATACCAAAACAACAACAAGCCCAGAGTAGCAAAATTCCCTCCTTGCGGATTAATTTATTTAAAGTAATATTTGCAGGGGCGCCTGGGTGGCTTAGTCGGTTAAGCGTCCAACTTTCGCTTAGGTCATGATCTCGCGGTTCGTGGGTTCAAGCCCCGCGTCGGGCTCTGTGCTGACTGCCGGCTCAGAGCCTGGAGCCTATTTCGGAGTCTGTGACTCCGTCTCTCTCTGACCCTCCCCTGCTCATGCTGTCTCTCTCTCCTAGAAATAAATAAAAATATTTTAAAAAATAAATAAATAAATAAAGTAATATTTGCACTCATCAGTTTCTCAAAAGCTAAATTTAAAATGCCTCTTGGTGTTGCTTTAACAAAATTTGACTGTAATGAAATTTGGAAAGTTCTGATTCAACATTTCTAGAAATGAAGGAGTGATTCAGATCTAATTGCGGTTAAGAAAGTCTATGAGCACAGAGCAATAACCTTTTTATCCTTACCTTCTCTGTGCCTAGCACTTCACGTATATTATCTTTAATATTCTTAATAGCTCTTTTAGGTTGTATATCAACTTTTACTAGCGAAAATTGTTATTTCTTTTCTTTATCACAGCTACAGACAGTGCAAACAAAGGGTCCGCTTTAATACCTGCTCAGTCCCAGGTTGGCGAACACAATACAGCTTTGGAGGCAAGTGAGACTAGACTAGTTTCTCACCACCCAGCTCCCTTGGGGACCCAACCCTGCCCTTGTTAAGTTTATAAACAGGGGAGCGGAATGGGCTTTCTCTGAATAGGCAGATCTTCAAGGAGAAGAAAGAGGAAGAGACTAGCTACTCATGCTCAGCTTCCCGTACATTCAACAGTGAGATCAGACTCCCCCTTCCATCAGCAGGAAGTGAGAGAGAGACGAGGGAGGGCCAGAATTTTATTCCACTGAATGTTCTCCTTGTAGAGATATGATGCCAGGAAAAATGAATTTTCCCTCCCACAGAGAAACTGAGGCTTCAGAGGGTCAAATGACTTGCCCAAGGTCACACAGAAGGAGAAAGAGCATACACCCTGGTCTGTCCTGAAACCCATGGTCTTATCCTACAACACACTTATTATCATACTTGACTTTGATACTGAAATGCCAATGATTCCAGGAGCCCCCATTCCCCTGCTGGCTCAGCTACCCTCTTCTTTCCTAAGCCTAAGAGACAGAGTTTGGATCCTCTCTCTGCCACTCCCCAGCTAGGTTATAGTAGCTGCAGCATTTAACTCTCTGAACCTACAGTTTTGTATCTGTACATAGTGGTAATATTCTAAAGGTTCCAAATGCGATACAGTTGGCATACGAACTCTGTAAGCACAAAGGGCTAGACAAGTATTTGGCAGGCTTATTGCCGTCCCAAGGAAGGGAAAACACGCGTAGGGGCTGGAACTAGCTCGTCCTCATGACCTCCCGCCTAGAGTAGGGCTCCAGTTCTAGCTCTGCTCCTTGTCAGCTGCCTGTCTGTTTTCATCCTTTTGTCTTTCTGGACTTAGACTTATAAGTCACCACTGTTAACAGTATTTTCTTTTTAAGGCTCTCATGGCTCCTGTTGCCTCTCCCGTCAAATCTGAATTACTCTGCCCAGTTTATAGACCCTTCTCTCATCATTCTCATTTCCCATCATCACCCTCATCCCATCTGACTGGCCTCGCTCTGTTTAGCTCCCAGGCTCCTACTTCTATTCAGGCTCCTCGCCTCTCTCCCTATGGGCCATTCCACTTAGCAGAGTCAAGCAGGTGATTGAAATGCGCTAGGCCCAGCTGGCACTTCAAGTTAGTTTTTTTTACAAACTCTCTTAGGAAGGTAATATTACTCCCAGTTTCTAGATGGGGAAGCTAGGGCTCCATGAGTAGAAGGTACTCGCCCAAAGTCCTTATGAGTAGCAGGGCTGCCACATGAACCACGATGCTCAAAGAACATCTGTCTCTGCTGTCAGAATCCCCCTCCTTCACATTTCTGCCTCCCCAAACCACTACTTTTGTTCCTCTTTAAATTCCATCATTTAGCAATTAATTATAGGTCCCATCCCACTGAATGTTTCACCGTATTATGTAGTACAAACTTCTACTCAAATACACTTTTGTACACCTTGCTTTCGTATTTGCCCTCTCCCCACCCCTAACCTGGTATCTAACACTGCAGTGCCTGAATCAGAGTAAGTGCTCAGTAAGTTTTGACTGAATGACAGATGGCCCTGATGGCAGAATATCGTCAAAGATGATGTTTTGTAAGCAGCAGGAACCTTTCTTTCCCTCTCAGAGTTGACTGGCACTGGGGGTGTGGCTGCTTATAGTGGATCCACTTCGTGCATGAGTGCTAAGTAAATACATTTCATACAGGGTATGAAGGTGTCTAAATGTATTTTGAATAATAATTTCTTTACGACTGCGGAGGAAATGTATTATGGCTTCCTCTTCTCGTAGATTTTCTAGCTTCCCAAGATTATCATACAGGGCAAGGCTGGAATTAGACACCAGCACCTGAGTAGTGTGTCCAGACAGTGCTGCCCCATGGAGCAGAGCAGACTGACACGAGCCAGGTTATTGTGACAAGTGGGGCCTCCACTTGCTATGGCAACTAATCATTGGGGAAGGTTGGTAACCTGGAAACCAAAATGTGCAGTCTGTGCACACAAAGGGAACCACTGGGCATCCAGAATATTTGTTTAGCCTATCAGAGTTTGAACACTTGGGGTGTTATTTTCCTGTTCTCTTTGTAATTTGTCACTCTGCCATATGCGCTGTGTGCCCATTAATCAAAGACAGGACATTTTGTTCTTTGAAGTACATTCTCTTTTCTGTTTCCACTTGCCCAAAAAATGAAAAATAAACAATAGTACACCTTGCTTCCTTTTCTCTCTCTCATGGTTGGGTTTCAGAAAGACTTCCCTAATCTTTAATCAGACCTTTGACACCCCAAACACAGACACCACATCCCTCACTCCCACTGGAAGAAGCTGGGATTAAATATGCCTTGTCTTTCTTCAAGTAGTTGTTGAGGGTTCTTCCGAAGTGTAGTCACTCAGTGCCCTTCCCTCCCTATTTGGCAACAATTGAGAAATAAACACAAGATTAGTGTGAGAATTAAATATGTCATCTAATTTATTACTGGTAAAGTTAGATTCAAGAATGTAATAAGATCCCCAAGAAAAGTGAGGTTCCCCACAGCCATGCCTCTGAAATGCACTTACCCTTCTAGCAAGGGATGGGACAGCTAGAGGCATGTAGACTCAGTCAGCTTCACTTGGATGCAGGCCTGGCAGGCAGCATGAGAATGAGTAGGGGTGTGAGGGAGAAGAGGGAGGAGGTAGGACAGGGGGGAGAGAAAGGAAAAATGGGAGAGGAAAGGGAGGGAGAGGGGTGAGGGAGACCTGACACTTTCAATGTCAAAAAATATAAGAGGCGCCTGGGTGGCTCAGTTTAGTGTCAGACTTCAGCTCAGGTCATGATATCATAGCTCGGGTCCTGGGTTTGAGTCCTGCGTTTGAGTCCTGCGTTGGGCTCTGTGCTGACATCTCAGAGCTTGGAGTCTGCTTCAGATTCTGTGTCTCCCTCTCTCTCTCTGCCCCTCCCCCACTGGTTCTTTGACTCTCTCTATCTCAAAAATAAACATTAAAATAATTCAAAAAGATAAAATGTGGAGAGTCGATACTGCCCAAAACAATCTACATATTCAGTCCAATGCCTATTAAAATAACACCAGGATTCTTCATGGAGCTAGAACAAACAATCCTAAACTTTATATGGAACCAGAAAAGACCCTGACTAGCCAAAGTAATCCTAAGAGAGAAAACCAAAGATGGAAGCATTATAATTCTGGACTTCAAATTGTATTACAAACTGTAATCATCAAGTCAGTATGTACTGGCACAAAAACAGACACTTAGGTCAATGGAACAGAATAGAAGACCCAGAAATGGACCCACAAACATATGGCCAACTAATCTTTGACAAAGCAGGGAAGAATATCCATTGGAATAGACAGTCTCCTCAGCAAATGGTGTTGGAAAAACTAGACAGCGACTTTCAGAAGAATGCGCCTGGACTACTCTCTTATACCATATGCAAAAATAAACTCTGACAATAAACTATTAAAAAAAATAAACTCAAAAATGGATGAAAGACCTAAACATAAGACAGGAAGCCATCAAATCCCTAGAGAAGAAAACAGAAGAAAACTTCTTTGACCTCGACCACAGCAACTTCTTACTTGCCATGTCTCCAGAGGCAAGGGAAACAAAAGCAAAAATGAACTGTTGGGACTTCATCAAGATAAAAAGCTTCTGCACAGCAAAGGAAGCAATCAACAAAGCTAAAACGCAATGGGAGAAGATATTTGCAAATGACATAAAGGGTTAGTATCCAAAATCTATAAAGAACTTATCAAACTCAACACCCTAAAACAAGTAATCCAGTGAAGAAATGGGCAAAAGACATGAACAGACACTTTTCCAAAGAAGACATCCAGATGACGAACAGACACATGAAAAATGCTCCACGTCACTCATCACCAGGGAAATACAAATCAAAACCACCATGAGATACCACCTCACACTTGTCAGAATGACTAAAATTAACAACTCAAGCAGTGACAGATGTTTTTGAGGATGCAGAGAAAGGGGACCCCTTCTGCACTGCTGGTGGGAACGCAAACTGGTGCAGCCAGTTCTCCACTCTGGAAAACAGTATGGAGGCTCCTCAAAAAATTAAAGATAGAACTACCCTGGGACCCAGCAATTGCGCTACCAGGTATTTATCCAAAGGATACAAAAATGCTGATTCAGAGGGGCACATGCACCCCAATCTTTACAGCAGCACTATCAACAATAGCCAAAGTATGGAAAGAGTCCAAATATCCATTGACTGATGAGTGGATAAAGAGGATGTGGTGTATATATTTAATGGAATATTACTCGGTGATCAAAAAGAATGAAATCTTGCCATTTGCGGCAATGTGGGTGGAACTAGAGTGTTATTATGCTAAGCAAAACAAGTTAGTCAGAGAAAGACAAATATATTATTTCATTCATATGTGGGATTTAAGCTACAAAACAGATTAACATAAGGCAAGGTAAGCAAAAATAATACAAAGAGAGGAAGACAAACCATCAGAGACTCTTAAATAGAGAGAACAAACTGAGGGTTGCTGGCAGGTGTTGGGTTAGGGGAAAGGCTAAATGGGCAAGGGGCACTAAGGAAGACACTGGTTGGGTGAGCACTGGGTGTTCTATATAAGTGACAAATCATTAAATTCTATTCCTGAAGAAAAATAAATATATTTTTGATTAAAAAAATAAAATGTGAAAAGTTGGAAACTTTATTTTTGTGCCTCCAAGAGAGTCGAAGTTCCCAATTTCTGGGGTCCGAAAGAAATGTAGAAGGAGGGAGGGAAAGAGAAGTGCCCTTTAAGATGTAACTTTTTCTACTTAATATACCTTTTCCTGTGAATATAAATCACCTTGGAAATAATGGACATAATGATAGAAAGTCAGTTACAATACATTTAACCCAATCCTTTCCTGAATTAGCCTCAGAATAAAATTTTCTGTAAAGACCTCTAACACATGGAAATAATACTTAATTAGAACTGAATAGTAAGGAAAATTCTGTATGTGAAAACATGTAGGATGTAGACAAGCAGTACATAACAAGGATATTGATAGGTTAAAATACTTATATTAAGAGCTAGGAAGCCTAAAATTAAATAGTTGGGAACAGGTAAATTGTTGGGGTCTCCAAGTTAAATAGTTGGGAAAAGAAGAGCAGATTTAATTCAAGGAAAGCAGGAAAGAGGAAAAATAAGGATAAAAGCAGGAAGTAATGTGATAAAAAGCAAATATAGTGGATCAATAAAGTGAAAAATATCAGGGCTCTAAAAGAAACTAAGGAAGTTGCAAAACTCTTCATAACAGCAATCACAAAATTCCAGAATAGGTAAAAACAACTAAATAGAAAGAATGAAAGCACACATGGAACTATAAATGTTACAAACATTGAAGAAATTAAGCTATTAAGGCCACTGAGTCCCATAAACTTGAAAACTTAGGTAAAATAGATAAATCCCTAGGAAATAACACAGCCTTCTGGGAAACAGTGTGGAAGTATCTCAAAAAATTAAAAATAGAGCTACCCTATGACCCAGCAATAGCACTGCTAGGAATTTATGCAAAGGATACAGGAGTGCTGAGGCATAGGGGCACATGGACCCCAGCAGTGCTGTCAACAATAGCCAAATTTTGGAAAGAGCCTAAATGTCCATCAACTGATGAACGGATAATGAAGATGTGGTTTATATATTCAACGGAACACTACTTGGCAATGAGAAAGAATGAAATCCTGCCATTTGCAGCAACGCGGATGGAACTGGAGGGTATTATGCTGAGTGCAGTAAGTCAGAGAAGACAGATATATATATATATTTTTTACTCATATGTGGATCTTGAGAAACTGAACAGAAGACCATGGGGGAAAGGAAGAGGGAAAAATAGATACAAACAGAGAGGGAGAGAGGCAAACCATAAGAGATACAATACAGAGAACAATACAGAGAACAAACTAAGGGTGGTTGAGGGGATGAGGAAGAGGGAAAATGGTTGATGGGCATTGAGGGGGGCACTTGTTGGGATGCACACTGGATGTTGTATGTAAGCCAATTTGACAATAAATTATATTCATAAAAAAAGAAAAAAGGAAATAACACAGACTTTAACAAGCTGAGAAGTTGAGGTCCTAAATAGTTCTAGAAATGTTTAAAAACTTGAATCAGTAGTTAAAAATCTTTCCATAAAAAAAAACCCAAAACAAAACACTGGCCCCATACGACTTTACAAATAAGTTATACCAACACTTAAGGAATGGATAATTCTAATAATACATGAAATTTTCCAAAGAATAGAAAGGGAATACTCTCAACACATGTTTTTTAATTTGTTTAAAAGTTGTTTTACCTTTTGACCCCCTTCAGCCATTTTTTTTCCATCCCCACACCCTTCACCTCTGACAACCAACAATCAATTTTCTGTACCTATGAGCTTGCTCTTTTGTTTATTTTTTGTTTTGTTTTGTTTTTAAGATTACAAGAGAGATTAGACAGTATTTGTCTTTCTCTGACTTATTTCACTTAGCATAATACCCTCTAGTTTCCTCCACATTGTCACAAATGGCAAGATTTCATTCTTTTTTATAGTTAAGTAGTATTCCTGGGCGGGGCGGGGGGCTGGTATGCCACATCTTCTTTATCCACCTATCCACTGAGAGATACTTAGGTTGTTTGCATGTTTTGGCTGTTGTAAATAATGATGCAATGACCATGGAGGTACATGTATCTTTTTTGACTCTGTGTTTTCATTTTCTTCAGATAAATATCCAGAAGTGGAATTGATGGATTATATGACAGTCTATTTTAGTTTTTTAATAAACCTTCATACTGTTTATCATAGTGACCGTACCAATTTACATTCCCACCAACTACGCACAAGGGTTCTTTTTTCTCCACTTCCTTGCCAACACTTGTTTTTTTCTAGCCTTTTTTTTTTAAAGTTTATTTATTGAGTGAGAGAACACACACATGAATGGGAGAGAGGTGGAGAGAGAGAAGGGGAGAGAGAGAATCCGAAGCAGGCTCCATGCTATTGGCACAGTGCTCGATATGGGGCTTGATCCCATGAACCATGAGATCATGACCTGAACTAAAACTAAGACTCAGATACTTAACTGATTGAGCCACCTAGACACCCCTTGTGTTTTTAAAAGCAGCCATTCTAACAAGTATGAAGTACAATCTTATTGAGGTTTTGATTTGCATTTCCCAGATGATTATTGATGTTGAACATCTTTTCATGTGTCCATTGGCCATCTGTATGTATTCTTTGGAGAAATGGTTACTTGGCTACTCAGGTCCTCTGCCCAGTGTTAAAATTGGATTGTTTGGTTTTTTTGTCTTTTTATTGAGTTATATGAGTTCTTTCTGTATTTTGGATATTAACCCCTTATCAGATACATGACTTGCAAATACTTTCAATATGTGGCCTTTTCATCTCGTCGATGGTTTCCTTTGCTGTGCAGAAGCTTTTTAATATGATGTAGTCCCACATGATTATTTTTGCTTTTGTTGTTTTTACATTGTGTCAGATTTTAAGAATCATCTGCAAGACTCCTGTCAAGGGGCTTACTGCCTGGGTTTTCTTCTAAGAGTTTTATGGTCGCAAGTCTTACATCCAAGCTTTCAATCCATCTTGAGTTAATTTTTGTGTATGGTGGAAGGTCCATTTTCATTCTTTTGCTTGCGGCTGTCCAGCTTTCCAAGCACCACTTGTTGAAGGGGTTGTCCTTTTCCTATTGCATATTCTTGCCTCCTTTGTTTTATATTAATTGACATATACGTATAGGCTTATTTCTAGGCATTCTATTCCATTCTTTTTGATCTGTGTATCTGTTTTTATGCCAGTTCTGTAATGTTTTAATTATTGTAGCTTTGCAATACAGTTTGAAATCACAGGGTGTGATGCCTCCTGCTTTGCTCTTCTTTCTCAAGATTGCTTTGGCTCAACCAGGTCTCCTATGGGTCCATACAAATTTCAGGACTGATTGTTCTATTTCTGTGAAAAATGCCATTGGAAATTTGGTAGATATTGCCTTGAATCTGTAGATTGGTCTGGGTAGTAAGGACATTTTAACAATATTAGTTCTTTTAATCCATGAGCAGAGAATATCTTTCCATTTATTTGTGCCATCTTCAATTTATTTTATTAATGCCTTGTAGTTTTCAGTGTACCAGTCTTTCCCCTCCTTGATTAAATTTATTCCTAGGCATTTCATTATTTTCGATGCTTTGTAAATAGGGTTATTTTCTTGATTTCTCTTTCTGATAGTTCATTAGTGTATGGAAATGCAACAGATTTTTATATGCTGATTTTGTATCCTGCAAATTCACTGAATTCATTTGTTAGTTCTAACTGTTTTTTGAGTCTCTGGGGTTTTCTATATATACTATCCTGCCATCTGCAAATAGTGACAGTTTTACTTCTTCCTTCCAGCTTGGGTGCCTTTTATTTCTTTTTCTTGCCTGATTGCTGTAGCTAGGACTGACGATACTATGTTGAATAAAAGTGGTAAGATTGGCATCCATGTCTTTTTCCTGATCTTAGAGGAAAAACTTTGAGCTTCTTCCTGTTGACTAGGATGCGGTTTGTAATATATGGCCTTTATTATGTTGACATACATTCCCTCTACACCCACCTTTTTGCAAGTTTTTATCATAAGAGGATGTGCAATTCTGTGAAATGCTTTTTCTGCATCAGTTGAAATTATCTTTTCATTTTGTCCTTCACTTTGTTAGTATTGTGAATTGCGTGACTAATTTGTGGTTCAGTCACTTGAACCGTCTTCACATCCCTAGAATAAATCCCATTTGATTATGGTGTATGACCCTTTTAATACATTGTTGAATTTAGTTGGATCACATTTTATTGAGAATTTTTGCATCTATGTTCATCAGAGATATTGGCCTATAATTTCCTCTTCTTGTGGTGTCCTTGTCAAGTTTTCGTATTAGAGTAATGATAGCCTTATAAAATGAATTTGAAAGAGCCCCCTCCTGAGGTGTCTGAGTGGCTTAGTCAGTTAAGTGTCTGGCTTCAGCTCAGGTCGTGGTCTCATGGCTAGTGATTTTGAGCCTTGCATTGGGCTATGTGCTGACAGCTTAGAGCTTGGAGCCGGCTTCAGATTCTGTGTCACCTTCTCTCCCTGTTCCTCTCCTGTGCATGCTCTTCAAAAATACATAAACACTATGAAAAATTTTTTTTAAAAAAAGAGTCTCCTTCTTTTCTGTTTTTTGGAAGAGTTTGAGAAGGATTGATATTTTTTGAATGTTTGGTAGAGTTCACTGGTTAAGTCATCTGGTCTTGGACTTTTGTTAGTTGGAAGGTTTTTGATTACTGATTCAATCTCCTTACCAGTAATTGGTTTATTCAGATATTCTATTTCTTTATGATTCATTCTTGGTAGGTTGTGTATTTCTAGAAATGTAGTTCTTGTCTTGTAGGTGGTCCAATTTGTTGACATATAATTGTTTATAGGAGTCTCGGGATCTTTTGTATTTCTGTGGTATCAGTTGTAAGATCTCCTCTTTCATTTCTGATTTTACTTAAATCTTCCAGTATTTTTTTCCCTGGTGAGTCTAGTAAAAGTGTGTCAATTTTATCTTTCCAAAGAACCAACTTTTAGTTTCATTGATCTCATTTTTTAGTCTCTATTTCATTTATCCCTGCTGTAACCTTTCTTATTTACTTCTTTCTACTAACTTGAGGCTTCACCTGTTCTTTTTCTAGTTCCGTAAAGAATAATGTTACATTATTGTTTGAGACTTTACTTATTTTTTGAAGTAGGCATTTACTGCTTCAAATTTTTCTCTTGAAACTGCTTTTTCTGCATCCCATAAATTGGGATGTTGTATTTCCATTTTGGTTTGTCTCAAGGTATTTTTTAATTTCTCTTTCGATTTCTTTTTTGACCAATTAGTTGTTTGGTAGCATGTTGTTTGTAATTCACATATTTGTGAATTTTCCAGTTTTCTTCATGTAATTTCTAGCTTCATGCCAATGGGGTCAGAAAAGACTCCTGATATGATTTCAGTTCTCTTAAACTTAAGACTTGTGTTGTGCCCTCACATATGATCTATCCTGGAGAATGTTCCATGTACACTTAATCAATCCAGTTTTTGCCGCTAGCTAACTCTTGATAGCCAAGTGAGACAAAGAGTAGAGGGAAGTTACATTAGAGGCCATTCTCACTAAAGAATGTAGAAGAAAGTGCTTTATTGTTGTGCTATAAAAGGTTTTGAAACAATCCCTTCGAAAATTTGTCTAAGCTAGTCCTGAACTTAGGACCTGGGAACCCTATGCATACTCTGTGACAAGATGAATACTTAGATCAGTTTTAAGATTTCTAGTTCCAAATACTTGACGGGTTTTTTTTAGAGTGTATCAATCAATAAAGAAAGTATATGTTTCTTTGAACTCACAGTTTTAAAACCTTGTGCTTTTTTATCATACTCACTTTACTGTTATTTTTTTTTTCTTAAAGCTACTTGGGAGCCCACAGCGCCTCTGTGATTTGGCAGGACCCAGCTCCACTGAACAAGAATCCAGAAAAAGATCAATTTCAAAAAGAAAGTCCCATCTGGATCTTCTCAAACTGTATGATACATTCCCCTTTTCCATCTACTATTGCTTGGCGAGTGATGCTTCTCTGAATACACTTGACCTTGTTTTTAAGTCCCTGAAATGTTTACGAGTCTGCCTTACATGGAGTGTTATTGTTTAATAATGTTCCCACAAGCCATATGAGAAGTCTTATCTCAATTTAGTATAATCCCGTAACTTTCCATATTGTCATGCTGAGCTAAATGCAGCGTACAAAATGAAATGTACAAAAATTATTCATAGGGTTATGTTGGGGGAAAACGTTTTGAATTCCAGTGCTATAGCTGTAAGATTCCTCTACTTGTAGCTCCCCTAGAAAATGGAACATCAGCTGATTTGCAGTAGTTGTAGGCACCTGCATCTCTTCAGGAATATGTTTGTTCCATAGAGGGTGTCCTCATTATCATATAGCCATTATAACTGCGTGCTTTTTGAAAAAAATGAACATAATCCAAAAGTGAGATTATACAGTGTCTGTCCTTGTAGAGATTACAAACTCCTGCCTGGGAGTTTTGTGTGTCTCCAGATAAACCAGCCAACCAAGAGGGCATGTGATTCAAGGTGGGCCACTTTACCTGGAGGGTGTCCTCTGCCAGCCTGAGCATATTGGTTTCATTTTACTTTTTGCCCAGACCTTTTCATATCATGTAGAGCAGAAGATCTGTTTTGAATACTGTGTCCTGTTTGCCAGACTCACGCCTTGTTCATTCCGGAGCATTCATCCACGTTTCCCATGCCAATGTTGTTTTCTCCCTTGAACCCTTAGCATCATGGATGGCATGACAGAAGCATGCATCAAGGGTGGCATCGAGGCTTGCTATGCCGCCGTGTCCTGCGTCTGCACCTTGCTCGGGGCCTTGGACGAGCTGAGCCAGGGCAAGGGCTTGAGCGAAGGCCAAGTGCAGCTCCTGTTGCTGCGCTTGGAGGAGCTCAAGGACGGGGCCGAGTGGAGCCGGGACTCCATGGAGATCAATGAGGCCGACTTCCGCTGGCAGCGGCGCGTCCTGTCCTCGGAGCACACGCCATGGGAGGCGGGGAATGAGAGGAGCCCCGACATCAGCATCAGTGTGACCACGGACACGGGCCAGACCACTCTGGAGGGCCAGCTGGGCCAGACCACGCCCGAGGACCGCTCCGACAACCACAAGCACAGCCTCAAGTCTCCGGCCCAGCCGGAGAGCAAGGAGACCCTGAGCAAAGTGTCGGAGCCCGAAGCGGTCGACCAGCCGGACGTGGTCCAGAGGAGCCACACGGTTGCCTACCCCGACATAACGAACTTCCTGTCGGTGGACTGCAGGATGAGGTCCTACGGCTCCCGGTACAGCGAGAGCAATTTCAGTGTAGATGACCAGGACCTTTCGCGGACCGAGTTCGACTCCTGTGATCAGTACTCGATGGCGGCAGAGAAGGACTCGGGCCGGTCCGATGTGTCGGACATCGGGTCAGACAACGGCTCCCTGGCCGACGAAGAGCAGACCCCTCGGGACTGCCTGGGCCACAGGTCCCTGCGGACTGCCGCTCTGTCCCTGAAACTGTTGAAGAACCAGGAGGCCGACCAGCACAGTGCCAGGCTGTTCCTGCAGTCCCTGGAAAGCCTCCTGCCACGCCTGCTGGCCCTGCCCAGTGTGGAAGAGGTGGACACCGCCCTCCAGAACTTCGCCTCCACCTTCTGCTCAGGTTTGTAGAACAAGCTTTTGCCATAGAGTCAGAGTATTCAGAGCGTTCGGCCTCGATGGGAAATTACCATCCTGCCTTACTTCAGGTGCTCAAAGCGTCTTAACGACTCTTGAGGTTTCTTGTATTTGAAGAGAGCAAAGATCGTAAGACTTACTGGTGGCGGTTTGTTCGAATCCTGGGCAGTCAATGGATGGAATATTCCTAGGTTGATACATGTATACCATGCAGAGCAACCAATAAGAGGTAAATGCATTCTAGAAAGCTGCTGCTGACTGAGACAAAATGACAATCTGACTCTCAAAATATTCAGTTCTTAGTATGTTTGTTTCTATTCCTTCGTGTCTAAAAAATCACAAAGCATTGCACTTTTGGTATATCACTTTGCAAACTAATTTTTCAAGTTTATCTATTTTGAAAGAGCAGAAGTGCGGGAGGGGCACAGAGAGAGAGAGAATCCCAAGCAGATTCGTTGATATCCACACAGAGCCCCTCACGGGGCTCAGTCTTCACAAATGGTGACATCATACCTGAGCTGCAATCCAGACTCAGATGCTTAACTGACTGAGCGACCCAGGCACCCCTGTAAAGCTAATTTAAAAGCGGCCTTGGATCAGATGTAAGCTGTCTTCCCAATATAGTCAGAACTTCCAGCGTCTGATATGCCAGCATCTTGGTCATTCTGGAGACCAGCCCCCATCCAGGAGCCCACCCAGAGTTGCCTCCTTGGAACAAAAGATGTCCCTAGTGCTCTTGTCACTTAGGCATTTACAAGGGTTTTAGGAATCGGGATGGGGTCAAAGACCAATATCAGAACAAGAGATGCATCTAGAGTTCATGTCACTTAGGAAATTATAAGGATTTTTTAGGAGCTGTGTGCCAAGAAACGGGCACAAACCAATATATATACTTTCTATTCTCTCACAGTACTACAGAAAGAAAGGAAACAAGAGTGGAAAACCTTTATGACAGGAATAACTGAGTGCCTGATTCTTGGGTGTTCAACTGTGCCTTCCCCTGACATTCAAGGGTCTCTTGACCACAAACGACTGAGGTGGATGGACCTTGCTGGGCCTGTGCTCACATAGAAAGGACTAACCCTGAGAACAAACACAGAACTTCCCAAAGTCAGGATCACCATTTGCTCTTCCATCACTGAGCCTTGAGCATGTGTTTGTCATTGCACGCACCACATTTGTCATAGTTACTCGTGAATGCATCCACCTTCCCCTCTCTGTACTTTCAGCTCCGTGAGCACTCCAACCATGTCTAACTCATTTTGATCTTCCAACAAAGACCACATCACACAGAGGTACAAAACACATTCTAGTCCAGTTACTGGAACTTGGTCGAAGCTGACTGGTGTGTTGTTAAGAGGTAGCTTAATAAGTATCTTTAAGAAACTGACCAGAGTGTCCTTTGTCAAAAGGACAGAAAAAGACACTTTAATCCAGGTGTATTTGAGAAAGGACATTTTTTAAATATAAGAATGATCCAAAGTTGTAAGCACCAGCAGAAATACAGAACTTTTAACCCTAGACTAATACTTCTGGATGTCTCAACCTATCTGGAGGTTAGAAAGAGATGCATATAATTTCTGAGGTTTACTAACTGCGCTGTGCTTCTTTGTAAGACATGAAGATACCTATTTTTGAGGCTACCCGACATTTTTTCTTCATATTTTTTCTTTTGGAGTTAGAAACAAAAATAAAGTTGGGATCTTTGATTTGTGTGAAGGGACACACACACACATATGCAAATTTCATGTCTCATTTAAACACTGAGATAATGTATAAATATTCTTCTTAAAAATTATATTCATCCCTAAGATCTTTTATGCCACCGTCATTAAATTTGACACTGTTTTATTGAACATTGCTAGTATGCGTTTGTGCATCTCTCTCTCTCTCTCTCTCTCCGTCAAACACACACACACATACACACACACACACACACACACACACACACGCACGCACACACACACACACTTTCTCAGTCAACACTTATAGAGAAGCTTCACTGTGCTCTGAACCAGGGGCCATAAGATATGCATGTCTTATTCTCAATAAATATTTATTGACTGTAGATTCATGAGCTTGCACTTTGGTCCCCTAACATGTGAAATAGTTGATGAGCTGAAGGAGTCATGACTAAAGCCTGAGTTGGAAGGAATGTTCACTCCCCTTTGGATGGGGCTTGGTAGGGCCCCTGAGCCCATGGGGCCTCTGAGTACTTCTTCTCACCTAGAAATATGCACCAGGAGAGGGGGGCCCAGCAGCCTGCTCTGACCAGCTTGGTGTCCCTGGTCCCAAGGCACACAGGCCAGCAGACATGAGTGGTCCCAAAGAGCAGCTGTGTATCAGATCACAGCAGCACCACCGGTTGCAATAATGATGGCGTTGAATCATCAAGAAATGGTAAAATTATGAGGCGCCTGGGTGGCTTAGTCGGTTAAGCGTCCGACTTTTGCTTAGGTCATGATCTCACGGTTCGTGGGTTCGAGCCCCGCATCGGGCTCTGTGCTGACTGCCAGCTCAGAGCCTGGAGCCTGTTTCAGAGTCTGTCACTCCCTCTCTCTCTGACCCTCCCCTGCTTACGCTGTCTCTCTCTCTCTCTCTCCTAGAAATAAATAAAACATTAAAAAAAAAAAGAAATGGTAAAATTATATTTAGGGCCTTCTATTTAGAATTAAAATAATCCATACAAAGTAACTCAGCTGCAGAAATTTCAGCAATCAAATAATGTAAGATCTAACATTCAGATAATGTCATATTTACAAACAACATCCCCAAGTAATTCCAGATAAATGAGTTGTCATACCAGGAAAGATGGACTCACAAGGGCCCTGCTTCGTCTCCTATGAGAGCTAGGAAATGTAATCCTAGCAAAGCCTTTTATAAAATTTGGAGCTAAAGCAAATCTTAACATTTGTGTTTTTGTGCCTGTCAAATCAATACTTGTTTACAATACATGCCAAACAGAGCTCGAGTGAATGTTTTATTTGGCCAGAATGTGGCCCCACGGAAGTTGCAAACTGCTCAAATTTTAGAGGTCAGTAAAATGTCCCACCAGACCCAATATGTTGTTGTCACCTTAATTTTTACACGTAGGAATCAAAACATCGAAAAGACACTTCAAAATCTCTTCATTGTTTCCGAATATAATTTTTAGTAATTGCCTGTAACTATTTTAGTCGTTTGTCTTTTAAGGTCTAGTCACCTCCACAGTGCTTTCAGCAGTTAGGAGTTGGTCTGTCTTTCCAAATTACAGCCCCATCACTCTGTGGTTCTGCTACCAATAAGCTCGTTCTCCTCAGAGACCGCTGTGGTTTAATGGACCACATTGCCCATAGCTGTGGGTCATCCAAAGCTGCCGGACGCTGGCTTGGGTCCAGTGTGCATGCGAGCATCACCTCCAATGTGAAAGATTAGTAAAAAAAAAAAAAAAAGGAATATCTGTACCCCGCAGGGACCAGGGAGAGGGCAGATGGCCTTTGTTCACCCAAGACAAAGTTGAAAAAGTAACAGGAGACCGGGAGAAGAGACAGCCTCCCTGAGTGACAACCCAGATATTTTGCTCATTATTTACTTCTCAAAAGCTTTAAACTTTATTTTGCCAACAACTCCCATTGAGCGCTTGTCCCTGACTTGTTATCAGGGTCTGCCCTGCTGGCTGAGATCAGACTCACTCACCGTTTCTCAGACACTCCTGTCCTCAGACAACTAACATACAGTTAAAATGAGCTCCCTTAATTGCACATGATTCAAGAGAGCCTTTCGTTTGAAACCTGTTAGTTTCTCATGGTGGGGGAGCTTGAAAACCTTCAGACAAAATGGGTTTTATAAAGATGGTTAGTGGACACGAGCTGGGACAGTTGCAGAAGTGCCTGCCTCTTCCTGCATAGAACAGAGTGCATCTGTGCAAGGTGGCTCCTTGGAGACGAAAAGGCAAGAGCCAGTCTCGCACAGCAATGAATTGCGGTGCACGGGCGTTTGGCTTTGGGATTGCCATTCCTTCAGTTAGTGGTGTTCAGTTACGATCTTGAGATTCCCCGTGACCGCATGTATGGCTCATTGCAAGCGATTTGATATTTATAATGTAGATTTCATAAAAGATCGTACAGCGAGTATGAATCTCCATTATGCAAGAAATGTCTGTTTCTTTAAATTACAGCAGATCTGACTCCAGACCCCCAGCCAGCTTGGCGGGCCAAGCATTTGATGCTATCCCTCGGGTTTCCATTCCAGGGCAAAACCAGAAGCTGGGGCTCATGTGGGATCTGCACAGGGAGACCTTTTGCCTCTCACGTGGCCAGGGATCCCCCATTGTCTGTTTCACAGACTCCTGGGTACCCATGATCTTGCTGCCCGACTTGCCAGCGTGGGCCCTGGGCTGCTCTGTCAAGGCTGGGCACCACTGTCCTCCTCTGGGGCCCTGCCCAGGCCCCCCGGCACTGCCAGGCAGCGGAAAGCCACTGACAGACCTCCATCCCGTGCCCGTTTAGGAGTCTCGTTCCTCTGCCTCACTGCTTACTCCCTCCTTTCACTGCCTTCTGGGAATGGGACACAGTCTCTGGAAGGAGTTTTGGCTTTGTGGGTGCAAAACCAGGAAGGCAAGTATGCTCTTTCCAGCTTCAGTTTTTTGGCCCGGGGATTTAAATAGCCCAGGAGATGGTAATACAAATGGAACTCAGTATCTTTCTGGAATACAAGAGGTAAAATACAGGAAGAAAACCTCCAATAAGTAAGTGAATGTGTTATCCTGCCTCTCTGTCAGTCAGGATTGGATTTGTTTATAGTTAGTGGAAAACTCAAGTGTTTAAGAAAAAGATTCTACTTGTTTCCCCTAAATTATGCCTGAGGTAGGCTGTCCTGCGCCCCGTGATGGCTCCTCCTGTCTCTCTGCCCTCCCATTGTTAACATATGGCTTTGACCTAACGGTTCCTCATTTACCAAGATGACTGGTGGAGTCGGCTGGTTTCTGTGCTTTAATAAGAGGAGGAATGGGGCACCTGGGTGGCTCAGTTGGTTAAGTTTCTGACCTCAGCTCAGGTCATGATCTTGTGGTTCATAGGTTCAAGCCCCACATTTGGCTCTGTACTGACAACTCAGAGACTGGAGCCTGCTTCAGATTCTGTGTCTCCTTCTCTCTCTGCCCCTGCCCCACTTGCACTGCCTGTCTCTCTCTCTATCTCAAAAATGAATAAACATTAAAAAAGTTAATAAGGAGAGGAAGAAAAGTATTCTGGAAGCAGTGTTAGGGAATAAGTAATCTAACAAAATCCTCCTCCAAAACCCTGGCATTTGTGAAATCTGAAATTTAGAGAATATAATATGAAGACAAGAAAGCATAATTATATACTACCCAGAGATTGCCTCTGAAATATCTTGGCGTCTTTTCTTGGAGTTGTTTTTCAGCATTTATGTGTATCTGTAAGAACAATTATAGCTAGTATGAACATAGCACTTCCTGTATGCCCTGCATTGATGAAGAGTTTTATGTATACTGATTCATTTAATAGTCATAATAATCCCATAGGGTAGGCAGTATTATTCTCCTCGTTTTGTAGGCGAGAAAACTGGGGCACAGAGAGGTCAAGTAGTAATTCAAACAAGGCACAGAGCTACAAAGTGGTGATGCCAGGGTACAGATCTGCAAGGTGTGGCTCAGAGACCTATCCTTAGTATTGCACTCTATCTACAAGGCTGGATGGGCTGGGGAACGCAGGATAAATGGATGGGTAAATCAGAGACACTGTTCAAGAACATAGAACCCTCTGGAGTTGACTTGCTGGAATTAAAAGTACAGTCACAGACTGTAGCCCAGCGAATGTGTGACAGTTTTCCAAGTCCTGACAGACTCCCATGGAACCCCGTCATCACGTTGGCTCCTGAGAGCATCTCGGGAATTTATACTAAGGGAACAGAAACTGAAGCAGAGATTTATATGTCAATATGTATATGATAGTGTTTCACAGCAAAAATATCAGAAATAACCTAAATGCCCCTAAATAAGGGGAAAGCTAACTGAGTTATAATACCTCCATTTATGAAATTATGTAGCTATTTGAAAGGATGTTTTCAAGTAATATTTAATGATACGGTTAATGGTCATAATGTAAGTTTTGAAAAGATTCAAAATTAACATCAAATGTTAATAATTATCTCAGGATGGTATAATTACAGACTGCTTTTATTTTCTTTTTCTTCTTTGTACCTTTTTCCAAATCTCTTAAACATTTTTCTTTCTTATAACTTCTATCATCAGAAAATAAAGCAGTAATGGTATATAAAAACTAGAACTATAGACCTAAAGAAATATGTCACCACATAAAATAGTGTAATCTTTTTGTTTTAGTTGAAATATACTTGACACCATGTTACACTAGCTACAGGTGTACAACACAGTGATTGGACACATCGATACATTATACTATGCTCACAGCAAGTACAGTTCCCCGCTGTCACCATACACCATATCACAACACCATTGACTACATTCCCTATGCTGTGGCTTTTATTCCCATGACTTACTCATTCTATACTTGGAAGCTGTTTCTCCCAGTCTCCTGGGCCCATTTTGCTTATGCTTTCACATCCCCTCTGGCCACCATCAGTTTGTTCTCTGGAATTACCAAGTCTGTTTCTGCTTTTTGTTTGTTTATTTATGCATTTGTGTTTTGGATTCCACATATAAGTGAAATCATAAGAGGTTTGTCTTTCTCTGACTTATTTCACTTAGCATACCTTCTAGATGCATCCATGTTGTCACAAAAGGCAGGATCTCATTCTTCTGATGGCTGAATAATAATCTACTGTCTGTGTTTGTGTGTGTGTGTGTGTGTGTGTGTGTGTGTGTGTGTGTACCACATCTTCTTTATCCATTCATGTATGGATGGACACTTGGATTGCTTCTATACTTGGTTATTACAAATAATGGTACAATAAACAACCATGGAGGTGCATATTTTCATCCCTTCCATTTTCTTTGGGTAAATACTCAGTAATGGAGCTATTAAATCATATAGTAGTTATATTTTTTGAGGGACCTCCATGCTGTTATCCATGGTGGCTGTACCAATTTACATTGCCAACAGTGCATGAGGGTTCCTTTTTCACTACATCCTCACCAATACTATTATTTCTTGTCTTTTTTATTCTAGCAGTTCTGACAGGTGTAAGATGATCTTTTGTTGTGGTTTTGGTTTGGTTTGCATTTCTCTGATGATTAGTGATAGGGATCATCTTTTTGTGTGTCAGCCATCAGTGTGTCTTCTTTGGAAAAATGTCTATTCAGGTCCTTTGACCATTTTTTTACTCTCTTTTTTTTTTTTTTTTTGGATAGAGAGTGAGTGGAGGAGGGTCAGAGAGAGAGGGAGACACAGAATCTGAAGCAGGCTTCTGGCTCTGGGCTGTTAGCACAGAGCCAGATGCAGGACTCAAACCCACAAGCCATGATATCATGACCTGAGCCAAAGTCGGATGCTTAACCGACTGAGCCACCCAGGCACCCCAGTCCTCTGCCCATTTTTAATCAGATTATTTGGTCTTTGGTGTTGCGTTGTGCAAGTTCTTTATATATTTGGATTTCATCCCCTTATTGGATATATTACTTGCAAATATCTTCTATTTAGCAGGTTGCCTTTTTGTTCTATTGATGGTTTCCTTTGTTGGGCAAAAGCTTTTAATTTTGTTGAAATCCCAATAGTTTAGTTTTGCTTTTGTTTCCCTTGCCTGAGGATACATATCTAGAAACTGTTGCTTAGGCCAATGTACAAGAAATCACTGCTTCTTTTCTTCTAGGAGCTCAGTGGTTTTGTGTCTCACATTTAGGTCTTTAATCCATTTGGAGTTAACTTTTATGTATAGTACAAGAAAGTGATCCAGTTTTCTTTTGCACATAGCTGTCTAGTTTTCCCAGCAGCATTTACTGAAGAGACTGTCTTTTCCCCATTGTATACTCTCGCCTCATTTGTTGTAGATTAATTGACTATAAAAGCATGGTTTTATTTCTAGGACCTCCATTCTGTTCTATTGATCTATGTGTGTATTTTTGTGACAGTACCATACAATTTTGATTACTACAGCTTTGTAGGATATCTTGAAATCTGAAACTATGTTACCCTTCTGAAGATTGCTTTGGATATCTTGGGGTCTTTTGAGGTTCCATGCAAATTTTAGGATTATTCTAGTTCTGTGAAAAGTGCTATTCATATTTTGATAGAGTTTGTTTTGGGTCGTATGGACATTTTAACAATATTAATGCTTCCAGCCCATGAGTACAGAATATCTTTCCATTTATTTGTGTCATCTTCAGTATTTTTTATCAATGTCTTATAGTTTTCATAGTACAGGTCTTTCACCTCCTTGGTTAAGTTTATTGCTGGGTATTTGATTCTTTTGGGTACAGTTTGGGGGAATTGTTCTCTTAATTTCTCTTTCTGCTACTTTGTTATTAGTGAATAGAAATGCAACCAAAAATCACATGATATCATTACAAGGTTTTAGAAAATTGATAATGCCCAGTGTTGCCAAGTGGGTACATTATTCTTAGACACCACTGGTAGGAAGAAAAATTGATATAAATCTATTTGAAAGCTATTAGGCCATATCTATCAAACTTAATATATGTCTTTATTCTGCTTTAGGGAGTTTAGCCCACAGATACACTTGCATAAGTGCTAAAAGCTATCACATCATTTCAGCTCTTTTCATAATTGAAACTATATAAATGTCTAGCAGTAGAGCATTTACTTAAGTAAATCACACTCTAAACATGCAGTACTATATGCACAGTTATTTGAAAAGAATGAGGCAGACCTTGAAGTGCTCCTATCAAGAGATATCTAACATATATTGCTAAGAAAATGCCAAGTTTCAATAAAGTGTGTGTAGTATGATCTGGGATGGGTATCATTGGGACTTGGGAGAAGCAGGAAGTATTATTCTTATTTTTAAATTTTTTCTGTACTGTTAAATGTTTCACATAAGTATTTAATTTGTATTTTAAAAGACACACTAAATTATCTAAGACATGGAGGAGATACTTCAAGGTCATTTATGCTAATCTTGCATCCAGGTTTTTGCTGGCAACCAGTCTAGCTAGTGAGCCATCATCCTGCTCCTGACAGTAAAGAACATCTTAATATAGACGAGACGATGAACGTTAGTTACAGAACGCTGGAAAAAGCAAATAGCCAGAATGTGCTAAAGGTCATAGTTCCTATAGTTGGTCACTCCAAATTTATAACACTTCAATGAACCCCAGTCAGGATGAATGTAAAATAAAGTATCTATTAAAGAGGGACATGGTAGAGGGAAGTCTTTTCACAACATTGGAAGCAAATATGACATGTCATAGTGCAAAATGCCTGGAGTTTATAAGCAAAAGACCTTTGCCAATTTCTGGCTATATAACTTTAGGTAAATTACTTGAATATTTCTGAGACACTGGCCTTACTTATAAAATAGAGGAAGACAACTGATAATGTCAAAAGAAATAATGTACGAGAAGAGATTGGTTCTAAAAATTAGAAATCACTTAATAAATTACAGCTATTGTGTTATTTCATTATTAACATCACCGGTGAACTATAAAACATCCTTTTGTCTTATTCTCAAATTTGCCAGCTCCTTTGTGATGTAAGAAATGTAGCCGGCCTAGAGAGGGAGGCCGGGACCCACGGCTTGCTTCTAACAGGTCTGAGATGATTTCCAAACCCCGCAACCCCATTAGCAGTGCCTTCCGGGACATTGTCACACCTCCGCTAATGATTTGGGTCTCTGTGTCAGCAGACATCTCAGCTACCTTCTTCCTTTTCAACACCGGAGCATGTGCTCGGTTTTCCAAAACATGTTCCGAGGTAAATAGTAGTTGGTTTTAAAATCTTCAAAGAAATTATTACTGATTCCTAAGCTCAGAGCCACTTGCAAATTCTGTTTTCCTGGTTCAGGAACTCAAATATTCCTTTCTCTCCAGGATAAATATCCACCAATGCTGAATTCTTCTATTTGCCATGGAAAGAGACTGATCTTGTGTCCTTTATCTCCTCCAGGGGCTAGAAGCAACCCCACCAGGAGCTTAAGGGTGTGGAGTGTTCCTCTGGACCATCAGGGTGGGAATCCAGTGTTCATATCCTGACCAAGGGTGTCATTTTTCAATCCTGCTCTCAACCCTCCTTTTGTAAATGCACCTCCACCTATGATCACAAAGTGGCCTCAGTAAAAAAATCTCTTGTGGCAGCTGCAAAGTTCTTGAAGGAAGGAAGAGGGGATGCCTACTATTTGCATAAAGTGGTTTTATTGGAATAACATATATACCTACTCCCAGCGAAAAAAATGTTTATATAGTTCTCAAATAAGCAAAGGTCTCGAAGATTTTTCAACTTTAAAAACTTCTTCTGGCCCATTTCCTCTTGCTAGCGTATTCATTAAGAAATTCACAAGGATAGAAGTAAGCATTCCAGTTACAAATTTGTGTTTCCAATGTATTTGTTAGTTTTGAAAATTCTTACATTTCATAGAAGAGGTATATTTTTTTAAGTTTGTTTCTTTTAATAGAGAGGGCGAGCGGGGGAGGGGCAGAGAGCTAAGGAGAGAGAATTCCAAGCAGGCTCCTCAATGTCAGCACGGAGCCTGATGCAGGGCTCAAACTCACAAACTGTGAGATCGTGACCTGAGTTGAAACCAAGGGTAGAACACTCAACCGACTGAGTCTCCCAGGTGCCCCAAAGAGGTACACTTTTGATTATAGGATCATTTTAGGCATCTGAAGAGCATATGCACATGTGTCATTTGCATGCATACATTTAGGATGGGCTGTTTCAGCCACATTCCTAAATTTAGCATCAGGGTGTTCACAGAACCAAGTGGAGCATTGAGGCCAACATAGGACCAGATGAAGAGAAGCCAACTTGAGAGATTTTTGTTCCTCCACATTCTCTATGGAAAGTTTGAAGAAGGCACCAATGCTCTCTGGCTGATTAAGCCCATCTTTTTTTTTTTTTTTTTTTTTGGAGAGACAGAGCACAAGTGGAGGAGGGACAGAGAGAAAGAAAAACACAGAATCTGAAGCAGGCTCCAGGCTCCAAGCTGTCAGCACAGAGCCCCACATGGACTCAGACTTGTGAACAGTGAGATCGTGGCCTGAGCCAAAGTCAGACACTTAACTGACTAAGCCACACAGGTGCCCCTGAATGACCCCATCTTTAAAGCAGGAGATATAGTTGATATAGTTGAGTTTTTTTCTCTCTTTCAATTGATTTCTATGAAGCACAAGGAGCCCTTCAAAACGAAAATCTTATTAAGCATAAAATAGAAAATAATGTTTAGAAAAATAATGTTTAGAAAAAGTAATGAGGGAAAAACAAAAAGCTCTTCCTTTATATATATTTTTGAAACTCTGTTTCCTTATTTAAAAGATTTATTGAAATAAAATTTATTTAGGTAAAAGTCACATAGCATACAGTTCACCCATTTAGAGGGAACAGTTCAATGGTTTTGTTTGTTTTAATTAAATTTAATTTGTTTTAATTACTTTAATTTGTTTTAATTGTGATATATATATATGTATACAACTTACAATTTGCCATTTTCACCATTTTTATGTGTACAATTCGTGTTACTCACCATATCCACAATGTTGTACACCCATCACCACTATTTTCAGAACTTTTTTTTTTATCATCCCAAAGAGAAAGTCTTCTTCCGCAGCCCCTGGTAACCTCTAATCTACTTTCTGTCTCCATAAATTTGCCTGTTCTTGCCTGTATCTCACTTACGTGGATCCTACAGCATTTGTCATTTTGTGCCTGGCTTATTTTACTCAGCACATTTGCAAGGTTCATCCATGGTGTAGCATGTATTAGAACTCCATGGTGTGTATCTACCATCTTTTGTGTATCCTTTCATCTGTTGACGGACACTTCAGTCATCTCCTCTGGCAATTGTGAATCCTGTTGCAATGAAATTGGCATACAAGTATCAGCTCAAATCCCACCTTTTAATTCTTTGGAACATCCTGCATCCTAAAGAGTGTAATCACTGGGTCATATGGTAATTCAGGTTTTGTTTTTTGAGGAACATTATTACTTTCAGAAAAGTATGGATTTGTGAGTTACTGCACTAAGCGTCTTACATGCCTTATCGCATCTAGTTCTCATAAAAATGTGTCTATTTATTTTTATTCATTGAGGAAATATTTTTTAAGGCTCTTCTATATACCAGGCACTGTTCTAGGCACTGGGGATTTTCTAGGGAACAAAACTAACAAAGCCTCACCGTCTTACAGACCTTACATAAAAGTAGATAATAGTAGTGACGGCAGACAATAAATACATGTTAATAGAATGTTGGGTAGAATAAATGACATCGAGGCAATGAAAACAGTGCATTGTGAGGAGGAGGAATATTGCAGGGGGTAATCGGGGTGGGGGGTGCTGTCTTAGATGGAATTGAAAGGGAAGCTCTCTGTAAAGCTGATGCTTGAGCAGAAACCTGAAAGAAGGGAGGACATCCTCCAGGGATCTTGAGAGAGTCTTCTGGGGAAGGCAAGAGCTCATGCAAAGGCCCTGAGGCAGGCCCGGTCTTAGTGTGGTCTAGGAGCAGCACAGCTTGGGGGGCTGTGGGAAGTGGGAAGTGAGGAGAGAGGGGGAGTGCGGGTTTTGTTTATACTGTGCTGGGACGACTGGAAAGTCGTTAGAGACCCCGAGCGAGAGATGAGAGACGGATGCCGTTGATTATCCTGCCTACTCATAAGAAGCTGAGGCTTAGGGGGTCAGAGTGATTTTACCAAAGTAGTTGGTAGGTGGCTGCTCAAAATTTGCCCAACAGATGCCCTCCAGGGGGCAAGCTCTTCCCCACCAGGCCAGGGCGTGGACCCGACCCTCCCCATACTCCTTGCTGACTAGTTTCTTTACCCGGGCGTCCCACAAGATGCGTGTTCCGCCCCTAGGGCTGGGTGTCGGCCGTCCGTAAGCGGGTCTAGCCGGGTTTCTTGCCTCTCTCCCGCAGGCATGATGCACTCTCCCGGATTCGACGGGAGCGGCAGCCTCAGCCTGCAGATGCTGATGAACGCCGACAGCCTGTACACGGCCGCGCACTGCGCGCTGCTGCTCAACCTCAAGCTGTCGCACGGCGACTACTACCGGAAGCGGCCCGCGCTGGCGCCCGCCATGATAGTGAGTGCGCGGTCACGCCCAGACCCTGCGGGCGGGCCGGTGTCCCGGCGACTCGGCGGTGGGCGAGCCCTGCGGGGCTGTGGCGGGGGGAAGGGGGCGCCGTGCGTGGCGCCGTGGGCCGCAGGCCGGCCACCTTGCTCCGGGGAGGGAAGGGCCCCCGGCGCCCGGAAGCGACGGCCTGCCGGGGGACCTCGTGATTTCACGGTGGCGTCGCTGAACACACTCGAGTGTAAGCCGCATTCAGAAACAGGTGACCAGAATGTTCAGGAACGTCTGGAGATGGGCGGGGTGTGGTCCCCTTTACCGAAAACCAAGGCGGGGCCGTGTCGGGAAGACCCTTGATTGTCTCCGCAACGTACCCAGACCTACTCGTGACCCAGAACTAAGCTGCCCCTTGTCCTTAACAAAGCACCTGCTATAAGCTGTGGAATGAGCGCCATGGTGGGTATGCTCTGGTGAGGGAGTCTCCCCACGGTGTGACCCTGATGCCAAGCATTCGTTTGCTTGGTAACTGACAAATTCCCGAGGGTAACTGGCGACTTCACGGGTGTAAGTCAAGTATCTCTTGAGGCACATACGCTTTTCCAGGGAACGCGTTCTGTGTCTGCTGCCGTCGGGGCAGTGCGGGGGAGCTGCTGTGTTCCTGCATCTGTGCTACTTCTAATCCCGCACACGCATCAAAGAGTAAAAATAGGAAGTGCAGTGTTCTTAATCCTTATACGGGTTTCTTAAAAAGATATAAGTAGGGGCGCCTGAGTGGCTCAGTCAATGAAGTGTCCGACTTCAGCTCAGGTTATGATCTGGTTTGCGAGTTCGAGCCCCGCATCAGGCTCTGTGCTGACAGCCAGCTCAGAGCCTGGAGCCTGCTTTGGATTCTGTGTCTCCCTCTCTCTCTGATCCTCCCCTGTTCACGCTCTGTCTCTCTCTCTCAAAAATAAACACTTAAAACATTTTTTTTAAAGATCTCACAAGTGCAAGGAACTTCATGAAAGTTAGGACTTCTCCATTTTGCTTCCCCCTTTCCTTGCTGCCCCTCCCCCACTCCCAATCAACAGGTTTTGGTTTTCCTGGAAGCCCTGACCAGGGTGGGGCCCCTGTGAAAGAAATAGGCAGTAGAGGAGCTTGTCCATTTGCAGGGGATCCTCTCTGGTCACCTTCTCCTGTGTTCCTCTCTGTAGAAGGAGTTCATGAAGCAGGTCCAGACCAGCGGGGTGCTGATGGTTTTCTCCCAGGCCTGGATTGAAGAACTCTACCATCAGGTGCTCGACAGGAACATGCTCGGAGAAGCTGGCTACTGGGGCAGCCCGGAGGATAACAGCCTTCCCCTCATCACCATGCTGACCGGTCAGTGGCTCCTTACACGGCCCTGTGGCGCTCGGCGGGCCGAGGGGGCCTGAGATCCCCTTTCAGAGAAGCCAGCCTTGAAACAGCAACTGCAAACCCCACCCCCCTCACCCCTCGGCAATTGGTGAAGGCGTCAGGGAGGTGTCTTGAATTCACCTCACAGGAATGTTGTGTCCATTTTTCACGTCGGACCCTGGAAGACTCACTATGGCCCATTGGATAAGGACTACTTAGCACTCACATCTGTCAGGGTAAAACTATAGGCCTCTACTAGGGAGATGAAGTACTTTCTGGGCACGAAGCCCAGAATTATTCCTGGAAACTCTCACGTGGTAGTAGATAACCCTAATCATTCAGTGTTCCTGAGCTGCCAGAATGCTTGACTTTTTTTTTTTTAATGTTTTATTTATTTCTAGGAGAGAGAGAGAGAGACAGCGTGAGCAGGGGAGGGTCAGAGAGAGGGGGGGAGTCACAGTCTCTGAAACAGGCTCCAGGCTCTGAGCTGGCAGTCAGCACAGAGCCCGATGCGGGGCTCGAACCCACGAACCACGATATCATGACCTAAGCGGAAGTCGGACGCCTAACCGACTAAGCCACCCAGGCGCCCCTGGAATGCTTGACTTTAAACTTGGCTTCCTTCCCACGTCCTATCCATATCAGAGGCCCTCTCTTCCTTTCCCAGCTGCACAAGAATTAGAAATAATACCAAATAGTTGCCCAGCCTCTTTGTCTTCAGTGTCCTGAGTTTTAAAAATCTTGTTTATTAGAAATTTTACGTGGGGCACCTGGGTGGCTCACTTAGGCATCCGACTATAGATTTCAGCTCAGGTCATGATCTCACCGTCTTGAGACTGAGCCCCACAATGAGCTTCACACTGAGCGTAGGACTTGCTTAGGATTCCCCCTCTCCTTTTCTCCCTGCCCCTCCCCTACTCATATTCTCTCTGTCACTGTCTCTCTCTCTCTCTCTCTCTCTCTCAAAAAGAAGGAAAAGAAAAATTTTACATGAGAGAATAGAGAGCAGTAGGGGATGTGGTCATAATGGAATTTGCAGGCAGGGCCGGGGGGTGGGGGAGGACAAACACGTTCATTCCTGGCTTTTCATGGCTTCACCGTGATGTCAGGTAAAGACCAGGAAGTACTCAAGACTGGTCATCAGTGACCTTCATAAATTAGATTTCTAGGCTCATCTTATATTTGATCTGAGTTCCCAGACTGGTTTCTGACCTGAATCATCTCCTGGCTCTGGCTAACAAGAGGTGAGGGGCACAGCCCTCTGCCAGATACCTTCCCCATTCTTTCTGCAGTGCCTTGTGTCCTCACACAGCTCAGCCTGGCTCTGCCCCTGGCAGCGCATACAGCAAGAAGAGCACTGGGCCGGGGCAGGAGAGTCCAGCAAGGAGGCAGAGTCTGTTATATTACCTGTGGTTGGTACTGGGGGGCTCTTACAGAGGAGACAGAATAGGCTACTGACAAGTAGAACCCAGCAATGAGGACTTTGGGGTGAGGTGCTATTTAGGAATCAGGCAAGGGAGTCAGCACACATAGTCTGTCCACAGCCAGGCAGAGTCTTGGCCATTGGCTGGCATTGGGAGTCTTGGTTCTCAAACTAGGATGCAACTGAGAGAAGCAAGGCTTAGGTCCCAAACGTTGGGATTCAGGATCACTGGACAGGTGACCAATTTGCATTTGGTTCATCACGATAACACTTATATCCATTTGAAATACAGGAATTCACACACGCATGAGACATTTACTCAGTCGCCTATAAGCAGTGCTTTGTTTCCATCTGTCTTTGCCAAGTCCATCCAATAGGGATTGAAGGTACTGCCCGGAGCTTAAAGTGCCTTGGAACTTGGATAAAGATCCTAAACATGCCAGCTTTAATTTTCAAATACCATAGTTTCTGCCAAAATTAATCTCTGTGAATCTCTTACCTGGACCTTAACAAAAGGAGTCATTCAGTAGTAATGAAAATGAACAAACAAGAGGCCGTTCACAGTAGCCACATTCATCAGTCATTACTGTGAGTCAGCCACCCCTTTGTCATGGAACTGTAAACTCAGTGGGCCACATCGATGGGAGAGCTCTCTAACTCTAGATGGAAAATGATAGAAAAACAGGCTTTTTCACACAAAATTCTACAAAATAAAGTTTTGTGATTCTTTGTAGCAAATTCCAGGTATGAAATGACAAGTCAATCTGAGCAGCAGTTAACTGGGAGCTTGGAAACTTCTATCTGATCTTTTCATCACATGCAACAAAAAGCAACAGCAGCAATCTTAACCTTCGACATTGTACTAACTGTGGCCGTTCCGGACGTCATGTAAAAGTGTTGTGTAAAACTGAGGAATTTTAGCACTTAGATAAACTTCGTATTGCTTGAATCCATCAGCCCTTCACCCAGCATATAGGAAACATAACTTCCGTAAATGGCAATTTCAGATGAATGTCATAAGACCATTTGACTCTAGGTCAAGTTAATTTCAGTGCAGCTGGCCTGTTCCCGCATTAGCAGCCATTGAGATTTCTCCCTGCCTTTGTTCCCCAATTTTGTTGAGAGATAATTGACATATAACATTATATTAGCCCACGGTGTATAACATGATTCGATATATGTGTATCGAATTGCAAAATGATCACCTCAGTAAGTTTAATTAATGTCAAATCACCTTACATCATTACAATGTTTTTCTTGTGATGAGAACTTTTGAAATCTACCTTAGCAACTTTTTTCAAAGAGATATGTTGCTCAAAGAATCCAAACTACTGACCATGAATGCCAACCCTCCTTTCCCTCTGCCTGTCTGGCTGGCAGGGAAGGAAAAGAACTTGGCCACTGGTGAAGGAAGAAGCTAGATGAGGAGGACCAGTAAAACCCAACTTGGTCTAAGGCATCCTGCAGGCTATAAAATGCAGTTTAATCACAGCACCATTTTTTTTCTTCGTATAATTTTTATTATTGGAATGCACCATTTTTAATATGCAAATGAAAGTTTAAAATGGGGGGGGAAGAGATGCATTGCCATAAATCTCTAGACTTCTTGGACTTACTGTAAAACTCAAAGATATAATGAAATAATTTTCAAACACCATGCAGAGAACTCTCATCTTATTGGTGAGAGTCAAGTTCTATAGTCAAGGAATAAAGGTAGGCTGCCCTCTTTTCCCATTCCCTCTCTGTGTTATATTCAGCTATATTAGTCACATTCAAGGATATATGCTTCATTTCCGTGGTCACTTCTCCAGTGGTTCCTTCCTTTCCACTTATACATTCAAGGGCCAGAGGATGCAGTACAGCCCAGGGCTATAAGGCTGCTTAATTCAGAGTTAAATCTTCTCAATCCCAGGCCACCCTCTTCTTGCCAGTAGATTAAGAACTGGTTCACTGAGCTAATTCCAGAGATGAGCATTTGTTTTAACAAAAATTTAAACAGAGAATTAAGATGCTGTATTGAGCTGGACGAAGTGTGTGATGTCATTGGAACGAGGCCCGGATGGGAGTCAGAAGACTTGTATACTAAGACTGATTCCTTCTTTATAGGCCTCATGGCCTTGAGCAGATTACCTGCTTTGAATATTTATTTCCTTCTCTGTGAAATAGGAAAAATAATACCTGCCGTACCTACCTGCTTAGAGTTGTTGGCAAGATCTAATAAAAACAATATTATGTGAAAACACTTGGTAAATTGTAAGATATTATTATCGACGTATTGTTGTACTTTGGAATCAGATGATGTGATTATCTGACCAAAGAGGCATTATTCTCATTCCCTTCTTCATTCCTATGAGGAAATTCTGAAAGAGAAATCCACATTAGGGCACCTGCATATATAAAATTTGGCTATAATGCCACCATTTTGGATAAAAGGAATAGTCAAACATCAAAATATTCTAAATCAATAGATTTTCCAACAACAGAGATAGCAGAGTTTATCTGTATTTTTTTTAGTAAAAAATATACAATAGCTTAACAGAAGACGTTCTAGCAATCAAAGAAAACTGGACTAAAGGAATAAAATAAAAATTTTAATATTTTGATAAAAAAAAGTCTTACATATTTGGTACATAAGGGATTCAATGGATATTTGTTGTAGGAAAAAAATGGATATTGTGGTGGCCATTTGTTGTTTGTTTGTTTTTTGGTTTTTGATTTTTATTTCCTGAAGTGTTCTAATCAGGGAAAACCTTCCTCTTTTTACTTGACAGACATTGATGGCTTAGAGAGCAGTGCAATTGGGGGCCAGCTGATGGCTTCAGCTTCTACAGAGTCTCCTTTCACCCAGGGCAGGAGAATTGATGACTCCACGGTGGCAGGTAATGGCTTGGGTCTTGAGTTTATGAATATACATACATCACATATGTTGCCAGCAATTAAATCATTAAGTGGCAGCTTTCTGTGCTGACGTAAATGAATTAACTCTTGTCTTGGCAGAAAAAGTGCCTGATGGAAGTTACTTAGCAACATCTAGCTGTTGATGCAGTGTTCATTATTTATAAACACAAAGTATAACACAATCCAATATGTGTTAAATTTGATTTCCTGTAGTAGAATTGCATACAACTCAATATTGCTAACTTGATAGTCAAAAGATCCCATGCCATTCACTGCCAGGTAGTTTGTTGTTTTTTGTTTTTTTTGTATCCAGAAAGTGATCTATGCCCCTTCATGTCCTAGGTGTGGCATTTGCTCGCTATATTCTGGTGGGCTGCTGGAAGAACTTGATCGATACTTTATCAACCCCCCTGACTGGCCGAATGGCAGGAAGCTCCAAAGGGTTGGCCTTCATTCTGGGAGCTGAAGGCATCAAAGAGCAGAACCAAAAGGAACGTGATGCCATCTGCATGAGCCTCGATGGGCTGCGGAAGGCAGCGCGGCTGAGCTGTGCTCTAGGTACCAGCGGGAGTAATGTTCCAGACCCATGGCCCACGGGGTGTCCCTGAGGAACACTCTGGGAATGGCCCTAGTGGAAAACAAATCTTTTAGAAGGGCTCTGCTTGGTAAAAGGCTAGACAGTGGCCCCAGCGAGGGGTAATTGTTTCTTTTCTCTGAAGGAGTTGCCGCCAACTGCGCCTCAGCCCTTGCCCAGATGGCAGCTGCCTCCTGTGTCCAGGAAGAAAAAGAGGAAAAGGAAGTCCAAGAGCCCAGTGATGCCATAGCACAAGGTAACAGCGAGAGCGCCAGCATCCACCTGGCGCCTTATGTGCGGTTGGCACACACCTGCACACATGACAGACACCTGTTGGTTCCTTGTGTGATGCATGGCATGTATTTACTGCTGATCACAAGACCCCAGCCTGGATCACAGGCATGGCTCTTTTATACATGGCTACCCCTGCAGAGTGCCTCCCATAGATCCCTGTGAAGACCAGAGACACACCATACTGGCCCTGGCAACTAGACTGCTAACGGGAGTCCTGTGGGACACCAGAGGCCGCCTGGCTGAGCTGTTCACTCTCTGTCATCATCTGTACCCTTCATGTACCCTTCACAGAGTACACATTTTAGGATCCCTCAGGTTATAGTGGGGCAAAGCAGAATGGCCCGTTTTCTGAGGAGGGAGATCAAATGGAGAAAATCCTGGAGAGGAGCTTCAGAAAACCTTTGTTATTCTAAGAGAAAAACCTGAGCTTCGTGAACTCCAGGAAGAGTTGATTTTTATCTTGTTAAATCCATTAGCCAATGCAGCAGATGATTACCTAGGATATATACTTAATATGCACAACCATAAGTTACATAAAAATCCTTATATATAAAGTTCCTAAAAAAATTATAAAACCAGAATTGATGTTCAAATTCTATACAAATGAAAAATATAATCAGTATCACATCCATGAGAAGGCAATGCTTTACTAAAACTCAGTTTGCCCCTTACAACAGGAATATGGTTTGGCTTCCTCTGGCATTTTGGTCTGTCACTCAGTTATTCCATCAGACCCATCTTCCAGTGACTCAAAACCTGTATTCATGGATATTGTCCATGATGTTGTCATTTGGTCTTGCCTTGGCATTTTCTATAATGACATACTAAGTTACCTTCTACATACTTTCTCATTAGTCCTCTACAGTTAAAATATATATATATATATATATATATATATTTGAAGATCACAAATATAAATGTAAACTCAGCAAGTGAAATGTTTAGTAATCTTCAGTTACAATGTAGTCATCATGTGCCCAGAGCATACATACATATGGTTTAGATGATCATTATCATGAACACATGACATTAAACACACTGCAGAGCACTTGCAGATTGCTAGGAATTCTCTCTTATTGGTTTGAATTCACGGGTGGGAGAAGGGCTTGGACACAAATGGCTTTAGCTAGGGTCAGCACATGAAGCCCATCCTCACTGCTGTGACTGACTTAGAACCCACAGAGGGGTCTGGAAGAACTGTACCCACCAGCCGAGGACTCACCCAACTCCCAAGGCTGCAGAGAGCTGGGCTCGCCAGTGTCTGTGGGGCCTCGGGGCTGGGCAGCTTGCAGGATGAACCCAAGGGACCTGCTGGTGAGGAGCTTGCTGCCAGTGACATCAAGTGACATCTACCATTTCCCTTCTGCCCTTGCACAGCGACCCTCTTCATCCTTTCATTTTCTTTTTCTTTTCATCTTTTCTCTCTCCCTTTCTGTCTCCTTCGTGGACCATTATGTTAATGATCGTCTCTCTGGCACAGTGAAGCTAAAAGTGGAGCAGAAACTGGAGCAGATCGGGAAGCTGCAGGGGGCATGGCTGCACACAGCCCACGTGTTGTGCATGGACGCCATCCTCAGTGTAGGCCTGGAGATGGGAAGCCACAACCCGGACTGCTGGCCACACGTGTTCAGGTGCATGACAGGATCCCCGAGCCCCAGTCAGTTACAGAGTTCACAGCCCCGGTGAGATGCAGACTGCAGTAGCTCCAGAGACCTCGTGAGATAAAGGCAAAAAGCCCATCTCCCAGGCATTGGCATTTGGGCAGACCTGGGACGGTGAGGCCCTGCTCAGGGTCCAAGCCATGGGACAGGTGCTGGGCTGTCTCTTCTCCTTCTCCTCAGCACATGCCCAGTGCCTTGCACCCAGCTCCGTTCTGGCAGAGCACAGTGGTGAGCAGGGGGAGGAGCAGGTACCCATATCTCGCCCAGAGCACCAGCCAGATCTGGGTTCAGTTTGATGCCCCCAAAGCAGGTACAGCCATAAGTGTCTGTTGAGTCAGAAAGAATCAATCAGATCATCCAAGGACTGAAAAACTCATCTTGGGAGGAACTAGGGTGTGAAAAAGCCAGAGTGAATCAGCCTGGAGCAAAATGGGTTTTAATGTGGAGGCTGGAGAGCTGCTGTTCTTCATGGCTCTCACAAGCCAATCACGGCAGGAAAATGACATTGTACTAGAGCGTTTTACGTACAAAACATTGCCCGATTATAGAACACGAGAGTGAAATATCCAGAATGGCCTTTACCAGTAACTGGACTTGTTCTGTAATACCAGGCCTCTTAACGAACCATCTTAGTCCCGGGGTCTGTTGGGCACGAACAGTTTGGAAGTTGGCCATTATACGCTACATTGTGACACCTCTCTGTGTTTACTGGGATTAGGGCACCACCCCAGCATTAGTGCTATGGGGCTGTCGGGCCAAGGAGGTACATGGCTGGGCAGAGCCCTTGAAAGAAGGGCCACTGTGGCTAGAGGACCTGCCAGCTGTATGCACACTCATTCTGGGATCCTAAACAAACGCTTCCTGAGTCCTAATCAGAGCACTAGAGGGAGGGGAGAGGGCTCCTTGGGAAAACTCCCTCCAACAGCCAATGTCCAAATAAAAATAAGCCAGTAAGCTGGACAGGATGGAACAGGATGAACAGGGCATTTGTTACCCACCTTTTTCCCAGCACGGGGTAAGACAGTCTGAGGAATCCTTACCCCACTTCCAAGCCATCTGGTCCAACTCAAAAAAAAAAAAAAAAAAAAAAAAAGATGTGGATGGGATAGTGAGGGGGGAGAAGGAGAGGTGGCCATCCCAAGAGGAAGGAGGGAGATCGCGGAGGAGCGAAGCTAGCTGGATTTCCTTTCTCACTGGGATTTACAGAGCTGTCCTGCTGAGCTGCAAGGCCTAACGGCTGCCTGTCTGTGACTCTGTCTAGGGTCTGTGAGTACGTGGGCACGCTAGAGCACACCCATTTCAGCGCCGGCACCCCTCAGCCCCCTCTGACCATCAGCCAGCCCCAGAAGGCACCAGGGGACTCTGGACTCCTTGGGGACCCAGAGTGTGAGGACTCGGCTCCGGAGCAGAACCTGGAGCCCGAGAGCTCCCTGAGCGCGGCCCCCATCATCCAGCCTCTCTCCATCCAAGAACTGGTCAGGGAAGGCAGCCGAGGCCGGGCCTCCGACTTCCGCGGGGGCAGCCTCATGACAGGGAGCAGCGCCGCCAAGGCCGTGCTCACACTGTCCACCCAGGCTGACAGGTATGAGCGTACGCGTGGTCCCTGCACCTCAGACAGCTGCTCACCACAGAGCACCGGAGGGCAAGGCCACATCCATCTCTGGGTTCAAAATCACTCCCAGGACACCTTAATTTGCTGGCCAGTCATTTAAGCCTCTTTTGATTTTATTTTCAAACATATTTCTGTCTCCCAGCATGCCCCGCACCTATAATGAACTGCTTGCTGTTTGATGTCTAAGACCAGAGACTCCGGAGGTGGGCTCCCTGGAGCTCGAAATCTGCACTTAACCTGTGACCTTGGGCAGGTTCATCTCCCAAGGCCCTGATTTGCCTCATTGTAAAGTAGGGTCAGGAAGTCACTCTCTCCCAGGGTAGCTGTGAGGTTAAACTAATTGGTACACTTGAAGCACTTAGGATAGAGCTTGCTGAATAGTAAGAACCCATTATTTTTATGATAATTACAGTCCCACATCCAAGAGTATAATATATTATTTGACCATTTTAAGGTTGAGAGGAAAAACTCAACAATAACCCCAAGTAGTGACACTTTTCTGATGTTGAAAGTGCTATTTATTGGTCACCAGTCACATGTAGTCCCGCCTCACCTCACGGATGTGCCCCCAGCACGGGTGCATCGAAGTTTATACAGGGAGCCTGACAGCCGGGGAGGGAGTGGGAGAGCAGAACAGCACTCACTGGGCTCAGAAGAGTTCTTTCCTGGTTTTGATGCTAACCAACTACAAGGTCACATCTGTATAAAGTTTTTGGTTGTATGTATGTATATGTGTGTAGTGTGTGTATTTTTAGCAAGGGAGAGCAGGAGAGAGGGCCAGGGAGAGGAGGTGAGAGAGAATCCCAAGCAGGATCAGCCTGAGCCAAAATCAAGAGTCAGACGCTCCATCTACTGAGCCACCCAGGTGCCCCTACGTCTGTATAGTTATGCTGAGACTCAGTTTCTCCATCTCCTAACTCAGTACAGTCATCCCTTTTTCCTGTTTATCCAACAAGATGGCTCTAAAAGCATTTTGGCATCTAGAAAGTAGTATACAGTGTCAGGTGGGGTATAATATGCACCACTGCGGGTTCTTTTTGTTTTTGTTTTTTTATTTTTATTTTTTACCGAGAATGAGAGAGAAGAAATGGTTAGTAGGACACAGAAACTCAATGATATTAAAATTGGAATTAGAGAATAGCAAGGAAAAATGTCTTTGTTTGTGAATGTTTAATGCACTAAGTCCCATCTTACAACCTGTACGTCTCCTATAACCTCTTCAAAAGGGGCTCCTTGTTCCACTTCCGTTGGTGACTCTCTCCTTTGCCCAGTGTGTGCTGCCCCCAGAGCTGCTCGCCCTTCCGGTGTGAGCACAGATCGGGAGGGCCGGCGGCAGATGACCCAAGAGCAGTCTGGCCAAAGGAAGGCTGGCCTCATAAACCCCCATTTGATGGCGACCTTCTGAATTCCAGTGAGGCTAAGGTCCTTCTCCAAACCCTGCTGCCTGGGCTGCCCTCTTCCTTCCCAGCTCCTTCTGCCAGAAAGGTCTGCGCCTAGCTGCGTAGAAAACAGAAAGAACCTGCAAGGCCCCTTAGGTTAGGGAATATTTGTTCTTTTAGTAGATACTTGAGCTCACACCAAGTCCAAGGCTCTGGGTGTGTGTCAGAGGCAACATTGAAGCTAGCCCCACCCCCAGGGGGCTTACAGGTTTGGGTTTACTTGGGTTTTGTGTCCTTCTCAAGGTCAAGGTTCAGCACTAGACTCATCACTTGTAGCCCAGCAAAAGCGGTGATTAACTTAGTGGGTTCTTCTGCAATACAGCTTATGAAACAGAAGCTACTTCTAGGGATTCCATTCCCCATTACTCAGTTTCAGGCAGTGATGCCTTGTCAATTTTCAACTTCTTGCCGAACATTTTTTTTTTTTAATTTATTTCTAGGAGAGAGAGAGAGAGAGACAGCGTGAGCAGGGGAGGGTCAGAGAGAGAGGGAGTCACAGACTGAAACAGGCTCCAGGCTCTGAGCCGGCAGTCAGCACAGAGCCCGACGCGGGGCTGGAACCCACGAACCACGAGATCATGACCTGAGCGAAAGTCGGACGCTTAACCCACTAAGCCACCCAGGTGCCCCTTGCCGAACATTTAATAAGTTCCTTGTATGGCTGCACTAAGCCATGGGGATACACAGATTTGTTTTTTAATGGTCTGTGCCTTTTAGATTAAAATCTCATAGTTAGAGCAGACTTGTACACAGTAGTAATAGGCATAGAAGTATAACATTTATTTTCAGTTATACATTTTCATTAATCCCATTTGACATAACTCTCATAATCATTCTACCACAAAGACTTTGCTAAATCATCTCCAGATAACAAATCTGTTTATTTTGTCCAGGCTTTTTGAAGATGCTACAGATAAGTTGAACCTCACAGCCCTGGGAGGGTTCCTTTATCAGCTGAAGAAAGCATCACAGTCCCAGCTCTTCCATTCTGTCACGGATACAGTTGATTACTCTCTGGCAATGCCAGGTAATTCTTTCCCATAAGAGACTGTGCCGTGAATGTAGCCGGAAATGGCCCAGATCCCTGATGGTAACAGCCCATCTGAAGACTTGATCCATGTTCCCTTCACACACGGTACTCTGGCTGAGTTCTCGTGCAGATCTGTCATTCAGCTTTAAAGTGTGGCAGGATCGGGGGTGGAGTGGCAGTATTATTCTCTGTGAACGGAAATGTTGGTGCTGCCGGTACCATAGGTGTTACTGCTGGGGGTGCACTGGGTTGTTCTACTAAGTTCTGTGCTTGCAATTAGAAAATCATGTGGTCACTCAGGGTGCAAATAGCTTCACATGAGGGTGGGACCCCATCTCCAAATCACAGATCACGTCTCTTCATTCAGCTCAGCGCTTGCAGAAGCGGTGCCTAATTCCACAAGGGACTGGTGGGAGAGAAAAGTGGAAGGGTCAGAAGCCTCCCGCCATCAAGGCACATCTTGTTAATGATCGGTCAATGTCACTGTCTTCACTGATGAGGCCAAGTGAAAAGGAAAGGGAGCAGAGCTGTACTGAGCTGCCCAGGAGTCCCAAATGGGTAGCAGGATGCTCACAAATGCATCTGTCCATCAACCACCACGGTTGTCACATGGAAGCAGAGACCCTCTGTCCTGATGGGTTCAGGCAGGGGACCCACTGTGGTGGCAGGTTGGATGGCACAACATCTGAGGTCCCTTCCATTTCAGGAATCTGAAGTTCTAAGTGTACATATTTGGCCTTTTGATCCTTACTGCAGATTCTGATTTGAGAAGCACAATGCTTTCCCCACTAGTTTTTAACAGACTTACAGCCTTAGCTTGTAAAGCCAACCTCTAGACCCGTCAGATTTCCAGAGCATTCTTGAGCCCAAGGGCAACCTTCAAAGTGTTCTGCATTGGAGAAATCAGCAGGCTCTCAGCTTACAAAAAGCAATGAGCAGGGTCAGGAGGAGGCAGCAGACCTAGGGGGAGAAGGCAGCACTTGCTTGGGAATGAATCACATGAGTTAAAATGCTGCCTTCACCATTTACCAGCTGCATTGTCTTGGGCGAGTCAGTCTACCTTCCTAGCATTTTTTTTAAATGGCAATAATTACATTGCTTAAAGCTTGCTTTATGAAATAAAGTGATTAAAGACACATGAAGAACCAGTATAGCCTTCAGTACCAAGTGAACAGTCCGTAAATGTCAGCGATTATTATCACTGTCATTTTGAAGTTTATTTGATACGGCGAGATTAATTAGAAAGGAGCCTTCTGGTTGGAGGAGCGTGATAATGATCAGCATTGTATAGGAAGCATGGACACGAACAGGAAGAAAGTGACAAGAAAAGACCAAGGGGACGGGCAAAGAAGTTGCAAAAGGTCAGGGTCGGCAAGGATTGCACTGAAGCAAGACAGAGCAGGTGGAACAAGTATGTTATTGAGTAGATGGGGGCCTGGCCTGCTTGGCAAGGGCTTCAGAGGTGCCATTAAGGGTTGGCAAAGTGGAGGATGAGTGAGCAGTAATGATAATAGCTAAGAGCGGGGGTCGGGACGTATGTGCCAAGCCCTGTGATAAGCACTTCAGGGGTACCATCCTTAAAGTAACTTTAAGAGGTAAGGGCTGTTATCCACACTTTTATAACAAGAAACATGGCTTAGAGAGGGAAGTCTCTGGTCCACTGTAACCTGGCCTCTAAATGGGGCAGCCAGGATTTGAGCCCAAGCAGTCTGACTCCCCAGCCCTCCTACTTAACCACCACATCATTCCTCCTTACCCACAGCCTTGCTCACGCTTGTCACAGCAGGCACCGGGCATATGCTGGTGAATAGGAGAGGTGGGTCCTATCTTATTGAATGAACCGCCCCATCTGTCTTGAATCCAGGGTCCTCTCTTCTCTTGCTTGGCCTCCCCTGACTAATCCTACTGCTCTGAGGATTTTCATACTCTCTCTGTGCTCGAATGGGTCAAACTATTTCTGTGTTTGGGCTTTATGGTCTTGTCTCCTTACAGGAGAAGTTAAATCCACCCAAGACCGGAAAAGTGCCCTCCACCTATTCCGCCTGGGAGATGCCATGCTGAGGATCGTGCGGAGCAAAGCACGGCCACTGCTCCACGTGATGCGCTGCTGGAGCCTGGTGGCCCCGCACCTGGTGGAGGTGAGCACCTGGTGAAGGTGAGCAGCTGGTGGCCCTGCACCTGGTGGAGGTGAGCACTGGTGGCCCCACACCTGGTGGAGGTGAGCACCTGGTGGCCCTGCACCTGGTGGAGGTGAGCACTGGTGGCCTCACACCTGGGGGGGTGAGCACCTGGAAAGTGGGGCCAGTGCAGGGGTTTCCAGTCAATGTGTGGACAAAGAGCACCATGGTCTGAGAGCAGTCAGGTTCCCGGAGCCTGGGTACAACCATCATAGTTCTCTGTACATCATGGCATCTAGAAAATCACCACGAAGGGCGATACCGCCACAATATCACCCTGACCCTCTTTCTTTACAGCTATGTGACTTGTCTAGGTACCTCCCACAGCCAGTTTCTCATTCTTCATGCCCGAGTTTTAACCTGAGACTGGAGCTTCACTTCTTTTTTAAGCTTATTTATTTATTTTGAGAGAATACGAAAAAGAGAGCACATATGTGCACAAGTGGAGAAGGGACAGAGAGTGAGGGAGAGAGAATCCTCTGTCATGGGCTCAGTCTCATGAATCATGAGGTGATGACCTGAGCCAAAATCCAGAGTCAGATGCTCAACTGACTGAGCCACCCAGGCACCCCTGCAGCTTCAGTTTTATGTGTGAATTTAACAAGGTCTTTTGCTCCTGCCAGTCTCTCTTTCCTGATAGCTAAATATATTTTTTCTGGGAAGTACCCTGTAACTAACAATACATTCTAGTTTTCCCAACAAAATTAACACTAGGACCCCTTTCACTCTCAGACACAGCATTTCATAGGATAAATTATATCATATGAACTATGCATTTCAACACATGACGACTGGCTACTTCTCAGTTGATGGGAAAATCGTTGCCTTCTTTTTCGGTAAAAACCATTCTTACTCCTTTTTTTAGTGCTCATCTGTAGAGCTATGTCATAAAATCAAGACTTTTTTGGAACTTAATTCACTAAACTGAGAACATTCTAGCAAGAAATAACAACTTGGCTGTGGAAAACCAGTGTATCAGTTCTCTGCTACCCTATAACAAACCACTCCCAAGACCTAGCCACTTAAAACAATAGCCATCTATTTAGCTTATGATTCTGTCCATCAGAAATCTGAGCTGGGCTCAGCTGGGCCGACCAGGCTTGGCTGGTCTCAATGTGCCTCACTTGTGCACCTGTGGTCACCTGGTTCATGCTGGCCTTGACCAGAAGGGCCTCTCCTTGACAAGTGGGCCTCTCCCCCGGTCTCTCTCCCTTTAGCAGATCAGTCGTGGCTCATTCACGTGGCATTCTTAGGATTCCAAAGGAAAGCAAGAGGGCAGACCCCGAATCAGAGCTACTTTTCAGTTCTCTACTGATACAATGTTTGGTATTGTTCCATTGTCCAGAGCAGGTCACGCATCCAAGCCCAGGGTCGCTGTGAGAGAGGACTACTAAAGATACAAAGATGTGACCCAATTAGAACATTATTGGCACAGTTGGCCCACCTCCCTGAGGGACAGATGACTCATCTGAACTTCATACTTGGGGCATGACTAAAAATGAGGGCCTGGGCGAGTTCCCCAACTAGGTTCTGGCGTCTTTATGGTCCCTGTGTTCTCTACGCCCAAGAAAACTGTCATGTTACAAGGAAAAAAAAAGAAATTACTAGAAATTTACTTTTCCAGAAATATTAAAAAACTGGAGTTGTGTCTGCTCTTTGGTTAAATTGTTAAACCTTCCATTTTAGGGTCCTGTTCATCTATATTTATTCCTTGGATTTTTTTTTAACTCTAAGAGAACTGCTGCTTCTACCTCCCTACGATGGGTGGGTTAGGAACCTAAGAAACCATTTTCATGAAGTCCTGATGGTGTTCTTCTCGCTCCTGAATTTTGCAGGCTGCCTGTCACAAGGAAAGGCACGTGTCTCAGAAGGCTGTTTCCTTCATCCATGATATACTCACAGAGGTCCTCACTGACTGGAACGAGCCACCTCATTTTCACTTTAACGAAGCACTCTTCCGACCTTTTGAGCGTATTATGCAGCTGGAGCTGTGCGATGAAGATGTCCAAGACCAGGTCAGTGTGTCGCGGAGGGCAGCTCGCCCTTCAGCGAGCTCCTGTTGAATGCACGGGCTGTCACAGCTCTGTGGCCCTCACGTATTTCATCTTTCTCGTAATCCTTTCAGGAATCTGTGACGGGGGTTAAGCAGTTTAGCTAATTAGATACATGGTTAGTGATTGGGGGAGCTGGGGTTTGAAATGAAGCAATCTGGCTACACCCGCCTGTACTTTATATACGTCTCCTGTGCCCTTCATCACTACAGTACCCTCTGGACACCTCATGTCTAGCCTGATGGTGGGCTAGAAACACAGATCCACTCTCGGAAACCTCCCAACAAAGTTAAATAAAGGTTTATAAATCCCTTTTATTTATTTATTTTTTTTAAGATAATGTCTTTTTTTTTAATTTTTTTTTTTATTTTTTTAATATTTATTTTATTTTATTTCTAGGAGAGAGAGAGACAGCATGAGCAGGGGAGGGTCAGAGAGAGAGGGAGATACAGACTCTGAAATTAGGCTCCAGGCTCTGAGCTGGCAGTCAGCACAGAGCCCGACGCGGGGCTCGAACCCACGAACCGCGAGATCATGACCTAAGCGAAAGCCGGACGCTTAACCGACTAAGCCACCCAGGCGTCCCCATAAATCCCTTTTAAATACATTGACACTTTCAGCCAAGAAAGTAAAGAATACGAAGATGTCTATAACTAAGTAACAATAAGAAACCAGAGAGCTAAGCAGAGCTCTAAGACTGGTTTTGCCATGAGGGAATTTGCAGTCAGGTAAAGCTGAGTTTCTGCTTCTCACATTGTTTTTTTTTTTATTTTATTTTTTAATGTTTTTATTTATTATGGAGAGACAGAGACAGAACAGGAGCAGGGGAGGGGCAGAGAGAGGGGGAGACAGAATCTGAAAGAGGCTTCAGGCTCTGACTGTCAGCACAGAGCCCAATGCAGGCTCGAACTCACATTGTTTTGTTTTGTTTTAATTATTTAACAGTCCTTTTTCATTCTCTAAAAATGTAATTAATTGTCAAGTTAGCTAGCATACCCTGTATACAGTGTGCTCTTGGCTCCAGGAGTAGATTCCCATGATTCATCGCTTACATAAAGCACCCAGTGCTCATCCCAACAAGTGGCCTCCTCAAGGCCCATCACCCATTTTCCCCTCTCCCCAAACCCCTCCCCCCCATCAACCTTCAGTTTGTCCTCTGTATTTAAGAATCTCTTATGGTTTGCCTCCCTCTATGCCTAAAACTTTTTTTCCCCTTCCCTTCCCCCATGGTCTTCTTGTTAAGTTTCTCAGACTCTGCATATGAGCGAAAACATAGGATATCTGTCTTTCTCTGCCTGACTTATTTCATTTAGCATAATACCCCCAGTTATATCCATGTTGTTACAAATGCCACGATTTCATTCTTTCTCATTGCCAAGTAATATTGCATTGTATGGGAGACAGATCTCAATGCAAATCTTGTAAAACTGGGGTTTACTCAGACCAAAGTTGAATTAGTAATGAACCCAAGTACCACTGTTCCTGAGGGTACTCACAGCCTCTCTCTAACATTTTTTTTTTTAATTTTTTCATGTTTATTTATTTTTGAGAGAGAGACAGACAGCATGAGTGGAGAAGGGATAGAGAGAGAGGGAGACACAGAATGTGAAGCAGGCTCCAGGCTCTGAGCTGTCAGCACAGATCTGCATGCAGGGCGCAAACTCACAGACCATGAGCTGAGCCGAAGCCAGTTGCTCAACCGACTGAGGCACCCAGGCGCCCCTAACATTTGCTCTTGATAGAGATAAAGAAAAAAAAAAAACGACTCTGTAAGATTTAAAACTAAAAGCTAGCCTTTGTATAGAGAGTCAGCCTATGAAATTATACCACCTTGGTAGAGCTAAGCAGTTCTACATAGGCACAATACAAAAGCAATAGAAATTCCCCCAGAGGAGCTCATTTCAACTCGGGCCACAAAAGAATCCCACATGCCAGGATCTGTGAGTTCACAGCATTTACAAAATATCACAAAACACACAGGGGAACAGGGCGGTAGTCAGAGGGAACCGTAAAGCAACAGGTGGCACCATCAGGACTAAAGAGCATTGAAATATTGGCATCCTGCCCTCAAAATATTAAATAAGAACATGTACTAAGTTTAAGGAAATGAAAGTAAGGAAAATACAGGTTAATACCTATACTCTAAATTGGGGGGTTTCAATAATAGTGAACTAAGTAGTTCAGATCTACTTCCCACAGGGAACAACCGTAAAAAGTTGGATTTAAAAAAAATGTTTTTTTTCAATCACTGGAAGGCTTTGGAATACAGCAAGGCAGTGAATAACTATGAGGTCAGTATCTAGGAGAAAAAGAATGCTCAGAGTCTGTGACTGGTGCTTGAGGCTACTTTTCCTGAAATGGAATCCACTAATTTCAGAAGAGGAAGCTAAAAGATTGAGAAATTAAGCAAAATTAGAGTCTTTAATGAAGCACTGACCTCTAGGAGCAGAATCATAAAGAGAAAGGGACATATTAGGTAGAAGAGTAAACCTGAAACAGACTGGTCATAAGAGGAAATCATACCAATCCCTAACATGAGATGAATGACTGAGAATTCTACTGCTTGCCACAGTGCAGAACATCTCTCTTCTAGAAGATGGTATCATCCCAGGGATTCAAACTATGTCTTGATTTGCATGTGCAATGTAGTGGAATTAAATAAAAAATCAATTATTTTTATTCAATAAAAAATAATCAGGCTCATTAGGAAATAACATGTCATTGAAAACAAAAATAAAATAAAAACACAATAAAAATAGACACGCATGCATGAGTGTGTGCACGCGCGTACACACACACACACACACACACACACACACGCCAGCCAGGGATCCAGACCCCAGAACTGTCAGAGACAGACTTTAAAATAACGATGCTTAAATATGTTCAGAAAGATTTAAGACATGATGGCATGAAAAAGTTAATGGATCTTCCTCATAAAAATCAAGTATAAAACAGGACAAAGTTGTCAAAAGCAACAATCTCAGGTTTCTGGAGATTGATCAAGGACAGACAACAAACTGAGTAGCATTTATGCTTAGAAATACTTCTTGCCAGAACTTTGGTTAAGAAGAGTGGAAGTCTTGGGGCGCCTGGGTGGCTCAGTTGGTTAAGCTTCCGACTTGAGCTCAGGTCATGATCTTGCAGTTCGTGGGTTCATGCCCAGCATCGGGCTCTGTGCTGACAGCTTGGAGCCTGGAGGCTGCTTCAGATTCTGTGTCTCCGTCTCTCTGTCTCTTCCTCTCTCATGCTCTGTCTCCGTCTCTCAAAAATAAATAAACATTAAAAATTAAAAAAAAAAAGAAGAACAGTAGAAGAATCTGACCTTTTGGCAAAGACATCACCCTTGCTCTCAAGATATTGGCAAGAATAGTGGTTTGACCAGTCTGGAACTAACTTGGAAAATCAGCAGTTTTTCTCCTTTAAGAGATGGACTTGGTTTAAAGAAGATGAAGACCATTGGTTTGGCACCTAAAAGTGGTGAGTTCATTAGGAGGTGAACAGGAGAAACCCACAACTTTGCTAGCCTATGGTTGCAGGGAGCATGAACCAGTAAGACATGTAACAAGAATCTTGGGGGCTCTTGGATGGCTCAGTAGGTTAAGCATCCAGCTTCAGCTCAGGTCATGATCTAGCGGTTCAGGAGTTCAAGCCCTGCATCAGACTCTGTGCTGACAGCTCAGAGCCTGGAGCCTGCTTCAGATTCTATGTCTCCCTCTCTCTCTACCCCTTCCCCACTCATGTTCTGTCTCTCTGTCTCTCAAAAATAAACGTTAAAAAAATGAAAAATGTATGAAATGGTTTCGCTGGAAACCGGAAACTTAATAGAGAGACTAGATAAGTTCCTTGCACACCTCTGGCTGACTGAAACATGGGTATATTCAACATATACCCTACAAATCCCATCAGAAAGTATAAAACAAGGGAAACTTGAGAACTGGCCAACGTTGGACTATTTTCCCCAACCTGCACACATGGGTTGGTTGAAGAGGACAGGAGCCTTAAAGGCTCAAGTTATCTGAGCACAACTTTTTCCTGCATCATCAGCTGACCACTAGCCTATGCAGGCATGGGGATGGATACTATATAGTAAGGCTAAGGCATACAAACAAAGAAACTGAGCCAGAGACATTGGCTCTTCACACATGGAAAGAGACTGCATAGTATAAGTCTGGCCCTTTATTTAAAAAAAAAAAAAACTTAGAAAAATTAGTCAGAATTCAGCTTTGCTACACTCTATTATATAAAATGTCAAGTTACAGGAAAAAAAGAAACATGCAAAGAGACCAGAAAGCGTGACACATTGAGAGGGGAGGCAAAAATATAGAAAGTGACTTAGAATGAGTCCAGATGTTGGAGGTGAGGGACAGTCTTTAGAACAGCAATTATAAATATGTTCAAAGAATTAACGGGAAATATGACAATAACTCACAAGTAGTCTAATTAAAAAATGGAAACTATGAGAAAATGCAAATTCTAGAGCTGAAGAAAGCACACACTGTAATGAATCTACTATATAGTCTTACTAGCAAGATTTGAGATGGCAGATAGTAGAAATTATCCATTCTAAAGATTGGAGAGGATTGTTTGACCAAAAATAAAACCTTAAAGACCTGAGGGAAAATATCAAGCTTATGTATAACAGGAGTTCAGAGAAAGATGAGAAACACAAGAGGTGAGAAGATATATTTAGAAAAATAAACCCCAATTAGCATCAACACAAAGATATCCACAGTAGATACATTATAGTCAAGTTGCTCAAAGACAAAACCTCGAGAGCAGCAAGAGAAAAATAGGATTACCACAATAGGATTAATTGCTACTTTTCCAGAGAGAGTTAAGGTCAGAAGATAATGCAATGACATTTTGAAAATGCTAAAAGGGGAAAAAAATGGTCAATGAATAATTTAGAGTAATTACCCTTCAAAGATGAAGATGAAGTAAAAGCATTCTCAGATAAACAAAAATCAAGAGAATTTCTTGCCAACAGATCTATTCCATAAGAAATACTGAGGGTGACTCAGCTAAATGTCCAACATCAGCTCAGGTTATGATCTCATGATTCACGAGTTCGAGCCCCACATCAGGCGTACTTCTGTCAACACAGAGCCCACTTTGGATTCCCTGTCTCCCTCTTTCTCTGCCCCTCCATTGCTTGTGCTCTCTTTCTCTCAAAAAATAAATAAAACATTTTAAAAAATACTAAAGGAATTCCTTCAGACTAAAAGGAGATAACACAAGATAGTAAATCAATTTCACAAATAGAAACAGTATCTGATGTGAGTTATATAAAAAGATTGTATTTATTTCTTTCTCTTTTTGTTTTATAAACGTTAAGAGCACTAGCTCCAACACTGTATTTTTGGATTTATTAGCTATGAATTATATAAATAACCATAACAGAATGAAGGGGGAGAAAGTGAAACTGTTTAGAAGCAAACTTGCTATATTTTGCCAGAATTAAGTCAGTATTAACTTGAAGAATATTGTGATAAATTAAAGATGTATATTATCCCTAGGGCAAGAGCCAAGGGAATAATACAAATACTAAATTAAAAATAGATAAAAGAATTAAAATTATACACTAAACACATGTTTAACACAAAAGAAGGCAGTAAAGGAGGAGCAGAGGAACAAAAACCACATTATATGTGGAAAACATAATAAAGTGGCAGATGTAAATAAGACCATATTAATAATAACATTAAATATGTATTGGCATAAAGATGCTCAATGTCATTAGTCATTAAGGAAATGCAAATCAAAACCACAGTGGGATATCGCTTCAGACCCACCAGAATGACTTCAATATAAAAGATACTAAGTTTTGATGAGAATGTGGAGAAGTCAGAATTCCCATATGCTACTGACAGAAAGGTTAAATGCACCGCCATGGGAAATAGTCTGGCAGTTCTGCAAAAGGTAAATAACCAAGAAAAATTTAAATATATATCAGTCTAAACCTAGACACAAGCATGCATAGTAATGTTATTATTAATAGCCAGAGAGTTGGAAACAACCTAAATTCCATCTGCTGATAAATGGATAAATGTGCTATTTCCATACAATAAAATGTTATCTGGCAGTTAAAAAAAATCAGTTCTGATTTGTGCTACAACGTAGATGAACCTTGCAAACATTATGCTAAATGAAAAAGGCCAGTCACAGAGGATCACATTTTATATGATTGCACTTATGTAAAATGTCCATCAATAAAAAGCACATCAATAGAGATAAACAGGTTAAGGATTGCCTGGGGTGGAGGGCAGGGTTGGGTGGAGGGGACGACTGCCCACACTTGCTGGCTTTGGTGGACACAGGCAGGTAATGAAAACATTCTAAAATTAGATTACTGATGGTGGTACAGCTCTGTGAATATGCTAAAAAAAATGTACAGTATAATGGGGCAATCTTACAGTATGTGATTTATGTCTCAAAGATATTAGAAAATATCAATTGACTAAAAGTATCAGAAGGCAGAGATTATAAGACTGGACAGAGCAATAAGATATAATACGCAGTCTGCAAGAGACAGATTTTAGATTCAAAGGCACAAATAGATTGAAGGTAAGAGTATTGATGTGCCATGCAAATAGTAACCATGAAAGAGTTGGGGTAGCTATATTAATGTCAGGTGAAATGAATGCTAATATGAATATTACTATTAACAATCTTTGGGACCTTGAGTTAGGCAAAGATTTCTTAGAAATGACACCAACATGAAGGCACCTCATGGTTCAGTTCGTTGAGCACCCAACTTAGGCTTAGGTCATGATCTCACAGTTTGTGAGTTCAAGCCCCACATCGGGCTTTGCAATGACAGTGTGGAGCCTGTTTGGGATTCTCTCTCTCCCCCTCTCTCTCTGCTACTTCCCTGCTTATGCTCTCTCTCTCTCTCTCAAAAATAAACATTTTCTTAAAAATTTTAAAAAAGAGATGACACCAACATAATCCATAAAAAGAGAAACTGATGACTTGGGTTTCATTAAAATTCAAAATTTGTTCTTGAAAAGACACCATTAAAAAATAAAAAGACAAGGCCAAAGCTATTTTTAAAAATGTGTAAATCCTATATCTCAGGAAAGACCTGAATCTATAGTCTTTTTCTAATGTGTATTTATTTTTGAGAGGGGGAGAGAGACAGAGCGTGAGCCGGCGGAGTGGGGAGGTAGCAGAGAGGGAGGGAGAACAGAATCTGAAGCAACCTCCAGGCTTTGAGCTGTCAGCACAGCGACCAACACAGGGCTCAAATTCACAAACATGAGTTTGGCTCATGACTTGAGCCAAAGTTGAACGCTCAACTGACTGAGCCATCCAGGCGTCCGAGGAAAGACCTGAATCTAGAATACATAAAGGACTCTAATTAATAAAAAGACAATAATGAGAAGACAAAAACCCAATTAAAAAAAAAAAACACCAAACCATTTATGGATGGCTAATAGGCACGTGAACAGTTGCTCATCAATGTAAGTCATTAGCCAAATGCGGATTAATTAATGCAATGTGGCTGCTAATGGAGGAGATTTTTGAGTGGGTTTGGCTGAATTCTGGTTTTTCTTTTTCACTGAAATTAACCCAGAAACAGGGGCCAGAGAAGTGTATCCCCCCCTTTCCAGAAATTCTCCTGCTGCTTTTAAGGAGAAAGTTTTAAGTGCCACCTCCTTTGCCTCCGCCAGGTTGTCACATCTATCGGCGAGCTGGTTGAAGTGTGTTCCACCCAAATCCAGTCGGGATGGAGGCCCTTGTTCAGTGCCCTGGAAACGGTGCACAGTGGGAACAAGTCTGAGGTGAAGGAGTATCTGGTTGGTGATTATTCCATGGGTAAGACCGTGGGTTCATCTTGTATGCTGAAACTTTACTGAATGCATTTATTAGTTAGGAAGCTTCGGGTGGAGTCTTTAGGATTTTCTAAATACAATATACCATGTAATCTACAAACAGGCAATTTTACATCTTCCTTTCTGATTTGGATGCATTTTATTTTTTTCCTGCCTAGTTGCTCTGGGTAACATTTCCAGTACTATGTTAAATAAGGGTGGTGAGAAGGAAGAATATGTAGATGATTCCTGTTATAAAGCGTTAGTTCCTGATGCCAGTGTTCACGCTATCTAAAGAAACTGATCAATAGGGAAAACTGCCATTCAGCCATGTTTTTCTGGCAGAAACAGTCTGGTAGAGCAGGGCCATGCATTCTGAGTTCCGTTAGCAGGCCAAGAACCCCAAGCATTAATCAGGCCCTGCTCTTCTGGACAGATTAGACGAGAGGCTGACACTTCTGTTGTTTCAGTTATACATATCTGTGTTGTGTTCATTCCTGAAGCTAAAAAGAAAACCATTATTCACTTCCTACAAAGAAGCAGGAAAGCTAATAGAATCCCAGTTACGGAAATTGGGTTTGGGGGCCCATAAAGCATGGCCAACAACCATGGGTATCCTGTCAGTGAGTGGTCCCCAGACTGCTGATGCATTCAGAGACAGACTGGAGGGCTCACGGGACTTGGCGTATAGTTATGCGAAGCCTTATTGCCTGGATCAAATTTACTACATGGCTCACAGCTAAGATTTATCATGGCAGCATACTAAGGACAGGCCAGATTATCAGGGCAAAAAAACAGAGAATCTGGGGAAATCCCTGTGCAGGCTTCCATGTGCTCTCAGCCCTCCCATGAGGGTCCCACAGAGCATACTCTTCCCCTGCAGTGAAAACTCAGCAACAGGAGTATGATGTTTCTTCCCAACAAAGCCCACTAGAGACCCAGCTAAGAGCTGGCCACATATGTACCCTCTACCTAGCACCTCCCCAAATCCCAGACTCCCCAAAGGAAAGCAAGTATTCAGAATAAACCATGTTGTTTGCACAGTCTAGGCACCTTGAACCACCCTTAATCCATTAACTGTTGCCTGGGAATATCCTGAGAGCCAAGTTCCCAGATGCCAGTCAAGGGCAGTCTTGTAAAGCAGGCCTTCTAAGCATAGCAATCTCGAGCCGGTGAACTCTTTAATGCACAGTTATGCATCAAGTAGAATATGCCATCAGGGCCTTTCTAAACCTTCCCTTCCCTATAATTATGTGTGCAGGAGAATCCCAGAGGCCTGCCTGTTTCACCACCCCGTGGGCCCACACATTGCCTCAGCCCTGCATTCAGCTGGCTTTGCCCTCATCTCTCTACGGGGCTCTTCGTATTTCTAGGCTTTCCGCAGCTCCCCCTGCAGGCAAAGCTGAGAAAGGCGGTACTGGAGCTGCACCGTGTGTACCATCAAGAGGCCAGGGATATCCTCCAATAGGTCTTTCCCAAGACCCCATGGAAGGTGCTGAGAGTATGGACAACCTGAATGGTAGAGACTTAATGTTCTTACAAGTCTTCAACCTTCTTCCCTCAGGAAAAGGCCAAGCCCCAGTGTTTGATGTATTTGAAGCTTTTCTCAACACTGACAACATCCAGGTCTTCGCTAATGCAGCCACGAGTTATATCATGTGCCTTATGAAGTTTGTCAAAGGACTGGGTGAGTGGGGTCTCCTTTCCATGCCTTGTGACACCTGGGGGACCTGTCCTGGAGCACTGTGTGTGGAGAGCCCTGGAGACAGGCGACTGACTGCCTGGAGCGAGCCAGCAGCCTGGGCTGTGCGCAGATGGTGGTGTGTTGTGTTCCCAGGAGCAGAAAGCTTACTGTAAAAGCAGCTTGGATTCCTGCCAGGGTTGCTATTTTTCACCATGTTCACGAAATACTCTTGTAGCGTGTTTTCAATCTACATGTTATTTTATTCCAGCTTCTTTTTGAATCTTAAAATATTCAGTACTATATTCAGTAACTGCCCTTATGCAGGAATACGGTCTTCGATATCACATAATTAGCAGCCTGAGCTTGAGTTCCCAGATCCTCCTAAGAAAAATTAAGAATGCCTTCCCCTGGGCCTTATTAATCATAAAATTTCTTTGGAGTGTGAAAGTCCCCCTTCTTTGAGACTTTGTGTGTGTCAGAGTCTGCTAAGCTGATTTTCTGCTTAATTTAGCAATACTTCAACAAAGGGGAGTCCTGCTGTATGACATAACCCGCTGTTGCAGATTTGTATATAGCACAAGTTTATCAGGGATGAGATGGAAGAGAGGCAGTTAGTTAAACCAGCAATTTTAGAAGGACCTTAAACCTTAAAGGTTTGAGAACTTCACCATGGAGTGCTCTGAGACCTGGAGGCTAAGGACAATATAAAGTTCATGATATTTTTTTTTCAATTTTTGCTAAATAATTGACAATTTGTTTGCAAAAGAAAACCAGACACCAAGAAACTAGGTGACTTCACTCACGCTCCCTTTTTTGAGGGGACAGGAACCAAATGCAAGTTTCAGGATAGAGCCTGAAGGCAACAAGTCTGATCTGTAGGCCATTGTTGTAGTCTGTTATTTATCATATATGCCTTAGTCTATTATTACATCCACCCTGAGAAATAGAGGACTGAGCAGAAGGGTAATGACGGCAGCCACTTGCTTCTTGATTGGGCTTCAGAGGAAGACTTCTTTTGAACTACAGCATAAGATTTTATATTATTTTTTTAATTCTGGTGTATGTTAAATAGAAACCAAATAATCTTAATCATAAGAACTTCAATTTGAATCTTTGTATTAGGTCGTAGAAAATTCAGGTTTTGCTTGGGGAAAACTCACTCCTGTGTGTCTTCTTTGTTATCTTATGTCTACCACACTCACAGTACTGGATGGGGGGAGAGGGCAGTTCTCACACCATGCAACATTCTGCGACACCAGCTGAGTGTCCTACAATTCAGTTCAATTTTTGCACTACCTGGAGTTGGCTCAGACTCCACAGGTTAGGGGCTCAGTCCCACAAGACTGCCCCCCACATCACATGCCAAGCACAAGTAGGTACCCAGGTTACCCACAAGTCTGACTTGATTACAAATGTGAGGTTTCCATAACCCCTGCCCCTTGGATTTGGTTATTTGTTAGAATAATTCACAGAACTCAGGGCAACTTGTTTACCAGTTTATTATATCATGAAAGATAAAATGAAGGATACAGATGAACAGCTAGACAAAGAGATACATAGGGCAAGATTCATGAGGGTCCCAAACACAGTAGCTTCTGTCCTCATGGAGTTGAGGTGTCCCACCCTCCCAGCATATAGCCAACCCAGAAGATATCTGAACCCCATACCTTGGGGGCTCCATCATGTAGACATGATAGGTCTTTAACTCTGTTTAGGAGTTAGGAAGGGGAGGTTCTAATCATGGCTTGGTCTTTCTGGTGAACAGTCCACATCCAGGAGCCCACCAGGTGTTGCCTTGGTTAGAACAATAGATACTCCTTTCATCCAGGAAATTCCAAGGATGTGGGAGCTCTGTGTCAGGAATCAGAGTCAGAGACCAAATATTAGAACAAAAGATGCTTCTCGTACTGTTATCACTTGGGAAATTACAAGGGTTTTAGTAGCTACGTGCCAGGAACTGGGAGCAGAGGCCAGTATATATGTTTGCTATTAGTTCGCAGTTTTATAGTTCATTGAAGAGTCATAATAATGACTGCTATTCAGTGAACAGTTGAGCGCCTCCTATGTGGGCACATCTATATGAAGATATGAAGATGAATAAAACATGTGAGAGGTTCCTGCCTGTGAGAGCCTCACGGCTCTTCTAGGAAACACATATAAATCGATAGTTACAGTTCAGTAGGATGAATATCTTCATGGAGGCTAGTAGGGGAAAAAAGGACATTTAAGCTGAAATAAACTAGCAGCTGCAATAGATGTTTGGTAGTAGGGGCTAGGGGCAAGCTTCAAAGAGGAAGTGACATTTGAACTTGGTAGAGTAAGCCATAGGTTTATTTTTCTAGAAACAGGGTACGTTGGAGGGATCCCACATAAGAGGGACGGTGGGTGATGAGTTGGAAAGAAAGGAAGGGGGCAGTTGTGAAGGGCTCTGTGTACCACATCAAGGAATCCAGAACGTGCGAGGAAGGTTATTATTAAGTAAAGAGTAGTACAATCACACACAATGTTAGAAACTAAACTCTGGCAGGCACAGGTCCCCATATGTGGGGACGAGAAGCTATAGGCAGGCAGAGTGTAGAGAGGATGCAGTTGGCTCTAGCTCGTGGTAGAGGTGGGGTCTGCAGGGCCCCCACCTGGAATGGGGGGTTGGGGAGGAGTAACTGAAGATGGCTCCCACTCCCCACAGTCCATACAAAGACTGGTGCTACCCAGCGGGTTAGGTGTGGAGGAGAGGAGAAAGTAATGGCATGTGGACATGTTGAATTTCTGTGAAACTCCATTCCAGGGGAGATGCCTAACAGCATGTTACAAATTTGAGATTTTCTCTTAAGGAGGGAGATAAGGGCAGCAAATGGAGATGCAGAATTACCGGTATGTGCAAGGAGGATGGTTTTTCCTATAAGTTACAAGGTGGAGTTATTTGTATGGGACATGGAGTGTGGGGGAACTCAGGAGCCTCCAGGACAGCGATCCTGGCTGTGGACTGCCCAGGACTCCAGGGGGCGCCATTTGCATAGACTTTGTTGTGTGACACAGCAACCACGGTTAAAAAAAAACAAAAACAAAAAAAACCTTTGGGACACTCAAAACTGAGCAACACGCTAAGAAATGAACGTATTTTTAATTCCCACCTGGCTTATTCAACACGAATTTGATCTGTTCTGTGTTTTTATATTGTGAAGTGTGTTAATCCAAACCAGGGGTTGGCAAACAATGGCCTGCAGCCCAGATCCAACCCATCAATAGTTTTTATAAATAAAGTTTATGGGAACACAGCCATGGTCATTTTTCTATAGCTATTTTTGTGCTACAACAGTAGATTTGAGAAATCGTAACAAAAACAAGATGACCCGCAAAGCTTAAAGTATTTACTGTCTAACCTGATCCTTGATCTAAAATACAAATGTTTATCTTTTCTTTTTTAAGGAGAAACCTGCCTCTTGGTCTGAATTTTAACTAATGCCTAGTAATTAGGTCTGTTTACCCCCAGGGGAGGGCGCTAGTTGCTACAATTGTAGACAGTTGGAAACAATTATAGTACTGTGGAATGATTTTATTAAAAGTAGGGGAATAGAGTCGTTACATGAGAAGAATGATAATCCTCAACTAGTATTTACCTACAGAAAATCTAGATGCCCTCTACAGATCTGCGAAATCTCTAGATACACACCACAAAAACATAGAAATCATTCCAACTCAGTTCAGTAGTCTCTGTCGCCAAGCCCCAGATGTTAGATCATCTCAGGGACTTTATTTATCATCTCTATTTAGTGCCAGGCACCAGCAGCAGATGGGTTCTTTTCCAAACAGAGAGAGGCCCATACTTCATTCCAGCCCAACACGTGGCTTGTCGCCAGGAGGGTTCTTAATCATCAAGTTTCAAAGACACCGAGGGCACAGAGAAGTGAGTTACAGAGTGTCCAGGTACAAAACAACACCGTCCGGCCACTCTGGGTATCACGGTAGAACTCAGAAGAAGTGTTCATGGTTTAGTGAAAAGGAGAGCTACAAAACGGGATAATCCCAACAAAATAAGATGCACGCTATGACCCCAACCGTATTTAACATGACACATTCAGAGGAGAAAAATGATTGTCTAAGGAGTCGCGGAGTTTGGGGTAACTTTTTCTTCTATTTTAGTAGACATTTAGTGAACGAAGGCTGTGTGACTGAATAGGTCTTCTGTTGAAGGGGGAACGCCAGAGTAATTTTGTCTGTCTCTGTCCACCAGGGGAGGTTGACTGTAAAGAAATAGGAGACTGTGTCCCAGGACCAGGAGCCACGTCCCCAGACCTGTGCCTGCCTGCCCTGGATTACCTCAGGCGCTGCTCTCAGGTACGGGGCGCGCTCGCCTGCAGCTCTCGTATCAACTTTTGTCCCCACCCCTTCCAGGAAGGAAAAAAAGAAAGAAAGTAATTGGAAATATACTAGAACACAGAACTGAATTGAAATCTCTGAAACTTCTCACTTGTACTCAGAACTGTCATAATCTCTATATTTGCGTCAGGCTGTAAGGAAAGGGGTCATGAGGTCATGGGAAGTCCTCATGATAGAACCAGAACGTGGATGGTGGGGATGCAGCCAACGCAGGGAGACAAAAACAAAAGACGAATGCAGTCAGGCAAGATCTAGTGAAGAAATCCCCATGAAACAGCACTTATCAAGGAGAACAGCGACCTTCATTTTGCTAAATCCAGTAACTGCCCTCATCCATGTCAAGTGCCGGTGGACCAGAGGATGCTCCCTGCTGAAGCCCTTTCTCCCCCAGGCTTCAGTGATACCTTCTCTCCCCTCTCGGTAGTTGTAGCCCTGTCTTTGCAGGTTGTGTCCCCAGGCCCCTTCCGGTCTGGGGAACCTCTCCCATGGTGATAGCAGTGATAGTGTAAAGCCCCAGGGCTTTAGAAGGGATACCCAGCCCCAGCCTCTTCCCCCAACTGCCTCCACCAGGCCCACTCATGACAGAACCGCAGCTGCCTTTACACCTTCAGATCTTTCCTTCTCACTCTGTGCTCCAGCCACAGTCTTTTTACCCCTCAGATACACAGTGCCTTACCGCTCAAGGCCATTGCCGTCCCCTCTGTCTGGAATCTTCCCTCCCTGGATCTCTGGGGGGCGCTTTTTCTCTTGATCTCATCAGGACCATCACCTCCTCAGAGAGACCAGAGCTACCTACCAACCCCCTGCCAACATTCCTACATACCCCGGTCCCTCTCATGTCACGTAATTGTTTCCGTAGCCTTTAGGTCTGAAATTGTATGTATCATTGTTAAGACCGCCAGGACAGGAATTTTGTCTGTCTCGCTCACAGCTGTTTTCCTGGTTTCTGGAGCAGGACAAGTTCAGCAGGTACCATTCTAGTTCATGAGGATCTGCGGCAGTTTGGCCCAGGAATGAGGATTCCTGGGTGACAGGCTCCAGCAGTGCGAGAGGAATGAGGAACCCACGGCCGTGTGTCAGCTCTGCTTCCAGTATCTTCATCTCTTGCACCTGGCCCACACAGTCCTTCAGTCCGCCACTTACTGTTGGCCTTGGTGCCCTGGTGTCAGGGGAAGGGGAAATCAGAGTCTGGTATCCCATTTGCCTATAGACTCTCTCCTGAGTGATCCCCACAGAGCACTCCCCCATAGGCAAAACTCTTGACATGTTTTGTGGTTCCCTGGGAAGGTTTATAAAAGCCTATAAAATTCATAGGCCATTGAGATGCTGAGAAAGTAGCCCTAGAGTCTTCTTCCCCACGTTTTTATTTTCACTGAATGCTATTTCACCTCCTCTGTGAGATAGATGCTTCTCCTGAGCTACCGCTTAAATCCAAATCACAACCAACCTTAGAACGTTCATACGTTGAGAGTTTTTCTGGTTTTCCCTAACATGAATGTTGCTGTTATATAATGTTACCCTTCTCTAACACCCAGAGTGCAGCTTTTTCCAATATGTAATTGCAGTTTGATATTTTGTTATTTAGTTACTGGCCAAAATCTACAAAATGCCATTGAAGCCAATATTCCTTAGCGGGAGACTCGCTAGCCTGCCCCGAAGACTTCAGGAGCAGTCGGCGAGCAGTGAGGATGGAATTGAGTCAGTTCTGTCTGATTTTGATGACGACACTGGTAAGTTAGTTGACTGGACTGAACTAGGTTATTTGCTTGTTCATGTTCCCAGAAGCTTAAGCCGTGAGTTCAGTAACTTACAGATCATAAGAATGATCATCCTTTTATGTTGCAGTTGTTTTTAATTCTAATAGAACAAGGCTACCTACGGTTTCCAGGAACTTTTTAAAAACGTCACTTGATGTCTTGTCTCCAAACCCATCCTTTTCAGTTTCCATCGAAACTCAGTGGGAATCTGCAGATTCCACTAACTATAGTTTCTAACTCCGAATTCTCTATAATTTAGCAAATTGGAATGTGGTTGCATTGGTACTTAAATTGGCTGGTAATTGTCTTTAATACCTTCTAGGAAACACAATCATTATATAATTACTTCCTGCAGGACTATTTGGTTAGAGACCGGGGAAATTAAGCCACTACTGAAGAGGGAATCTATTTGTGGCTGGTGGAACTCAAGGCTCATTAAAAGAATAATTTTTAAGAATGTGTTTCAAATTAGTTCCCATGTAATTTCCTGTGGATTAGAGTTCAGTCTAGTAACTTGGGGACATTTTCAGATGGGTTAACTCATGCTCACGCTTGTTGTCTCCTGAGCCCGTCGACCCTGTCCTGTTCTAGATCCAGAAATAGAAATTATATCCTTCAAGAGGTCTAATATCTACCACAGGTTGTTTCAAACCCTTGCAAAGGACTTTTGGGGGGAGGTTTTATTTAATTTGCTTTTTTATTTGTTTTTAATTTTTGTTTTCTTTTTCTATTATAAATTCACTTATGAGAGTAGCGAGAGGATTTACAGTCTTCCATAGGGATTATAAACAATAAAACCTCACTAATTTAGAATAGTTTTAAGGAAGAACCAGAAGGAAAAATAGCTAATGGAGAGAACAATGAAAATATTGGAAATAGGCTGGATGTTGCCTGATAGAGGTTTCATTTAATGATTAGTTAAGAATAATTTTTACTTAGCCTCTTAAGCCTCCTGCCCAGACAATTATAAACAGAAGCTAACATTGTTTATAATATACTCTTTACCACCATTGTAAATGGTTTGTATAGGATTATTGCCAGGAACCCCTTTTCCATCTGTGCAAATCGTTAATCCATTGTGTCTCCTAGGCAGCCCATCTTTTTGTGGATAAGGTTCCACCAAACACCTATCTAAAGTTTTCCACATTATCAATTCATCAGGCCTTTTTTTTTTTTTTCCTGCTTGAGATTATTTCTTTTTTTTTTTTTTTTATACAAATAGTTTATTGTCAAATTAGTTTCCACATAACACCCAGTGCTCATCCCCACAAGTGCCCTCCTCCATGCCCACCCCTCCTCCCCCCCACATCCACCAGTCCTCAGTTTTTGTCAGCATTCAAGAGTCTCTCATGGTTTGCCTCTCCCCCTTTCCCCCACCATTTCCGCCTTTCTTCTCCCCCTTGGTCCTCTGTTTTTAAAAACATTTTATTTTATTTTTGAGACAGAGAGAGACAGAAAACGAGCTGGGCAGGGGCAGAGAGAGAGGGAGACACAGAATCTCAAACAGGCTCCAGGCTCTGAGCTGTCAGCACAGAGCCCAATGCAGGGCTCGAACCCACAGACCACAAGATCATGACCTGAGCCAAAGTCAGATGCTTAACCGACTGAGCCACCCAGGCACCCCTCCTTAGGCCTTTAAGGTTATAGTTAAATATAACATATTGCTAGATCAGAAAAAAAATTAAAGCAAAGGCTCTAAGTTAGTATTAAAATTGTTAGCAAATAATTTCCTTTTTTTTTTTCCTTTGCCTATGGAAATTTCAGAGATGGATAAAACTAGACAGAATGGTATAATGAACCTTCATGTACCCAACATCCAGCTTAAACTACTATATATTTATACACACACACCCTCACTCTGTTCCCTCCATTTCCTCTGTTTTAGATCAAATCACTATAGCATTTCATCTGAAAATGTTTCAGTATGTGTTCTTTAAAGATAACAAACATAGCCATTAATTCCATAATTCCATGATCACACCTACAAATAATAATTCTTTAATAGTGACTATCCAGTCAGTGTTACCATTTCCTATTTTCTTATGTCAGTTAATTTTTAGGATTCACATAAGATCCACACTACATGTCTCTTAAATCCTTTTCAGTCTCTAGATTTTCCTCTTCAACTCTTTTTCACTCCTTGGCAATTCATTTGTTAAAGAAGTGTGGTCCAGTTTTCCATGTGGACTTCACTGGCTGTACCCCTTATAGCGGTGCATAACATGTGATTCTGTCCTCCAAACTTGCTTATATTTTGAGGTTCATGAGCATTTCTCACCTAATTTTATTTATTGTCCATGGGTTTAGTTTTGCTTCCTATAAATGGGGATACTAAATCGTAGAAGTAGTTTTTTTAATGGGATTTTTTTAAGTTTATTTATTTTGAGAAAGAGTGTATGTGACCATGAGCAGGGGAGGGGCAAAGAGAGAGGGAGAGAGAGAGAATCCCAGGCAGGCTCCATGCTGAGTGTGGAGCCCAATACTGTGCTCGATCTCACAAAATGTGAGATCATGACCTGAGCCAAAATCAAAAGTCAGATGCTCAACTGACTGAGCCACCCAGGTGCCCTAATTTAATGGGAATACTTAAAAGCTGCCATCTTCTGATAGTTATATTTCATAAGAAAATTCGAAGTATTAAAAATGTAGAGGAGGCTTTTTTTTATATTCTATTCTAAATCCTATTGGATGAAGCTAGAGTAATTGATCCTTTCTCTATATCAGTTATCTGACCTGCAGGTTCACATATTTCCAAGGGCACTGGTGAACAGGAATGTTGGCTTCGATAGTGCTTATGTAAATGGAAAATTAAAATTATTTGCATCTAATAAAAAGAATCTCATGCTTTTTCCCTTGCCTAGTAATGAGCAACACTAAAAGTATCTTATTTTTAAAATGAAACTCCAAGATTGCCTGGGTGGCACAGTCCCTTAAGCATCTGATTTTTGATTTCAGCTCAGGTCATGATTTCAGGGTTTGTGAGACCGAGCCCCGTGTTGGACTCTAAGCTGACAGCATCTAGTCTGCTTGGGATTCTCTTTCTCCCCCTGTCTCTTCTCCTCCCCTACTCTCGTGCGCATACACACACTCTCTCTCAAAATAAATAAATAAAAATTTAAAAAATGAAATCTGAAGAGGAGAAAGAGGAGCTGAGGTGTGTTGCCCTGGGTTTATGATTCTCTTGATGCTGTGAGCACCATTCCCCATCTGTGAGCGATACGGGCAGTGATTTGCATGGACCCAGGATGAGACAGTGCCAACGGCGTCACCTGCAACGTGCACAGGTAAATTCAAAATAATGTATAGGTTTCCAAAAAAAGGAGACACCAGAGATGAATGATAGACTCTTGGAAAAAATGAGCCATGGAAAAAAGCAAAGAAAATAGACTAGTGCACATAAGCAATAAAAGAGAAAAATGGATGGCTTAGACTTCATCAAAATTAAAGACTTTTGTTTATCAAAGGATATTACCCAGAAACGGAAATGACAGTCGAAAGAATAGAACATATTTGTAAGTTCTATTCCTGGTAAGATTTTAATATCCTGAATATATAATCCCTAAAACTCCATAAGACAACACAATTTAATAATGGACATGAATTTCTCAAAATATATACAAATGGCCAATCAGTACATGATAAGACACTTCACGTCATTAGTCATTAGGGAAACCTAAATCAAAACCAGTGAAATACCAGTTCACACCTACTGGAATGCCTACACTTACAACAACAAAATAAAATAAGTGTTGGCAAGGACGTGGAGAAATTGGAACCCTCCCAGGAATGTAAAATGGTGTGGCCTTTATGGAAAACAGTTTGGTGTTTCTTCAAAAAGCTAAACAGAATGACCAGGTGACCCAGAAATATCTCTCTTGGGTCTCTACTCTAAGGAATTGAGACACCAAAACAGATGCTTACACTCTAGTGTTCCCTGCGGCCTTGTTCACCATAGCCAAGTATGAACCACACAAGTGTCTGGCAACAGATGAATGAACAAACAAAACGTGATACAACATACAATGGAATGTTATTTATCCATCAAAAGGAGTGAGTCCTAATACACAGTACAACACGGATGGACCCTGAAAACATTTTGCGAAATGAGATGAGCCAGACACAGAACTACTGTAGGTTTCCACGTATATGAATAGGCAATTCCACTTATATGAATAGTCATAAAGACAGAAAGTAGAGTAGACTTTACAGTCTACAGTGTCTCAATTCCTTGGTAGTGTATAGACCCAGGAGAGAAATTTCTGGGTCATCTGGTCATTCTGTTTAGCTTTTTGAAGAAATACCAAACTGTTTTCCATAAAGGCCACACCAGAGGCTGGAGTGAGGGGAGAATGGAAAGTTACTGCTTAATGGTTGTAGGTTTTCTGTTTAAGATGAAGAAAAAGTTTAGGAAGTAGGTAATGGGGATGGTGCACAGAACTGTGCATTTAATTAATACTACTGAATTGTATACATAATTATGTATAGGGTTAAAGCAGCAATTTTTTGTTATATATTTATAATAAAAATTTTTTTTAATATTTTTTATTTATTTCTAGGAGAGAGAGAGACAGCGTGAGCAGGGGAGGGTCAGAGAGAGAGGGAGATACAGACTCTGAAACTGGCTCCAGGCTCTGAGCTGGCAGTCAACACAGAGCCCGACGCGGAGCTCAAACCCACGAACCGTGAGATCATGACCTAAGCGAAAGTCGGACGCTTAACTGACTGAGCCACCCAGGCGCCCCTATAATAAAAAAATTTTTTAAAAAGGTATATTTAGGGGTACCTGGGTGGCTCAGTCAGTTATGCGTCTGACTTTGGCTCAGGTCATGATCTCACAGTCTGTGAGTACAAGCCCCGCATCAGGCTCTGTGCTGACAGCTCAGAGCCTGGAGCCTGCTTCAGATCCTGTGTCTCCCTCTCTCTCTCTGTCCCACTCCCTCTTGTGCTCTGTTTCTCTCAAAAATAAACACTAAAAAGGGTTTTTTTTTATTTAAAGATATACTTGGGTGATACAAAAGGATATTTTATTGCTTTAGTATCATCAGCTCCCAAGAAATCTGACAGTTGCTTCAGTATAGTAGAATTTACCACGTCACCTTCTTCTCGTAAGGGAATAAGAAGAAATTGGGTTTTGGTTTTGTTTTGTTTTGTTTTGTTTTTTTCCCTTTGACTTTGTTAGAGTGTGTAAATCATAATCTGTCCTTGCTTGTAGATGCTGCTGGCTACCCTACCAGGCGATACCTCACATCCATACAACACACTGCTAACCTAACAGCGTTTAGTTTGGTCTTCTGATGATTCTGTATTACGGTTAACAGGATTTCACAGAGATCTGCTTCTGCTTCTCAGGGCTGATAGAAGTCTGGATCATCCTGCTGGAGCAGCTCACAGCAGCTGTGTCCAACTGTCCACGGCAGCACCAGCCACCCACCCTGGATTTACTCTTTGAGCTGTTGAGAGATGTTACCAAAACACCTGGTAAGAATTTCTACCTCTCTCTTTTGGAGGGAGCGCTTATGCATATAACATTTAGGAGGGCATTTCTTTGTGTCTGCTTGTTTCATACCTATATCCCGGGACTTGGGGCAGAGCTCCATGCATCATAGATGCTCAGTTAAATACTTGCTGAATGGCTATGATGCAGTGATGTTTAAGATAAGTTCCATTATTGTTTCCATGTCTTCCCACTAGTCCATTTACAAATAATGTGTACTATCCGGTTAGTTGAGTGTGTTGGATTCCCACAATAATCAGGCCAAGGGTATTGGCTTTGCTCTGTTCCAGGATTATAGTCTTCCTCTTTGACTGGATCTTACAAGCTCTTGGCCCAGGGCTGTCAGTAGGACTCATGGGGTCTCCAGTGACATAAATAAACCCTATGTATATGTGTGTGTGTGTTTGTATATATATATATATATACACACACACACGTACATACACACACACACACACACACACATATATATATATATATATGCAATATGAAGACTGCAAGATCTTTTTAATTTTTTAGAGCATGCAAGCAGTAGAGAGGGGCAGAGGAAGAAAGAGAACCTTAAGCAGACTCCACACTCAGTGCGGAGGCCAGGGCAGGGCTCCATCCCACAACCCTGGGATCATGACCAGAGCCAAAATCAGGAGTTGAGCGCTCAACCAACTGAGCCACCCAGGGGCCCCAAGACAGCACAATTTTGAATGTATAAAGGTCATAGGTGATTAGATTTAGAGAAAGACATTTAGTGGTCATTAAGTACCTTAGTTCCACAGGAAAAGAATGGCCCTGAGGGATTTATTTCTTCTTTCAAATTAATCAAATTTAGCATGTACACATACACATGCAAATTTTCTCAAGATCCAAGAAACTATAGAAATCAACCACAAATGAACCCACTAGTTAATTCCTTTGTAGTAAGAGGAATTTCATATTTATCATAAACTAATGAAGACTTGATAATTATCAAAATTAATAGATAAAATGTGTATATAATGCTTGCTGAAATATATTGAAAACCAAAAAAAATTATGAACACCCTAAATGGGTTAAGTAAATTCTGGTAAGAGCATATAAATATTCTACAGACATTAAAATGAGTATCTGTGAATATTTAAAGTATATATACTATGGAGTACAATCTCAAATTTATGACATTTTATGCATTTATAAATATACATGTACATTCAAAAAGACTGGAAGTCAAACATCAAAATGTGAATATCTCTGTGGGTGAGGCTTTTTCTTCTTTATATTCTCATGTGTTTTCTGCTTATTAGAAAAAGGGGAAAAAAAGGATGCCTTACTTTTGTAATCAGATTTTAAAAATCCATCACTTTCACAAGGATTGTCATTATAGCATTGTCTATAAAGCAAAAAATTAGGAACACCTTAAATGGCCATCCGTAAGGGACCAGATAAGTAACTGTTGTGGATATGTACAATGGAATAGTATGTGGCAGTCAAAATGAAGAATATTTAAATGTGTTAATGACAGAATGTCTCTAATGTGAGTTAATGTGTTTCTCAATGTTTCGTATAGACATGTGTATACTTTAAAATACTTTAGAGGGTATTTTCTTATGTGTATATGTATCTGTATGTTTGTTTATATCTGGGGACTAAAGTCAATCAGGTGATCCTTTAACCTTACTGATATTTAATTTTTTTATGAATTTATTCATGTGTCACTTGCATAAGTAAAATCATCAAAAACAAGAAAAATGCCACCAAAGACCACATATTCCCCAATCAGTAGTAAATTCTTTTTCCTTGCTGCTTTTCAGAGAGTGGGGGATGCCTGTGAAAGAGATGGGCGATGCCAGGCGACGACGGGAGCTTCCCTCTCACTGCAGGAGAGCTCTGCGATCCCAGTTCTCAAGCTGACTTTTCTCTTCCAGGACCCGGGTTTGGGATCTATGCAGTGGTTCACCTTCTCCTCCCTGTGATGTCCCTTTGGCTCCGGCGTAGCCATAAAGACCATTCGTACTGGGACGTGGCTTCTGCTAATTTCAAGCACGCCATTGGCCTGTCCTGTGAGCTGGTGGTGGAGCACATTCAGAGCTTTATACACTCAGGTATCTATGGTGCCACAGAAGTCCATGCTGGGGACCTTTTTCATGGGAAGCATCACTGTTTAAAAGTGCTTATACATACCAGTGTCTGATTTTTGTCTGGAAATGACTACAATGGAATTATAGGGTCACTGCCTACCTTCTCATAGATGATCAAAATGAAAATTGATACCTGAAATGTGTATGTGACTAAAAACAAAATGCCATCTAGTAAGTCTGTGCATGAGGAGAGGGGAGGCAAGTTCAAATATATAATAGGTTAAAAAAGTGACAGGGGTATATCTTCCTGCTTCATCTGGGGAGGCTAAATGGAGGAGATAAGATTTTAGAACAGGCCTAAATTATAGGCAAGAAGTTGTTTAAGAGGTTAGGGGTGGACTCTTCTTGGTATCTGTGGCACTTTGAGAAACATCTCAAAGTGTGTGGTCGATAGGGTATTGAAGTGAGCAGATAGAGCAGGAACTAGAGGCAAGAGAAACAGGTCAGCTATGGTACCAGTGGGGCAACATTTGTGAAATCTAGATTCTTGCTCATGGTTCTTCGTAGGAACAGTTGGAAGTTTGAGAACAAGAAAAATCACTGTTAACCCTAGAAGTTATCATTCTGTATACCTGGGCAGCTCAGTCAATTAAGCGTCCCAACTCTTGATCTCAGCTCAGGTCATGATCTCAAGTCATGAGATCAAGCCCCACATCTAGCTCTGCGCTGACAGTGCGGAGCCTGCTCAGGATTCTCTCTCCCCTCTTTCTCACCCTCCCCCCTCAATAAATAAAATAGGCATTAAAAAACATTCTATATGCCTTTCTCTCTTCTTTATAAATGAAGAAGTGAGGTAAAAGACTCCATTGTTGGAAAGGTTAGAAAATCTCCTGAGACTTTCACCCCAAGTGAGAGTCAAAAAAGAAAGATAAGAAATGGTAGCTATGCTAAGTGTGAGGACAATTTGCCCCATAAGAAAGAACATCAATCGTGAAAGAAAACAAGTGGATTTTTCCACATGTAAGCAATAACTATCCATAGGGGTAGATGTTCTCATCTGCATCATTGCTTTGCAGAGAACCTTTGAAGGTCCTACTGAAAGTTGAAGCTGTGGCATCACAGGGGCGTTGAGGGAAAGAATACAGTCCTTGAATTGGACAAATAGAATGTGATTTGGGGAAGTCTCACCTTCTTTGGTCTGGGAATAGTGTGCCAGACTGAAAAGTTCATGTACTGGTAAGACAAGAGGTGTTTTGTTTGCTGAGAGCATTGAACTCAGTTTACTTAGTCTATCAGCAATAAGGAAGGTATACATTTCATTTTTCCATTGTTTGAAGAATTTAAATTATTTTTACTAGCTACTATTCAGGCTGTATATGCTATATTCTGCCTAAGTAGATGAATTACATGCTTAACTTTGTACCTCAACACATAAAAGTAAACCACATATTTCATCTTGAAGTGGATAATACAAGCTAAAATTGAGTTTAAAAAACCCAAGAAAATGACTTTTCTCCCAGTTGCTTTTAGGACTTCCTCCTTTTGCTACAAATGCCATTTCAACCCTCTCCTTCACAACACAGTTGAGTGAAATCTTGGTCTTACTTTTCCCTGTAGACATCAGGTATGAGAGCATGATCAACACGATGCTGAAGGACCTGTTTGAGTTACTGGTGGCGTGTGTGGCCAAGCCCACGGAGACCATCTCCCGGGTGGGCTGCTCCTGTATTAGGTGAGAAAATGGTTCCCTGGCCCTCCACAAAATATGTGTGTATATACAATATATGTATATATGTATGTATGCATATACATACACGTATACACACACACACATCTATATATGCTAATAATTCCTCATTTCATGTTTAATCAGCAAATATTTATTGTGTTAGGCATTATACGAGGTATTCTGCTGCATAAGAAGTAAGATCCCTACCCTTGAGAGGATTTAGCCTTTTCTAAAAGATGTAACAAAGAGAGAACCATGTAAAATAATAATAGTAAGGAGTTACCATCCATGCCAAGAAGGGACAGGAGGGCCGAGGAGCAGGGTGGTCAGCAAGGGCTTTTCACATTAATGACACTTGGTCAGATCCCCCGAGGTAGGTTAGCTTTTGATCGGTGGGAGCTCGCAAGGAGAGCGTCACAAACGTAAGCATGGAGGCCAGAGTTACAAGTGACAGGAAGGTTTTTGTGATTTTGATTGTCATTTGTAGAGGAGTGGTAGAAAATGGAACTAGAATGGAAAAATTAGCACAGAATATATATACAGCCTTGCAAACTGAAACATTGCCCTGTTTATATTGGGGACCCATTGATATTTTGATAGTCAAATAAATGCTTTAGGAAACAGTGTTAGGACAAAGGAATGTCACAGATGAAAGACGAGAGTGATGAGAGGCAGCGAGACTTGCATGGAGACTCTGGAATACGTCTGTGCGTGTGTCTGTTAAGGGCTTATGCCGTGTGACCACGGACAGACAGATCCAGGATCCCTTCCCTCATTTCCCTGGGCAGGTATGTCCTTGTCACAGCGGGCCCCGTGTTCACGGAGGAGATGTGGAGGCTAGCATGCTGCGCCCTGCAGGACGCTTTCTCCGCCACGCTCAAGCCAGTCAAGGTAAAGTGCGGGCAGGAGGAGCCAGAGCGATGTCCAGCCTTCCTTTGCCCTCGTCCTGCCCATCAGGTTGGGCACCCAGGTTCTGCCCTCCTCCCCTGAGCGGGCCATCTCACCTGAAATCCTGCAGAGGGTGAGAAAGAAGTTGTCAGATGAGTGCTTTTGTCCCGGACACGGAGACCGTGTCAGCTCCGGGTGGGGGCCTGGACACACCCAGGGACCGTCTGCTGTGTTTCTCCCTAGGATCTGCTGGGCTGCTTCCACAGTGGTACCGAGAGCTTCAGTGGGGAGGGCTGCCAGGTGAGGGTGGCGGCCCCCTCCTCCTCCCCCAGCGCGGAGGCCGAGTACTGGCGCATTCGAGCCATGGCTCAGCAGGTAAGGGCTGGGGCTTGTGATCCCAGGGGCTTCTATCACCTATCATCTGGTGATGAAGGTCTTACATCACCAGACCACTTTCCACTCCCTTAGGGACATACACCTTGTGGCTCTGCGTCTTGTCAGTACTGTTTTTTATGAGGAATAACTAACCCAGTCAACAGCATTATGATCATCCCCAGTGCCCAGATCAGACAGGGTCCTTTTTCTGCCTGGGCGCTTACACTTGATACCGCGCTTGTCTTGCTTGGACTACTTAGATTATCCATTATTTGCTTAAACGTTGATATTCCTGCCAGACTACGAGTGCCTAAGGATAGTGGACTTACGTGATTTTTTTTCTCTTATATCTCCCATACAGAGCTTAACACTTACAAGTTGCATAATTGCAGTTGAATGTAACTGATAAGTGAGGTTAAAATATACTTACTCATGCAGGGATCACCATGTACCAATGGCTTTTTCTTCTGGCAGATATCAAAGAACTCATAAAACTTGGCTATGATCTCCTGAGAAGCAGAGCCCATTCTGTATATTTGCCTTGGTGGTCCTAGAGCAAGGAGAACATACAGAAGGGCCTTAGTAAACATCTGCTGGGGCAGTGAGTTACTGAATCACAACATTAACACTAGCCACAGATTAGCCCCCAAACACTTGTGTGACATGTCAGTCTACCTCTAAGAAGCCCTGCATGGGGCTTCCAGCAGTAATTAAGCACTGTTCCTAAATTTACATATATTCATAATAGTGCACGGTTATTTTTTTTTTAATATTTTTAATTATTTCTGAGAGAGAGACTGTGAACAGGGGAGGGTCAGAGAGAGAGGGAGACACAGAATCTGAAACAGGTTCCAGGCTCTGAGCTAGCTGTCAGCAGAGAGCCCAACACGGGGCTTGAACACACAGACCGTGAGATCATAACCTGAGCTGAAGTTGGAGGCTTAACCGACTGAGCCACCCAGGTGTCCCAGTGCACGGTTATTGAGAATACAGTCTGTCATGTAATGGCAACAGACATATTTAAATTGTGTCTTCACATGCAGAAGATATTTTGCACATACATGTGTGGTATGTTTAGAATATTAAGCGGTTATGGGGCCCCTGGGTGGTTCAGTAGGTTGATGGTCTGACTCTTGATTTCGTCTCAAGTCATGATCCCAGCATCCTGGGATCGAGGCCCACGTCGGGCTTCATGCTGAGCGTGAAGCCTGCTTAAGATTCTCTCTCTTCCTGTCTCAAATTTAAAAAGTAAATAAAATATTAAGCAATTTTTATAAATGTATACATAGTGTCAGATTGAATCATTGAATAAGTATGTTCTAATTATTTAGAAAAAATAAAGCGAATTAGGGGTTATAGTTAGAGGCTCTCTTTCTCTACAAGATCTGTTTAAATTCTTAATAAAATCTCCCCTTAGTACATTAATAATCCAGGCTCCCGTGATGATCAGTTGAGAAGTTTCCTGGCTTGGTCTGGCTTCTAAAGGGCTTTCTCCCTGCACTCCTCACATAGTGGGACACCCTTTCACCTTCTGCTTCTCCTATCATCTGCCGTCAACACTCATGATATCTCAGGATATGACGGCTGTGCTGTTCGGAAGGCAGAGAGCACATCCCTCTGAAGCATCCATGGCCAGTCCGCAGAGGCTGGAACAGAAGGGTTGTAAGGCTGAAGTGGGGAACCACTCCCATCCGCAAGGCTGCCATGGACAGCCACGGCAGTAAGGCACCAGGACAGAGAAGCCAAGGGGGCGGTCCTCTGCTGGGGTAGCTTCTCTACTAGGAAGCCAGTACACTGCTAGATACAGATGTTTCCCAGTGCGCACAGTGGTTTTCCAAACTATATACATCACACAGTGAGAACATGGAATCTTCTTCTGAAATACTGGACCATTAATGGAGAAGAAAGGCAGAGACTACGTAGTGAACCTTTTACTTTTTAACATTTCTGTTTTCTTCCTCAGTCCCCAACCTTCCTCCAGATATTCTGATAATTCTTATAAATTTTGGAAAGGAAAAGTTTCTTAAGAATACTTTCATTTCCAAAGGGAAGCAGGGAAAGGCTGTGAAATCATGTAAAACGAGATCATGGAGGTCAGAATTGGGAAGTGGTTACTGTTTTCTTAGTCACTTCTTCCACAATCTGGTAGAGGAGCAGGTCTACATCAGTAGTCCCGACAGGAGGTCCTAATTAATTTCTTGTGTTGGATAGAATATAATGTCAAAATCAGAGATTCTTTTTTTTACAAACACAGCCCCTCTTTATTAGTATTAAATAATATTAAATAGCAGCGTGTACTCTTTGGAGTGTAATGAACTGTCACATGATAAAGGTAGTACTAGTATTAGTATTAGTGTCAGCCTCTAACTTCTACTGAATATTTACTGTTCTAATACTATGTGTACTTAATACACACATATGAATTCTCTCAACAAACATACCAGGTAGGAAACCTCAATATCAACCTTAAAGTGAGAAAATGAGTAAAAAGAAAAAAGCAACTTACCCAGGGCCATCCAGCTAATCCCTGGTAGAGTCAGGTGGAGGACGGTGGAGCTCTGAACTGTATCTTTGCGTACCTTTGCAGGTGTTTATGTTGGACACCCAGTGCTCACCAAAGACTCCAAACAACTTCGATCATGCTCAGTCCTGTCAGCTCATTATTGAACTGCCTCCTGATGAGAAGCCAAACGGTCATACGAAGAAAAGGTAAGCAGCTAACCAGCTCTAACATGTGGGGAATGTATAACGAGCAAAGCTCACTTATTTTGCATTCTGGCTCATTGTCATCCAAGTTTTGGCTAAGAATACTGGAAACATTATAGAGTCCTTTAGCCAAGGACTAAATTCACAGAAAATTGTTCACCTTATCACCAAAGTTTCCACATTTCACATGTACTAATTTGCTAGGGCTGCCATAACAAAGTACCACCAACTGGGTGGCTGAATCAACAGACTGTATTTGCTCACAGTTCTGGAGCCTAGAGGCCAAAGATCAAGGTCTGGGCAGGGTCAGTTTCTTCTGAGCCCTCTCTTCCTGGCTTCTGGATGGATGCCTTCTCCCTGTCTTCACATGCTCTTTCTTCTGTATATGTTTGTTTCCTAATCTCTGCTGATAGAGACACGAGTCATATTGGATTAGGGTCTACTCTAATTAATTTTTAAGACCTTATCTCCAAATACAGTCACACTGTGGTACTGTGGGTTCAGACTTCAACATATGAATGGTGTCAGGGGGACGCAACTCAGTGTGTTTATAGGATCATCTATATTATACCCCTTTTTTAAAAAATTGTAATGTGAGGCATGATTTATATTATTTCAGGGAGAAATACATCAACTTCTTAAGAGCAATATAGCTGTCAGGAGACAGATCTCTGCCCTGCTGCAAGAATTTTGCCCTTTTTAAATACTATCATATTGCCTAAAAACTGTTGTTCCTAGACTTGCAGGATAATAGCCATGACTGAAATTTCCATTTTTAAACTCCCAACACACGAATAGTAATGATGATAAGTATTGGAGCGCTATACGTGGAATACAGAGGCTAGGTATTTCCACTCCTGTTTTATCTACGAGGAAACATTCAGAGAGGCTGGGCCACCTACCCAGGGACATAGCCAAAGGGTGGTGCCACTTTGCATTCCTGGATTTGACTCTTACTACAGACAGTTCTTAGCACAGGATGGAGGACAAGAGGAGTTAGACCTCAGGAAAGTTCATTTATATGCCCTCAAGTGCATCCTCAAAGGGCCCATATTGAAATCACTCATGGAAAAAAAAAAAAAAAGTAAATCAAATTCAGATTGTAATATGAATAAAGAGAAATCTGGGTGCAGTTTTTAAATCCCTTTGGCCTTGACAGTCCTGAGCTTTACACAACCCACCTACAGTGAGAGCTTTAAGCGCATGACTCTGTTTATCTGCATGACTCTGTTTATCTGTGGTACTGACATTAGCAGGTCTTAGGTCAGCCACTTGTTAAGCAACTAACTCTTGAGGAGAGCTTTCCTTTGTACTTGGGATCAGAAGCACTTCAAGGTCCCCTCCTTAAAGGGGGAAGACGCCCTATGCTGAGAAAAAGGCTGAAACACTTGGGTACAACAAATTTGAAAAGTTATCTGCTGATTTTTTTTTTTTGGTTCCAGGTCTTTTTTAAAAGATGATTAGGAGTTGCATGTCTATAAACAGTTATTTCACTTTTTTGGTATCTGTCTGAAATGTTGATCCCCACAGTACTGCTGCTGCTACTTTCTTATTGCTGCATCAGTTAGCTTGAAAGAAGGATTTTCTGTCCTTTTTCACACACACTCTTAGCCATTTTGTATCCTAAAGCATCAAAGGGATGATCTCGGTTGATAAAGATCCTCCATAATTCAAACATAATTCAAAATTCAACCCTCTTTTTAAGTGTTTGCTGGTGAAGGGCTTTCCAGCTCTTAGGAAGGCGATAGGTCATGTCCTCTGGGCTGGGGTGTTTATACCTTCAGAAGTTTGATCAAACTCACCCCTCTCTCTGGTTGTGGTCCCTGCTTCAGAGGTCCAGGCTGCCAGGGACATGGGGTTGGAGCGTCAGAGCCATTTCTCAAGGAGAACGTTTTGTCCAGGCACCAGCACTTAAAACCAATAAGTTTTCGTTACTCAGTTTGCCTTGGACACTTACTGAGTGCTCCTCTCACCAGACATTTTCCCAGGTCCTGGGGACAAAGATGAATGAAATACTGCCCTTGACCTTGAGGACTTTATAAAGTGTAGTGAAGAAGACAGACAAGGGTATAGACTTGAGTAATTGGTGACAGGATTTCCCTTAGAATTTGTGTCTACAATGATAGGACGCTAAGTACTAGACCAACTTGGTGGCTTTTAGAGCCCTCTTCTTCCAGAAAAATGCGTATCCAGGGTTCTTAATACCTTAAGTAAATTATCAGGGGTAGGATAAAAAAATAAAAATTAATTAGTTAACTTATCAGAAGGGGGAATGGAGAGTTACTGTGCAAAGAGTATTGAGTTTGAGACGAAAACGTTCTAGAAGTAGATAGTGGTGATGGTTACCCAACATTGTGCATGTGCTAAATGCCACTGAATTGTACTTTTTAAGGTGGTTAAAACAGCAACTTTATGTTATGTGCACTTTACTACAAAACAGTTACTTAAGTGATTTGTTAGAAAGGGTCACTGTTTGTAAATGACAGTTCTTTGCTGCTCACTTATTCCATCTTTTCTGAGCATAGAGTGTTCCCTCAATGTACCACTGCACAAAGGGCCAGGTCAGCCCCTAAATGTATAGAAGCATTTGTGTTCTTTTATGTTAAAAAAAAAAAAGTAATTTTTAAATGCAAGGTCATAACTAGTCATATTAACATAACGGTTGGCTTCTTGAAATAAACATTAAGAGTTGTCCTACTTTCATAATTATCCCATCATGGGAGTGAGTTTCCCATATAATGACAGGAGCTATTTTCATAGAATTCTAAGAGCAATGAAAAGAATGTGAAAGCACAAACCATGTGGGTGGATTGGAATTGAAATTGTTTTCTTAGTATAAGAATCCAACCAAACAGAAGAGGCCAAATCAGCAAGGGGCACAGCCCCGATAAGGAAGAGCAGGAAGTTGTCCTTGTGACTGATGGTTGAGAAGCAGGGACAGCCCATGAGTCCTGGCCAGATGTCTAGGTAGGATCAGCCCAGCCCATGTAGCTGACACGAGGGGAATCTCAGTGGATCCAAATGAACAGTCAGGCACACAAAGGAGTCCCATGGCCATGCTGGCAGGAAAGGACACAGAAGGCAGTTGCGTGTGTTGAGTGAATGCTGCTTTCTCTCCTTAATTTGGTTTACAATAGCTCAGTTACCTATTTCTTAATGTTGCAAATGTTTGGCTCTCCTCCATCTCACACGCTGGAAGTGCCCAAGTTTTTACACATATGCACCTAGAGAACCGCTAAGCCTGGTAAGCAAGTGTAGTCCCTAGAAAGCTAGACTTCCACGAGATTGCTAACAACTTTGAGTTTGAGCAAAAAGGCCAAAGGGTAGTGAAGACAGCCAATTAAAATTCAGAGGATTGACCAGAAATTGTTACTATCTGGTTTGACATTTTATTACTTGTAGCTATGAAGGAAATAAAATGTCATCTCCCATAAGTGTGCCTGTATTTAATAGTTTTTATAAAACATTAATATTATAGCCTCTAGATTTTAAAAAGTATCAGCAATCCCATTAATCCCACTAATGGGATTAAGCCCATTAATCCTCATGGTGAAAATGGTTATCATGTAATGTCCCAAGAAGTTTTCCCTTTTTAAAGGAAGGCATTAAAACACAAGTAGTTTATCATTTCGCCTGTATCGTTCTAAAACATATAACATCTGAATCGCTGCAAAGGACCTCACGTTTGGCAAAAGGCTACTGATCACTCCCTTTCTTTTCATTTGAAGCGTTTCTTTCAGGGAAATTGTGGTGAGCTTGCTCTCTCATCAAGTGTTACTCCAGAACTTATATGATATCTTGTTAGAAGAGTTTGTCAAGGGCCCCTCCCCTGGGGAGGAGAAGACGGTCCAGGTGCCCGAGGCCAAGCTGGCCGGCTTCCTCAGGTACATCTCCATGCAGAACTTGGCGGTCATCTTCGACCTGCTGCTAGACTCGTACAGGACCGCGAGAGAGTTTGACACCAGCCCTGGGCTGAAGTGCCTGCTGAAGAAGGTGTCCGGCATCGGAGGCGCTGCCAACCTCTACCGCCAGTCCGCAATGAGTTTTAATATTTATTTCCACGCGCTGGTCTGTGCGGTTCTCACTAACCAAGAAACCATCACTGCCGAGCAAGTGAAGAAGGTCCTTTTTGAGGACGAGGAGAAAAGCACAGACTCCTCCCAGCAGTGTTCATCAGAAGATGAAGACATTTTTGAGGAGACTGCCCAGGTGAGTCCCCCGAGAGGCAAGGAGAAGAGGCGGTGGAGGGCCCGGATGCCGTCGCTAAGTGTCCAGCCCATCAGCAATGCGGACTGGGTGTGGCTGGTCAAGAGGCTGCACCAGCTGTGCATGGAGCTGTCCACCAACTACATCCAGATGCACCTGGATCTGGAGAACAGCATGGAGGAGGCTCCCATCTTCAAGAGTGACCCGTTCTTCATCCTCCCCTCCTTCCAGTCGGAGTCCTCCACCCCATCCACTGGGGGGTTCTCGGGGAAAGACACCCCTTCTGAGGACGACCGGAGTCAAGCCCGGGATCACACAGGCGAGTCTGGGAACCTGAGGGTGGGCAGCGGGGACATGCTGCTGCTGCCCCCGAGCCCCAAGGTGGAGAAGAAGGATTCTGGCCGGAAGAAAGAATGGTGGGAGAGCGCGGGTAACAAAATCTACACCATGGCGGCCGACAAAACCATTTCCAAGTTGATGACTGAATACAAAAAGAGGAAACAGCAGCACAACCTGCCCACGTTCCCCAAAGAGGTCAAGGTGGATAAGAAGGGCGAGCCGCTGGGTCCACGGGGCCAGGACTCCCCACTGCTGCAGCGTCCCCAGCACTTGATAGACCAAGGGCAGATGCGGCATTCCTTCAGCGCGGGCCCCGAGCTGCTGCGACAGGAGAAGAGGCCCCGCTCCGGCTCCACCGGGAGCTCCCTGAGCGTGTCTGGGAGGGACGCCGAAGCACAGATCCAGGTGGGTTCCTGCCGGCCCGGGATGCGGGATGCGGGGAGGCGCACCTGGCAGTGCCAGAGGGAGGCTGGGTTCCCAGGGACAGACAATGGCAGCCATGTCCCCCTTGCAGAACACTCATACCCGTTCTCAGAGTTGACAGTTTCCCTCCAGAGTCAGAGGATTGCCTGAGCCTAAGACATAGCATCTGTCTGAAATGGAAATTTGACTCTTACATAATGTCAGGAATTATTTTTATGGGTTCTAGGAGATAGTATTGAGAACTTGGAGCTCACCTGAATAAATAAGATGAAGCTAAAGCTTCTAAAGTGAACATACTTTCACTGGCATGGAGTCCTGAGTTTGTCGTTTGAAGATGCACTGAAGAAATACCTAAAGGAGAAAAGCAAAGTGCATGTTATTATGTGGTTATACCAATGAGCTGTTTTCATCTCAAGTTTTTCTAACCCATTCTGAGCACACAAAAATTCTCATTCCCTAGAGGGCTTTGAGCATTCGTGTTCCTTCGTATAGTTAATTTTTGTCATTTCGTGGTGCATCCAAAACTCAGCCTGAGAAGAAAACAATGTTGGTACTGTTTGTTCAATTTAAGAATTGATGAGACAGGAAAAGAGAAATAGAGGGATCTAGAGTGATAAGGAGCCCTTTAAAAATACTCCAGGCATTTAGACTGTGGACTCTTGTTACATAAGTTAGAAAATCTTCAACCCTAGAGTTCTATGAACCTGCACAAAAATGTATTCTTAGAATGAACATCAACTTGGACATAGCATGAATCTTGCAAGATGACTTATTTTCTTCTAAAGTATTTTGAATATAGTACTAAACTTTGGAATCCACAAAAATCATCTTTGGACTTTTGCCAATCTAGTCTAACAGAGACATATGGTAGTCCTATTCCAGTTTGTTAGGTATTCTAGAGACTGATAATTTAATGTCTCTTCATTAGGGGCGCCTGGGTGACTCAGTTGGTTGAGCATCCGACTTCAACTCAGGTCACAGTCTCATGGTTCATGAGTTCGAGCCCCGCGTCAGGCTCTGTGCTGACTGCTCAGAGCCTGCTTCGGATTCTGTCTCCCTCTCTCTGCCATTCCCCTCCTCCAGTCTCACAAAAACAAACAAAGTTCTTCATAATAGGAAGGCAAGAGAGTTTTTAAAAATCTGAGGAATAAATAAGATTTTGGTACAGGCACTCCTTGGAAATACTGCAGGTTTGGGTCCAGACCCCTGCAGTGAAGGAAATCTCAAAGCACGTCAAATGAATTTTTTGACTTCCCAGTGCATATAAAAGTTACGTTTACACTATGCTATAGTCTATAAAGTGTACAATAGCATTATATCTAAAAATAGATATACGCATACCTTAATTTTAAAAATATTGCTAAAAATCATCTGAGTTTTTAACACATAATAGTCTTGCTGGTGGAGGGTCTTGCCTCCATGCTGACGGCTGCTGACTGATCAGGGTGGTGGTTGCTGAAGGTTGGGGTGGCTGTGGCACTTTCTTAAAATAAGGCGACAATAAAGGTTGCTGCATTGACTCTTTGACCTACTATTTCTCTGTAGCATGCAATGCTGTTTAATAGCATTGTACCTACACTAAAGCTACTTTCAAAATGGGATTAGTTCACTCAATCCCCGCTGCTGCCCCATCAACTAAGCGTATGTCATATTCTAAGTCCTCTGTTGTCATTTCAATAATCTTCACAGCATCTTCACCAGGAGTAGATTCCATCTCAAGAAACCATTTTCTTTGCTCACCCATAAGAAGTAATTCCTTCTCCATTAAGTTTGACCATGAGATGGCAGCAGTCCAGGCCCACCTTCAGGCTCTGCTTCTAATTCCAGTTCTCCCGCTGTTTCCACCACACCTGTAGTTACTTCCTTCACTAAGTCCTGAGCCCCTCAGAGTCATACGTGAGTGTTGGAAGCAACTTCTTCCACACTCCTGTTCATGTTGATGTTCTAACCTCTTCCCATGAGTCATGAATGTTCTTAACAGAATCTGGAATGGTGACTACTTTCCAGGTTTTCAATATACTTTGCCCAGATCTATCAGAGGACTCACTATAACAGCTATAGCCTTATGAAATGGAATTCTTAAATAATGACTTGAAAGTAGAAATGGGCTGCTGAATGGCTGTTGTGTTAGCAGGCACGAAAGCATTAATCTCATTGCCCATCTCCCTCAGAGCTCTTGAGTGACCAGGTGCATTGTCAACAATATTGGAATTCCTATTTCAAAATAGGAATATTTTGAAAGGGATTCTTTTTTCTGAGTAGCAGTTCTCAATAGTAGGGTTAGAATATTCAGTGAACCATCTGTAAGCATGTGCTGCCATCCGGGTTTTGTTGTTTTATATATGGAGCGCAGAGTAGCTGTAGCACAATTCTTAAGGGCTTTAGTATTTGGGGAATAGTAAATGAGCACTGGCTTCAACTTACTTAAAGTCACCAGCTGCATTAGCCCATAACTAGAGGGTCAGCCTGCCCTTTGAACCCAGGTATTGACTTCCCTCTAGCTCTGAAAGTCCGAGATGGCATCGTTTTCCAACAGAAGGCTGTTTCATCTGTGTTGAAAATCTGTTGTTTAGTGTAACCACCTTCATCAGTTACCTCAGCAGATCTTCTGGAGACCTTGCTGCTGTTTCTAATCAGCTCTTGCTGCTTCCCCTGGAACTTTGCTCTTAGGGAAACAGCTTCTTTCCGTAAAACCCGTGAACCAACCTCTGTGAGCTTCAAGCTTTCTTCTCCAGCTTCCTTGCCTCTCTTAGCCTTCACAGAATCGAAGAGAGTTAGGGCTTGCTCTGGATTAGGCTTTGGCTTAAGGGAATGTTGGGGCTGGTTTGACCTTCTATCCAGACCAAACTTTCTCCTTGTCTGCACTAAGGTTGTTTTTCTTTCTTATCGCTTGTGTGTTCCCTGGAGTCACGCGTTTAATTTCCTTCAGAGACTTTCCCTTTGCGTTCACAGCTTGGCTAACTTAGGCTGGAAACTAGGCTTTTGTGCCAGTCTCAGCTTCCAAACATGCCTTCCTCACTAAGCATAATCATTCCTGGCTTTTGATTTAAAGTGAGAGACCTGCAACTCTTCCTTTCACGTGAACACTTAAAGGTCAATGTAGGCATATTCATCGGCCTAATGTCAATATTGTTGTGTCTCAGGGAATAGGGAGGCCCCAGGAGAGAGATGGGGGAGGTGATCGGTGGAGCAGTCAGAGCACACATTTATCAATTAAGTTCATCTTATATAGACACAGTTCATGGCACCCCAAAACAGTTATAATAGTCACATCACAGATCATCCCAACAAATGTAATAATGTAGAAGTTTGAAATACTGTGAGAATTACCAAAATGTGACACAGAGATACAAAGTGAACAAATGGGGAAAAAAAAAAAACCCTCTGGGAAGCACAGTAAAGTGCAATAAAACGAGTTATGCCTCTTGTCTACAAAAGCTGAAAACCAGGTATCCCTAATGTTAGAGGAGTCTCTGCTATTCCTTGTATATATGAACTTAAAATGACAATTTCTAGTAGATACATTAAATTAGTAAAGACTGATTTACTGCAGCCCAAAGACTGAGAAAACTCATTTGCCAACTGGCAGGGCTTAGCCCCACCTGAGAGTTCAGACGAACTCACAGGAGAAAGCCGCTAATCCCCCCTAAATCCTCTCTCTTAGGCGTGGACCAACATGGTGCTAACAGTTCTCAACCAGATTCAGATCCTTCCAGACCAGACCTTCACGGCCCTCCAGCCTGCAGTGTTCCCGTGCATCAGCCAGCTGACCTGTCACGTGACCGACATCCGCGTGCGCCAGGCCGTGAGAGAATGGCTGGGCAGAGTGGGCCGGGTCTACGACATCATCGTGTAGACGACTGACGTGGAGGAAGTTCAGTAGCGAGGGTTAGAGAATGCCTGCCAGTCTGACTGATCGGATTTCCCCACCACCAGCCCCGTAAAATAAGGGTCTCAGAGGACAGTCTGCCGCTCCCCAACACTGGGGCCATTCTGGACACTAACCTTATATCTGGATGACACAAATGATACTCTGATTTTGCACATGATTTCAGAAAGTCTCCATCCCTTGATACATTTCTAAATCTTGATATTAATTTCCCAGTGCTTTTGCTTGTGATGTCCTTCCCAAAAGGACCCCTTTCAAGGACTACCCCTTCGAGAACACCACATTGATCTATTCAACTTTTTTTTAATGTAAATGTTAAGGAAATATTTGCTGGTAAGTCAAGCTGATGTGTAAGCACTCAGGCATCTAGTACCAGACAGTCATTGGAGGAAGATTTTTTTTTAATTTTTTAATGTTTTATTTATTTCTGAGAGAGAGAGAGAGAGACAGTGTGAGCAGGGGAGGGTCAGAGAGGGAGGGAGATACAGAATCTGAAGCAGGCTCCAAGCTCTGAGCTAGCTGTCAGCACAGAGCCTGATGCAGGGCTTGAACCCACGAACTGTGAGATCATGACCTGAGCTGAAGTTGGCTGCTTAACCGACTGAGCCACCCAGGCGCCCCTGGAGGAAGATTTTCTATTATTATTATTATTATTATGGGTTTATTAGCGGGGAAGAAAACAGCTGGAAACACATTCTTGGGTGTCACAATCAAGAAAGGGATGGCTTCCTCTGTAAAATATCCCAGAACATTTCAAAGTTAACCTAAACGGTCAAGATTTTCCAGTTGGTATTCACCAACTTCTTCTTGTAAGGTACTTTTGTGCCTTTATTTCCCTGTTTCTAAAAGAAGAAAATGCTTGCCTGGCCAGGTTTTAAGTCCGTGGGCTGGCAGCTTTGACACACAGTGAGATTGGCTGATAGAGATATAGCCAAGAGACAGACTGACCAACCACTTGGCTTCCCATTTGTCTTTGCTTTTACTCCCAAGGCAAAACAGGAAAGGGAAAGAAAAAATGGTGCCTTAGTTTCTTGTTGCACAGACATTTCTATGCTCCACAGTTATCTGAACATAGGGCAGAACACTGGGTTTTTAAGAAAACAAAACAACGTTAAAATGCAACTCATTTTGTATCCACACCTTTGGAGGAAAGGACTCGGTTCTCCATCCAGCAAGCAGACTTCTCAGGGAACAGGACAGAAGTATGGGGTAGGGAGACAGCTGCAAAGGGGTGGGGAAAGGAGACTGGGATGAAGTCATTTTAAATCTTAAAATATTATACAACCATCACATGAAATGAGCGTGTCAGGCATATGAGCTCTGGTCTCAGAAGAAAATAAAACTAGATAAATTTTTAAAAACTAAAGAAATTAAAACTAATTTCATAGAATGAAATTTAGGAAATTAAGTTTCTCAATTTCAAACACTTCTCTCTGGCAAGTAAATTTACCCTATGTCTGATGTCTTTCCTAGCCGTTATTTTACATGGATATTTCTTTTAGATATTACTAGAAAATTAATTTGGAAGCTTTATCATATTTACAGTACACTGAATAGTTCTTCAGGATAATGATTGAAACTCCTCAATCAAGCCCACTCGTGTACATTCTAGAAAGTAACAGTTAGTTGCTAAGATACATTATCATTTTCCCAGCCCCTAAAAATGTGTTCATAATGGAATGTCATTTAAAACTAAAACTTCAACTCTTCAGTACAGAAGTAAGAATTTAAAACTAACAACTTTACTCAGTGCTAGTATTTGTTAACTTTGCCTTCCTTGAGAAATATGTAAACATCTACAAGGTCACGATGAAGACAAGGTTCCCTGATTTATTTAGGCATTGTCAAAGGACCCCATCATTTCGTATGCCATCGAGAGAGCACAGCAAAATCCAGAAGGCATTTTTTAAGTTCCATAAAACATACTCTTTGCCTTCAGATTTTACTCATTAGACAACAATTCAAATGTAAAAACAGATCAACTAGTTGATCTTAACAAGCAATGAATTGTTGGGATAGCAATGAGCTGTAGTCTTACACTTTTTATGTTTTGGAAGTAGAATTGAAAGTCAGATACTTGTTGTTTTCACAAAAGCTACAAAAAGGAAAAGAACCACCATGGTATACTGCTTATCGGAGGTTTACTTCCCCTTTGTGAAACCATGAGGACTACCACGTTAACTTGGTGGGGGCAAGGGCCGTGGAGGGGAGGGGCAGGAAGCCTCAGGCAGAGTGTCAAATCCATGAATATAGCAGGTTTACATGTAGCAACTTTTTATAAAGCATAAAAATTCAAAGCCAGTGTCAATTCAGAATGTCACATCCCAGAGTATGTTAGCTAATTGTTTAGAAATCAGAATTCATTCACCCATAGACTCTCTATTAGGAGATCCAAGGCTAGTTTACGAAAATAAATTTACCCCATACTATGTGCAAACACTGCTCTGAGACTACGACTCATTATAGCTTCCAAGAATTAAAAAAGTGAGAAAATGTGCATAGCTCTTGATCTATAGTTTTTAAAGAGGGTTTTGGACCCTTCCCATCATCTATTCGGTAGCCTGCCCTGACACCCATATTGGTCTCAGCTCACCTTGACACTTCCCAGAGGTATTTGCAGTTATCAAATGACAGTGCCCGAGACAAATAATCTCTAAACAAATAGAACTTCAGGTCACCATGAAGTCTGTCTTCTCCAGGAGTGTAGAGGAAAGAGAAACAATTAGGAACCCTCAGTAAATGAGGGGTCCCTTCCCAGTTCAGCCCTTCACACACTTCCAGTGTCTGGATTTCTGCCTTTTCCGCTCTCTGCCTTCACTCTCTCTCTCCCACAGTCTCTGAAAGACCAAGGACAAGACAGCCTTTATGGTGAAAACAGTCATTACCATATATTTACTGATCTAAGCAGAATGAGATTTTGCACACTACTTTCAGTCACCTGTATTTATTGCCCAAGTTGTGTTATCCTATGACTGAGATGTATTCTCTTTTTCTAATATCTTGGTAGCGTGTGCATCATGAAAATACCTAGAAAATCCAAAGTGTTTAGGAATTCCTGACAGCCAAGTAGACCACACTCATCATCAGATTTCTCCTTGCCATGAGGACGTAGCTTTGGTGGAGGCCCGGGATCTTCCCAGCTCTTGCCTCTCCTGATTAGCTTTTAAAAATGCTTAGGCTGCCCCTTTACACCATCTTGTTCTCTCTCCCCTTAAGATTATTTTCTAGCCTTCCTCATCAATTTAAAACTAGGGCATTTTCTACCATCTCTACAGTATGTAATGACCAAGGCAGATGCTAACATACGTAACAGCTCAGATCAAATTATTTCCAATCAAACATGACGAAATATTAACATAATTCAGAAGTACCTTTAAGTGGAAACTTCTTGGTACAGCATCACTAGGCTTTTAGTTCTTGTTTCAAGGTTTATACAGAGTCCGTTGAGAACATCAAATAGCCTTCACTTTAAGAAGGTAATGCAATTATAGAAGAGAGAGCCCTGGCTTCCCCCAAAGGCTGCTTATACAAGAAGGTTTTCTTTCTCAGAAAAGAAAATCCATTTGGGTCCATCCCAACAGACTAAGCAGAATGAAAACCTTAATTTAGAGCTGATAACAATTGCAAGAGGTTACAAATAGCGGGGAGGAGGTGACATTTGTTGAACGCCACTGTGATTGTAGACCGGTACCTACATTACCTTTTAATTCTCACAATAACCTTGTCAGATGGGTATTGTTTTCCTCACTTTTTCCAGATGAGGATACAGACCCCGAGGGGTTAAGAAATTTGCCCAAGATAACCAGTAAATGGCAAAACTGGTTGCAAAAGAGGTGTTCCTGAATTCAAAGGCCATGCTCTCTCTTCATGTCAGTGCTCTAAGGACACAGAGTGAATACATAAGTGTTGCAAGGAATTAAACCGTGAAAATGAGTTGAAAATACTTGATGTCCCATATCTAGAATCCTATGAGGATTTTTCAAATAGGGGTGAAAAAAGTGTTCATTTATAGAAAGATCATACATAATGTTTCAAGTGTTTGAAAATAAAGTCTGAACTTTAGTCTTACAGCAGGCCCTCAGTGGGAACTTAGAAAACTTGCCAAATTAGCCGGAAATGATGGAATATTATTATTCAGGGCCAGCGGTCATGCAAGTGAGCGTGGCAGTCTGTGTCTGGAATGACATGCACGATCGGTAAATTTTTTTTAATTGCCATTTAATCACTCAGAGTTAAGTGCCCTGTCACCAGCAGTGCCTCTGTACTTGCTTCCCTGGGAAGTAGATGGTAGTAAACATGGAAGTCATCAAAGTCATCAAAGTTTGAGAATATGCAAAATAAGTTCTAGCCAGTTTTCCACTGCACTCTCTGAAGAGGAAGCGACGGGTAAGACAAGATTGTTTAAAGATCCAGGTACTGAGGGCATCAGGTCAATATCCATAGTAACCATGTGCCATATGCCTAAATATTTCTACACACTCTGCAGACAAGGAAACAGACATCAGGAAAATCCAGCATATTACGTTAAGCGGACGACAGAACTTGGATATGCGTGGGTACCACTTAGGTGATCCTAGCAACATTTAGTGTGGCCTTATAAAAGCAAAAGACTCTTTTTAAGCACTTTTTATTGGAAATATGAGCTTGTGATTGGGCAAGAGTTATGAAATTAGTAAAGAACTCCTAATTATGCCTCATCCAAAAAAAATTATTGTGTTCTCATTCATAGTGGAGCAATCTAGAAAATTGTCTCTCCTTTTGGGAGATCCTCTTCCTCTGCTTATAATGTTTGCATTTGATGTGGAAATAACTAAAACTTTAATACAGAGTTTTGGACTAGAACACCATTTAGATTTCCATAACACAATCATTGCTTCAGGGAAAACAGACCAAAAAAAAATTATCCCTGGGGATAATTTATGAGAAAGTCAGTTAAGAACAATGCTCAGTTTCCTTATAAACAATGGCACCTCTCACTGATTGAAGAAAACGGGATACAACACCACGAGCACCATACAAAACCTTTCCCCTCTATCTTTGTGTAATAAGGCATGAGGGTTCCAGGGAGGAGAGACTGGCTGACCATCTTAGTAACAAAACCACAGTCAACTGCTGATGGATCCCATCCAGGTATGGTTCTTCCAGCTTCTCAGCCACCAAGAACTGCTGTGTACTCTTAGTTCCTATCCTAAAGTTTTTAGTGGTTGTCCACTATCTCGACTTTGTTCTTAAGTGGTTCTCAAACTTTGGCATGCATCAGGATCACCTGGAGGGCTTGGTAAAACCCAGGTTGTGGGGCACCTGTCCACGGTTTCCGATTCAGTAGATCTGGAAATTTCCATTTCTAATAAGTATCCAGGTGAGGCAGTGCTGCTGGTCTGGGGACCACATTTTGAGAGCTGGCTTGAAAACATTTCCAACTACCACCTTTAAGATCAGCCTGACTTATCAAGCTCTATCGAAACACTGAACTGCATCTCGGGCAGACAACTTGGAATTGGATTCTCTACAGCATTCCTACTCAATCTTCCCAGTTTCTAGGTTTATTATGCCAACAATTAGTTTTTTACAAGCTAGAAGACAATGAATGTATAAGTTCAATGGAACAGTGAATTCTGTGTAAGCTTCTCGTCTTTGTATTTAGAAACACTGGTTGTGGATGGTCATTTGTATCATGTTGACCCTTTGACTTGTACTGAGGTGATTTTAAATTTAAATATGTAGTGTTTGAGTTTCTTCTGTCATTACAGTTTTAATGAGACATTTCCATCTCAACTCCATCACAACTTTGGCTCCTGGCTTCCAGAAGTTTTGAGTAGTTGCTTGCTTGCCAGTAGGTTTCCCTCTCTCATTAGTCACCCAACTATCAACACTTCAAAATGATAGTACACTATTTGATGTACCTTCATCTTTCACTTAACTGTCTGATGTAAATTAATATTTTAATTTCTTTTTACCTGTAAAGAGCCTACCAAGTGGCTTCATGGAAATTTGCAAACTGAACAATTCCTTTTTGAGCAGTTCATGTGCCTGTTTGAAGGACTTTTTGGCAAATGCATTTGTGTTCATACCTGCTGGAGACCAACTTCATTATCTCATCTTCCAGTGATGGGAGAAATGTACACAGGCATGAACAGGCTTTGGGAATACAGTGAAATTATGTTAAATATAGGTGGGGCCTATGTTTCTTAATACTTCATTTGATTAATTCACTTTGGAAATTTTTCAACCAAAAAAATAATCAGGGAATAATTCAAGAAAAAATAATTCGATACCTTAAAATTATCATCCATGTATAAATTATATTAACTGTGTAATTCTTATTGATTTAACATTCTCTAAAGCCTTCTACTTAAATACACTGACATCATTTAATTACTTCAGATTGTTGTATGAATAGAAGTGACTACGTTTATTAGAATTAGTGAGATCAGAAAGCATACCAAAGGGTTGATGGTATTAAGGAATCAAGTTCTTGCCTCTGTGGATAGAAATAATTGAAGTGTTTTATTTTCCTTTTGTTTTCCATAATCCGTTTTGGAAACTGTGTGCATTTAGTTCTTCTAAGAGTCATCGGTTTTCAAATTAAATTTAAAATATTAATCTCTAGGAATAATTTATTTCCAACTTATTTTACCAACTGGTGCCAAAAAAAGGGAGGGAAGAATCTAAAAGCCTGTCTTTCGAACTACCACATGAAATGTTTTCTCTTCAAGCTAGGGAATCTCGAGCCCTGATGCTGCCAGCTACGATAGTCACCCAGGGCTACCTCCTGGTCACGTGCGGGCACCTTTGCCTTCCCCCCCTTGGCAGTTCTTCCATCTGTATTTTGGTGGAAGTGGTTCTCTTTAATAAAAATCGGTTTCCTACTAAATAGGCAAAACTGGACAGATGACTGCTTTTAATATTGTGGGTTTCACTTCCATTGAAACCATGTTAATATAGGATATCCAGGTATGGCATGATACGGGCGGGGGCAGGTGCCCAGAGGGAAAGGTTGCTTTCAGTTACTTTTGCTTGTTTTGTTTTCGGGGGGGGAGGGGGACCACAAAGCAGAAGATGTTTATTGCCCTAATCATGCCAAAAGACTATTATTCCAGATTATTTTCCTGCTTTTCTAAGAGAAATAAAATAAATTACATTATAAACAGTTTCCCTGTTACCATTTCCCACTCTAAATAAAGCCGGTGTGTGGTAAGGGTTCTTTTATCCCTTCTTATAGTATGCCAAAGAATCGACTTGTTTTCATTAAAAATTATAAACAAATGAAGTTTGGTATAGCCATAATGATTTGAGTCAGTGTACCATTTTATCTATAAAATACAGAATTCATCCTCACAACTCCATTCACCAGGAGCCTTGAAGCATTTTGTTTACTCCAAAGGACTTGTCTAGAAGTACAATTTTTATTTTCCCTTCTTAATTAGTATGATCACATTTATTAAAACACACACACACACACACACACACACACACACACACATACACTGAAACTACCCTCCTTTATATGTTGATAAACTGTTTGGTTTGATAGAATCCGTTCATTGTTTTAACAGGTCCCTGTAAGCAAGCTTGCAAGTGTATTTTGTGTACATTTTATTGGAGGTGAAAATGAAAATTCTAAAGAGAAAATATTTTAAAAGATATTGTATTTATGTTGCTTGTGTTGTAGAATAAAAATTCAAATGCATTAAAAAATCTATGTGGAACAATTTTCTTTACCTAAAAGGTCTATCAAAATAATTTATCTAAATATCTTATGTTTATAGAATATTGCCAAAAGAACAAGGTTTGTTTTTATATAGCATTTCATAACTAAAGAGGCCCCTTCCACAGTTCCAGAACACAGACATGGTCACTGGTGACAATATAACATATATTTTTTTCTGTTCTAAAATAAATTCATATATCCATAGATATTGAGGGTATTTGTCCACTACAAAAATCACTGCCTTTGTTCATAACAAATCTCTCAATAGGTATAACATTATTAGAAGGTAATGTGGAAAAGAAAATACAACCACTTTTAATGTCATGTCATAGATTGCAGCTTTAAAACTGTTTCAAAAGCCTACAATAGTACAACCCTAGGATCCGTCATGCCCAAATCATGGAAAACTGGCCAATAGAGGGATAAAAGAAGTTCAAAATGCCAAAGAGATAAAATCTGCATATGTGACCTTAGCTGTGATTCTATCATTCTGTCATACACTCTGACAGTTGTACTACTAAATCACAGTCACTTCCCTCTTATGGATGAAATAAAACTAAAATAGATACTAATGAACTTTACACAAGGATATCACAAACGTAAGTAACCAACCATATTCACAGATGGAGAAGAACAGAGCCGAGGTGGCCTTGGGCCTTAGCCAGAAAAGAAGAATTCACATGCCAAGCTTTGCCTCTTCCTAGGAGTGGGAAACCAGACAACCCTGGTACAGAGTTCAAGGTTCCCACTCCGTAAAATGAACATAAACGCTAACCTCAGGGTTGCTTCAAGATAACACGAAAGTCCCAATGCTGCAGTGCTCTGTACGTCCTAATGATTAGTTAATGCAGTACTACTGTGCGCTGGGGGAGAACCCATCTCATAAATAGCTCCACTATTTTGCAAGAGGATTTATACCTGAGACCTCATGTTTACCAATCTTTGACATTCATATCCACAAATACACAATAATACAGAAAGTTAACATTTTGTGCCAATCCTGTACGAGGTGGTTGGCAGCTCAGAGGCAGATCTCTTTAACCAAACATTTGGAAATCTGTGTCAATAGCCAGTCTCTATTGTGAATATCTAGTAATGAATATAATACATGCATAAATTTACATGTATTTCTTTAAAGCAGAGGGTTGGTATGCTTCAACTATTCGGCTCATGATCAAAACTTGTATAATTTAGCTTTGATAAATATTTCATCTCACTCCTTAGAAAATTCACTTTCCCATCTGACTTAAAGGCAGGTTCAAGAAGCGAGTGAAAATAAAATTGAAGCACAATGCAATATTGTGGCTTGCACACATTGACGGACATTCCTATTATCTCAAGCCTTTGAAAGAATATGCTAAGCATGCTTTTTATCTCTTACTTGTTTGCTTTTATTTCTAGATTCCTAGTTGACAGCAGCAAGTCATCAATGCCCTAATCTGCCCTGCTAACTTAATCTAGTTGCTCAAAATGTTGTCTAAGAGACAAACTATCCATGCAAACTGAGAGAGGGTAACAGCATAATTAAATCCCAGAGAAGTTTATAAGCAATTTCTAAATAGTCTCTTAAAAAAAAAAAAGGATTATTTCAACATGAAGGGATCAAATTCAGAAGAGTTTAGAGCTGAGAACTCAAATACTGAACTTCAGTTGACTCTGACATGGTTTCCTACTTTTCTTTATATCAGTATATGATTTGCTCTATTGAACTACTAGAACAGGTACGAATGACATGAGGAAGTAACATGACATTCTCTGCCAGCATCTCTTGCAGAGAGTAACCTTCAAGAAGATAAATTAGAAGGTAAATGTTGTGATGCGGAAGACTTTTTTATAACTCAACTTGAAAAAATGAGTATTGAAGTTAATTTACCAATTATAAAGGAGAAGATACTGTTGGCTATATTATAGTTAAAAATTCAATATTGCATCAAATCAGTTAATACTCAATGGGTTTTCTAAAAGTCACATTATTCTAAAAGTCTAGAATAGATTTGCTTTTCAAGTGGGGGGAATATGTATTATTACAGACCTGTCAGATAAAAACCATTTGGAAATGGGCTACTTGGAAAATTGAGCACCGTTCTAAATCCTACCTACTGAAGACAGTGGCAGTGTTTACATTAGTACAAATTTAGAGAGTTAAATTTTACATTATCAAACTGGTAAAATTAATTTAACTACCTCTGGGGCACCTGGGTGGCTCAGTCGGTTAAGCGACCAACTCTTGATTTTGGCTCAGGTCATGATCTCAAGGTTCGTGGGTTCAAGCCCCACACTAGGTTCTGTGCTAATGGTGCAGAGCCTTCTTGGCATTCTGTCTGCACCCCCCTCCCCCCGCCCCTTCCCTGCTCGTTCTCTATATCTCTCTCAAAATAAATAAGCATTTAAAAAAATTAACTAGTTCTTATTCCTATGGCAGGAGGTGGGGAGGGAAGCCTGTAAAGACTTTGGGGATTAGAGCATGGCATAGAGATAAGAACATCTCTCAGCAGGTGTCTCTCAGCCCCTTGCTGGGGGCAGGGGAGATGCTCTGCCCCATCTCCACACACCCCACTGGGCATGCCTGCACACACCTCCTTCCCTCTCATGCCACCCCAAGGAACCGAATGGCAAGAAGTGAACATAGTCCTAGTATGCCCAGGATTCATTACTTACCAGATCTGGATTTACAAGAACAGATCTCTGATCCAATGAATGGATGGTAGATGAATGCTACCAGGTTACATTTCTTCAATACAAGTTTTTCCTCAAAAGCATTAAGTAGAATCCTGTGACTAAAAGTGCATTTGAGATATTCATCTATGTACTTTTCTCCCAATGTTGTCCCTATTCCTTTCTTTCTGTTCAAGTACATACTTGGCTCAGGGGTTCATTGTTTCAAGGGAGGTATATAATGGGACAGAATGACAATGAACTGCCTGTGGCATTCTCTGGCTCTTAGATTCCCAAAGCCTAAGCGATATACATATGCATACATATAGATGTGTGTCTACACACATGGTTGTGGGGTTTTTTAAGTGAGGGAAGAGTGCCATAGAAAGAGAGTGTAGACAAACTCTCTAGTATAGAAATATAAGAGGAAAGAATTCCTTTGTCTTTGGCTAGAAGTTTGGCCAGGGCTATAAGGAAGAGGGAGACGAGGTCCCACAGCAGAAAGGCTGCAGGTCAGGGAGGACTCTACAATGACAAGACTTAGGAGCCCAGACAAGGCGGGCCTGCCTGGTGTTCCTTGGCTGCAAGTTGGCCAGCTAACCTGGGTAAAAGTCCCAATCCTTGGACGTGGCACAGGGTAGAGAAAGATCTCCACACCTCATGGTGAGGAAGCAGCAGAGTAAGCAGCCACAGGACAGAATGGAAGCTCGAGATACTTTTTCACAGAGTCAGAGAAAAATAAAGAAAATCACAAATTGATACATGAAGTTGTGCGGGGCTGAGATCTATACCTGGTTTTGCAGTGGATAATCTAAAAATCACAGTATGTGTAGTTTTGTAAGGCAATTGGGAGAGGGGTAGGAGGGGAAACTGTTGGCCCTACAAATGCAAAGCTATTTCCAAGGAAGGGCCAACTGTGTTGACAATTGACAAGACCTCCCAAGTTCAGTGTCAGTGGCCCTCAATGTCAAAAAGTTGTCTGCCCCCGAAGATATGAACAGACACTTCTCCAAAGAGGACATCCAGATGGCCAACAGACACATGAAACGATGCTCAGCATCCCTCCTCATCAGGGAAATACAAATCAAAACCACACTGAGATACCACCTCACACCAGCCAGAGTGGCTAAAATGAGCCAATCAGAGAACTCTAGATGCTGGCGAGGATGTGGAGAAACGGGCACCCTCCTACACTGTTGGTGGGAATGTAAACTGGCACAGCCCCTCTGGAAAACAGTGTGGAGGTTCCTCAGGAAACTAACAATAGAACTCCCCTATGACCCAGCAATAGCACTGCTAGGAATTTACCCAAGGGATACAGAAATGTTGAGGCATAGGAGCACATGGACCCCAATGTTCATAGCAGCACTCTCCACAATAGCTAAAACCTGAAAGAGCCTAAGTGTCCATCAACAGATGAATGGATCAAGAAGATGTGGTTTATCTATACCATGGAATACTCATGGCAATGAGAAACAATGAAATCTGGCCATGTGTAGCAACGTGGATAGACCTTGAGGGTGTTATGCTGAGCGAAATAAGTCAGGCAGAGAAGGACAAATATCATATGTGTGTACGTATAGGAGGATTAGGAGGAACTTGATGGAGGAACAAGGGGGAGAAGAAGGGGGGAAATGGTGGGGGAAAGGGAGAGAGGCAAACCATGAGAGACTCTTGAATGCTGACAAAAACTGAGGACTGATGGATGTGGGGGAGAGGAGGGATGGGCATGGAGGAGGACACTTGTGGGGATGAGCACTGAGTGTTATGTGGAAACTAATTTGACAATAAACTATTTGTAAAATAAATAAATAAATAAATAAAATTTAAAAAAAATAAAGTGTACAACTAAGAAAAAAAAAAAGTTGTCTGCCCCCTCTGGAAGGAAGCAAGTCTGCCTCGTGTGATCATTTCCTGTCAGGCTCTCAAACTCTCTCCCCTTGGATGTTTGAGCTGTTTTGACAAAGTGCTATTTGGTTCCTCCCAATGGGCCGGGCTCTAGTTGCTACAGATAAATCCAATGTCCTCTACCTGATTCTGTAGCCTTCCTCCTGCTGGCTTCTGGGTGAACTTAAGAACCCCACCCCCTCTTCCGTCAGCAGCTGCAACAGTCCCACTTTATGTTTTTACCTAACCAGCAAAAGACACCACCCTGCTCCATGTGGAACATAGACAAACACAGACAGAACTAGTTTCTTTATGTAATCGTGACAAGAAATACAATAGGTCAACTGTTTACAGAGTGACGTCAGCCTCTATCAAAACACACTTCCCCCACCTACAGCCCATCCCCCTGCCTCGTTCACTTATGCCCCTGAAGTAGCTCGGCTTCCCTAGACAGTCACAAGAAGTAATGTCTATAAGAACCCTTTGATTGACTGTTGAACTTGCAGGTGTCCGGGCCTTGCCTCAAAAATTGTGACCCAGGAAGAAAGACGCTGGGCTCAGGACTCTGCATTGCAACAAGCCTTCAAAAGTATTTGGATACAACCTGTGGATCGCTTTTTGAAAATTATTCCAAGAAACTTAGGAAGCTTCCAGATTACTAAGAATCTGGTTCTGAGAATCTGGTTCTAAGAATGAGATGTATAATTAATCTGACTTAAAATTAAAAGCTGCAAGTTTAGTCTCTAAATACAGGAGTTGAGTTGGAAGCCTAGAAATATTGCAGTTATTGAAGACTTTATCTCCCCAGACAGCTTCACTTTATTTTAAGTTATTTTGAAAGAGAGAGAGAGAGAATGTGCAAGAGTGTACACAAGTGGAGGAGGGGCAGAGAGCGAGGGAGAGAGAATCCCAAGCAGGCTCCACACTGTCAGTGCAGAGCCCAACACAGGGCTCCATCCCACAAACCTCGAGATCATGACTTGAGCCACAATCAAGAATCAGACACTTAATCAGTTCAGCCACTCAGGCACCCCAACAGCTTCACTTCAGAGCAGAGGTTTGTAACTTGGGCCCACAAAGAATTAAGGGGTCTAAGAACAAGGAAGGGAAAAATTATACCCTTATTTTCACTGACTTCTAACGGAAATTTAACACGTCCTTCCATTTTGAATACAGACATCAAAGCACCAGGATAATGGCAGGCCTCCAGAGGTTACAGATCTTTCCGGATTGCAGATCCCTCAAACTTCCCATACTTGGGAAGCACGGAAGTTGCTATTAGATCTTGTCATTGAATGTGTTATTGAAGAAGAATATATGTATGTTACGGTTTCAAAGTTGAATATTTTGATAACTACATTGGTTTTGTTTTCTTTGTAATAAAGTGTATTTTACCACATGCATTTAAAGGTATTTAAAATATTTCAAATTGTCCTGAAAAAGGATTCATAGACCTCCCCAAAGTGCAAGTGTCTGTGGCACAATAATCAGTTAAAGAAATTCTGTCCAGGCTTATCATAAGGGAAGATGGCTGTAAGTCTGGGATAAACTCATCAAAAGTTTGGAACAAGAGCATTTTCCCCCGCATGTCACCTTATATTCTAGTCCTAGAATCAAGCACTGTTTGTCAGCAAATTACATTCAAGTCTCATTCTCTCTCATCTGCCATGCGACAGAGCTGGTAGAGTCATTGCCAACGTCCCTTAAAACAAAAAGGTCCACTTTCCTGACCAAAATTCTGACTGCAAGGTAGTTCCTATAAATTCTCACAAAGATCCCTACTTTGGAGGCATTCAAATGAGGACAGTGCACAGATTTTTGTCCTACTAAGAAGAAATGTCTTCTCGCTTTAGAGTAAAGCTTACTAAAAATGTAGTTCTGTATGTATTCATGAGTTTCATACACTGTTTAAAATTCCAGTTGATTTGAATTTTTAAAGCACTCTAGGAAAAAAATAGACTGGCCTAAAATTCTCTACTCGCATTGTGAAAAATTGAGAAATCCAATGTTCTTATGTCAGGATTGGCCCTTTAAAAAAAACAAACTAGTTTCATGTAAATTTTAAAAACTGTTTGGAACTGGTAATGTTTCAAAACTACAAATAGAGCTAATAATGTTTAAAGATGAAGTGGGTAAAATAACAAATCAAAAGAATTAATTTTAAACCGTTATTTAGGGCACCTGGGTGGGCTCAGTCGGTTAAGCATCCAGCTTTGGCTCAGGTCATTTTGTCACAGTTCATGACTTTGAACCCCGTATTGGACTCCATGCTGAGAGTTTGGAGCCTACTTAGGATTCTCTCTATCCCTCTCTGTCTACCCTCTCACCGCTCACATGTTGACATTTGCTCTCTCTCAAAAATAAATATATTTTTTAAGTTACAAAAATTCTTATTTAGATTCAGCTTCCTACTAATGAACATACCAACACTCTAGATGTCTGGAATCAATCTGACTATAAAATACTAAAGGAATATTTATTCTAAAATATTCAATAACTAATATTGGCAATGTTTTGACTAAGGAAATCTGATGGATAAATGGTCAGACTCATTTATTAACACACTTTCATATTACCAGCCAGCAGACTGTGAAATAAATTGAAGAGAATCTTACCTAGAACACTAACAATGGAGCGACTAGACTATTTAATCATTTCTTCATTATTTTCATTTTAAAAATGAATTTATAGATGATTAAAGTAACCATTTTTTAAAGAAATGCAAGACCGAAAGGGTGGGCTTCTAAACAGGAGTCTCTGATAATCCATGTTCAATCCATCATAGAAAAAAGTATTTCCCCTCTGAATGGAGCATCAGACTGTAGAGAACCCAAATAGACCCCAAGTCCAACCCTCACTATCACAAGTGAGGTGATCTGTGCTGGACAATTCACATACAGCTGTCCCCAGAAACCCTCCATAGGATAAGTGTATCAGGTATATTTTACAGACGGGGAAAGCAAAGGCTCCAAGAAGTGAAATGGGAAATTCCTGAAGGTCACATGACTAGCAATTGGCAGAACCATGATTCAAACCAAAATCAGTCTGACTACAGAGCCATGTTCTCGCTGTTAGAGCATGATACCTTGAGGGAAAATATAAATGAAATTAACACCCTGGATGAAACCTTGACCAGTGCAACCTCTCCAACCTCAATCAGTTAGAATCACCCTTAAACTTAAATTCAAACATTTTTTTAAATCAGTACTCTCAAAACAATTGTGTTACATTAGTCCTCCCAGTGAGAGACAGGCTGGTGTCATGACCATGGAAAGTACAGAATAAGTTCATCTGCTAGAGCAATAAGCAGCATGAAACTCAACTGATGGTTGGTAGTCGACTCAACAATCTAGCATTCTGCCAAAGGGTATGAGTGAGCTAATATTCATGACCAACTTAAAGGTCATTTTATTTTTATTTATTTATTTTTTTTACAAATAGTTTATTGTCAAATTGGTTTCCACATAACACTCAGTGCTCATCCCAAGTGTCCTCCTCCATGCCCATCCCCCCTCCCCCCCACATCCATCAGTCCTCAGTTTTTGTCAGCATTCAAGAGTCTCTCATGGTTTGCCTCTCCCTTTCCCCCACCATTTCCGCCCTTCTTCTCCCTTTAAAGGTCATTTTAAATACGCACAATTTTTAGAATTTCTAATTTTATTCCTGCATTAGGTTATGCCGTTGAGAAGCCATGCATTCAAACCAAATTATCTCAGCTTCCTTTAGAAATGCTTTCACGAATTAAGATTTAATGTTGTGTCCTTGGCTTTTAAAGAAGGTCGATATAAAAATTGCCAAATTTATCTTTCATAAATCTATATTAATAGGAGGCGCCTATTACATTACTCATTTGTTTTCATATATAAGAAACCATGAGGCCAGTTCTTCCAGAATTCAAAGCCAAGGTCACTGATAGCAAGTATTTGATCTTATACTGCTACTAGGTTATTTGTTTTTGCCTTAGCTCCCAGGAAACTCAGAGCTAAGGTCAGGCTGAAGAGTGGTGAGAAGTGAGGAATGAGCAAGCCTCAAGCACCATGCTACTTCCTGCATCTCTTGACTCCCTTATTCACTCATCACAACAATTGGATTAGGAAAATTCAATTCCTGTCATCTAATGGAAGGAAACTGCGTGGAGATCACTTTCTTAAGGCAGCTCAGCTGGAAAACAGTCAGCATTCAAGTCCGAGTCAAAATTCAAGACTTCCACCAGGTGGAAAGAACTTCAGCTCCTTGAAGCACCCATCCCCTTGCAATTTAGTTTTCTATTGTTTTTATTTATGAACAACCTAAAAGCCTTTTTGTGAGTGATATGTAAGTCACATGTAAATAAGATATCCCCACAGGAAATGCATGACCTAGCTAACACTGTGATATAACTAGCATAAATACTTATGAGTTCTCTTAGCCATACCAGACATACACAGTTTCAGGTCCATACTAGTCAGATACTGATCAGTGGCAAACCCACAGAATCTGAAGAGGATAGCCCTCGATCCCACCTGGGTCCTTTGCATCCATGGGACAGGGAGGGACTGTGGTTTATCAGCCTCTCTTTAGACCACATTCTTGTCTAAAGAGTTGAGATGGAGAATGAGAACAGAAAGTCGACAGAGTAATAGGACCCTGAGCTCAGCTCATCCCATGGGCACACTGAGAGGTCAGCTACTTATATGCAACTAACTCTAAAAATGACCTGAAGACCAGCAAACTGGACCTTCCAGAGTTGATCAACTGTAGAGAGAAAGTGACATTGAAAAGACAGGAGGGGTGGAGACATGGTCTGCAACCAACCCCACAGTGAGACTAACCACAGACACGACAGGGCTCCGCAAGCACAAAGAAGTGAGATCGGACCCCACACCAGGCACCCCTGGCACTGGAGATCCTCACTGAGAGGATGAGTCCCCATAAGGTCTGACTCTGAAAACCAGTGGGCTTGCTCTGGGAGAGCCAGAGGGCAATAGGAAACTGAGTACCCACCCTTAAGAGCCCACATCCTAAATAATGTGGCCCAAGGCTCAGCATAGAAGCAGCAGTTCTGAAAAGTATCTTGGGGTGTACCTGAAAGAGATTTTTTTTGACTAACTTAAAACTCATGCTGGGGGTGCCTGGGTGGCTCAGTCGGCTAAGTGTCGGACTTCAGTTCAGGTCATGATCTCGCAGTCCTTGGGTTCAAGCCCCGCATCGGGTTCTGTGCTGACAGCTCAGAGCCTGGAGCCTGCTTCTGATTCTGCGTCTCCCTCTCTCTCTGACCCTCCCCCACTTGTGCTTTGTCTCTGCCTCAGAAATACCCCCCCCCCAAAATTAAAAACTCATGCTGGATAAGCAGGGACCTTCAGGAGACTTCCCCAGAAACAGAAGTGCCAGTAGGAGCCCTTTCTCTTCCCCTCTCCCAGCCTAGATAGCCAGAGGCTTGTGGGAGCCAGTGCTAACCTCATGCCCCATCTCCATATCCCCTGCCCACTTCATGCAACCTGCTGGCCTTGGCAGACGCTCCTTCAAAGCAGCTTCTGCTTGGGGCACCTGGGTGGTTTAGTAGGTTAAGCGTTGACTCTTAATTTCAGCTCAGGTCATGATCTCACAGCAATGGGATGGATCCCTGCCTCGAGCTCCATACAGAGTGTGAAGCCTGCTTGGGATTATCTTTCTGCCTCTTTCTTTCTGTCTGTTGCTCTCTCTCAAAATAAATAAACATTTTAAAAATAACAACAACAAAGCAGCCCCTGCTCTGCCACACCCTAGAAGCAGCCTGCCCAGAACCAGCACTACTTCAAAGTGACTTCTGCCCTGGAGAGGGGGGAAATAACTCCACACATGGTGATGCCCACAGCTCCAACAGCCCAGGACCATAGCTGGCTGCTCAGGGACCAAGCCCTGCCATTCTGTGCACCTGCAACTGTGGCAGAGAAGCTAATTGAACATACCCAGGATGACTGCTGGTCCCATTCATCAATGAGCCCCTAGTGGCCTCAGACAGGCCTCTCCACAGCAGGGGAACCAAACCCTACCCAGTGTGCTCACAGCAGTCAAAGTAGGTCATTGCACCCAGCTGGGCAGAAAGCAGTTGGGGTTCAGCCACAGAAGTAGGGCCAAGCAGCCCATACAGAGGATACCCCCAAAGCACATGGTCTGGGGACCAGGAGGGACTGTATTACAGGACACTGCAGATCTCTTCTACACAAGGCCACCACTTTCAAGACCAGGAGATATGGCTGACCTACCTAACACACAGAAACAAACACAGAGAGGTAGACAAAATGAGAAGACAGAGGAATATGTCCCAAATGAAAGCGCAAGACAAGAATCACAAAGAGCTAAATGAAATAGAGATAAACATATGCTTGATAAAGAATTCACAGTAATGGTCATAAAGATACTCACTGGACTTAACAAAAGAGTCTTAACAAAAGGACTTAACAAAAGAACTCAGTGAGAACTCCAGCAAAGAAACTGAAGACATGAGGGGTGCTGAGTGGCTCAGTTGGTTAAGCATCTGACTTTGGCTCAGTTCATGATCTCACAGCTCGTGAGCTCAAGCCCCATTTCAGGCTCTGTGTGTGTGTGCTGAAAGCTCAGAGCCTGTAGCCTGATTCAGATTCTGTGTTTATCTCTGCCCCTATCCCACTCACGCTCGCTCGCTCGCTCATGCTCTTTAAATAAACACTAAAAAAAACTTTTTAAAGAAACTGAAAATATGAAAAAGAACAAGTTAGAACTGAAAAATTTAATAACTGAAATTTTAAAATACACTAAAGGAAATCAACAGCAAATTAGAAGATACAGAAGAACAAATCAGTGATCTGGAAGATAGGGTAATGGAAAGCAACCAAACTGAAGAGAAAAAAAAAGAATAAAAATGAGAATTTAAAAAAATGAAACTATAAAATTTCTAAAAGAAAAGATAGGCAGTAATCTCTGGGACATCATCCTTAGCAACCTCCCTATGGCTAGGCCTCCTCAGGCAAGAGAAATAAAAGCAAAAAAAGTGTTGGGACTACCCTGAAGTAAAAAGCTTTTGAACAGCAAAGAAAACCATCAACAAAACTAAAACTTAGTGAATGGGAGAAGATATTTGCCACTGGTGTATCCAATAAGAGGGTTAATACCCAAAATATATAAATGCATACAACTCAACACCAAAAAAAAGTCCAATTAAAAAACAGGCAGAAGACCTGAATTTTTCCAAAGAAGACTATAATACAGATGGCAAGCAGATACACAAAAAAAGATTCTCAACATCACTAATGATCAGGAAAATTCAAATCAAAACCACAATGAGCTCTCACCTCACTCCAGTCAGAATGGTATTAAAAAGACAAAAAATAACAAGTGTTGGCAAAGATGTGGAGAAAAGGGAACTTTTGTACACTGTTGGCAGGAACATAAACCAATTTACATTGGTGCATCCACTGTGGAGCACAGTACGGAGGTTCCTCAAAAAATTAAAAATAGAAATATCATATGATCCAGTAATTTCAGTACTAGATATTTACCCAGAGAAAACAAAAACACTAATTTGAAAAGATACATGCACCCTTAGACTTGTTGCAAAATTATTTACAGTATCCAAAATATGGAAGCAGCCCAAGTGGCCATAAATAAATGAATGGATAAAGAAGATTTGGTATAAAGGCGACTGGGTGGCTCAGTCTGTTGTGTGCCCAGCTTCAGCTCAGGTCATGATCTCACAGCTCCTGTATTTAAGCCCCACATCAGTCTCTGTGCTGACAGCTCAGAGCCTGGAGCCTGCTTTCTATTTTGCATCTCCCTCTCTCTGTGACCCTACCCTGCTTGTGTTTTCTCTCTTGCTCTCAAAAATATATAAACTTAAAAAGAAGAAGAAGATGATGATGATGATTTGGTACACATATACAATGAAATATTATACAGCCATAAAAAAGAATGAGATCTTGTGATTTGTGACAAAATAGATGGATCTATAGGGTATAATCCTAAATAAGGTTGTAAGTGAAATAAGACAAAGACAAATACCATAACATTTCAGTTAGACTCTTAAATACAGAGAACATACTGGTGGTTGCCAGAGAGGGGGTGGATGGGTGGGATGGGTGAAATAGACAAAGGAGATTAAGAGGTACAAACTTCCAGGTGTAAAATAACTCAGAGAGATGTAAAGTACAATATAGGAAATATAGTATATAAAATTGTAATGATGTTGTATAGTAACAGGTGGTGGCTACGCTTACTGTGATGAACACTGAGTAATGTATGTATAGATTGTCAAATCAATAGGTTATATACGTGAAACTAATATAACATCGCATCTTAATTATACTTCAACTTAAAAATAGAGTTGAGACCAAGAAGAGGATTTTGTCCAAAGAGCTCTCAGAGTAAAATTTCTAAGTTTATAATTCTCCTTTTTTTTTTTTTAATTTCTAGGAGAGAGTGAGAGAGACAGCGTGAGCAGGGGAGGGTCAGAGAGAGGGGGAGTCACAGACTGAAACAGGCTCCAGGCTCTGAGCTGGCAGCCCCCCGACGCGGGGCTCGAACCCATGAACCGCGAGATCATGACCTAAGCGAAAGTCGGACACTGAACCGACTAAGCCACCCAGGCGCCCTTATAATTCTCCTTTTAATAGAACTAGCATTTCCTATCATCACAGTAGCTACCACGGAGAACTTATTGAGTACACAGCATTTTACATGGATTATTTCATACAAACCTCAGGACAGTTTTGAGCTAGTTGTCACCCATATTTTAGAGAAGAACCTGAAGCTGCAAGAAATTACCTAACTCATACAAAGCCATTTCTGTTTAAAATAGTAGAAGTGGAGGGGCACCTGGGTGGCTCAGTCGGTTATGCATCTGACTTCAGCTCAGGTCATGATCTCACAGTTTGTGAGTTCAAGCCCCATGTCAGGCTCTGTGCTGACAGCTCGGAGCCTAAAGCCTGCTTCGGATTCTGTGTCTCCCTCTCACTCTGTCCTCCCCTGCTTGCACTCTGTCTCTGTTTCTCAAAAATAAATGCTAAAAAAACTTCTTTAATGATTAAAAATGTAATAAATAGTAGAGGTGGAATTCAAACCATTCTGGCCCCAGAACTTATACCTTTTAGTACTGGCCTATTCAAAACCTCATCAGAGCAAAATAACCTAAAAAGCTATCAAGCTTATCAAGTAACTGCACCCAAGTAGCATTTATATGTATGCTTAATATTAATCTAGAACAGGTAAAATTCAATGGGATATATAGTAATTGAATATTTAATTCTCAGAATAGCACTAGAAAGTCCAAATATTTTTCAAAACAGCAACATATTAAAGTTTTCTATTTGTCTATCTTATGCTTAGGCCCCAAATCTAATTTTTAAAAGTGAGTTATTGCTATACACTAAATGTTTGTTTCCCCCGAAAATTCATATGTTGAAATCTGATCCCTAATGTAATGGTATTAGGAGGGGGGGAGAGGGGGTTTCAGGTGTGATTAGGTTATGCAGGCGGAGCCTGCATGAATAGGATTAGTGCCATTATGACAGAGACCCCCACGAGCTCTCTTCCTGTGAGGACACAAGATGTCCATCGATGAACTAAGAAGTGGCTTCTTACCAGACACTGAATCTGCCGGTTCCTGATCTTGGACTTTCTAGCCTCCAGGGCTGTGAGAAATAGATTTCTGTTATTTATAAGCCACACAGTCAATGGCGTTTAGCTATAGCAGCACAAACGGACTGAAGCAGTTATCTTCTAGGGTTATGCGTATATTGCTTTTGATCCAGTTACAGTGGTGATTTGGAACTTCTCTATTATCAATAAACTCCCCTTCCTTGCCAGTTTTTTTCTGGGCAACTCCCTCTACTTCCTTACCTTAAATAAAAATTAGTTTTTCCTTGATAATTCCACATTCCTTGAAACTTTGTCGGAGTCTGCCTGGAAGAAGTATAGGACATCTCCAGGCTCCCCACCCTGTTTCCGGAACACTGCTACGACTCTTTTACCAATGGTCTCCTGTGAAACATTGGCCCTCTTTCCCCAGGCCATAGCCATCTTTTTCTCCCCTCATTTAATATTTATTCCATTTACTGTCCTGGAATGACTGGACAGGGGAACACCAACTGGCTTGCGATCTGATCCCCCTTGTCCAGTCCATGGCACTGTTAGAATCCAGAGAACATTCCCCCCAAGGTCCAGTTCAGTTCAGGTCACACTGTCTGAGAGCCAATCCCACCACTGTCTACCAGTCTCTCCACATGAAAGCAATTACTTGGATAAATTCCATTGCCTGCGCCCAAATATGGACCCCCAATCACATTCAGGAATAAAGAGCTCAAGTTTCCAACTGTATGTAGAAAATACCTTCGAATGTGAGGAGCTAATTATGCCATCACCAAATATCACTTTTTTACTAAACAGAAACATCTCAGACTGAAATGTCTACACTTGGGCCAAATCCCAGCAGTTCAGGACTCACTAGAATGAAGGATATCTCCCAGCACAAAGAGAGAGTCTACTCTAGAAAGCAGAAACTACTTAAAATCTCCTAGCCTGCAGTTTTCCAACTTGAAGATCTTTTAAATCCAACCTCCATATTCATTTAAAAAATACACACATACAAACACATTAGAAATATAGATGCTAAATGGTTAAGTTGATAGAATTAGTAGACATGTTAATTTTCTTCTATGTTTAATTTTCTATTCCTTGTGCATGATTACTCTGAATCGGGGGAAATAATGTCTTTAAAAGGGAAAGACTTTCTGTGCACAAATAAAAATTCCACAAAAAGAAAAGGATAAAGTATCTTCAAGACCTTCCTTATGTTCATTTCCACTGCAACTGAACTTTCCTTTGACCCACGTGCCCCAACAGTCTCTCCAATACTCTCCCTAACTCCAGACGTTCCCTCTCCATCAGCCTTCCATCCACACTGAAACCAGAGGAATATGTCTGTGTATCATTTACCCTCCTTTAAAATTTAAAGTCATGTATTTATTTGGTTTTGACAGAACATAGTTCTACTATTACTATCATTAAAATACAGTTAGTATATACAATTGTGGCACTGAGGGTTCCATGTAATTGGTTTTTCCCCCTTCCTTGCCAGACTCTGGAAATTCACATGGCTCCTCCTTGGTCTCAGTCTTCATTCTTTGATACTTAGAGAGACTATCATTCTTCATTCAATCATAAGTTTCTTTCTAAGCATATACTCCATGCTGATACACAGCGGTGCACAAGACAGGCTCCCTCCTGCCTTCATGAGGCTCCCACTCACAGCTTCTGCCTTTCCAAAAATTCCTTCAAGCTGCCAATCTACCCACAGGATTCCAGGTACACCTCAGATACTGGGCATTCTTATAGCATTCTAAACAAAACCTCATTTTATAGATATCTAGGTGACATTTAGTGAAACCTACCAGTTTTAAGTGTAAACTTTGGTAAGTATGACAAATATAAAGCTGAGAAACCAACATATCAGTCAAGATAGAGAACATTTTCACCACCCAAACCATATCCTTAAGCAAATCCCCGCGCCCCCCATCTTGCCCTTTGATAACCACTGCTTTGCTTACTGTCTTTGTAGTATTTTCCCCCTAGAATTTCATATAAATAGCATCATACAGCATATATTATTTTGTATATGGCTTTTTTTTAATGTCTTTTATTTTTGAGAGAGAGAGAGAGAGAGAGAGAATGGCTGGGGAGGGCCAGAGAGAACAGGGGACAGAAGATCTGAAGTGGGCTCTGCGCTGACAGTAGTGAGCCCAGTGTGGGGCTGGAACTCCCCAACTAGGAGGTCATGACCTGAGCTGAATTTAGACACTTTAACCAACTAAGCCCACCGAGGTGCCCCTCTTTTTTTAAAATGTTCATTTATTTTTGACAAAGAGAGCACATAAGAGCGGAGTAGGGGCAGAGAGAGAAGGAGACAGAGGATCCAACGCAGGCTCTGCACTGACAGCAGAAAACCCAATGCAGGACTCAAACTCACAAACCATGAGATCATGATTTGAGCCAAAGATGGATGCTTAACCGACTGAGCCACTCAGGTGCCCTATATGTCTTTTGGATAGTAAGTATAATGCTTCAGAGATTCATTCATGTTGATGTATGTGGCAGTGATTCATTTCTTTAAATTGTCACCAAGTGTTCCGCTGTATGGATTCCTACAATGTGTTACCATTCTTCATTTGATGTGCACAGTCTTATTTCCAATTAGGGACTTTTATGAATAAAACCACTATAAGAACAATCTTATCATTGATAATTAAAATAATTGTATTCCTCTTTTCCAATATACATGTCTGTTATTTCTTTTACTGACCTTATCATACTGGATTTAGTTGCAGTAAGATGTTGAACAAAAGTGGTGAGAGAGAATGTCTTTGCCTCGTTTCTGACCCTAGCAGACAAGCAATCAGTCTTTCACCATTAATATGATGTTAGGTGTTCTTCAGACTGAGAAAAGTTTCTTTCACTTCTAGTTTGCTGAAACATCTTTTTTCATGAGAGATTGTTGAAGACTGTCAAATGTTCTTTTTACATACGTGGAGGCTATCATATTTTCTTCTTCTTTTTTTTTTAAGTCTCTTTATTTGAGAGTGACAGAGATAGTGTAAGTTGGGGATGGACAGAGAGAATCCCAAGCAGACACCATACTACCTATGAAACCATGAGATCATGACCTGAGCCGAAACCAAGAGTCAAACATTTAACCAACCAAGCCACCTATGCACCCCTTATTTTTCTTTTTATTAAGTCAGTTAATATGGTGAAAAATCTGTTTAATTTTAATGTTAATCCAAACTTACATTCCTTGGATAAACTCCGCTCTGTCAGTCTTCTGGGGCTGCCACAACAGAATACCATACACTGAGTGGCTTAAACGACAGAAATTCATTATCTCACCTTTTGGAGTCTGGAAGTCCAAGATTAAGACATTAGCAGGTCTGCCTTCTGGTGAGACTTCTCTTCCTGGCTTGCAGACATCCATGCTGTTGCCTAGATCTCACATGGCCTTTCCTCTGAGCACGTGTGAAGAGAAAGATCTCTAGCTTCTCTTCCTCTTCTTATAAAGGACGTCAATCCCATAGCATCAGGGCTACATCTTTATGACTTCACTTAACCTTAGTTACTATTTAAAGACTGTCTTCAGCTAAAGTTACATTGGGGGTTTGGGCTTCAACACACAAATTTTGGAGGGAACATAATTCAGTCCATAACAATCATGATGCATTATTATTATTATCATGTATTTCTGGATTTAATTTGCTAAAGTTTTGTTAAGGATTTTTCATCTATATTCATGAGCAATCTTGGTATGTAGTTTTCCTTTCTTGTAATGCTTTTGATTTAGGTATCAAGGTGATGATAGCCTCATAGAATAAATTGTAAAGTGTATATTCCTCTTCTAGTTTTTAGAAAGCTTTTTGTAAAACTGATGCTCTTTTTATTAAATTGCTAGGTAGAATTCACCAATAAATACATCTGGGACTGGAGTTGTCTTCTGTTTTTTTAATGTTTTAAAATTTTTTAAGATTTTATTTTTAAGGAATCTCTACACCCAACATGGGCTTGAATCCACAACCCCAAGATGAAGAGTCACATGCTCCGCCAACCGAGCCAGCCAGATGCTGCTGCGGTTTTATTTTTGGGAGGGTCTTAAACTATGAATTTAATTTCTTTGAGATAGCCTATTCATGCTGTCTAATTTTTTTTCTTTATATAACAACTTTATTGAGCTGTAGTTCATATATCATATTATTCACCCATTTAAAGTGTAAAATTCATTGTAATTTTTAGATTCAAAACTTTCACAACTATGGCCAGGTAAATCTTAGAACATTTCCATCACCTCAAACCCCATACACTTAAGCGATCACCTCTCTCCACCTGCTCTAAGCAATCGTTAATTTATAATCTGTCTCTCTAGAATTGCCTATGTTGGACATTTCCTATAAATGGAATCATATAATATCTGGTCTTTTATAACAAGTTTCTTTTACTCAGCATTCATCCAAATTATAGCATGTATCATGTATCAGTACTTCATTGCTCTTATGGCTGAATAATATTCCATTGTTTGAATAGACCACATTTTGTTTATCATTCATCAGTTGATGGACATTTGGGTCATTCCTACCTACATTTCAGTTCTTAGGAATAATGCTGCTATGCACATATGTATGCAAGTTTTCATTTCTTTTGCATAGATATCTAGGAATGTAATTGCTAAACACCCGGTATATTTATTTTTTCTTGAGTGAGCTTTGGTAGGAATTTATTAACTCATTTAAGTGGTCAAGTTTATTGGCCTGAAGTTACTCACAATATTTCTTTATTGTTTTTTAGGTATCTGGAGAAATGCTCCCCTATCATTCCCAAAGTTAGCAATTTTTGCCTTCTCTCTGTTTCTTGATCAGTCTGGATAAAAATTAATTGCTTTTATTGATTCTTTTCAAATAACTCACTTTTTATTTTATTAATTCTTCTTATTTTGGGCCATTTTTAAATTTATTTCTATTACTGTCTTTATTATTCTCCCACCTACTTCTTAGTGTTTAATTTACTCCTTTTTCAAGTTCTTAAGGTAGCATTAGCTTGAAATATTTTTCAAATTTCTTTGTGATTTCTTCTTTAATCCTTGTTGTTGAAAAGTATGTTGATTAGTTTCCAAATATTTGGAGATTTTCCTTATACCTTCCTATTTAATTCCAATTTAAATTCCAGAGGACATGATTTCAACTCTTTTCAATTTAAGAAATTTTATGGTCCATAATATGGTCTGTCTCTTGTTGAGTATGCTCTGTGTACCTGAAAAGAATTAATATCTCACTGTAGTTGGGTGGAATGTTCTATAAATACTAACTAGGTCAATTACACTGAGAGGAAATGTTAAAATCTCCAAGTACAATTGTGAATTAATCTATCCCTTCTTTTAATTTCTTCTGCTTTTACTGCATATATTGAAGCTCTGTTGTTAAACATACATATATTCAGGATTATTATATCATCTTAACATATTAATCCTTTTATTATGACTTTAAATCTCTATTAATATTCCTTGGGCTGGTATCAATTTATATTAATATTAATGATATTAATCATTAGATTAATGAGTGCATGGTAAATTTTTCCTATTCCTTTCCATTTATCCTATTTGGATGTTTATATTAAAAGTTGATTTTTTTGGCAAGTTTAACATTCAGTAAAATGAACTGAGCAAAAACAGCAGCCCATGGAAGAGATGTTCACAGAGAAGACTGAAACACAACCATCAACTCGACTGGAAGGCAGCAGAGTCTGGGTGTCTCAAAGTCAAATAAATGAACCTTCAAGAAGAGAACATTCAGTACAAACGTGAAGCAGAATAAACACTGGAAATGGTCGACCATAGATTTGAAAGTTGTAATGACTTTCACCAGACCAATTGCAAGACAAGGGTGAGGGCCAGAACCAAATTGTACAATGAACAATTGGGAGAAGGGAAGAGAAGAGTAATGACTATTTTTAATTTTCAAATTGTGTAGGCAAGGACAATGACAAGGAACATGCAGGAGGGACAAGGACTTAGGGGAAATATTAAGGTTCTTGTTTTTATTATAGGATGGGGGGGCGGGGCATGGATTGACCTCTTGTGTTATGAGAAAAGGAGACAGGATGGAGAGAGGGAGTCACATGTGTGCTCAGTGTGGGAGCAGAGGTGGGGTATGTGGGAAAAGGAGAACAGGATCCCAGGAGGGAGGAGGTTGTGTTGGATCATAGGTTGGAGGCCATTTAGGGCAGCAGAATTTGCTCTGGACAAAAAGGACAGCTCTTCCCGAGTAGGGGCCCCAACATGCTGGATGAGAATAGATGAGGCAAGTTGACCATAGTGAGAAGAGAACAGAGTTCTTGCTTAATAGTTGTTTCAGAGAGGAAAACTGAGCCTAAGAGAAAAGAAGGGTGGTTGGCAAAGAATTTAAAGAGAGTGGTGAATGTTTGGAAGGAGGGAAAAAAGCTGGTTGTCTATTTGTTTTAGAAGACTGCTCCTCACATACTTGCTTGGTTTAGATGCCTTCTTTCATGGCTCTAGGTGCTCTTTGAGCACACAGCTGCCCAAATGTTTCACTTCAGCCTCTAGCAGTTCATTGGCTTGTCCCAAACACAACTATAAGCTTCTTTAGCAGAGACTGTTTCATGGAAACACAATGCCCAGAACTTAGCAAATACTCAATACAAATATTACTCAGCCCTAAAATAGAATGAGTTTACATTTACAACAACATGGACGGATCTAGAGAAATAAGTCAGTCAGGGAGAGACAAAAATATTGCCAAGTAGTAAAGGATCTATACCACTTGCTGAGTAGTTAATTCAGGATTTGAAGCCCTGAACTTCAACTCCACAACCTAGGAATCCTCCAAATACTAGTATTCTGTAATTCAATGACTAAGGGATAAAGGGTTCCAAGTTTTAATTTAATATTAACTGCTTATTTTAATGTTATAACAATCATAGCAAATCTCTATTTGCAGAGAGAACTACCAGCAGGTGTCTTAAAAATATGAGTAACAGCGATACTGTCAAATGCAACAATATCCGTATCATAGGAATCCCAGAAGATGAAGAGAGAGGGAAAGGTGCTGAAGGAGTCATGGAACAAATTATAGCAGAGAACTTCCCCGACCTGGGGAAGGAAGTAAACGTTGAAATACAAAAGGCTCAGAGGACTCCCCTCAGACGTAACTTGAACTGATCTTCTGCACGACATATCATAGTAAAAATGGCAAAATACAAGGACAAAGAGAATTTTGAAAGCAGCTAGGGAGAAAAAGGCCCTCACATACAAAGGGAAACCTATCAGAGTGGTGACAGACCTATCTACTGAAACTTGGCAGGCCAGAAAGGAATGGCAGGAGATCTTCAATGTGAAGAACAGTAAAAATATGCAGCCAAGAATCCTCTATCCAGAAAGCCTGTCATTCAGAATAGAAGGAGAGATAAAAACCTTTCCAAACAAACAGAAATTGAAAGAATTTGTCACCACGAAGCCAGCCCTACAAGAAATCCTGAGGGGGACGCTCTGAAGGAAAGGTTGCAAGGAACAAAGATACTAGAGACACCACCACAAACGTGAACCCTACAAAAGATACAAAGACTCTAAACCCACATATTTCAATAATAACACTGAATATAAATGGGATGAATGCTCCAATCAAAAGACATAGGGTAGGAGAGGGGGCAAGATGGCGGAGAAGTAAGGAGCTCCGTACTTGCACTCGCGCCCATACATCACACATAAAAGATCTGAAGCCACTGGAAACCATACAAAACCAGAGAGACTCGGAGAAAAAGGACGCAGAATCCACTGAGAAAGCCTTCTAACGTGAGTGCGAACCGGGGAAGGTAAAATCGGGTCGGGATCGGAGACTCCAGGGTGGGAGGCGATCCCCCTCTACCCTCTACGGGGAGTGAGAGGGGAAAAGGAGAGAGTCCGAGACAGAAAAACCTCCGCTCGGTGCATAGAAAGACCGTACTTGCCAAATACCTGCACAACAGGTCCCCTCGCGACAACTGGTCCTGGGGGAGGCTGAGCACACAAACTGCTTCTTTGTGCCGCTCCTGGAGGTTGCATTTCAGAGCGGCGGCGCGTCTGCCGCCATTGTAGCTCCAGGGTGGCTGGGATCCCTGAAAGAGATGCGCAGACACAGGGCATCCGCGCTCCTGGCTGGCTGGAACTCGAGAGGGAAGGCAAAGAGCTAAAAACTGGGAAATTTGCCTGTGAGTTCGTGTTTCGGGTGACGAGCCATAGAGAGACCCGGTTTTCCTCACTCCAGCGGGCTCGGGCTGCACGGACCCGGCAGGCAAGCCCCCGGGCATGCGCGCCAGCCCGACCCAGAGAAGGAAGCAGAGATCCTGACTCTGCCCGCAGAGCTCAGCAGGGAGCCTGGAATAGCCCGAGGGGGTTGTCTGGGAAGCTGTGTCTAAGGCAACTTCAGCGGGGCGCGGGCTGAGATTTGGAGATTGGAACTGGCCTGGGTTGAAGAGTGCAACCAACTTCGGCTGCGTCCCCGGAACGGGGAGTTGACACGCCAAAAAAAAAAAAAATAAAGCGAGCTGCAACGCGGGGTTCAAGAAGGGACTGGAGCACCGTCACTCTCCTCCCCACAATCGCCAAGGCAGAACCCCCGCCTGAGGCATCGGATCACGCCACGCCCATCCCTGCCAGAGAGGTGCCCTCCTCCCCTTTTTTTTTTTTCTTTTTCCTTTTTTTTCTTTTTTCTTTTTTTTTTCCTTTTTTCTTTTTTTTCCCCTTTCTTTTCTCTTTTTTTTTCTTCTTTTTTCTCTTTTCTCGCTTTTTTCCCCAAAACACTGACCTGATTAACTCTGGTCGCCAGCTTGCTTAAACAATCACAAGTCCATTCTGTAAATGTAAATTCTACACCTACCGACCTTTTCAGCTATTTCTCTCAGGAGTAATTAGACTATATAGTTTCTCTGGATAATTCCAGCAACCATCTCTCACCTATCCAACCATATTCTACCCTTTACCTCTTTGAAAAAAGCTTCTTAACCCTTCTGCCTGTTCATTCTATTTCCAAATCTGCCCCGTCTCGCCCTGCCTTCTCTCTTTTTCTCTATGCTCTTCAACCAGCACTGCATACACACGGCTATTTAACTGTAGCTGGGAAATCCAGGGATATGCTTTAAATCGTTTTTTGTCCATCGGTTTTCTTCTTTTTTCCTTTCCTTTTCCCCTTTTTGACACGTTTATGTATTTTATGCTCCCTATTATTCGCCCTCCCTCCTCCGTCTTTTCTATTAACTTCTCGTTTTCCCTCTCGCTTTGCATGTTAGTTGAATCAGCCTGTGTGTTTGTGTACTCCTGCTCCCTGTGTGTTTGTCTGTCTGTTTTCTTTTCCAGGGCTACCTCAAGAAACAAGCTAGAGTACACAAGGTTAAGTGTCCCATTATCACTACAAATAGGAAAATAAAATAACTAAGATCCCAACAAGAGAGACCGAGGGATACCATTCAAAAAACAATCTCTGAAAGGATAGGCCCTGGAGTGTCAAAGAGTCTTCTTGGATATAGCAGCGCTCATAGAAACAGAGAGCATAACAGGTCTTTAAAACCAACAAGAGCCGGAAAGCTAACTAAAATGACGAAACGAAAGAGCTCTCCTCCAAAGAAACTCCAAGAAGAAATGACAACTAATGAACTGCTCAAAACAGATATCAGCAGCATAAGTGAACAAGATTTTAGAATAATAATGGTAAAATTAATAGCAGGGCTTGAGAAAAACATAGGGGACATCAAAGAAACTATGGCTACAGACAGAATGGAAAATAAAAATAGGCATGAAGAATTAAAAAATGCGATAAATGAGATACATAATAAATTAGAGGCCTCCAATGCACAGATTGAAGAGGCAGAAAGGAGAATAAGTGATTTAGAAGACACCATTCTAGAAAAACAAGAAGCTGACAAAAAAAGAGACAACCTGATCCAGGAACAGAAAAGAAGAATTCGAGAGCTCAGCGACACAGTCAAACGCAACAATATCCGTATCATAGGAATCCCAGAAGAGGAAGGGAGAGGGAAAGGTGCTGAAGGAGTCCTGGAACAAATTATAGCAGAGAACTTCCCCGACCTGGGGAAGGAAGTCAATGTGGAAATACAAGAGGCTCAGAGGACTCCTCTCAGACGTAACTTGAATCGATCTTCTGCAAGACATATCATCGTAAAAATGGCAAAATACAAGGACAAAGAGAGAATTTTGAAAGCAGCTAGGGAGAAAAGGGCCCTCACATACAAAGGAAACCTATCAGAGTGGTGACAGACCTATCTACTGAAACGTGGCAGGCCAGAAAGGAATGGCAAGAGATCTTCAATGTGATGAACAGTAAAAATATGCAGCCAAGAATCCTCTATCCAGAAAGCCTGTCATTCAAAATAGAAGGAGAGATAAAAACCTTTCCAAACAAACAGAAATTGAAAGAATGTGTCACCACGAAGCCAGCCCTACAAGATATCCTGAGGGGGATGCTCTGAAGGAAAGGTTGCAAGGAACAAAGATTCCAGAGACACCACCACAAACGTGAACCCTACAAAAGATACAAAGACTCTAAACCCACATATTTCAATAATAACACTGAATGTAAATGGCTGAATGCTCCAATCAAAAGACATAGGGTAGCAGAATGGATTAAAAAACAAAATCCATCTATATGCTGTCTACAAGAAACTCATTTTAGACAGGAAGATACCTTCAGATTAAAAGTAAGGGAATGGAGAAATATATATCATGCCACAGGAAATCAAAAGAAAGCCGGAGTAGCGATACTTATATCAGACAAACTGGACTTTAAAATAAAGACAATCACAAGAGATGAAGAAGGGCACTACATAATAATTACAGGGTCCATCCATCAGGAAGAACTAACAATCATAAATGTCTACGCACCAAATATGGCAGCACCTAAATATCTAAAACAATTATCACAAACAGAAACAAGCTTCTAGATAAGAATGTGCTAATAGCAGGGGACTTTAATACTCCGCTTACAGCAATGGATAGGTCAACCAGACAGATTTTCACTAAAGAAATAATGGACTTGAAAGATACATTGGACCAGATGGACCTGACGGATCTACTTAGAACTTTACATCCTGAGGCCAGGGAATTTACTTTCTTCTCAAGTGTGTATGGCACATTCTCCAAGATAGATCACATACTGGGACATAAAGCAGCCCTCAATAAATAGAAAAGAGTAGAGATCATACCATGCACACTGTCAGATCACAATGCTTTGAAACTTGAAATCAATTACAGGAAGAAGTCTGGAAAACTTCCAAAAACATGGAGGTTAAAGAACACCCTTCTAAAGAATGAATGGGCCAATCAGGCAATTAGAGATGAAATTAAAAAAATATATGGAAACAAATGAAAATGAAAACACAACAATTCAAAATCTATGGGATGCGGCAAAGGCAGTCCTAAGAGGAAAGGACATTGCTCTCCAGGCCTATTTCAAAAGATTAGAAAAAGCGCAAGTCCAAAATCTAACAGCTCACCTAAAGGAACTAGAGGCAGAGCAACAAGAACGCCCTAAATCCAGTAGAAGAAGAGAAATAGTAAAAATTAGAGCAGAAATAAACAACATAGAGACCAAAGAAACAATTGAACAGATCAATGAAATCAAGAGTTGGTTTTTTGAAAAAGGAAACAAAATTGACAAACCTCTAGCCAGACTTATCCAAAAGAAAAGAGAGAGCACCCAATAGACAAAATCATGAATGAAAATGGACTTATTACAACCAACCCCTCAGAAATACAAGCAATTATCAGGGAATACTATGAAAAATTATATGCCAACAAATTGGACAACTTAGAAGAAATGGACACATTCCTAAACACACACTCACTACCAAAATTCACACGGAAAGAAATAGAAAACCTGAACAGACCCATAACGAGTGAAGAAATTGAATCAGTGATCAAAAATCTCCCAACAAATAAGAACCCTGGACCTGATGGCTTCCCTGGGGAATTCTACCAGACATTTAAAACAGAATTAATCCCAATTCTTCTCAAGTTATTCCAAAAAATAGAAAGCGAAGGAAAACTCCCGGACTCATTGTATGAAGCCAGCATCACTCTGATTCCCAAGCCAGACAGAGATCCAGCAAAAAAAGAGAACTACAGGCCAATATCCTTGATGAATATGGATGCAAAAATCCTCAACAAGATATTTGCAAATCGAATTCAACAGCACATAAAAAAAAATTATCCACCAAGAAGAAGTGGGATTCATTCCTGGGTTACAGGGCTGGTTCAACATTCGCAAATCAATCAATGTGATACATCACATCAATAAAAGAAAAGATAAAAACCATATGATCCTGTCAATAGATGCAGAAAAAGCATTTGACAAAATACAGCATCCCTTCTTAACAAAGACTCTAGAGAAAGTCGGGATAGAAGGAACCTACTTAAACATCATAAAAGCCATCTATGAGAAGCCTTCAGCTAACATCATCCTCAACGGGGAAAAACTGAGAGCTTTCCCCCTGAGATCAGGAACACGACAGGGATGCCCACTCTCACCACTGCTGTTTAACATAGTGCTGGAAGTCCAAGCATCAGCCATCAGACAACAAAAGGAAATCAAAGGCATCAGAATTGGCAAAGAGGAAGTCAAACTTTCACTCTTCGCAGATGACATGACACTCTACATAGAAAACTCGACAGACTCCACCAGAAGCCTACTAGAACTGATCCAAGAATTCAGCAAAGTTGCAGGGTACAAAATCAACATATATAAATCGGTTGCAGTTTTATACACCAACAACGAAGCAACAGAAAGGGAAATCAAGAAACTAATCCCATTCACAATTGTACAAAAAACCATAAAATACCTCGGAATAAACCTAACCAAGGATACAAGAGATCTGTATGATGAAAACTATAGAAAACTTATGAAGGAAATTGAAGAAGACACAAAGAAATGGAAAAAACATTCCATGCTCATGGATAGGAAGAATAAATATAGTTAAGATGTCATTACTACCCAAAGCTATCTACACACTCAATGCAATTCCAATCAAAATTGCACCAGCATACTTCTCAAAACTAGAACAAACTATCCTAACATTTGTATGGAACCACAAAAGACCCCGAATAGCCAAAGTAATCCTGAAAAATAAAACCAAAACGGGAGGTATCACCATCGCAGACTTTAGCCTCTACTACAAAGCTGTCATCATCAAGACAGTAGGTATTGGCACAAAAACAGACACATAGACCAATGGAACAGAATTGAGAACTCAGAAGTGGACCCAAAAGTATACAGCCAACTAATCTTTGACAAAGCAGGAAAGAGTATCCAATGGAAAAAAGACAGTCTCTTTAACAGATGGTGTTGGGAGAACTGGACAGTAACATGCAGAAGAGTGAAACTAGATCATTTTCTCACACCATGCACAAAAATAAACTAAAATGGGTAAAGGACCTGAACATGAGACAGGAAACTATCAACACCCTAGAGGAGAAAGCAGGAAACAACCTCCTTGACCTCTATCGCAGCAACCTCTTACTTGACACATCCCCAAAAGCAAGGGAATCAAGAACAAAAATAAACGATTGGGACCTCATCAAGATTAAAAGCTTCTGCACAGCAAAGGAAACAACCCACAAAACTATTAGGCTACCAACGGAATGGGAAAAGATAGTTGCAAATGACATATCAGATAAAGGGTTAATATCCAAAATCTATAAGGAACTCACCAAACTCCACACCTGAAAAACAAACAACCCAGTAAAGAAATGGGCAGAAGATATGAACAGACACTTCTCCAAAGAGGACATCCAGATGGCCAACAGACACATGAAACATGGCAATGAGAAACAATGAAATCTGGCCATGTGTAGCAACATGGATGGACCTTGAGGGTGTTGTGCTGTGCGAAATAAGTCAGGCAGAGAAGGAGAAATATCATATGTTTGCATGTATAAGAGGATTAGGAGGAACTTAACTGAGGAACAAGGGGGAGAAGAAGGGCGGAAATGGTGGGGGAAAGGGAAGAAGCAAACCATGAGAGACTCTTGAATGCTGACAAAAACTGAGGACTGATGGATGTGGGGGGGAGGGGGGAGATGGGCATGGAGGAGGGCACTTGTGGGGATGAGCACTGGGTGTTATGTGGAAACCAATTTGACAATAAACTATTTGTAAACTATATATATATGAGTAATGTAGGGGTGCCTGGGTGGCTCAGTCACAGTTAAGTGCCCAGTCCTTGATTTTGGTTCAGGTTATGAACTCACAGTTCATGAGTTCAAGCCCTGCTTCTGGCTCTGTGCTGGCAGTGTAGAGTCAGCTTGGGATTCTTTCTCTCTCTCTCTCCCTCTCTCTCTGCCCCTCCTCTACTCTCTTCTCTCTAACTAAATAAATAAACTTAAAAAAAATTGAAGATAAAGAAATTCTTTAATAATGCATAAAGTATGATATGCAAAGGCCAGTAATTGAAATATGATTCAGAAAAATTTTGAGTTGTAAATACTGCTTAAGGAACAAGCCTGAAAATGAGAATGCAGATTAAACTTGGCATTTCAAACCCAATGTCCCAAATTAAATCACTAGTATCCCAATTGTGTGTCAAAAAATTGGGACTGTTAAATAATGCACATTTCAATTCAAAGGCTTTCATCTGGATACATTGAGCCATGAACTTATTATTGATGCCTTCCTCCTCTGTATTTCAACAGCAATACTCTAGGGTATGCAAATACCTTTCTAAATCACCTGGCCTAACTCTTGGGAAACTACACAGCACGTACCCTTAACCAAGAACAATATATATACTTTTTATTGTTGAGAACACCAATCTCACTCCTCTCCCTAACCAAAAACAATCTAAGATTTTACTTAGATATTTTAACAAACATCAGTCCCAAATATAAATCTGTCCCAAGATAGTCTGCCCTTAGAGACATATCACATACAAGAATTTTTTCACCAGGGAAGAAATAGGATGTTTTACTAACAGACTTTACAGGATTAGAAAGCATATTGGTAGAAAGGATGATGGCAATTGTTAGAAAGTATGATGTAAAGGCTTTTCCCTCAATCTAACGCAGACTCACTGTGAAACACTGGGCCAGTCACACAGCTTCAGTTTCCTCCCTATAAAATAAAGGGGTTGGACTAGAACTTAAGCAATGTTCACTGGAAAACCAGATCTGAAAATGAGTCCCCTCCTCCAAAAAGCTCCATGATCAAGTAAGATTAAGAAATGCTCCTGGGCACCTAGGTAGCTCAGTTGGTTAAGCGGCCAACTTCAGCTCAGGTCATGATCTCTCAGTCCATGGGTTCAAGCCCTGCGTCGGGCTCTGTGCTGACAGCTCAAAGCCTGGAGCCTGTTTCAGATTCTGTGTCTCCCTCTCTCTCTGACTCTCCCCCACTCATAATCTGTCTCTCTCTGTCTCAAAAATAAAATAAATGTTAAAAAATTAAAAAAAAAAAATACTCCATCCTACAGCAATGCACAGTAGGACACTTGAGAATCTGACAGGAAAGGTGAGGTTCAGCTGAAACTGGAGCAGAGATCACCATGGAATTGGAAACCTGAGACTGAGGCTTCCAACCAGGCCAACAAGCTGAATCTGCAAGTCCCACATTTAATTCTGAATTCCCAAGTGCAGCTCAAATGATCCCATGTCGGTGTTGGGTCCATCAGTACTGAATACAAGTCATCTCTAGGGAAAGCACTTCAGTTCAGTATCTCAAGATTCTTACAGACCAAGTTCAACAAAATATGAACTCCCAATTGCAAAAGTTACCAAACAAACCCACTCTCACTCTCCTGAGAGAGATTAAGCAAAAATAAATTGACTTTGACTCTAAAGGATTCAGATATTTAAGTGCAAACAAAGAAATGAAGTTATAAGAAATAGATTCCAAAAACAAAGCAATCTAGGAATAAGAGACTATAAAAATGCCAACCACTTTTAAAGGGGGGAAAGATATGGCACCTGGGAAGAGAAGACTTGGAGAACAGAATCAAAAGGTCTATAATACATTTTGTAACAGTCTCAAAAGGAATGAAAGAAAGGCAATAGGAAATTAATTCCAAATTTTCCAAAAGCAAATGAAAGACATGAACTCATACATGTTTCAACCTCAACTTATAATAAGATTCAAATAAGATTCTTCAACTTTAATTGCATAATAATATTAAAGACCAAAGCAGAGAGAAAACTTTAAAGGCAGCCAGACAGAATAGACAGACCAGTTATAAGGACACAGGGATTATTACTAGCTTCTCAACAATGACAATTGAAGACAGCAGTGTAATACCTTCAAAATGCCATTAAAAACATCTATCTGGAAATATTTGCTCAGAAAATCAATCATTCAATAATGACAGTGAAATTAATATATATGCATTTATTATATATAATATATATACATATATATTTTTTTAAAGAGTGATTTTATTCCTTCATGGAAGGAAGCTGGAAATTGATTGCTAAAGGAAAGTCTGAGGGGTGCCTGGGTGGCTTAGTTGGTTAAGCGTCCGACTTTGGCTCACGTCATGATCTCACGGTTTGTGGGTTTGAGCCCTGCATTGGGCTCTGTGCTGACAGCTAGCTCAGAGCCTGGAGCCTGCTTCAGATTCTGTGTCTCCCTCTCTCTCTGACTCTCCCCTGCTCATGCTCTCTCTCCCTCTCTCTCTCAGAAATAAATAAAACATTAAAAAAAAAATAAAGGAAAATCTGAGATACAAGGAGGATAGTAAGTCAAGAGATGTGTAAATATATAAGTATATCTAAACAAGAATTGTCTGACAACAGTATCTTATATTTGGACTTTAAAAAGAACAGAACTGGGGCACCTGGGGGGCTCAGCCAAGTTAAGCATCCAACTTCTGCTCAGGTCATGATCTCACGATTTGTAGGTTTGAGCCCACATCAGAATCCCCTGCTTGGGATTCTCTCTCTCTGTCTCTCTCTTTGCCCTTCCCCCACAAGTGTGCATGTGGGCTCGCTCTCTCAAAAAAACATTAAAAAAAGAACAGAGCTTAAACAAGCTATCAAGTCACAAAAAGACAAAGAGAAACCTTACACAAACATCGCTAAGTGGAAGAAACCAAACTGAATAGACTACATATTTTATGATCCCAACTAGATGGTATTCTGGAGAAGACAAAACTATGGAGACAGTAAAAAGATCAGTGGTTTCCGGGATTGGGGTGGGGGGGTGGGGGGGAGGAAGGGATTAATAGGTAGCGCACAGGGAATTTTTAGGGCAGCGAAACCATTATTTTGTATGTTAACTGTAAAGGTAGATACACATCATTATACATTTGTCAAAACCCATAGAATGTATACTACAGTGAAAACTAAACTATGGAATTTAGTTAAAAATAATGTATTAATTTTGGTTCATTAATTGTAACAAATGTACTACACTAATGCAGGACATTAAAAACAGACAAATTATGGAAAGATCCCAAATGTCCATCAACTGATGAATGGATAAAGATGTAGTGTGTATGTAAATGTATACATATATATATACACACACATACATATATACACATACACACACACACACCAGAATATTAGTCGGTGATCAAAAAGAATGAAACCTTGCCATTTGCAACAACATGGATGGAACTAGAGTGCATCGTGCTAAGCAAAATAAGTCAGAGAAAGACAAATACATGATTTCACTCAAATGTGGAGCTTAAGAAACAAAACAGATAAACATAGGGGAAGGGAAGGAAAAACAAAATAAAAAGAGAGGGAGGCAAACCACAAGAGACTCTCAAAATACAAAAAACAAACTCCAGGTTGCTGGAGGGGAGGCAGGTGAGGGGATGGGCTGAATGGCTGATGAGCATTAAGAAGGACACTTGCTGGGGCGCCTGGGTGGCTTAGTCGGTTAAGCGTCCGACTTTCACTTAGGTCATGATCTCACGGTTCGTGGGTTCGAGCCCCACGTCAGGCTCTGTGCTGACAGGCAGCTCAGAGCCTGGAGCCTGTTTCAAAGTCTGTGTCTCCCTCTCTCTCTGACCCTCCCCTGCTCACGCTGTCTCTCTCTCCTATAAATAAATAAAAATATTAAAAAAAAAAAGAAGAAGAAAAAGGGCACTTGCTGGGACGCCTTGGTGGCTCAGTCGGTTAAGCATCCGACTTCAGCTCAGGCCATGATCTCACAGTTCATGGGTTGGTGCCCCACGTCGGGCTCTGTGCTGACAGCTAGCTCAGAGCCTAAAGCCTGCTTCAGATTCTGTGTCTCCCTCTCTCTGACCCTCTCCTGCTCATGCTGTCTCTATCGCTCTCTCAAAAATAAATAAAACATTAAAAAAAAAAAAAAAAAAAGGGAACTTGCTGAGATGAGCCCTGGGTATAGTATGTAAGTGATGAATAACTAAATTCTACTCCTAAAACCAATACTAAACTATATGTGAACTTGAATTTAAATTTTAAAAGAAGGAGGAGATAAAAGGATTCTAAATGATATGAAAAAAAAAATGTAAGGTTTGAAACTTAGAACATTGGGTAGCCAAGAATTTCAGGATTGCAAATGAACCATGTCTCATCCATCATCCTGAGTGCCAGCCGTGTGCTAGAGACTATTGGGAAGCAGAAATGCCAGAGAACTAGTCTCTGATGTTAAGTATAGTAACCAGAAGATAACTAAGGACACTCCCACAGGGCAGATAACTACCATGATGATGGTGCACACAATAGAGCACTGGGTCACAGATAAAAGAATAACCTTGTGGAAAGTTTCATGGGCAAACCAACATTTGATCTAGACCTTTACTAAAAGGTCTGCTCATTCTCAACCAAAAGGATAAAAAGAAAAATCCAAACCAAAGATGAAAGACCACTATCATGCCATTGTTTGAGTATTTGAAATAATGGCATGAATATTTTTTTTTAATGTTTTATTTATTTCTAGGAGAGAGAGAGAGAGAGAGAGAAAGAAGGGGGAGTCAGAGAAGAGGGAACAGTCACAGGAAACTGAGCTGGCAGTCAGCACAGGCTGACACAGGCCCGAACCCTACGACCGCGAGATCATGACCTAAGCGAAAAGTTGGGACGCTCAACTGACTAAGCCACCCAGCCCCCTGAATGAAAGAATTTTTAAAAAATATATGTGTTATGGGCTGAAGTGTGTCCCCTTCCAAAATTCATTTTGTTGAAGTTCTAATTCCCAGTATCTCAGAACAGTGACTGTATTCAAAGGTTGGACCAATCCATTCTTAAAGACATACAAAGAGGAAGGTTACATGAAAACATAGAGAGAAAAGACAATCATCCACAAGCCAGGGACAGAGACCTCAGAGAGAAAACAACCCCACCGACATCTTAATCTCAAACTTCTTGCCCCCAGACTTGTGAAAGTGAATTTCTACAGTTTAAGTCACCTAGCATGTGGTTCCTTGTTATGGCAAACCAGCAAACTACAATACAGTGCCTTAAAATGATACCAAAAATCCTGTGTTGACCTATAATATTCAAACTGTATTGTCTAGACAGTTTAAAAAAAAACAAGACATGGATAGAATGATCCAATTTTTAGAACCGTGCAACTAAATGCATAAATAGAAAAGATAGCAAAAAACATTTTTAAAAAATAAAAGCAGGTAAATTGGATGTGAGTTAAAGAGGTATATGGGAACTCTTACTTTTGCTCAATTTTTTCTATAAACCTAAAACTACTGAAAACAAATTAAGTCTATTAATTTAAAGAAGAAAAAAGGAAACGAAAATATCAGGTCATTCAAGCTGGGGGGTAGGGCTGGTGATCTAAGATCTTTACATTCTTTGAAAAAATTATCAAGATCTGGGTGCCTGGGTGGCTCAGTTGGTTGGGTGTCTGACTTCAGCTCAGGTTATGATCTCATGGTTAGGTAGGTTAAAGTCCCACATCAGGCTTTGCACTGATAGTGTGGAGCCTGCAGATACTCTGTCTCCCTCTCTGCCCTTCCCCTGCTGTGCTGTCTCCCTCTCTCCTTGCTCTCTCAAACATAAATAAACATTTAGGAACGCCTGGGTGGCTCAGTTGGTTAGACGTCCAACTTTGGCTCAGGTCATGACCTTATGGTTTTGTGGGTGTGGTCCCTGCATCAGGCTCTGTGTTGACAGCCCAGAGCCAGGAGCCTGCTTTCGGATTCAGGATCTCCATCTGTCTTTGCCCCTCCTCCATTCCACAAGCATGCTCTCTCTTTCAAAAATAAACATTTAAAAATTGAATAAATATTTTTAAAAGATTAAGATCTCATTAACATATTCAGAACCCTTCAGCCAATAATTAGAGCAGTTGTGGTTTTCAGCCACACAGGGAATTTAACGAAGAAAAACTAAAACACTTATTTTCATTAACCTATGAGGTTAAGAACTGCTATCATATCAGTATATTCTCTAAAAACAACGAAACTTATTTATAAATTTTTAAAGTGTAAATAGAAGTGCCTGGGTGGCTCAGTCGGTTGAGGTGTGGGACCAGCTCAGGTCATGGTCTCACGGCTTGTAGGTTCAAGCCCCCTGGTCAGGCTCTGTGCTGACAGTTAGCTCAGAGTCTGGAGCCTGTCTTCGGTTTCTGTGTATCCCTCTCTCTCTGTCCCTCCCTGCTCAGCTCGGGTCTCTCTCTGTCTCTCAAAAATAAATAAAAAACATTAAAAAAAACTTTTTAAAAAGTGTAAACAGAAAATTCTCTGACATAAATTAAATGTGTTTAAATAAGTCTTGGGTCAAATAAAAAGGATTGAAATTTAAAAATACTTAAGAATAATAAGTTATAGATATATCAAAAATTTGGAGAATGCAGCTAAAGCAATAGTCAGAGTTACTTATGGCCCTACCCACTCATAAAGAAGGTAAGACTAAAAATGTCATAGTTAAGCATTCATCTCACGAAATTTAGAACCATCAAAACAGCAAAAACCCATTCAAAGAAAACAGAAAAGAAATAGAGTGGAACTTAAAAAATAGAAAACAAACACAGACTCAAGACACCCAATATGGTCTTTAGAAAAGATTAACAAAATTAACGTAATCTACAGTCTTGTTTCAAAGATGAAAAAAAATTAAGAAGCACAAATAAATTGGAGATAAAGAAGGATATAACCAAGAGATACAGGAATTTAAAGAGAATTAAAATCAATGAGGTCAATAAATTTGAAAACAATTTGAAATTTGAAAACCAATTTATAGAAAAATAAAAATAAAAAGTTTTTTTAGATATGTGAAACCTTGCCAAGGTTCTAAGAGTCGGAATTATGCAAAGAAATATACTCAGGAGTATTATTCCTTCCTCTCTCTAATACCACATTCCCATTTCTCCATAGATAGAGATGTGTATTCTTTAATCCAGCTGGATGGTATGCCTTTGTGTGGATGCATCGGTTTATCCAGGCATTCTGCCAGATATAGTATTTATGTTCGTCCACAACCCCTCTCATAAAAAGTCTAGCAAGAAAATGCAATTGTTACTCAAAAGCTGATTACTCAGGTTTTAAATTTTTGTTTAGTTTATTTATTTTGAGACAGAGAGAATGAGTAGGAGGCACAGAGAGAGGAAGAGAGAGAGAATCCCAGAGTAGGTTCTGCACTGTCAGCACGGGACTGATGTGGGGCTTAACTCGAGAACCCCGTGAGAACCTGAGCCAAAAGCAAAAGTTGGATGTGTAACCGACTGAGCCGCCCAAGGGACATCGTCTCAGGTTTAAATCATTTTATATCCTTTAAACTTGTGTTCTTTCCCCACTTAGTTTATAACCTCAAGAGAGCAGGATCAGAAAGTATAAAGTAGACCATGGACAAGCTCTCCTGGAAAGTTGTTGCCTTATTAGCTCCCCTAGGAAATAACAGGTGGGCTGTGAGCTAACAGATGAGGGTCATTTATGTCCATTTCTGACAGTGAAGAGAGATTCACCAGTGGCTTGCTTAGTACTTTTGACTATTCCCCCATGTTTTGAAAAGGACCTCCATGTATTATTTGTTTCTTTATATATATCTGTGCTTTTGTATATGTATATGTATATGTGTGTGTATATATGTATATGTATACATTATGAAGACAGAAAGATTAAAACTAATTGTGCTAGAATACAATAAAAGAGAAAAGAGGAGGTAAATACCTTGAGGTCAAGGATTTTTTTCTTGTTTATTTTCCCAATCTCTTACACCATCTGATCACACCTATCCTTGTGCTGTATTCTTTGTGAACTTAACTTTGAGAATGTAGTTAGTGTTTGTGGCCTACATACATAAGCAGAGGCTTCTCATTTCTGGTAGCTTGACTTACGACCAACGTAGTGCTAAAACAATACATCTTCTGCTTGAGTCTGTCTAAAGCTACTTGGAATAGACAGGACACCATTTTAGAACATGTGTATGGAAATGTCAAAGGCCCATTTTGTACGTATGCAAGTTCCTGAAATGAGACAGTAGAAACAGAAATATTGCCATGGCTTCATTAACCATAAAAAAGTGAATGAAGGTATAAATAAATTCTTACACTGTCCAAATGGTCCCTCCAACTGGTCACCCTGAAAATTTCCATAATTCTATCTGTAATCACAAACCCACTAAAGATTTTATTCTGTTAACCTAAGCGTGTGCTCGCAGGAGTGAGGGAACTTAGGTTTTGATGATGTTGTTATTTGGGCAGAGTTCTAGGTGTGACAGTGTCTATAGAGAAAAGATCAGGAACGTAAGGCGCTGTGACTTTAATTATACCAGCACTTCAAAAATACTGAAATGCATGTTGACAGAAGAGTTTGTCTCAACAATCAGGCTGCACATGAAAACTGTCTAGATGTATTTGGAATTCATTTCTCTCATTTCAAACCATGAAATCAAATCCTATCAAGCATTTTTATAGGAGAGTATTCCTAATCAGAGGAAGAAGATCTTGATACAAATGAGGAATTCAAAACATGTGTGTATGTATGTATGTATGTATGTATGTATGTATGTATGTATGTATTTATTTATTTTTATTTCTAGGAGAGAGAGAGACAACATAGAGCAGGGAGGGTCAGAGAGGGAGTCATAGACTCTGAAACAGGCTGCAGGCTCTGAGCTGGCAGCCAGCACAGAGCCCGGCAGGGCTCGAACCCCACAAACCGCGAATCATGACCCTAAGCAAAAGCCGGACGCTTAACCGACTAAGCCACCCAGGCGCCCCTCAAAACATGTATTTAAATCAGTTTCATTAGGGGGGCACTCATTGGGATGAGCACTGGGTATTGTATGTAAGCCAATTTGACAATCAATCAATCAATCAATCAGTTAGTGGATGTTCTATATGTTCTTCTGGATGGTCGGCGGTGGCTCCTGCTTATCCATGAGCTGTAATACACCTAACATTATTTGTTCCATCCCAAACCACTTGCTGAATTTTTGGTTCAGATTAAAATTTTCGCAAGAGTGTTTTGATATTTTAAATGGCACTGCTTAAAGGTAATTGATTGGGAGCACTTTTTCGCGGGGATTCTGATGAGCTCAAGCAAACGGTGCAGCCCAGTGTATAGACCCATTGATCCAAGTGCCAGTACTGTTGAGTTTGAACAGAGACCTCCACGGAGCAGGGCAGGAGTCCAGTCCCTATGCAGTTTCAGCCACTCCCAGGTACATATTCTAAGTACATGCAATCCAATAATCTTCTGGTGAAGTCATCTTCCTGACAGTGGTCAATAGAGTAATACAGATGACACGTAAAAGGAGACTCCAGTAGTTCATACTTCCCAAAGCAAATATTTGAGTGCCCACTGGATGTCAGGTCTGGACTGGGCTTTCAGAGACTGACTTAAAAACAATTGTTTATCTTCAATTAGTGAGGTCAAGAAAGGCTTTCAGGCCATTTCGACACAGAATATAACTTGCAAACTAAGGAAAGCATGTACACGGCACAGAAGCAGGCAGAAGACATGGTCGTTGACTGTCTGGGCTGATGGCGATAGAGGCAAGTCAGGAAAAATGTCAAACACACACACATACACACATACACACACACACAAACACACACAATGCTAGAGAAAGGATAGGAGTTTGAAGGCTACTGATTTTTCCTGTGAGGACTCGTGTTTACAGTCATACAGCATTTGTCATCTCTAGGTTTTATGTCAAGTTTAAGGCAGCTACTCCTATGAAAAGAGGAACAGCCCCCATTTTCCTAAACTCTCTTTGCTTACAGTGAGGTGTGGTTACATCCAGACCTTGTTTCTGGGAATTGTAGAATCTTGGAAAACCTTGGAAAATTATTTAATTATTATTTGATTTGTAATTTTAATTTTTTAAATTCTTTAATCCTTAGTTTCCTAATCCACAAAATTGGAAATAATGCTTATAATTCAGAGTTGCAAAAAATATATAATATATGACAATTTAGGTATTAAATAATGGGGTTCTTTCACCCCATCTTACTCATTCCCTGTCATACATATGAATAAGGAAAATATGCACAAATTACATAAAGATTTTTAATCTAAATGTATACACATATCTAGTTCCAATTTTAAATTCAACAATATCAATTTGATTTCCAAACATTTGTGATTATTTTTTAACTTTTTTAATGTTTATATTTGGGGGGGAGGGGCAGAGAGAGAGGGAGACACAGAATCTGAAGCAGGCTTCAGGCTCTTCAGCTCAGAGCCCAACCCCACAAACTGTGAGATCATGACCTGAACCAAAGTCAGACACTCAACTGACTGAGCCACCCAGGTGCCCCTTGTAATCATTATTCTACTTTAAATATATCTAGATTTTCCTTGATTCTAAGTATAGAAATCTAAAGGCCAAATGTTTGAAAAGACCCAAGTTCATGACCAGAGAACACAGTAAGCTTATACAGTTCATATCTTGCTTTCTGATTTGGGGGAAGAATTGAGATTTTCAAAAATATTCTTCCATTGTAGATAGGAATTTAAAAATAGTTGACTGAAGAAGAAAGGAAATTTCTGGAGTGATGGAAATGTTTTATATATCTTCTACGTTTTACATGGTCATTACAGGGGTAAATAAACCGTCAAAATTCCTCAAACTCAACACATAAGATCTTTGCGCTTAGATTCACTAAAATTTGCACATAAGAATGCTAAGATTCTATTTTATGTTAATTGTAGCTTTATAAAAGTTTCTTTTAATCTTCTGTTCAAAACAGATATCTTCTGGGGCGCCTGGGTGGCTTAGTCGGTTAAGCGTCCGACTTTCGCTTAGGTCATGATCTCGCAGTTCGTGGGTTCGAGACCTGCGTCGGGCTCTGTGCTGACTGCCAGCTCAGAGCCTGGAGCCTGTTTCAGTCTGTGACTCCCTCTCACTCTGACCCTCCCCTGCTCACGCTGTCTCTCTCTCTCTCCTAGAAATAAATAAAAAACATTAAAAAAAAAAAACAGAAATCTTCTGTTTCCAGAAGTGTTCATATTTTTCCAAAGTAAACTTCATATCAATAATTTTCTTTTTTTATTACCTTGTATTTTAAAAAAATCACTTCTGAAAAAAAATCAATTCTGGCCTATCTTCCTGTTTCAGTCCATATTGCTAGCGGATTGGGTCACCATTGTTTAGGTCTCTTCCCTTCCAGATTATCAGGGACAAAACTGAACAGAACGCAAAGCCAGACCTGCTGACCCTTGGGTGAACCCCTAGTCTCCATGGAAGTCTGGTTCTGGAAGAATGTTCCATCCCAGTGCTGCCTGTTACCTACTGATTAGTCTTCAGTCTGCCTAATCACATAGAAGCTTATTTAATTCCTATAATAGCATCTGGAGAAAGTACGCTCACCAGTTAGCTAAAATTCAAATGTACTTGCTAGTTTAGAATTACTTGTGGGAAAAAATACTGCTGTTCCATAGGCATGTTTAGTTCATTTCAATCTTCCCTGACCATGAGTTTTCAGGGACTTATCCTCCATTATTGAAATGGAGGACAATGAAATATGTGAAACAACTAAATTGAACTCCCCTGGGTCCAACGGATCCATAAGCCAGCAGAACCAGAAAACCAAGAAGTCTTGGTAATTCTTGAAGGCATAATATCCCTATTCATAGAAAAATGAAAAATGTTGATCAGCAAAAAGAACCATAGTCCCATAAAAAAAGCTCATATTTCTGCCACTTAGAAAAAATACCATTGTTAACATTGACTTTTCTCTAGATGCAGAGACATGAAAATGTATAATAAAGATGCAGTTTTCTGACAAGTTTCTCTTCATATGTGGTAAGCATTTTACACTTTTCTGGTATTTATTTTCAGGTGATAATCTGTCTTTATATGTGGATATCTTATTAGCCAATCATCATTTTGTGGAATTTTTAATAATTCTCCTTTTGTTTGTTATTATAGACAAAGTGTGTTAAAACAGCTTTCAATAATATAATACCTTTGCATATTCATCAGATTCTTTTTTTTAGATTTTTAAATCTTTTTTTCAGTTTATTCCTTAAGAATGAATTCCTAGAAGTAGAATTGCTGAGGGTTGACATCTATTGATGGCTTCTTTTCTCTGTAATCTGTTAACTTGTTCTGTTTTGGTCTGTAACTCTACTTTGGTATGCAACACTACTTCTCTAGACACCAACTACATCATTCTTTTGTTTCTCTTTCAGGCAAAAATAACCCAAGGTTGTTGATATTCACTCTCTCCAATCTGCTCTTCCTTTTCTTCCTTATAAACATTCCATTCCAGCTTTGCCCCAGCCACCCCCCCCACCAAAAAACTGCTCTTGTCAAATAACCAATGACACCTCTTCCCCACAACCCATTTTGTTAAATCCAGTAGTAAGTAAGTCTCATCCAACATCTTACTTGAGTACACAGCTTTTGAGATAGAGGATCATTCATTCCCTTCTTCTAGAAACATTTCTTCCCTTGGATTCCAGGATACCAGACAGTGTTGGTTTCTCTTACACCTCACTGGCCACTCCCTTTGGCTCCCCATCCTACTGATCTGTATTCTTTTGCGGAGCTCACCAAGTCTTGTAGTTTTAAATAACAACTCCCTGACAATGAGTTCTAACTACTCTCTGCGGTCTGGTCCTTACTCCTGAATTCAAATTCAAATATTTGAATTTCCGCATCTTGCAAATTTACCATGTCCAACTCAGTTCTAATCTTTCTTCTTCTCATGTAACCAAAATCAAACAAAACAACCCGCCCTATCCAGTCTTTCCCCGTGTTGTAAATGAGGACGGTCGTCCTTCCTGTTGCTCAAGCCTAAATCGGACGCCCCTGGATTCCCCCCCCTCCCTCCCCCCGTGTGCAACACTTTCGTTCTTCCAGAAATCTTGTTGGGTCTATTCCTAAGATATATCTAGAATGACACCACCTTCACTGCTACTGTTCTGGTCCAGTATTTCTCCCCTGGATTATTAAAAGGGCCCCTAGCTGGTCTCCCTGCTTTTGCCCGAACTCCTGCACCTATTCCAAACACAGATGAGCCTGAGTAATCCTTTTAAAATGGAATTCAAATACAACACCCCTAGGACCCAGCAATAGCACTGCTAGGAATTTACCCAAGGAATACAGGAGTGCTGATGCATAGGGGCACATGTACCCCAGTGTTCATAGCAGCACTCTCCACAATAGCTAAAACATGGAAAGAGCCTAAGTGCCCATCAACAGATGAATGGATCAAGAAGATGTGGTTTATCTATACCATGGAATACTCCATGGCAATGAGAAACAATGAAATCTGGCCATGTGTAGCAACATGGATGGACCTTGAGGGTGTTATGCTGAGCGAAATAAGTCAGGCAGAGAAGGACAAATATCATATGTGTGCACATATAGGAGGATTAGGAGGAACTTAACAGAGGACCAAGGGGGAGAAGAGGGCGGAAATGGTGGGGGAAAGGGAGAGAGGCAAACCATGAGAGACTCTTGAATGCTGACAAAAACTGAGGACTGATGGATGTGGGGAGGAGGGGGGATGGGCATGGAGGAGGACACTTGTGGGGATGAGCACTGAGTGTTATGTGGAAACTAATTTGACAATAAACTATTTGTAAAAATAAATAAATAAATAAATAAAAATTAAAAAAAATAAAAAAAATTTAAAAAAATAAATAAAAATAAAATGGAATTCAAATCTTGTCACTCCTCTGCTCGAAACTCTGTATGGTCCCTCCATTTTACTTAGAGTAAAAGCCAAAATTCTTACAATGCTCTATAAGCCCTGTACTCTGTGCTGTCCTAACACCTCCCACATACCCTCTCTCTCCTTGTCTCCTGCTTTCTCCTGGCTCCAGCCACCCTGACCTTCTAGCCATTCTGAGAACTTACCAGGCATGTGCCTCCCTCAGGACCTTTGCACTGGCTCTTCCCTTGGTCTGCAATGCTTTTCATCTGATAACTTCACGGCTGAATCCCTTGCATCCTTCAGCTTTTTGTGCAAATATCACTTTCCCTAATGTCCTAGTTGACTTTCCCTTTTAAGAGTCCCTCCTTCAGCATTTACTTTTCTCTACTTCTTTTTCACCATAGCATTTATCATCTTCTGATATGTATTTTACTTGTGTTATTTGTTTCTCTTGGCCCCCCAAAATATATCTGTAAAAGCAGGAATTTCTATCTGATTCATTCAGTGCTGGAGGAGGGTCAACATCACAGATGCATACTTAATGTTTTTGATCCAGATTTCCAATTTGCTTCTCAAGATATCAAAGTATTTAAGTAATAAGGTAGAGAAGGAGTGGAGGACGTAGTACTGGAAAGCCACAGACAGGCAAAATAGCAAATAGTAAATAAAGAAACATGTCAGGTGCTTTGGATATAACAGTGTGGGAGTGCAGGATCGACTTAAAATAGGAATACATCAGTTGAACAAGGCAATTATTTAATGGAGAGCACAAAACCAACCTACTCCGTGACAAGAAATGAAAGGATGAAGTAACTAAGGAGTTCCACACTAGGATCCTGATCTGGGCCTGGGAAACTTAGTGAAAACTTTCACCACAAAGGAGTTGGGCAAAGAGCCAGACTGCAACAGAAGGGCGGCTGTCTTTGAAAGAGTATGGAAAACTAGGGTTCCTCCTAAGAAAATTGGATCTATCTAAAACTGTATTGAGTTCACTACCTCACCCCAGAAACCTATTCATAAGTGACCCTGAGCCAGTGGTGGAGGATTGTGATTAAGAAAAAATAATAGGGGCACCTGGGTGGCTCAGTTGGTTAAGTATCTGACCAGCTCAGGTCATGATGTAGTGGTTTAGGTTCACGGGTTTGAGCCCCACATCAGCCCTCCACTGTCAGTATAGAGTTGCTTCAGATCTTCTCTCTCTCTCTCTCTCCATCTCTCTCTCTCAAAAACAGACGAACATTAACAAAAAATTTTTTAAGAAAAAAATAGTAATCCTAGTTAACAAGTCTTATTTCAGGGACACCTGGGTAGCTCAATCAGTTAAGTGTCCAATTCGGTTTCAGCTCAAGTTATGATCTCTGGGTTCGTGGGTTCAAGCCCCTAGGTGGGCTCTGTACTAATAGCATGGAGCCTGCTTGGGATTCTCTTTCGCTGCCCCTCCCCTGTTCATGCATGTGCATGTGTGTGCACACACACACACACTCTCTCAAAGTAAATAAATAAACTTAAAAAATAAATAATACTATTTGTTTCTTGGATGATAGTTGCTTGGAAGGAAATGATGCATAGGTATGACGTGGGTAATTGTAATACAGAATCGTAATATTTTGAATAAATATTTGAAACTGAAGTTTACTCAGCTAAAAGAAAGAGAATCCAACTACCATGACTTAAACATTTAATTCTCCATAAATATGTTGAATTAAACATCCCAAAGTTATTTCAGTGGATGTTCAAATTGAAAGGTTCTTATTTTAAGCTTGGTATACATAATTTTATAAACTTCCCAAGATAAGCAAAAGAAATACTATTTAAGTACTGGTAATCTGATTCTTTTTTTTTAATTGAAACCAGCAAATAGTTTTTCCAAACAATCTGAGCTATTGTCTGTCTGGCTTCTGTACAACTTTATCATTAGCATCCTTCATCTAAATAATTCACTAAAATGTTATAAAGGAGTCCTGCTTCTCTACCGAATACCCCTTCTCTCTGTGGCATAGAACCCAGAAATAATTAAATGAAATTCAGCTTGGGTAGTTTTTCTTGCTGAGCTGTATCCCTGGAGAGGGATGTGGGAAGGGAAGGGAGAGGGTCTTATTTATATCTAATAAAAACAGCTTTTATTCACTGAGACCATCCGCTGCACCGTAATAACGCTAATGCAGAGAACTCCTCTGTCCGAAATCCATTTCATGTCTGATACCTGATGCCAATCCTTACAGTGATAAAGGCCACAGAAACAAATGCAGAGGCACTGAATTTAAATACAGTCAGTCCTGAGAGGTCCCTCTGGTTGGCTTCCTTTCCCTGTTGCCACTCATCGAAGAACGATTTTACCAACAGCCATCAGCCGAGCACATCCAAGCTGGATCCTAGCCAAACGCAAGCAGTGTTGTTGAAATCTGGGCAGCGAGGTGGAAGGGTGGCCGGTGCATCGGTCGGACGAAAACATGCGGGGACTGATGGCCAGCAGCTGGAGGAAGTTTGGACACGCTGGCAGAGGGACATATGAGTGGTTAACTAGTGAGCCAAGCCGACCTCTTCTGGAAACCCAGCTGCAGGTCTGTATCTACGACTTAAGCCTTTTCTTCCCCCAAAGGATCTTTGTCAGTTTCAAAACCAGAAATGCCTCTATTTTTAGGATCTTAAAACTCAGTGGCAACATTTTACTTTATGGGGATGACAGAAAGATGAATTCACTGTCCGGCATGGTCTAAGGAAGTAACTTGAAAGTTGTAGTCTTTTGATAATGATAAATTCAAGTGAAACTTGCCACAGTTATGTTTCAAGAACACCTGATAGGTCAAATTTATCCGAGAGTATCTGAAGGCAGGAGTCGACAGAGTTGTGTGTCTTGGTTTTATGACTTTGTTCTTTGCACAGTAAGCAGTGTGCTTACTCAAAATCAAGAGGCCCCCTGCGGCTCTGTGGCGGATAAGGACAACGTTGCTTAGAGGTAGGAGAAGCCAGGGATCTTACCTCAGGCAGGGCAGCAGAGGGCCAAGCAGGCTTTTGTCTCTAAGAAACTCTGCGGCTGCTTTGCTTTGTCTGGGGAATCACCAAAGAAGCCTCAGTGTGAGGCAGCACTAACGAAAAATATTTGTAGAAACGTAAGGACTCAATTAATTTTATGATCAGGAGGGAAACGAGGGATACTGCTGTCCCACACAAAAGAAAAAACAAAGAGGGAAACAAACCTATTTTCTTCTTGTCTGGAAAATCAACTGACGAGATTGGTATTTAAGCTCTCCCAAAAGATTTCTTACAGAAAGAAATGTTAGATGTATTTTATATATACTTACATAAATTATTTATATTTTACATTTAAAATTGCATATACAACTATGATGGTAAATCCTTCAACAGTTACACTTTGAACTGAATATTTTTAGAGATATTGCCAGAATAACAAAATCCTTGCATCAAATACACATCAGATAAATATTTAAAAAAAATAATAATAACGTTGAGGGAAGTTAACAAACCAGAAGATTTTACTGAAAAAGTGGACATCTGTGGGGCACTTGGGTGGCTCAGTTGGTTAAGCGTCCAACTTTGGCTCAGGTCATGATCTCCTGATCTGTGAGTTCAAGCCCTGTGTTGGGGTCTGTGCTGACAGCTCAGAGCCTGGAGTCTGCTTCAGATTCTGTGTCTCCCTCTCTCTCTGTCCCTCCCCCCTCTCATACTCTCTCTCTCTGCCTCTGTCTCTCTCTCTCAAAAGTGAATAAACACTAAAAAAAATTTTTTTAAGTAGGCACCCTTTTTGCATAAAAAATCCAAAACAATTTGAATATACCAAGAATTAGTGAAAGAGAAAATAAAAGACGCCTTCATAAATTTGTCCTGTAGCTCTGTGCTTCCCTTAACTAGAAAAGGAGTTCTTTATGTCAAGAAATTTTCCTAATTTGCCATCTTAAATAAGTCTTTTAGTGCCACTTTATGTTTGGATAAATTTGACTCAACCAGTGGAAGTACAGATTACAGGGAAGGACTATATCCTTTCCCTTTACAAAATTTTGCAACTAATTGCAAACTAATTGTAAAAAAATATGTTCTGAGTATTGATAATACCATAAATGGCATAGTTGTAAAGAATAGAATCTATTACACAAAACCTTTTAAATAGAACATTAAGTATCTTTATATTCTATGCATACTGAACTTACAGAGTATAATAGAGTATTTAAAATTTGATGGCCACACCTGTTTAGAAACTATTATCCATATAGTTGATGGAGAATGAAGAAAACTGAATTATTAAAAAAATGTCCGTGTTTACCAAGGTTGAAGAGTAATTGTTTTAAGCGCTAAAAGAGATAATAGCTTTAACACTTTTATTGATTCATCTAGAGAAAAATATCTCAATGTAGTTAAATTGCTTTTGACTACAACTTGTTTTTTTACTAATGGTAGTAAATTTAGATTTATGAGTTCATCTATTCTTACAGCTTTTGTAATCAAAGTCCTATTTTATCACAACAGATTTTAAGTTAATAGTTTTGATAAATTAGATTATGCATGAGAAAACAAAGAACCCATAATTTAGAAATATAACACACACAAAAGTAGATTAAAATTTTTTTCTGAAAAATATAGTCATTAAAATATAAACATAGTAATGCTAGGTTTTTTAATGTTCACTATTTTCTAGCCTTAGCAATAAATTTCTAGACTTCTGGTTATCTTTAGTATTTTATTTTCTAGTAAATTTGACCATGTGAGTCCCTGAGATATATATATTTATTATTCACCAAGTGCTTTAAACACATTGATTAATTCTCATGTCAACCCCCGTAAAAAGATGTTACTATTTCCACTTCACAGAAAAGGAAACCCAGGCCCATAGGGGACAAATAAATGGTCCAAGGTCACATAGGTATTAGAAAGTCCTACTAGAGTTCAAAGCCAGGGCTGTCACACTCCAAAACGAAAACAAAAACAAAACGTTCAATTTTTATGCACTTTTAAACTAAAATATCGGAACTCATATCTTACTAAGAACAAACCATTTGGCAGTATAACTATTAAATAAACTAATTTTATATCGAAATAACACACATAATTGTAAGTGCTTTAGGATATTAAAAAAAGATTATACAAACAGTAGATAAACCAGTCTCTTAAGAGGTCATGGTCAGCAAAACAGCTCTCCTCACCCCCAAAATCAAGGAAAGACTCTCAGCTGTCACAGTTTTATTATCATCAAAAGACACGGGGTATCAGAATGGATAAAAACACAAGATTTATCTATAAACCACCTACAAGAGACTCATTTTAGACTAAAGGCACCTGCGGATTGAAAGTGAGGAGATGGAGGGGCGCCTGGGTGGCTCAGTCAATTAAGCACTGACTTCAGCTCAGGTCATGATCTCGTGGTTCACTGAGTTTGCACTGTGCTGACAGCTCAGAGCCCAGAGCCTGCTTCAGATTCTGTGTCTCCCTCTCTCTCTGCCCCTCCCCCACTCATGCTCTGTCTCAAAAATAAATAAACATGAAAAAAAAAAGTGAGTGGATGGAGAACCATCTATCATGCTAATGGAAGTTATAATTTATTTTAAATAAGTAGATAAAGGGTTTAGTATTTTGCTTGTTTGTTTGAAACACAATATAAGGCTTTAATTTTTTTTTTCTTCTGTAGTGGGCACAATCATTACATTTATTGCTGTATGAGTTATATAACAGACTTTTTTTTTTTTTTTAAATACCTCGTTACTTCTTAGCAGCTTTATTGAAAGCAGCGTCTGTGCAATTTGGAACACTGTTTTTTTATATTGCTTTTCTACCTTGCTGTTGAATCATCATTTCATGGCTCTTACATTATTTACTCCCTCAAGAACCATCATTACCTTGTGAGCTAATACTGTAAAATCAATACCTTCTAGGTTGCTTAAGAATTTATCTGCATTTTTTTGTAAACAGTGAACTTCCAAGAATATTTAATTTCATGTTTCCATTGAAGTCTGGCTAAGCCGGGAAACCCCACAGATGATGAATATCATAATAACAAAGCACCAAATATGCTTACACTTTCAAGATTTTATTCTAAGAAAATAACCAGTTATTGTTGATACCAGGTAGAGCTCACAAGTAACTGCCCCTCTCCAAATACAATCACTGCAGAAATCTCATGGCCAGCTTAGTAACATCCTAGACTAGGTAGGGTATTTGGGGGGTAGGGAGGTTGCTTGTTTAGTGCAGGATTGTAAGATTCATTAGACTTAATTGCTCAGTTCAGGCTTTTCTCCCCTTTGAGCAGATATAAACAGCACGTTGCAGGAATTTGGCTGCAAATTAGTTGCTACACAGTCACTTAGAGAAATTTTAGGCCATAATAGGTTACAATTCTTTTTCTTCAAAGAGTTCAAGGTTTCCATATTGATTCTACAAATACTGCAAAAACAAACGGATTTTAAAATCTCATCATAAACATTAGCTATTAACTCAGATTTCAAATATTCTTTTTTAATGTTTTTTAATTTACGTTTGAGAGAGAGACAGCAGGTGAGCAGAGGAAGGGCAGAGAGAGAGGGAGACACAGAATTCGGAGCAGGCCCCGAGGCTCTGAGCTGTCAGCACAGAGCCACCCTTGGGGTTCAAACACAAGAACCACCAGATCATGACCTGAGCGGAAGTCACATGCCTTATGATTGAGCCACCCAGCCGCCCCCAAATATTCTTTGTGACATGAACACATAACAATGTCACAATTCATTCCAGCATTAAAGAATTTAAGTTCCATATGACCCTTTTGTGGCAATACATTATTGGGCTAATATAAATTAAGTGCATAAATAGTAAGTGCAGCCATTCAAAGAATGAGGGGTGGCCCTACCAACCAAAACCTACTCTCCTACTGTAATATGAAATACTGTAGGATATCATATGTATTTTTGACACCTGAATTCCTACTTTATCATACACATCTGCTTTATTTCGTGTGGGCTCCAGTTCACTGGCATAAATAAATGCCTACAGTGATTCCGAGAGTGGGAAATGATAAGGATAAAAGATGAAGAGAAAGAGATGTCTTCTTTCCCCACCTCCTAACCCAGCTCCGTCCCCTAACTGCAGGGCACCCAGAAAGTAAGTTCCACTAAAGACGACGTGGAGCCCTTCCTGTGCATCCTTCTCCCGGCGACCATCCTGCTCTTCCTGGCCTTCTTTCTGCTACTCCTGTACCGTCACTGCAAGGCCACACGGCCCGGGGGACAGGTGATCGGCATTGACCTCGCAGAGCACGCTCCTGCGGGAGAGGTCATGGACTTCCGGCCGGGCCTGCCCTGGAGCTGCGAGCCGGGCTTCCCATACTCCCAGCTGCCCGGGGAGGCGGCCCCCGTCCCGGCCTGCTCACCGCCCTCCTACGAAGAGGCCACCAGGACCCGCCCTGGGGCAGGGGCTCCGGATGCAGGTCTGCGGCGTCAAGAGGGGTCACCTGGCCCGGAGGAGCAAGTCTAAACTGCTCTTGGGAACTTTCAAGGACAGCTGGCAATCCTTAACAGAGGGAGCGCACCCCCCACCCAGGGGAGGGGAGCGGGTGAGGGGGGAAGCTCCAGACCGTCCCTGCAGACTCCTGGATGATGGGGGCGCTTCAGGCTGGGGGCAGAGCCTGACAAGTGTCAGTCTGCTTAAGCACCGTCAAGTTCCCTAGGGAGAACTTTCCCTAGGTTGTCCGGAATTGGACCAGGCTTTTCTAAAACGTAGAACAGCCCAGAGAGAAACAGGAAAGCTCTACGAGAGTGGAGGGAAAATGTGGATTACTAGGAAGCATAGGAACTAGGTCTGAAGGAAAAGAAAAGCATGGACCAGCCAAAGGAATCTGCTTTTGCCACCAAATAAAATGTGTCTTCCCACACACGTTTTTTTCCAGGTTTTATGGTCTCACTAGAGAGTTCTAGAAGGAAAACCTCTCTAGAGCTGTGGTGGTCAATTGGGTTGTAAACGATGGTAAATATGTTTCAGTATAAAGAATGAAAGTGCAGGCATTGGCAAACATTTTAGTTTAAAAAATAATAATAATAAAGGTCACCAGAATTCACTCCTGCCTGGTGTAGACCTTGCTTTACTTGTGCTCTGGTTTGTCTCCTAGCTCCGGCAAAGGACCAGGGCGTTGTGCCGGAATGTCTCACGCTCCGACGGCGTGGTTGACAGCGCTGTAGCAGGACAGACTTGCTGCTTTCACACATTATCTTAGGGACACTATGGCTGAAGATGTGGCCTTCCCCAAGCAGCAGTAAGAGAGTACATACTAGTTTAGTGTTGGAAAGTAAAGGTCCAAATTGTGGAGCACACAGTAAGGAGAAACACAGATGAGCTCTAACAGGGACGTCATGAATCACCTAGTCCAAACTCTTGCCTTACAGATATCAAAACTAGAATGCAGGGAGGCTGAAAAATGTGTCTGCTGTTAAATACCTCATAAAAGAGCCTGGGTCAGAAGGCTCTCTGCCCTGGGCTAGAGCGCCTTCCGGTGCACCTGATTTCCTTCTGGGAAAATTGCTAATGTGGAATTTCAGGCCCTGCTCCAGGCTGGGCATGAAGGCTCCCAAGAGAAGAAGCCCAGCTGAGTTTCGAATGGATCTAAATCTCCCTCCGGGACTTTCAAATGGGGAGGTAGAGGTGGGTCATATACCACTGGGATGCTTATCAGAATCCCCATGGAGGTGGTGGAGGACACAGGGGGTGACATGGATGATTCCACAACTCTTTTTTTTTTTAATTTTTTTAAATGTTTTATTTATTTCTAGGAGAGACAGAGAGAGACAGCGTGAGCAGGGGAGGGTCAGAGAGAGGGAGATACAGACTCTGAAAGTAGGCTCCAGGCTCTGAGCTGGCAGTCAGCACAGAGCCCGACGCGGGGCTCGAACCCACGAACCGGGAGATCATGACCTAAGCGAAAGTCGGACACTTAACCGACTAAGCCACCCAGGCGCCCCTGATTCCACAACTCTTAATTTGATACCATAATTTTCTTGGAACAGCTGTTTATGGTTGCTTTCACAATGCAAAATCAGGCAACACTTCAATGACTAAAAACGAATTTTTTTTTTTACTTTTTTACGTGAACGCTTTTATGCTATATATGCAAAATGGTGAGGTTTTAGGAAAATAACAAAGGAAACCCAAACAGGATACATTTCTCTCTAAATATAATCTGATGGAAATTATAGTAGTATTTTGGAGGACTGATGTAAAAGATAAGCTATTTGAGTGAAGATCAATAAAATTTCTCTCCGGAAAATTATACTGAACAATTCCTGATGGTATTTAAGGGAAGTAAATAAAACAAATGGAAATGAGAAGCCCAGCAGATAGCCTTCTTCAGATTTTTTTTTAAATCTTAAGAATCTAGTTTTCTGTGACACCATGTGGGTTCTTTTCCAGCTACCATTCCTCCTTTGCCAGCAGAACCCTGATTTGGTCTGGGATCCTAAGGCCACTGTGTAAGGCAGACCAGATCCCTCCCCAGGCCAGGTGATGCATTGTGATAGTTAATCATGGTGATCTCATTTCCTCTACCAGGGACTGATTTGGTCTTTAGGACCTAAGGGGAGATCTGTACAGGAGAGGGCTGTTCTAGAAAAGGTTGCCTCCTATTAAAAAAAAATAATAACACAGGGAAGGAAACACTCTGCCTCTTTGTTGGGTGTTAATGTGTCTGCATGTGGTCCCATGGAGATATGATAGCCATCTTGCAACCATGAGGCAAGACGTCAATCATGACTGGTATTGAGGACAGTAGAGCAGCCAGAGGGGTTGGTGACATTGTAGAGGAGCTGAATTAGCCTTTCAACTGTCTATATTTCAATGAGAGAATGTCTTTCCCCCACTTTTAAGCCATTTAAACCAAGCTTGTTCCTGGTAGACAAGAACATCCTAAATGCTGCAATTTCTAGGGTTATTAAGGAAATGCGTGACCATGTTTTAAAAGGTCCTGATAAGACCTACTTGCAAGAAGTAATCAATGATAGGATTCCTTTAAGATGTGATCAGTGATCTGAGGAAGAAAGATTTTCTCTTATGGAACCAAACTGAAGTACACTATTAGCCAGAGGTCACTTAACTACAGCCCATAAGCCAGATCCTGCTTCCAACCTGCTACCGTAGGTCCTGGAGACAAGAATGATTTTTACAATTTTTAAGTTTTTTAATGTTCATTTATTTTTGAGAGAGAGAGAGCATGAGCAGGGGAGGGGCAGAGAGAGAGAGAGAGACTGAGACACTGAATCCAAAGGAGGCTCCAGGCTCTGAGCTGTCAGCACAGAGCCTGATAAGGGTCTCAAATTCACGAGCCGTGAGATCATGGCCTGAGCCCAAGTTGGATGCCTAACCTTCTGAGCCACCAGGTGGCCCAACATTTTTAAATAGTTGAAAAAAACATCAAAAGAAGGATTTTTTTGACACATAAAATTGTATGAATTCAAATTTTGGTGTCGAGATATAAAGTTATTGGAACACAAATTATTGTCACTTACCTATGGCTGCTACGTCAGACTAAAGGGGTTGCAACAGAGACTATAATGACCTTCAAAGCCTAAAATATTTACTATCTTGTCCTTTTAAGTAAAAGCTGGCTGATCCCTGCTAGAGACCAGTGGATTTCAACCCTGATTGCATGGTAGGATTGCTTGAACTTTTAGAAATACCCATACCAGGACCCACCTAGACCAACCAAATTGAAACAGAGCGAGTGATTCTAATACAAAAGCAAGGCTGAAAACGATTAAGTCCTATGAACAGGCCACAAAATGCAGATGAGCTTCAATGCGGATAGATGTAAGGCTACAGACTGAGAGAAAACTAGATCTATAAATCTAGCTTTGAGCCATCATTTATTACCCAGCATTTTCCGTACACTCTGGAAGCCATCGGCCTAATACGCAGCTGTAGCCAATTCAATTCGCAAAGCAGGAGTTACAAGCAGACTATTAAAAACAGCAGGGTAAACAGTACATCCTTGCTCAGATGTTGACACACCTGGAAAACATGGGTGGGTTGGTCGCTGGCCCTCTAAGAGTGGAGCTGACGAGAATCCACACATGAAAGAACTGGATTGTTAACAACTAAGAACTATTTCGGGAAGAAATAAGTATGCCCAGAGAAGGTTAAGGTAGAATAGGAACAGTGACTAGAAAATTGACACTTTCACTAGATTCTTCACTAGACCAGAAAATATTGGCAAGGCATCGTTTTATAAAAAGGAAAGGGGTCTTGTGTGGGGTCTGGCCTGTCAGGGCTTGGAAGTCATCACTCCATCTCAACCGCAAGGAAAAGCTGAACTGAAAAATCAACACTTCCTGAGTCCATCTGAGAACTGAGGTCACAGGACAAACCACTACCCTCAAAGTCCGAGAAACAAGCAGAAACAGAAAATCACCAACTACAGGAGTAGAAATCCGTAAGCAAAAACCTCCTCCAGAACCGGTGCCGGTGTAAGAAGACCTGAACTGTGATGGGCAGATTTCTGGAGGCTCAGAGTGATCAAATCTGAGAATTATACACTCCAAAGGGGCCCCCCACTTCGTGAGTTTGCCCCTAGGAGCATCACCCAGTTCTCACAGTGGAGATCTGAGGAATATCTCTTCCTGCTTCTGGTAGGGGGAGAAGGGAACGGAACCATTTTGAAATAGCTGGAGAACTCTGTTCTTCACAAGCCCTCCCCTTCAGAGGAAGGCTGAGGCCCTTTTACCAGGGCTTAATTGACTGGGCTTGGTGAGAGTCTAGTTAACCTGGGGAAAGGGAAATTCCCAGCCCTACCTACTAAAGACTGAGACCTAGGGGCACCTGGGTGGCTCAGTTGGTTAAGTGGTTCAAGTCATGATCTCACTCGCAGTTCAGGAGTTTGAGCCCCATATTGGGTTCTGTGCTGACAGCTCAAAGCCTGGGGCCTGTTTCAGATTCTCTGTCTCCCTTTCCCTCTGCCCCTCTCCCACTTGCACTCTTGTCTCTCCCAAAGGTAAATAAACATTAAAAAAAAAAATTTTTTTTTAAGGCTGAGACCTAATCATAGGGCTAGAACCACTTCCCCCGCCCTTGCCCTAACCACCACATTATTAAAGACCTATTTACTGCAGCTTTTTTCACCCAGCACATCATATCCACCTTCTGACAAAACTTACAAGGCAGGGGCACCTGGGTGGCCCAGTCAGTTGAGTGTCTGACTTTGGCTCAGATAATCATCTCATGGTTCATGAGTTCGAACCTTTGGTCAGGCTCTGTGCTGACAGCTCAGAGCCTGGAGACTGCTTCAGAGCTGTGTCTCCCTCTCTTTCTGCCCCTCCCCCACTCATTCTTTCTCTCTCTCTCTCTCTCTAAAAAATAAACATTAAAAAAATTACAAGGCATAACTAAAAGACCAAAAAGGAAAAAATGCAGTTTGAGGAGACAGAGCCACTCAGATCAGGACCAGACTCAGATATACCATAATTATCAGAACAGAAGTGTAAAATAACTCTGATAGATATGCAAAAGGCTCTAAAGGATAAAATAGACAACATGAAGGAACAGATAGGTAATGTCAATGGAGATATGGGAATTCTAAGAAAAAGCCTAAAAGAAATGCTAGAGTTCAAGAACACTGCAACAGAAATGAAGAATGCTTTTCATGGGCTTACTAGTAGACTAGACACGGTTGAGGAAATAACCACTGAGCTGAAGAATATGTTACTTGAAACTTCTAAAACAGAAAGGCAAAGAGAAAAAAAATATAGAACAGAATATCCAAGAACCATTAGACAACACAAAAGGTGTTATATACACATAACAGGAATACCAGAAAAAGAAGAAAAAGAGAAAGGCACAGAAGAATAGTTGAAGCAATAATGACTGTAAGTTTCCACAAATACTGTCAAATCACAGATCCAGGAAGCCCTGAGAACACCAAGTGGGAATAATGCCAACAAGAAAAAAGAAAAACAAAAACCACTACACTTAGGCATACTATATGCAAACTGCAGAAAATCAAAGATTAAAAAACATCTTGA